>CM034539.1:43961304-44235793 GCA_020002185.1 Paraescarpia echinospica
CTAAATGTCTCAAAATCGACAGTTGTTGCACAACGCCACAAATGTCGCAAAGTCGACGAAATTCATAAATTGATATATAAGCGACTATATATGTTGTAACGACAAATGTCCATGCTCATATCGCAAAGCATTTGTCAGCACAAGAGACTGGCAACTGTACCTCCCGGAGAAGCTCTCTCACGCTCTTTGCCTCTGCCTCTGCCTCTGCCTCTGCCTCTGCCTCTGCCTCTGCCTCTGCCTCTGCCTCTGCCTCTGCCTCTGCCTCTGCCTCTGCCTCCGCCTCCGCCTCTGCCTCCGCCTCCGCCTCCGCCTCCGCCTCCGCCTCCGCCTCCGCCTCCGCCTCCGCCTCCGCCTCCGCCTCCGCCTCCGCCTCCGCCTCCGCCTCCGCCTCCGCCTCCGCCTCTGCCTCAGTTTGCGGGCGCGTATATGTGATTTTTATTGTTTAATTGTGTGTACAGTGTATTGTAAAATGTTACAACACAATTGTTTTTATATCCTATTTGACTACGCGGATGGAATAATAAATGCTCACAACCAGTTGGTGGATTACAGTAATTTGGAATTATACATAAATCAAACAAACATATACCAAACCACTACATCTAAGTGTTGTTCGTGTGGAAGTTAGAGAAGGAACACATACACACACACACACACACACACACATACACACAGACACAGACAGACACACACACACACACACACGCGCGCGCGCGCGCGCGAGCACGCACGCACACACACACACACACACATTTGTCGTCACCCGTCCACCGCAGAATAAAGTATAATATAATATCTGCTTGCCTATCTATGTTTGTACGCCACGAACCCACGATTTCATATAATTTAACTGACTTGCTACATTGACACAGCGCCAAGCGTTCGCTGCGATCCGCTGAACAACAATTATTAGTCTTATCGTGCTAAGGAGTAGACTGACGCGATATTGGAACCGCTCCTTTGTTGTAGTCGTATCTGTTGACTGAAATGCGCTGCCTGTGTCAGCCGGATCTTCGGGTTCGGTGGTGTCATTCAAGAAAGCCATCAACAGGTTCCTTTTCCGCAAAGAATATTGCTGCCTTAAGAGTTGGCATTTTAAAGTTGAACATTATCTTTAATATCGTATCACTTTTGATTGTTGTTGAACTTAATTTTAATTTTATTTATTAAGAATTATTTATAATTGCTTAATTACATATACATTTAATCTGTTTATATTTTAATAAAGTTTCTAAATAGGTGTTTCTGCTTATCTTCATTGTTAAATTACATTTGAATAATACGATCTACGTGAACAGTTATTTGTATTATATTCACCGTATGTTGTATTTTGTTACAATACAATTTATTTGTTCTCCATATTTGTCATACATACAAATGCCAACTTATATAACGTGTTGCAAGAGTGCAGTTGTAGACAGTTCGTGAGTATGTGTGTGTTAATGCGTGTGTCCACGTGTTCCTGTAATGTGTGGATGTGCGTGTGTCCGCGTGTTTCTATTATGTGTGTACGCGTGCCTACCGGCTCCTATTACACGTTTGCGTGTACCGTGCCTTACTGACCGATCGACCGTTGTTTGATCTTTTCAAATCCTTCTTGGAAGACATATAATACAGCGGACGAGTAGTGCGGTGTATTAAATGCAACAATCGGCTATAACAGAAAAGTTGGACTGATTGCAATCATATGATATTGAATGTGTGCCAATGTTATTGAATATAAATAAGTATAATCTTACAGCAGCACCGAGTGTCTGCTAAGCGTGTATTCATAATATATAATAACAAATGTAGTAAGAAACGAGGTGATATTAATCGTGTATGCATGGACGCTATGAAAATTAAGTAATTTACCACGACAATTTGAGTATATTTAATTTAGCAGACGAAACCTTTCATAAAACAACGACGCCGAAACGACCAATATTCGCCCGTACTTGTCGCGTCAGCATCGATACTACTTCGGAGACGAGGCAATTTAAGCGAAAAACGAGAGGCGGCGTAGTCGTATTTCGTTTTGATGCAGTGAAAACGAAAAACGGTTTGTTTTATCGTTATTTTGTTTTTCTAACATATATTAAAAATACCGCGAATAGCAAATTGTATTCGGTTTTCGCACTTCAAATATGAAAACAAAAAACGAACATCCTTTGCTTTTTTGCTTTTTCGTTCGCAAATTTCAAAACGAAAAAGGAAAAGACACGGACCCACCTGTGCTCCACTCAACCAGGGCTATGGAACGCCTTATATGAACAAGAGAAGTGCAGTGGAGACAGTCATTTAATTAGATTGACCATGATTTAATCATAAAAATGGTATTGCGCGCGTTCTTAGTGGGTAAATAAATGCTTGCGAATATAATTATAGTCACAGTAGTAGTATAGAAGCGTTTTAGAGGCCCGTGCAAGACACCTTTGGTGACTTTTGGGCAAAACTTTACTAATAAAAAACGTTTTTATTACCCCTAAACGTTTTCGGGAACCTACTTATAAAAAAAGATCAAAGGATTTTATAACACTAAACGTTTTCGGGAACCTACTTATAAAAAACGTGATGGATTACCCCCCTCTAAGTACATTTGAGGTGCCACCTAGCGGTGAGCGCAGTGATCATTTTAGTTTTCTCCCTAGCGATCAACGCCGTACCTAGCGCGTGCTTACCTAAGCAATAATGCGTTTATCGCGCGGCTATGTAACCGCGATAAAACCACTGTATAAACGTCGACGACGGATTAGCTCTCCTGGGAGAGTGTTCGACTAGGGATCGAAAGATTCCCGGTCCGAGTCCGTGCGTCGACCCTTTTTAGAATCGCGGTCTAGCGGCGACGACGGCGACGGATGTATATAAGCGATGGCGGTAGCGGGTTATCGGAAGTCGGTATGCCGTCGTCGCCGCCTATAAAGTTTGGCGGATAGCGCTCGTTCTTGTCGAATATGTATACGTGTCGATTGACGGTGTGCGGTCGGGGCTTCCGATCCGTCGAGCACGCCTATCAGTATAGGAAAGCAATGTTCAACGAAGACGTGGTATGCGCCGAGCGTATCAAAAGTGCGCGATCGCCTTATGTAGCGAAACGAAGCGGTTACGAAATTCGAAAAAAGAGAACGGGAACCGAATGGAACGCCGTTAGGTTGTTGATGAGGAAGTTTGGCGGGTCGGCCGAGTTGAAGGCCGACCTGTTGGCCACCGGGGACGCCGAATTGGTGGAATGGGTACCGAGTAGGGAGGGTTTCTGGGGTACCAGGATCGGGGGCGTTGCGGGGGAGACCATGCTCGGTAAACTGTTGATGGAGGTGCGCGACGCTTATAAAGACGCGTAAAAAGCGTTCGCCGGTATCAGTCGTAGAAAATGGGCGGACCGTCGTTGAAGCATCCTTTCTCATGTATAGTAGCCGGTCCTACGGGGTGCCGTATCAGACGGTCGACGAACGTCGTCTTACCGCACCCCGTAGGACCGGCTACTATACATGTGAAAGGATGCTTCAACGACGGTCCGCCCATTTTCTACGACTGATACCGGCGAACGCTTTTTACGCGTCTTTATAAGCGTCGCGCACCTCCATCAACAGTTTACCGAGCATGGTCTCCCCCGCAACGCCCCCGATCCTGGTACCCCAGAAACCCTCCCTACTCGGTACCCATTCCACCAATTCGGCGTCCCCGGTGGCCAACAGGTCGGCCTTCAACTCGGCCGACCCGCCAAACTTCCTCATCAACAACCTAACGGCGTTCCATTCGGTTCCCGTTCTCTTTTTTCGAATTTCGTAACCGCTTCGTTTCGCTACATAAGGCGATCGCGCACTTTTGATACGCTCGGCGCATACCACGTCTTCGTTGAAGATTGCTTTCCTATTCTGATAGGCGTGCTCGACGGATCGGAAGCCCCGACCGCACACCGTCAATCGACACGTATACATATTCGACAAGAACGAGCGCTATCCGCCAAACTTTATAGGCGGCGACGACGGCATACCGACTTCCGATAACCCGCTACCGCCATCGCTTATATACATCCGTCGCCGTCGTCGCCGCTAGACCGCGATTCTAAAAAGGGTCGACGCACGGACTCGGACCGGGAATCTTTCGATCCCTAGTCGAACACTCTCCCAGGAGAGCTAATCCGTCGTCGACGTTTATACAGTGGTTTTATCGCGGTTACGTAGCCGCGCGATAAACGCATTATTGCTTAGGTAAGCACGCGCTAGGTACGGCGTTGATCGCTAGGGAGAAAACTAAAATGATCACTGCGCTCACCGCTAGGTGGCACCTCAAATGTACTTAGAGGTGGGTAATCCATCACGTTTTTTATAAGTAGGTTCCCGAAAACGTTTAGTGTTATAAAATCCTTTGATCTTTTTTTATAAGTAGGTTCCCGAAAACGTTTAGGGGTAATAAAAACGTTTTTTATTAGTAAAGTTTTGCCCAAAAGTCACCAAAGGTGTCTTGCACGGGCCTCTAAAACGCTTCTATACTACTACTGTGACTATAATTATATTCGCAAGCATTTATTTACCCACTAAGAACGCGCGCAATACCATTTTTATGATTAAATCATGGTCAATCTAATTAAATGACTGTCTCCACTGCACTTCTCTTGTTCATATAAGGCGTTCCATAGCCCTGGTTGAGTGGAGCACAGGTGGGTCCGTGTCTTTTCCTTTTTCGTTTTGAAATTTGCGAACGAAAAAGCAAAAAAGCAAAGGATGTTCGTTTTTTGTTTTCATATTTGAAGTGCGAAAACCGAATACAATTTGCTATTCGCGGTATTTTTAATATATGTTAGAAAAACAAAATAACGATAAAACAAACCGTTTTTCGTTTTCACTGCATCAAAACGAAATACGACTACGCCGCCTCTCGTTTTTCGCTTAAATTGCCTCGTCTCCGAAGTAGTATCGATGCTGACGCGACAAGTACGGGCGAATATTGGTCGTTTCGGCGTCGTTGTTTTATAAAAGGTTTCGTCTGCTAAATTAAATATACTCAAATTGTCGTGGTAAATTACTTAATTTTCATAGCGTCCATGCATACACGATTAATATCACCTCGTTTCTTACTACATTTGTTATTATATATTATGAATACACGCTTAGCAGACACTCGGTGCTGCTGTAAGATTATACTTATTTATATTCAATAACATTGGCACACATTCAATATCATATGATTGCAATCAGTCCAACTTTTCTGTTATAGCCGATTGTTGCATTTAATACACCGCACTACTCGTCCGCTGTATTATATGTCTTCCAAGAAGGATTTGAAAAGATCAAACAACGGTCGATCGGTCAGTAAGGCACGGTACACGCAAACGTGTAATAGGAGCCGGTAGGCACGCGTACACACATAATAGAAACACGCGGACACACGCACATCCACACATTACAGGAACACGTGGACACACGCATTAACACACACATACTCACGAACTGTCTACAACTGCACTCTTGCAACACGTTATATAAGTTGGCATTTGTATGTATGACAAATATGGAGAACAAATAAATTGTATTGTAACAAAATACAACATACGGTGAATATAATACAAATAACTGTTCACGTAGATCGTATTATTCAAATGTAATTTAACAATGAAGATAAGCAGAAACACCTATTTAGAAACTTTATTAAAATATAAACAGATTAAATGTATATGTAATTAAGCAATTATAAATAATTCTTAATAAATAAAATTAAAATTAAGTTCAACAACAATCAAAAGTGATACGATATTAAAGATAATGTTCAACTTTAAAATGCCAACTCTTAAGGCAGCAATATTCTTTGCGGAAAAGGAACCTGTTGATGGCTTTCTTGAATGACACCACCGAACCCGAAGATCCGGCTGACACAGGCAGCGCATTTCAGTCAACAGATACGACTACAACAAAGGAGCGGTTCCAATATCGCGTCAGTCTACTCCTTAGCACGATAAGACTAATAATTGTTGTTCAGCGGATCGCAGCGAACGCTTGGCGCTGTGTCAATGTAGCAAGTCAGTTAAATTATATGAAATCGTGGGTTCGTGGCGTACAAACATAGATAGGCAAGCAGATATTATATTATACTTTATTCTGCGGTGGACGGGTGACGACAAATGTGTGTGTGTGTGTGTGTGCGTGCGTGCACGCGCGCGCGCGCGCGCGTGTGTGTGTGTGTGTGTGTCTGTCTGTGTCTGTGTGTATGTGTGTGTGTGTGTGTGTGTGTGTATGTGTTCCTTCTCTAACTTCCACACGAACAACACTTAGATGTAGTGGTTTGGTATATGTTTGTTTGATTTATGTATAATTCCAAATTACTGTAATCCACCAACTGGTTGTGAGCATTTATTATTCCATCCGCGTAGTCAAATAGGATATAAAAACAATTGTGTTGTAACATTTTACAATACACTGTACACACAATTAAAAAATAAAAATCACATATACGCGCCCGCAAACTGAGGCAGAGGCAGAGGCAGAGGCAGAGGCAGAGGCAGAGGCAGAGGCAGAGGCAGAGGCAGAGGCAGAGGCAGAGGCAGAGGCAGAGGCGGAGGCGGAGGCGGAGGCGGAGGCGGAGGCGGAGGCGGAGGCGGAGGCGGAGGCGGAGGCGGAGGCGGAGGCGGAGGCGGAGGCGGAGGCGGAGGCGGAGGCAGAGGCGGAGGCGGAGGCAGAGGCAGAGGCAGAGGCAGAGGCAGAGGCAGAGGCAGAGGCAGAGGCAGAGGCAGAGGCAGAGGCAGAGGCAGAGGCAGAGGCAAAGAGCGTGAGAGAGCTTCTCCGGGAGGTACAGTTGCCAGTCTCTTGTGCTGACAAATGCTTTGCGATATGAGCATGGACATTTGTCGTTACAACATATATAGTCGCTTATATATCAATTTATGAATTTCGTCGACTTTGCGACATTTGTGGCGTTGTGCAACATCTGTCGATTTTGAGACATTTAGTTTTGCGATTTGTATCGTTGGTTGCGACATTTGTTGATTTTACGCCATTTGTTGGCACATCACCTGTTCACCGCAGAATAAAATGTAATATTCTCCTGCTTGTCAATGTATGTTTTTACGCCACGACCTCATACAATTTAACTGACTAGTTACAATGGCACAGCGCCAAGCGTTTGCTGCGATCCGCTGAACAACATTTATTAGTCTTATCGTGCCAAGGAGTAGACTGACGCGATATGGGAACCGCTCCTTTGTTGTAGTCGTACCTGTTGTCTGAAATCCGCTGCCTGTGTCAGCCAGATCTTCGGGTTCGGTGGTGTCATTCAAGAAAGTCATCAATAGGTTCCTTTTCCGCAAAGAATATTGCTGCCTGACGAGTTGACATTTTAAAGATGAACATTATCTTTGGGATCGTAGTACTTTTGATTGTTGCTGAACTTCATTTTAATTTAATTTACTATACCTTTTTAGGTAATTAATAATTGTATTTACACGGAGAGAATAATTTTTCTAATTGCTTAACTACATATATATTTAATCAGTTTATATTTAAATAACGTTTCACTAGTTTTTAGTTTGTAAATATATGTTTATGCATACCTTCGTTGTTAAACTACATTTCAACAATACGATCTACATGAGCAGTTATTTGTATTATATTCACCGTATGTTGTATTTTGCTACAATACAATGTGTTTGTTCTCCACATTTGTCATACATAAAAATGCCAACTTATATAACGTTTTGCAAGAGTGCAGTTGAAGACAGTTCGTGAGTATGTGTGTGTGAATGCGTGTGTCCACATGTTCCTGTTATGTGTGAATGCGCGTGTGTCCACGTGTTTTTATCTTATGTATGCGTATGTCTACGGGTTCCTATCATACGTCTGCGTGTACCGTGCCTTACAGAGCGGTCGACCGTTGTTTGATCTTTTCAAATTCTTCTTGGAAGACACATAATATAGCGGACGAGTCGTGCGGTGTATCAAGTGCAACAATCGACTATAATTCAACAGTTGTCTGACTGATCGCAGTCACAGGCTACTAGAGGTGTGCACATGCCATTGGGTATAACTAAGACTAATCATACAGCAGCACCGTGTGTCTGCTAAGCGTCTATTCATAATATATAATTACAAATGTAGTAAGAAACTAGGTGACATTAATCGTGTAGGCATCGACTCTGTGAAAATTATTTAATTAAGTAATTTACCACAAAAATGTTAGTATAATTAATATAGTAGTCGAAACCTTTCATAAAACAACGGCGCCGATTGTACAATTTCAGCGATTTTATTTTGTAAAACGCCGCTAGTGCAACCTAATTGTCCCACCGAAGCCATCAACTTTTGCTGCCAAGCCGAAGTGGTAAGGCAGCCTAAGCTGGGCTTATTAAGCCCGTGACTGTCCCCATTCATTGCCGTAGCATGTGATAGTTTAGGGTAATTAGATATTTGATTAATTTTTTTCAACTAGGCAGCCTTTTTGAGAACTTTATTGCCATACCGACCTTTCTATGCTGGCACTGGGGGGTGTTCGTCACAGCCATGGTGATTGTCGTCCTCAGTGGTTTTTTACGTCCCAAATTGAGACGAGACCGACATTAACGTGATTTCCGAGTCACGAAGGATTCCCAGTTTTGAGAGCCAAGTTTGTTACACCAGATATACCATGTCTGCCCGTTCCGGGTTTTGGACTCCGAAGAAGTTCCGATGTTAAATATCTAGGCTAATGGAAATATATTTTAATACTAAAATATTAAACTCTATTACGCCAGATAATTACCATCGGAAACAATGAATGAATCGAGAGTTAGGATGATGAGAAGATAACTCACATACATCAGGGTAACTCCCGCAATCACTAGTGGTGACAGGCGAGATATCTGGCCACTCAGAAGAGTCATGTCCTTTAAATAATATGACATAAAGGTGCTCGATGACTTCCAAGTTCCTGCAGATAGAATCTGCTGCATGGAAGCTTATTAAAAGAAGGCCAAGGAAGTCGCCAAAGCTCGAACTATGTGCACATTAGGAGTAGATAGCAATCAGGCACCCTCCAGATTATAACAAAATGAAATTCAAGATCTTATCCTTTCGGATAAAGTAACTAGGGATATATCCCATTCATGGTTCGGTTGAAATTATATTAGAAAATAATCTCTTATCATTTCGAGTTTCCTTGGTTCGTGGAGGTAAATTTTCATTGCCTTAACAGGGCACAGTAGAAGATATTCTTGCATGTCCCCTCCTTACCGACAGTAACGTTTCTGCACCCTTCTCTGCTAACTGGGTTTTTGCCAGAAAGGAAGCGCTATCTGAACAAGTCATAGAAGAACAGTCTAGCTTCCAAAAAGGCGTGTAACTCACTCATTCTATTGTTAGAAGCAAGTACAACTAAAAATGCAGTTTTCCATGTCAAATGCTTCAAAGAAACAGACTCTAAGGGTTTTAAAGGGGCTTGTGACATTCGCTTGAGAACCAAGAAGAGATCCCTGTCCGTACAGGACGGCGGACTTTGGCCTGGTCAACTCCAAGATTTATAATCAGAGCCAACGACCACCCACCTCCGCACCAGTAGTGGTACACAAAGCACTTGTTATAGCCATTCTTTATCCCTCAATAGTAGAAATATTTAGTTTCATCTCATTAACGAGGAAAAGAATGAAGCCGCCCACTAAAGCCGAAGAGGCAGATAATGTATTTGCTTTCCTTTTACTGCACCAATTGAGAAAAGTCCGCCATTTTGCTTGATAGATGGCGAGAGTAGAAGCCTGTTGTGATGCGCAATCAGCAACTTGTTCTAAAAAAACATTGTTCAATGGCTTCCCTGATAATAGAGTGCGTGAAACCGCAAGTTGGAGTGGTCTCTTTGGTAGAGATTGCCCTGATACAGCAGATCTGGGAACCACTGGACTGAAGTTGTCTCCCAAACTAGATGAGCGCCCTAACCCAGCTCTGATGCATCTATCAGAATATGAATGTCGGGTTTCCATGGTGTAATCCTTGAACCCCTGAATACATTTGGTTCTGACATCCACCAGGTCAGTTCCTTCAGTCCAGGTTGGAGAAGAGGTACGAATCGATGATTTGTGCACTGATTGAGAAGCGACTGGGTATCAAGTGCGAAATGAATTTCACGTGAATGTAGTCGACCGAGAGGTACCACTTTCTCGGAGGACGCCAACAAATCTAGCAAGACCTGCCATAGATGGGCTGGAGCTCCGTGTTGACTGATAATGCGATTGGATAGCTCCACTATCTTGAAATATATGTATATTGGCGGAGTGCAAAGGTACTTGACCTGATCTAACTGGTAGTCTAAAAAAGAAACTTCTGAACTGGTATCATGGAAGATTTCTACAGTTTATGAGCTGACCCAGACTGCGACATAATGAGACAACAGTCTAGGTGTGCAGATTGCATAAAACCTGAGATAGCGCTTGGATTAACCAGTCGTCGATATACTGATATAATTGAATCCCCTGTAGGCATATGTCTACAATCTTCTTTGCTTCCTGTACAATTTTCGTGAACAGCCACGGAGCTGTCGCAAGACCGGAGGGCAGAGTTCGAAATAAAAAATACTGATCCTCGATCTGGAATCGGAGGTATTTCCAGGATGCTCGGTGATTGGGTATATGAAAAGACCAGATCGAGAGAAATCACCCAAGCGTTCTGATGCAGACAATTGCAAATTCGTTCTGCTGTCTCCACCCGGAATGTAGGAATAATATGCCACCCACTTTTAGATTGCAGGGAGTATGATTGTAAATTGGACAAGAATTCAGTTTTACACCATAATCGGATGCACCTATTATTACGCCGGGCGTAGGCAGTTCATTGTATACAGGAAAAGGGTGACGCGTGGCGTCAGAGAGAAGTACGGCTAGAACTTCTCCTCCGTATCCCTGTAGGTGGGGGAGGAAGACCGCGGTCGGGCCCTCGTGGAACTGAAATGCATGATTTCCTGTGTATAGGAACAGGAGTAAGAATATCATCCTGTAGCAAGTGGCGAATCGTGTCTAAATGATCCGCAAAAGTAGGACGAATTTCCTCTCTCTCTCTACAATACAAAGGTTCATAATTTGGATGAGATCCTTCGTTGAACTCTACCACATGACGAGATATCTCAACTGGATAAGGAGTTAGCACACCTAAAAAGGTGTAGTCAGCACACCTAAAAAGGTGTACTCAGCACACCTATAAAGGTGTAGTCAGCACACCTAAAAAGGCGACAGTAACATACTACGTCATTCCAGAGTAGGAACTACGTCGAACTAAAAGTTAAATGAAAATTAGTCTGGGTTTGAACGAATCAAAATGACATGGACAAATTAAATACCGATCTACGTCTACGACGTTCGGGACTATACATAGCTGATGCTAAAATGCGTCCGTACGCAGTAAGAATGTATCCTTACAAATAAAAAAAAACATTTTAAACCCTCCACAGAACCAAGGAATATATATATATATGTGTGTGTGTATTATTACGACAAGCAGAAAACACGTATGCCTTGGCGAGCGATAGAACGAACATTGGAAACGAGGTAATATCAGATGCATGATGGGAGGGGGGTTTTGCGTTTTGGTACACCCTGTCAGCCGGGTAGTATCGTGTGATCGAGGCTAGAAATTATATCCAAGAGTCAATTCATTGTTTTATATTTTATTAATACGAGTAAATAACGTTACACACAATTGTTATTTATTTAGACACATAACAATTCATTAGTTTATTTTGGTTTACATATCTTAGATAGATAACGAGGCGAGCGAACTGTAATGGTTTACTATTATGTTCCTGGCTGTAGAAGCATATCCTGCGGTATTCGTTTGGTGTTAGTGAGTTTCCGTCCATTGCCAACAAAGTATCACAGTTAGAAGAATTTAGCTTCAATTCGTTTTGTAACAGTAATAGGTACATTTGTAGAGCGACGCAAAGGTGGTAAAAAGTTCATTCAGATACATTGTTGAAACTAAGTGATATGGTACGGTGTAAATACACAGTCAACATGGCTACATTTCTACGGTTGCACATAGCACACAAATACACGATGTAAATTAACATCATACCACAGTAATAAGTAATCAATAAATTCAACGATGCTTTGGGTAATTGTAATTTTTAGTTCCTTCAATCAGCGAAACACGAATATTTCCCTTCAAGTTCACTACACTCTACAAATCAGTATAAATAATTAAATGTCCATATCTGTTTGTACGTGGCATCAGATTGATCCGCAGCCTAAATCATATCTTTAAAATCATCTGATTTGGTGATGTCAAGTAATGCCCAGCTGGTCATCAGTGATACCAGATCTGTTGTGTGCTCATACCAGTCACGTACTTCTCGTTGATAGAAATAATCTTTTCAACACCACATCAATCACCCACCATGACTTCAGAATCTAGTTAATTTGGGGTGTACATAGTGTCATGCTGTGCATGGAGTAGCGCAGGCTGGTTGGCGTTCGCTGATTGTGTAACTTAAACGACTGCCGAGGCTAGGTTGAAGGGCGTGGAGATCAACAGTTCACCAGATCAGCAATAATCGACATATGGGCTAATTACGCATTTGTTGTTTCATTTATTAGTCTCTATTATGTGCAATTTTGGGCGCGTAAAACTTGTAAAACTTGCAAAACCGCACTGTTTTGTTAAAATTTATATTTCTTTCATTATAAGCGATACGTTTTATTTGTCACGCTACATACATTGCATGCAGTTATGTGCGTTGAACACACATAACACATTCTCATAAACCAAGGCTAACATACAAGAATTCGAGATAAATCGTTTTGACAATAAACCTACACAAATTTATAACGTTTTGAAGAAAAAAATTGTAGTGTAACATATAATATTGTATGTAACCATTTAAGTAACTAGCAAACTATATTGACATTTATCACAGTTTGTTGATAACGAATAATATACCTTGAACATACACATGTATACAAACTTAGTAAATATGCAGATAAATAAAGTCGTTTCAAATGCTTTATTGATATATATACCTAAGTGATCAGATTGTATATTTTAGTTGGAGTATTAACAATTACTGTGAGTAGTATAGAAGCGTTTTAGAGGCCCGGGCACGACACCTTTGGGCAACACTTTACTAATAAAAAACGTTTTTATTACCCCTAAACGTTTTCGGGAACCTACTTATAAAAAAAGATCAAAGGATTTTATGACACTAAACGTTTTCGGGAACCTACTTATAAAAAACGTGATGGATTACCCCCCTCTAAGTACATTTGAGGTGCCACCTAGCGGTGAGCGCAGTGATCATTTTAAGCGATACGTTTTATTTGTCACGCTACATACATTGCATGCAGTTATGTGCGTTGAACACACATAACACATTCTCATAAACCAAGGCTAACATACAAGAATTCGAGATAAATCGTTTTGACAATAAACCTACACAAATTTATAACGTTTTGAAGAAACAAATTGTAGTGTAACATATAATATTGTATGTAACCATTTAAGTAACTAGCAAAATATATTTACATTTATCACAGTTTGTTGATAACGAATAATATACCTTGAACATACACATGTATACAAACTTAATAAATATGCAGATAAATAAAGTCGTTTCAAATGCTTTATTGATATATATACCTAAGTGATCAGATTGTATATTTTAGTTGGAGTATTAACAATTACTGTGAGTAGTATAGAAGCGTTTTAGAGGCCCGGGCATGACACCTTTGGGCAACACTTTACTAATAAAAAACGTTTTTATTACCCCTAAACGTTTTCGGGAACCTACTTATCAAAAAAGATCAAAGGATTTTATGACACTAAACGTTTTCGGGAACCTACTTATAAAAAACGTGATGGATTACCCCCCTCTAAGTACATTTGAGGTGCCACCTAGCGGTGAGCGCAGTGATCATTTTAGTTTTCTCCCTAGCGACCAACGCCGTACCTAGCGCGTGCTTAACTAAGCAATAATGCGTTTATCGCGCGACTATATAACCGCGATAAAACCACTGTGTGCAGACTTCCCCCGTCAGCCCTATGAGGATGCCCCGCCGTACCCTATATTAGCAGCGTTGCTGCTATAAGCGACCGGCGCTGCAGCTGGAGTGGACTATGACCCCGGCACGGCAGCATAGCTGGCTAGCGGTGAGACGTAATGTGCTGTGCGTTTTAAATCTAGTGGTGCGATCAAAACGAAACCAATGCGCTGTGCGTTTAAATAAATAAATAAATGTAGCGGTGTCATCAAAACGAGACCAATGCATAAATACGCTAACGTTCAGCGTATAGGTTGGTGGCGCTGTACGTAGGGTGTTTATGCAGTGGATACAGACGAGCGGAAGCGTGAGTAGTAGAGAGAGTATTCATTATAGACTGCTAGAAAGCTTGTTTAAGAATCATCACGGTGGCGCTGCTCCGTGATATGTCCAACGCCCGCCCTATAGGGGATCGGCGCGTGAAAGCCGCGTCGCGGATATAGTTTGGTCGGTGGGATGTGAAAACCGCGTCGCGGATATAGTTCGGTCGGCGGGATAGGCGTGTACCACGATCCATCGCTTCCTCTTTTTAAGAACGTAGACACGAGGCTGGTGTCGTCATCGAAGTCGTCGGGGTCGTGGCTGATAGGTGGTGGAGTGGTCGGGCGAGGGGTCCGTGATATGGGAGCGACCGCGCATACCGGCTTTGCTGCTGACAGGGCCGTTCTTGTGGGCAGTTGGAACTTTCTATGAAATAAACCACAATACATGTACGTGTGCGTGCTTACAACTGTTTAAACAAAGGGCGCAAAAATAAAACGAGAACTATGCATGCACGCACGCATGCATGCGTAAAAAGCAGGCTTACCGCTGTGTTGCCTTACATTCGACTCCATAATTGTGCATGAAATGAGCAAACGGTGAAATGCGCCGTCAAACAGCGGCGGCGGCGGCGGCGCGTGACACTGCGACGCGTGACTTATCGTGATCGGAATGTGAACGGAGAACAATGCCATTTCAAAAACAATAAACGAAAAGCTAAAAGCATGAAAGTAAGCGTTGTATATGATTAGTTAGGGCTCGGGAATCGTGTGGTGCAGTGATATTAGAGAAATTCGATGTAAAGACACATTTGACGATGAATGTACTGACATGACCGCTTACTTTTTTCCTAAAGCAAATACCTCGGTAGACTAGTCAGTTATGCGTCGTATGTGTCAAGTACGCATGCGCGTTATTTTGTCCGTCAAACAGCGGCGGCGCATGACACTGCGGCGCGTGACTTATCGTGATCGGAATGTGAACGGAGAACAATGCCATTTCAAAAACAATAAACGAAAAGCTAAAAGCATGAAATTAAGCGTTGTATATGATTAGTTAGGGCTCGGGAATCGTGTGGAGCAGTGATATTAGAGAAATTCGATGTAATGACACATTTGACGATGAATGTACTGACATGACCGCTTACTTTTTTCCTAAAGCAAATACCTCGGTAGACTAGTCAGTTATGCGTCGTATGCGTTAAGTACGCATGCGCGTTATTTTGTAAGAGAACTGTAGATTAGGCAGTTATGCGGCGTATGTGTTAAGTGCGCATGCGCCCTATTTTGTAAAGTATAAAACGGTTGAGAAAATGCTATGTTGTATAACGCCAGTGTGTTGTTTCAGCAGCAGCAGCAGCAGCAGCAGCAGCAGACGTTCTCCATAATGGCAGATAATGAGACACCGAAAAAGATGAAGGCGATGCGCAAATAGAGTCAGGGTCCGAAGGCGGCCGGCGGCGGCCAACAGCAAGCTACGGCAGCAGCAGCAGCAGCGGTGTCAACGGGTAATAAGAGACCCGTGGTGGTCATCGCACCGCCACTGGTAGCCGGCCGTAAGCGAGGCGCCGAAGAGGCCTTGGGGAGCGTCGAGGCGGCAGCGGGGCAGCCGCCCCTAGCGCGGAGCGCGTCGATCGACAGAGAATGCGAGTCGGCGTCGTCGACACGGGCTACATTGGTGAGTCTGAGGGGTCTACAGTGTGCTAACAATGGCTTGTATAAAATTAAGACGCCCGTTATGATCGACGCTGTGTCGTACAAAGAGAATTGTACGTATTTGGGATGCTCCCGTTGTCGGCGAATGTTGTTTCAGAAAGACAAAGGCGGGCCTATGGTATGTCGAACGCACGTTGAGCAGTCTGCGGCGAAGAATTACTTCGCGTTGCGTGTGATGATGAGGGATGGCGAGGACGACGAAGACGAGCTTTGGATCACTTTATTTGACACGCACATGGCTAATCTCGTCGAATACCGGGCCGACTACTTGGTGGAGTTGAGCGAGGAGCCGCTCCGCGATACCGTGCTGGCGTTAACCGGCACGTCGTATACCGTGCGCACACTGAAGAGATACGACGACGCCTAATGTGTTGTTGTTTGTAGAAGGAAGAGTGCTCGATACTGGTAGATTTGCTGACGCATAGGAACGTGCAACAAGTGATGAGGCGTCGTGCAACAAGTGAGGAGGCCGCGCGACTACTACGCGAGACGGCAGAGAATTACATAAGGGCGTTTTGGTTAGCCTACGAAGCGAACTTATTTAGTATGTCGTAACTAACAGTTGTGTTTATATGCTGTAGGAGGTGCGCCGCGTACTGCTGGATATGTTAGCTACCAACGAAGAAACGCCGAGAAAGGTCGAAAAACCGATCAGGCGGACTAATCATAATAATGTGTTGTAGGAAGTGCGGCGCACCAGGCGTGAATGTATGCGAGAATTCGTAGACGCGTTGCTGACGGTGGTCACCGAACGTAAAGACTAGGACATGCTTTGTGCTGTAGGGAGGAAGCGGAGTGCGTGACGCTAGCGTGTTGGATGCCATCATAGAGGAGGCGCATGACGTATCCGATAGAGCCGCGCGCCAATACCTCGTAGCGACTCGAGCGCCGCCACCGACGTACGAAACCATGTATTCGATGGGGCCGACGTGCGCTCCGTGTTGGAGCCCATCGGAGGCCGTAATACAACGACAAGTCGTCGTGCCGGGCAGGGGCCAGTTGGCCTGTCGCTATGAGCGGCACGCAATGACCATCCTCGCCGAGTGCCTCGGTGAGACGGTACTGGAGCGGGTGCGCGACACTAGTGGCGTACGCGAACCTAGTGAGGGCTGTCCGTACGTGCATATGGTCGGCTATCGCGCGGGTCGTCCGAACCGCGTGTACACACAGCGCTACGACGATGTGGGGGGCATCGTAACGCGTCCCTTCAACGCCTTGTTGGAAACGTCTCTGCGTCGTTCGCTGATACCGAGCTTCACGCGTCTCGTGCTAATACTGCACGGTACTAAGGTGGCAAGCGCGCAGCAGCAAATGGGTCGTGCGGGGGAACTGTATCTGGTCCAGTTCGTTTCGGACTGGCTACTAGGCACGGACTGGCGCGACTACATGAACCGCGCTCTGCTGGAGTCGGCCGTCCATACGTACGTCCAGTGCAGGAGCGGTCTCGACTAAAAGAACAGTCCTTTGCTATAGAACATTAGTAAAATAGGCGTTGAACGCTGTTTTTGAATGTTGTACGGTTCTTAATAAAACGGTGAAAATGTACTTTCCGTTTCCGAGTTACCCAAAATACACACAGTCCCGTTCCCAATGCCTAAAACACACGCAGTCCCCGCTAGGGGCGCAGTAGCGGTGCTCGAAATTCCCAATACACGCAGTCCCCGCTAGTTATAAGTAGTGGTGCTCGAAATTCCCAATACACGTAGTTCCCGCTAGGACGCAGCCACCTACCACCACCACCATCACTGTTATAAGTAGCGGTGCTCGAAAAGTAGCACTCATTCAGTTGCCCCTAGAGAATGCCTCCTCCTTCTCCTCCGCCTACTAGGTGGCAATGTCCGAATTGCGGGGGTTATTTCGCGAAACAGGCGACGTTAGAGCTACACGCGAAGAGATCGAAACGTTGCGGCAACTACGCGCTATGCGTAATACGACGAGAGTGCCCGAAATGCGGCGCGACGTACACTACGCGCGCCGCTATGCTACGACACCTGAAGGATCGGTGCGGCCGTCAGACGGCGCCACCGCCTGGTAGTAATGAACCGGCAGCCGCCGAGACCGACGACGCTCTACAGCGCGTCGTGGACGAGCACCGGCGCAGCACAGAGACGTCGGTATCGCGCGGTGTCGTGCAGTCCCGCTACAACTACCGCATGACCGCCTGTACGAGCACGCGGGTGCTCGAACCGCGTCTGAGGGCGATGTTTCGTGAACAAACGAATGCCTTTAAAATTAACGTGAGCTACGGTTTCGTATTGCGCCACAAGGTGTCGGGTAGTTACCGCTATTTTCATTCTTCGTGTAATTGCTGCGGCCACCTCCTCGAAACGCCCGCCCTCGTTACCGATAGAAGATCGTTCGAACGATTCCTCGATGCCGTGCGCAAGACCGACGTAATGCAGTACGTCAATGCGCAGCGTCGCGACTCGGTGTAGGTCGTCGAGCTCGTAACGAACGCCACCTACTTCGTCAACGTCATCATCGCTCATCCTATCGGGTACGTTGGCGCGACGCTTCCCGCCTACGTGCGCGCCAACAGGGCCGTCGCGGCGTTGACGAAAGATCGTCGAGGCACACCCTACGACGACCATCTATGCCTCTTCCGGTGCATCGGTCTTCACCTGCAAGGCGGCCGACGACGCGAAACGCGGAAAGGTGGCAAAATCGATACGACCCGTTTAACGAAAGTCGCTAAACGACTGCACGCGCGCTATTGCCGCGCCACGCGCACGACAGCCTCGAACGGTGTCCGCCTGAACGAACTGGAACGCGTGGAGATGGTTTTCGGCATCAACGTCGCCGTCTATCGACTGACGGGCGCGGCGAATGGCGCCGAACTGGCGGCGACGGTGCAGCGGCGGCGACGGTTCAGCGGCGGCGACGGTGCAGCGGCGACGGCGACGACGCGTCACCGTACGCCGCACTCGCCGACCGCCTGTGGACGCACCTTCGTCAAATGCCCGTACTGGGATTCAATTCCGGTAAGTACGATCTGAATGTCGTGAAGAAATACTTGACCCCCCTGCTCATAACCGGCGACGCGCAGCACACGTCGTCGGCGTTTACCATTAAACGACAGAACAATTACATGTGCCTGACGACGTCGACGTTGAAGTTCCTCGATATAACCATTACCTCGCGCCCGGCGTTAGCTACGATCGCTTTCTGAAAGCGTTCGGCTGCGCGGCGACGAAGGGGTACTTTCCGTACGAATATATCGTCGCGTTGACGCGCCTGGACGAGACCGCCCTGCCGCCGCGCGAGGCTTTCTACAGACGCCTGAAACGCGAGGGAATCTCCCCGGAGGCGTACGAGATTTGCGCGACGGCGTGGCGTGATGAGCGCATGACGACGATGCGCGATTTTCTGATTTGGTATAATAATCGAGACGTGGCGCCGTTTCTCGAGGCTGTCGATCGGCAGTTCGCCTTCTATAGGCGCCGGCGCATCGACATGTTCAAGGACGCCTTCAGCGTACCGGGGTTGACGTTGTTGTACCTATTCAACGACCTGCCGACGTCAATCCATTTCTCGTTGATCAACGAACCCAACAAAGACCTGCACCGCCTGCTGCAATCGCAGATCGTCGGCGGCCCGTCGATCATCTTCGCGCGCCACCAAGAGGCCGGCGTCACGGCGATTCGAGGCGACGCGTCACGCCCGTGTCGTTCGATAGTCGGTTTCGACGCGAATGGCCTCTATCTGTGGGCGATAATAGAGGAGAAGCCGACGGGCTGGTACACGCGCCGGCGCGCTGAGAACGCCTTTCGACCGGAACGCGTGCAACGCTATGGTCGTATGGCCGTGGAGTGGTTGACGTGGGAGGCGGCACGAACCGGCGCGCGTATACCTCACCAGTTGAACGGGCGCGAGAAGCGCGTCGTCAAGCACCGAGTCGACGGCTGGTGCGCCGCCACGCGAACGGCGCACCAATTTCACGGCTGCTACTGTCAACCGATGACGACGCTGTACGCCGCGACGATCGCCGTGACGACCTATCTGCGCCGTTTCGTCGACGACGTCGACGAAATGTGGGAGTGTCAGTGGCGCGCCGTGCGACCGCCCGCGGCGCCGACACCGCCCGACGCGTCACGATGGCGACCGGCGGCGGCCCCCATTACGCGCGCGACGATACTGGAGGGTGTACGCGACGGCTCTCTGTTCGGTCTGGTGCAGTTCGATATCGCCGTACCGGAAGCGCTGCGCGCCAAGTTCGCCGAAATGCAGCCCGTGTTCAAGAACGTCGATATCGCGCGCGACGATCTCAGCCCGTTCATGCGCCGCTACGCCGAGTCGAACGATCTCCTCAACCGACCTCAACGGACGTTCGTCGGTAGCTACTTCGGCGCCGAGATCGTGCTCGCGACGCCCCTCCTACGATGGTATCTGGCGCACGGTCTCGTCGTCGCGCGCGTCTACAAGGTGATCGAGTACGCGCCGATCGCGTGCTTTCGCCGCTTCGGCGACACGGTCTCGGAGGCGCGACGCGAGGGCGACGTCGATCCCGACAAATTGCTCATCGCCGATACCTTTAAGCTTCTCGGCAACAGTTCGTACGGGAAATCGATTACGATCGTCAATCGGCACCGGGATATCAAGTACGCCACGCCGGTCTGCGCCACGATGCTCATCAACAACCGTCGCTTCCGGCAACTCGACGTCGTCGTCGACGACGCGCTGTACGAGGTGGCGCTGAATAAGCGCACCGTCGTCTACGGCCTGCTGATCCAAATCGGCTATTTCGTCTACCAGTTCGCGAAATTGAGGATGCTCGAATTCTATTTCGACTTCATCGACGCCTACATCCCCCGCCCGCTCTTCCAGTACTGCGCTATGGACACGGACTCGGCGTACATCGCCCTCGCGGGGCGCGAAGTCGAAGCGCTAGTGGCGGAAGAACTGCGCGAACACTACTTCCGGAATCGCTCGCTCTGGTTTCCGGCCGAATGATGCTACGCGCACGTGGACGCGTACGTACGACGCCGCGTCGCCGGACTAGCGTGGGAGGCGCCGGCCTGCTGCGCGCGCCGGAGCCTGATCGATCGTCGAACGCCGGGTCTCTTCAAAGAAGAGTGGCGCGGCGACGGATTCGTGGCGCTGTGTAGCAAGACCTACTACTGTTTTGGCGGCGACAACGGCCCGAAGTACAGCATGAAGGGTCTGCGTATGCGTCAGAACGACTTCGACGAGGACACCTTCCTCGCCTTACTGCTCGACCGACGCAGCGGCGTCGGCTGGAACCGCGGTTTCCAGGTGAAAGACTCGTCCGTGTTCACCTACGTTCAAGAGCGCGCGGCGTTGAGCTATTTCTACGCTAAACGCCGCGTGCTCGACGACGGCGTCACCACGGCGCCGATACTCGTCTAACTCGTATAACTAACCTAACTCGTCTAACTCCTAAGGACTGGGAGGCCACCCCCCTAGGGGTAGGTTCTGTATGTATGTATGTATGTATGTAGGTAGGGTAATAAAAACAAGTGCGCACAATTTTTCATCGTTTTATTACTACCATACACGTAAAGCGAAAGCGCTAATGCAATGGTTTTAGCCAATCGAATACGAGACAGTCATTGGCCACCCGATCGGTGCCGAATAGGCTCTGGAACTTCGTCAACGTCATATCGCGACATCGGAGGAGGAGGTAGGCGACGCAATATTGTCCGCACATGTGAGAGACGACGCTCTGCATCCGCTTGTCGTTGTACGTCCACGCGTCGCCGCAGTTGCGGTGCAGGAACTCGCGGAAGTCGGCGTGCAGCGGCGGCAGACCGTACGAATCGAAGTACTCGCCTCGCCGGTCGACGTCCACGTAGACGGCCACCCAGTGCTGCCCCGGCTCGCTGCCGTCGTCGGTGATGCACAAGAAGGCCGTCGGGTAAGCGGTGATGGTGGTGGTGGTGGTAAGTAGCGCGTCTTTAGGCACGACGTCGACGACGATGCATTTAGCGTACGCATCGCGTTCCAGGCGACGCATCAGTTGGAACGTATCCATCGTTACCAGTCGTACACGACGTTCCGGTTCTTGTCGATCTCCAGCACCGTCTCGAATTCCGCGTACACGACGACGTTCACCGGTCGGGGTATTGGCGTCCCGAAGTGCATTTCCGTGCCCACGGTCCCCTGACGCACGACGTTGAAATGGTCCCCGTCGCAACAGTCGGGCGTCAGGTCGAAACCGAAGATGGTGTAGCCAGCGCCGAAGTCCGCGCGCGATACGTCGTTCCCCTCGTCCTCGTACTCCTTTCCGGTGACCGCGAAGAGATTCATGTAGCTTCGGACGTACCGGTTGCGCGGGAAGTCCGGCTGCAGCGGCTTGCTCGGCATCTGACGTCCGTCGACGACGAGTGTGAGGAAGTTAATGTCGTTCTGCAGCGCGTCGATCGGATTTCTAGTGTAGTCTCCGTTAAAGGCGACGTTGTCGATCATCATCAGGAATAGGCGTTTCGGAATCGTACCCATCTACAAGTTCTCGTGCGTGTGCGACAGCGTACCCGCCGTTATCGAGAACGACTTGCAATCGACGCGGCGCATCGGGAACTTAGCCGTTCCCAACGCCCACGCTTTGATATGACCCATCTGGACGTCCGGGTTCAACTTCACTTTTCGTACGTGCAGGCAAATAGACCGCATCACGAGGTTCCACCCCTGTACGGCTTGCGCGTCCATGAGCGCGAAGGCGTCCTTCGAGTGCATAATGAGTATTTTCGTGTCGACGCCGTTCGGCATGTGCCGGTTTAGCATAAACGCTTCGACGTGCAGGCGTCCCATCATCTCCACCTCGTCGCTATCGGCCGTCATGGCGCGCCGCGCCTCGAACCCGGCGTTGACGTTCGCGAGCTCGTTCATGTGTCCTGCGGTGTCTTTGTACCACAACGACCCTGTGAGATGCGACCGTTTCGCGTCGCTACCGTAACTCAGCAGGGTCTCGAGGTAGCCCCGGTACTCATACGTATTGGTCGACGGCGTCACGAGCGTGCCGTTCAGCGACACGTCGATATGACTGAACATCGAATGCAGGAAATTGTTGACCGGGGCCACCGCGGCGCCGGCCGCCAGATCGGTACCGACCCGCTGAACCACTTTGAAGCGGACGTACACTTGAAGGCTCGCCAGGTCCGTATAATCGTTGCCCGAGCCCGGGATGAGGAACTCGATAGGGCCGCCGGCGTCGAGAGCCGTCAGCGGTTGGTAGACGGTCCACTGACAGCTCTCGATGCTCGTCTGCGTCACCGGCCCGCTGAACAGTTCCAGTTCGGCCTTCACGCCCTCGCACGATGCGCTATTCACGAACACCGCCATTAGTCGTCGAATATGTCGTGGTCCGTTCGACGCTGTCTCTTCCGCCTACTGACGGTCGTCGCCGCTAGGCGCGGTCTCTTTATGGCGGCGCGGCGCTGCGGCGCTTTTTTCCTCTTCGTCGGCGGCGGCGGCGAATTCAATAGGCCGTCGAGAAGATCGACGCCGACTTCCTTCGCGCGTCGTTTTACCGACTGTTTCAGATTGCCGCCGCCGACAACGTCCCGCGCCACTCGCACGCCTGTGTTGAGCGCACGTTTTCCCAACGCCAACGCGCCTCTCTTGATAAGCGGCCTGGCGCTTCGAAACAGGCTCCCGAAGAGATTGCCCAGACCGTGTCCTCGTTGCCCCCGACCACCGACGAAGACCAGCAGCTGACCGCCGACCTGTCGAACGTAGTAGTCCTCGTACGGGTTCTTCGTCGTCGGCATCGTCGTTAAAACAATTTCGATTTACAGCGTCTGACATGAAGCGTCGTCACTAGCTTTCCCCGCTCGAATGGTATCGGTTGACCGAGATCGTCTCTTATATCGACCTCGACCGTATCGAATTGATGCCGCAGCAGCTTCACGTATTGGACGCGGTCGAACGTTTCCGAAATAATGCTGCCGTTCGTACCGTAGAAGGCGATGTTTCGAAGGAGCGGCGCGTACACGTCACCGACTACGCGCGGTTCCACGATATCCGTGTACTCGTACAGGGTGTCGACGCCCGCATTCATATCCACCGTATTGCGACCTTCGTACGCGTACGTGTACGCGACGGGCATGGTGTCGATGACGACTTCCGGCGCGGCACTCATCAGCGGGGAACTCGTGATAACGTTGCTATGGAAACTTAGTACGTCCTTCAGACGGTTCGTATGAGGTAGGGTAAATTCGACACCCGGCGACATATGCAGCGTCATTCGGTTTGAGACGTCGCTGAACTCTACACGCGCCTTGACCCTATCGGTGCTTAATTTCCTTAGCGCCGCGTTGATCTGGTGCATCAAGGTGTAAGGGCTGTTGTAGAAACCGTGAGAAATCGTGCCCTGTCGGTATAGCAGAACGGTTGAGCCGGTTTCTTCGTCTACGTGCGTGTAAATACCCGGCTCGCCCGTCGCGCAATTCAGGAAGAAGTAGGCGTCCTTCTCTCTCACGTTGTACCACGTGTGCGGATACTGTAGCGTCACCAGTCCGCATTCCCACTCCCCCGACAGGTCGAAAAGTCGCGGCAGCTTCGTGATGTAGTGCGTCAACGTATTTTCGGGGTGACGCTTCATAGACGCATTGCTCGGTAGCGTCAGGTAAAAGTCAGACGAGACCGCCATCGCTGCATCGTCGTCGTCGACCGCCAACACTCATAGACGGACTCGGGAGCAGGTAACCGAGACAGCTGCTCAACAGCGCCGTCCACAGGTTGGAGTCGCCTTGACCTCTCGTCAGATTGTATATACTAACGGCGATGACGAAGTACAGGACGACGACCTGAAAGAGGAATACGATTTCGGCCTTAGGGCATTCGTTGCCGCAGATTTGCCATGGAACGGGTTCGTGGACGGCGGCGGTGGTGGTGGTGGTAGCGTCGACGGAGTCCGTGTTGGTAGGTTCGCCCGAAGCGGTATCGTCGCCGAGCCTCGTCGCCTCGTCGATCATCGTCGCGCAAACTGCGGTCTGTCGATACAGCAGGGGCCCTTATACAAGAACGAAAATCCGCTGCATAACCCCGCCTCGTGTAGTCGCCAGCACCCCTCGTGGCGAGTCCAACGAGTCATTCTCATCTCCGCCGGCGCCGCCGCGCTAGTCTTTATAGGTCCACGAGCGACTCGGCGTCGATCCAGCTGTTGAAGGAGGCCTGATAACCGCTCCATTTTACGAGCGCCTCCGAACCGCCGCGGCGACGACGACGACGACGCTGTAGAACCGCCTTCACGCGATACAGTTTGTCCTTCGGAACGACTACGCGTTGTAGTTCCGGTTCGTAGAAGGCGTCCTCTACCGGCGTCCCGGCGACGTCCTTCAGGCGATAAACGGGCGGCTCGGACGGGTGTGCCTCTACGACGGTGAAGAGCTCCTCGCTCCAGTTAGCCATGTATCCTTTTTTTAATTGACCCCTCGTCTTGCTGATACGTACGCGATCTCCCTCGCGCAATTTAGGTTTTCGCCGCCGGCCGCAGCCGACGTTGCCGTACAGTCGTTGCCATAAGGTCTCCTGATTCGTCGCGTCGACGCTCGCCGGCGTCCTACCGATGCTTCGGTGGTAGGCGTTGTTGTACGATTGCACGAAATCCGGTAACGCCTGTACGTAGCGCAGCGTCTCGTGTTTCGTAAAATAGCGCCACATACGCGTCTTCAAAGTCCGATTGAACCGTTCCACGACGCTCGCTTTAGTCTACTCGTTATGCGTCACGAAATGGTGAACGCCGCGACTCTTTAGGAACGTTTGCAGGGGTCGGTTCAGAAACTCGGTCCCCTTATTGGTCTGCAGCGCGTTCGGCGCCTCGCCGCTCAGCAGGCGCTCGAAGGCCGCGACGAGCGACGGGCCGGACTTACTCTTCAACGGAACGCACCACGCCCGTTTCGAAAAGACGTCGATGACCGTCTATAGGAATGTTATACCGTCGTTGTGCGTTTTTAGCCTAGTCATTTCAATCAGATCGGCTTGCCACTGCTGGTTTCGACCGCCCACGATGACGCTACGTCGATTGAAATGTCGTTTAACCGGTTTGTGTAGGGTATAGGCGTCCTGCGCCGCTAGCCACCTCTCGACGGCCGGTCGTCGGATCTTCGACGCCCAGTGCAACGCGTTGACGCCGCCATAACTTCCCGCCGTTACGGATCGAAGTAGACGCTATTCAGGTCGTCGTCGTTTCGTTGCTGTCGAATCGTTGGCGTTCGTTTTGGACGACGACGACGACTCCACCCAGACACCATGGCAACGACGACGACGGACCCCAATGAACGACGACGATTATATAGAGAGCGATAACCGCGATGGTGAGGCTGACGACGATGGCCGTTATCGTTCGTCGTGACGGCATCATCGTCACAACTCGTCCCACGCCGCGACGTCAGGGGACCGTTTTCTCTTCTTAGCGTCGCGTCGCACCCGTCGTCTCCGCTCCGGCGACACTGATGAACTGGCCGTCGGCGTCGCCGCCTCTTCTAGTAGTCGCTTCTGCCGCCGCTCCATGTACGCCCGATAGCGCGGGTTGCCTACGAATTCCATAGGGATGTTTATACCTTTCATGCGCAACACGAACTCTCACCATCCTACGGGCGCTGTCGTCTTCTTTCTCGTTCGCATGAGATCGTTCACTAGATCGACCATGTTACTCCCCGCGACCGTTTCACCGGCGTACACGAATTCGCCGCAGTCGTTCCATCGACACAGCGGATCGGCTTTCATTTTCGCGATAAGCAGACCCGTCTTCCCTTTCTGCGTTTTCGGCTTGCTGGCCATGATTTCGCGCTCTATGGCCTCCGACGATGGTGGCGCCGCCGCCGCCGACGCCGCCAGCGTCTCGCCGTTGACCACCTACACGCGTACCGGTTGCGCCGCTCGAGCCGCCTCTATCGTGTTGTAGCGACTCAGCAGTTGATTGTACGACGCCACCTTTTCGCGTTCGGATCAATCCGACCGCTCTAGAACGTCCTTCATGTCGATGTCCAGGCTACTCAGCACACGTGATCGGGGCGTGCTCGGCGGCTGATCGATACGTGGCAGGAGGCTTTCCACCAATCGCGGGGCGACCAACGCCATCTTCTTCGCGTACTGCATCAATCACCCGCTGCCGATGACCTGTCTGAGCAGTGGGAGGAGAACGGTGCTCGCTAACGGCGCTAGCAGGGCCGTCAGAAAACCACCCGCACCCTTTTGCAAGACGACTCGCTTCTGCTTAAACAGAATTGTTTTGTCGGCCAGTTTACGCAGGTGATTCCTGTATTTCGTCATCACGCGTTTCTGCTTCGGCTACACCTTCACGTTCCCTTTCAGAATGTTGTACGCGCATTCGCACATACTACAAATGAGGCCGGCCTCCGCGTGGCCGATCACGGCTTTTCGCAGATCGATGTTCCGCCTATGTCTCTCCAGCAGCTGCAGTGCGAAAATGTGTCTCTTCACTCGGTTCGTCGTTCCCGCCACCTTCGGTCGTCGTTTCGCTACCACCGCTCGTCCCGTCATAGCGACTAATAAGCGTACGCGGCGACGTCCCTCTCTTCTTATAGGCTCGGCGACGTCCCTCTCTTCTAATAGGCTGCCGCCACCCTTCCGTACGTAGACGTACTGCAGGCGATCGTCCGGAAATATGCACGAACGCACGCGCATGTCCTCTTCCGTTTCCTGTTTCAGATCCACGAAGAGATAGCCGTACGCCGCCGACGTCGCGTCTTTGAAAGCCTCTAGCATGTAGTTGACTTTTCCCGGGTACATCTGTTTCGCTAGGTGACCTACTTGACCGGCGTCTCGGGGGATCTTGAATAGCGCTATGTATTGCGCGTTCAGGCTGATTGTACGGTTTTCTTTCCCTTTCGGAAACATGTTCTGCCGCAGTTGTACGACCGACGTACTACAATGATGGCTTTTTTTTAGTAAATAGCACCGTCACCCGGCTATCAGTCTCCTCCATGAGGTCGTCGAGTACTAGAAGCGTCCTCGTTTTACCGTCTAAACGTGTCGGATCCGGCAGGCCGTCTACGAACTCTATTTTCGAAGACATAGACGCGTAGGCGGCCTGCCACTGCCCGTAGCACCACAGGATTTTCTCGGGCGGCGGATCGATCATAGCGTGCCGTATCAGACGGTCGACGAACGTCGTCTTACCGCACCCCGTAGGACCGGCTACTATACATGTAAAAGGATGCTTCAACGACGGTCCGCCCATTTTCCACGACTGATACCGGCGAACGCTTTTTACGCGTCTTTATAAACGTCGCGCACCTCCTTCAACAGTTTACCGAGCATGGACTCCCCCGCAACGCCCCCGATCCTGGTACCCCAGAAACCCTCCCTACTCGGTACCCATTCCACCTATTCGGCGTCCCCGGTGGCCAACAGGTCGGCCTTCAACTCGGCCGACCCGCCAAACTTCCTCATCAACAACGCCTTCATACACGCGAACCTAACGGCGTTCCATTCGGTTCCCGTTCTCTTTTTTCGAATTTCGTAACCGCGTCGTTTCGCTACATAAGGCGATCGCGCACTTTTGATACGCTCGGCGCATACCACGTCTTCGTTGAACATTGCTTTCCTATACTGATAGGCGTGCTCGACGATCGGAAGCCCCGACCGCACACCGTCAATCGACACGTATACATATTCGACAAGAACGAGCGCTATCCGCCAAACTTTATAGGCGGCGACGACGGCATACCGACTACCGATAACCCGCTACCGCCACCGCTTATATACATCCGTCGCCGTCGTCGCCGCTAGACCGCGATTCTAAAAAGGGTCGACGCACGGACTCGGACCGGGAATCTTTCGATCCCTAGTCGAACACTCTCCCAGGAGAGCTAATCCGTCGTCGACGTTTATACAGTGGTTTTATCGCGGTTATATAGCCGCGCGATAAACGCATTATTGCTTAGGTAAGCACGCGCTAGGTACGGCGTTGATCGCTAGGGAGAAAACTAAAATGATCACTGCGCTCACCGCTAGGTGGCACCTCAAATGTACTTAGAGGGGGGTAATCCATCACGTTTTTTATAAGTAGGTTCCCGAAAACGTTTAGTGTCATAAAATCCTTTGATCTTTTTTTATAAGTAGGTTCCCGAAAACGTTTAGGGGTAATAAAAACGTTTATTATTAGTAAAGTTTTGCCCAAAAGTCACCAAAGGTGTCTTGCACGGGCCTCTAAAACGCTTCTATACTACTACTGTGACTATAATTATATTCGCAAGCATTTATTTACCCACTAAGAACGCGCGCAATACCATTTTTATGATTAAATCATGGTCAATCTAATTAAATGACTGTCTCCACTGCACTTCTCTTGTTCATATAAGGCGTTCCATAGCCCTGGTTGAGTGGAGCACAGGTGGGTCCGTGTCTTTTCCTTTTTCGTTTTGAAATTTGCGAACGAAAAAGCAAAAAAGCAAAGGATGTTCGTTTTTTGTTTTCATATTTGAAGTGCGAAAACCGAATACAATTTGCTATTCGCGGTATTTTTAATATATGTTAGAAAAACAAAATAACGATAAAACAAACCGTTTTTCGTTTTCACTGCATCAAAATGAAATACGAACGACTACGCCGCCTCTCGTTTTTCGCTTAAATTGCCTCGTCTCCGAAGTAGTATCGATGCTGACGCGACAAGTACGGGCGAATATTGGTCGTTTCGGCGTCGTTGTTTTATGAAAGGTTTCGTCTGCTAAATTAAATATACTCAAATTGTCGTGGTAAATTACTTAATTTTCATAGCGTCCATGCATACACGATTAATATCACCTCGTTTCTTACTACATTTGTTATTATATATTATGAATACACGCTTAGCAGACACTCGGTGCTGCTGTAAGATTATACTTAGTTATATTCAATAGCATTGGCACACATTCAATATCATATGATTGCAATCAGTCCAACTTTTCAGTTATAGCCGATTGTTGCATTTAATACTCCGCACTACTCGTCCGCTGTATTATATGTCTTCCAAGAAGGATTTGAAACGATCAAACAACGGTCGATCGGTCAGTAAGGCACGGTACACGCAGACGTATAATAGGAGCCGGTAGGCATGCGTACACACATAATAGAAACACGCGGACACACGCACATCCACACATTACAGGAACACGTGGACACACGCATTAACACACACATACTCACGAACTGTCTACAACTGCACTCTTGCAACACGTTATATAAGTTGGCATTTGTATGTATGACAAATATGGAGAACAAATAAATTGTATTGTAACAAAATACAACATACGGTGAATATAGTACAATTAACTGTTCACGTAGATCGTATTATTCAAATGTAATTTAACAATGAAGATAAGCATAAACACCTATTTAGAAACTTTATTAAAATATAAACAGATTAAATGTATATGTAATTAAGCAATTATAAATAATTCTTAATAAATAAAATTAAAATTAAGTTCAACAACAATCAAAAGTGATACGATATTAAAGATAATGTTCAACTTTAAAATGCCAACTCTTAAGGCAGCAATATTCTTTGCGGAAAAGGAACCTGTTGATGGCTTTCTTGAATGACACCACCGAACCCGAAGATCCGGCTGACACAGGCAGCGCATTTCAGTCAACAGATACGACTACAACAAAGGAGCGGTTCCAATATCGCGTCAGTCTACTCCTTAGCACGATAAGACTAATAATTGTTGTTCAGCGGATCGCAGCGAACGCTTGGCGCTGTGTCAATGTAGCAAGTCAGTTAAATTATATGAAATCGTGGGTTCGTGGCGTACAAACATAGATAGGCAAGCAGATATTATATTATACTTTATTCTGCGGTGGACGGGTGACGACAAATGTGTGTGTGTGCGTGCGTGTTTGTGTGTGTGTGTGCGCGCGCGCGTGTGTGTGTGTGTGTGTGTCTGTCTGTGTCTGTGTGTATGTGTGTGTGTGTGTGTGTGTGTGTGTGTGTGTGTGTGTGTGTGTGTGTGTGTGTGTGTTTGTGTGTGTATGTGTACCTTCTCTAACTTCAACACTTAGGCAGGGGCACACAAGGGTTGGGGCAGGGGCAATACAGAGGCAGAGGCAGAGGCAGAGGCAGAGGCAGAGGCAGAGGCAGAGGCAGAGGCAGAGGCAGAGGCAGAGGCAGAGGCAGAGGCAGAGGCAGAGGCAGAGGCAGAGGCAGAGGCAGAGGCAGAGGCAGAGGCAGAGGCAGAGGCAGAGGGCGTGAGGGAGCATCTCCGGGAGGTACAGTTGCCAGTCTGTTGTGCTGACAAATGCTTTGCGACATGAGCATGGACATTTGTCGTTACAACATATATAGTCGTTTATATATCAATTTACGACTTTCGTCGAATTTGCGACATTTGTGGCGTTGTGCAACATCTGTCGATTTTGAGACATTTAGTTTTGCGATTTGTATCGTTGGTTGCGACATTTGTTGATTTTACGCCATTTGTTGGCACATCACCCGTTCACCGCAGAATAAAATGTAATATTCTCCTGCTTGTCAATGTATGTTTTTATGCCACGACCTCATACAATTTAACTGACTAGTTACAATGGCACAGCGCCAAGCGTTTGCTGCGATCCGCTGAATAACATTTATTAGTCTTATCGTGCCAAGGAGTAGACTGACGCGATATGGGAACCGCTCCTTTGTTGTAGTCGTACCTGTTGTCTGAAATCCGCTGCCTGTGTCAGCCAGATCTTCGGGTTCGGTGGTGTCATTCAAGAAAGTCATCAATAGGTTCCTTTTCCGCAAAGAATATTGCTGCTTGACGAGTTGACATTTTAAAGATGAACATTATCTTTGGGATCGTAGTACTTTTGATTGTTGCTGAACTTCATTTTAATTTAATTTATTATACCTTTTTAGGTAATTAATAATTGTATTTACACGGAGAGAATAATTTGTCTAATTGCTTAACTACATATATATTTAATCAGTTTATATTTAAATAACGTTTCACTAGTTTTTAGTTTGTAAATATGTGTTTATGCATACCTTCGTTGTTAAACTACATTTCAACAATACGATCTACATGAGCAGTTATTTGTATTGTATTCACCGTATGTTGTATTTTGCTACAATACAATGTGTTTGTTCTCCACATTTGTCATACATAAAAATGCCAACTTATATAACGTTTTGCAAGAGTGCAGTTGAAGACAGTTCGTGAGTATGTGTGTGTGAATGCGTGTGTCCACATGTTCCTGTTATGTGTGAATGCGCGTGTGTCCACGTGTTTTTATCTTATGTATGCGTCTGTCTACGTGTTTCTATTATATGTCTGCGTATGTCTACGGGTTCCTATCATACGTCTGCGTGTACCGTGTCTTACAGAGCGGTCGACCGTTGTTTGATCTTTTCAAATTCTTCTTGGAAGACACATAATATAGCGGACGAGTCGTGCGGTATATCAAGTGCAACAATCGACTATAATTCAACAGTTGTCTGACTGATCGCAGTCACAGGCTACTAGAGGTGTGCACATGCCATTGGGTATAACTAAGACTAATCATACAGCAGCACCGTGTGTCTGCTAAGCGTCTATTCATAATATATAATTACAAATGTAGTAAGAAACTAGGTGACATTAATCGTGTAGGCATCGACTCTGTGAAAATTAATTAATTAAGTAATTTACCACAAAAATGTTAGTATAATTAATATAGTAGTCGAAACCTTTCATAAAACAACGGCGCCGATTGTACAATTTCAGCGATTTTATTTTGTAAAACGCCGCTAGTGCAACCGAATTGTCCCACCGAAGCCATCAACTTTTGCCGCCAAGCCGAAGTGGTGAGGTAGCCTAAGCTGGGCTTATTAAGCCCGTGACTGTCCCCATTCATTGCCGTAGCATGTGATAGTTTAGGGTAATTATATATTTTATAAAAAAAATTCAACTATGCAACCTTTTTGATAACTTTATTGCCATACCGACCTTTCTATGCTGGCACTGGGGGGTGGTCGTCACAGCCATGGTGATTGTCGTCCTCAGTGGTTCTTTTACGTCCCAAATTGAGACGAGACCGACATTAACGTGATTTCCGAGTCACGAAGAATTCCCAGTTTTGAGAGCCAAGTTTTTTACATCAGATATACCATGTCTGCCCGTTCCGGGTTTTGGACTCAGAGCGTTGGAATGCGAGGCGGATGTGCTAGCCACTACACTATCGCGCTCTCTATGTGATTCGTATTCGGGATTTTCAATATTGCTTAATCAAATGCTGCCGAAAAATGCCAATCATTTCTGCCTTTTCTCAAGCAAGCTCGCGGAACAGTCTTGTATGATTAATACATGTGTTTTTGTTTCATCCCTGCTATTAGTGTAGCTACTGTAGGCCTTTCTTTCTTTTTATTAAGTTTGCATACATAAACAATAGTTTCAAATGAGTTTTCCTATTTAAACAAATAGTGCTGTGTAGTAGTAAGGTTGTAGTGCAAATGTCAGCTAAAATGTTGCAATACAATTGAGAGGGGAATTACTATTGTTTTAAATCGGAATAGCGATTGTTCACTACTTCACGGTGGTGTTTACAATTTGAACGTTTCGCGGACACAAATATGCAACTTGTGAACAATTTTTCAGGCTTATTAAACGCAATTTGACAGGCAGCATACCTGCAACATATATCTTAGTATTAAGAAGAATAAATAACAAATATTTATGTTATAATAATCGTCACTACGAATACTAAGGGAAATCGTTTTGTCCCTCTGTGAATATCTAGCAACAACTGGTTTATGGGTAGTTTTGCTCATACAAAGGATGATCAAAACATACATGATTTAACCAGATTTAACAATATTGCCACCAAAAGAATTAACTATAGATGGCAGGTGGACAAGGAAGCCCTTTGGCTTATCACGAGTCCAACACTTTTATCTACTTGCATCCCGCCCTTCTGAGGTATGTGTCGATTTTATTTTTAAATATATTCACGCTCCTAGCTCACACACAATCAGCAGACAAAATGTTCCATTCATTTACAGTCCTTTGTAAAAATTACAACTTTCTTATATCTAATCTGCTCCTTTACTAATGTATCTTCATGTCCTCTGGTCTTTCTATCTTTCTTAACTGACAAAACATATTTCTATCAATATGTTTATAACCACTCAATGTTTTAGACACGTTTATCTGATCTTTTAGGCGTATTTCACCGAACTAAGATCCCTCAGTTTTGGGATCATTTTAGTCGATCTCTTCTGTACTCATTCTAGCATATCTTGCGATATGGCCTACACGTTTGTATATAATATTCTAAATGAGGCATAACTATTGATTTGTACAACGGTATTATTAGTTATTTTTCTTTATACGCTATATTTCGCTTATTTCATCCAGAAATTTGATTTCCCTTTGAAGCTGCAATTCCGCCTTGCTCTGAAACCTTCATATCAACACTAATGGTTAACCCTAAGTCCGTTTCGTTTACAACAGTACTTAGTACAGAACCCCCATTGTATACTCTGCATCTTCGTTCCCATGTCCTGTGTGGAGGCATTTACATTTCCCAAAATTGAACAGCATTTGCCATTTTTCAGACCATTTGATCAACCTGTCAAGATCATCTTTTAAATGCTCTCTATATCCATTACTTTTAATCCTTCCAAACACGTTTGTATTATCCGCAAATTTCGACACCTTGCTTGCTTGTTATATCATCGTCCAAATTGTTGATATATATATTAAGAATAGTATAGGTCCCAGTACTGATCCCTGTGGTAACCTACTCAAAACTGGTTTCCAGTTTGAAGTCTCCCATGAACTACTACCCGTTGTCTTCTATCATTCAGCTATTTTCTGTCCAGTTAATTATATAATTTCCTGTTCCAGTTGCCTTTAGTTTAAGCAGGAATCTTTGATATGGCACTTTGTCGAAAGCTTTATGAAAATCTAAGTAGATCATATCTACTCGTGATCCCTCATCTACCCAGTTAGTGATATCTTCAAAAATATAACATATTTATTAAGTATGAACTCGCTTTTAGAAACTTATGTTGAGACGGGTTTATCAAGTTTTGTTAAACAAGAAAATTTACCATGTGATTTTTAATTAGTGCTTCTAATAATTTGCTAATCACCCATGTTAAACTCACTGGTTTGTAGATCTCTGACTTGTTTCTCGAACCTTTTTTTAATGACGATATAATGTTTGCTTCTTTTCATTCTACAGGAACCACTTCCTCTTCTAATGACAAGTTGAACACTGTTGCAAGCGGTAGGCTCATTTGTTCTACAATTTCCAATTGTAGTTTGGTTGGAATCTGATTCCGCCCCCTTGAACATAGCCTCTGGTACTGGCAATGAACTAATATCTTTCCTGGTAAACATCGAACTAAAATACTCATTCAGGTCTTCTTCCATTAAGAATCCATCTGATATTATATTTCCAGCACTCTCTTTTAGAGGACCGTCCTTATCCTGTACTTTCTGTTTGCTCCGAACATATGCATAACAACTCTTGCTGTCACGTTTTATATTACAAGCACATTTTTTTCATAGCTTCCCTTTGAATTTCTATTTTCAGTTGTGGCTTGGTTAAATGCTTCTTTTTAAATGTTGTACTCTTCATTATTTATAGTACGTCATTTGTTTTGTACTTAATTTATTTTTCTAATGGTTTCTTTCGATAATTGTTTCTTTCTAGACCGTTTCCGTTGTTTTTTTCAAGGGAACACATTTATCGACGATGCACTAAATTTCACTCTTTAAGATATTCCAGCATCCTGTTGCTGTCTTATTCTTCAGTGTGTTATTCCAGTCTATGTTTGCTAAATATTTCCTCATGTCCTTATATTGTCCTTTGTCCTGCTTTTTATTACTCCTTTCTGATTTTATTTTAATGGTAAAATGTATCTGGTTGTGGTCACTACTCCCCAGAGGTTCACATATCATCACATTGTCAACATGGTACCATTGTGTTGGTCACATCATGGTATTATGTTTTACTCTATTACTGTTTTTTAATTAACAATATTTATCATAAGCTATCGGGGATCATTATCTCATTATTATGGTGATAACTAAATTAATGCAATTTTTACAGCCATTGTGATTGTGATGTTGGTCACAACGTGGTATTATGTTTCAACCTATTACTGGTTTATTCATCATTAATAATTTGTATAATATACCATCGGAGATCATTATCACATTAATATGCTGTTTAACTAACTTCATTAATGTTAAACTCCTGCTGATAATTTGACACATGAATTAATCATGACATTATGTTTTTTCCTTCTATTATTACTAGTATTTTTATAAGCAAACATTACAAGCAATACTTAATCAACATGTTGTCATTGTTGACAACATAGTTCACCCCTTTCCTAGCCTACGCCTGTACTCATGACATTTGTTCTATTACATATATGTTTTCTTTTTTTACTAATACGTATAAAACTACGGTGAAAGTCATAATGACACATTTTCTATCACATTTTCTACACTACAGTTTCTTTGATTTGACTTTTTATGTTGCTTCTGGAAGTTGCGTAAAGACGACGGATTGCGAAGATTGGAATAATATGCGATAACCAATGATATTTGTAAATGGACGATGATATTAGTATTGACCGGATACAAACAAATGAAAATTTTGATTTTAGAAAGTTGTACAATGATAATAATCATTACGAAGATGACATATATCATGACTCTCCTATTTCTTTAAATACAAATGATTGCAAATACTTCACCCCAATTGAAATATCCAATGCTTTCCACTGTGATAATATATTTCTGTCGATGTTCTGTATAACTTGTCGCAATTTAGAGGCACACTGGGATTCCATGCAAGAATTACTTTTTTATTTATCTTCAAATGGCCTCAAACTTGATATAATTGTTTTAACAGAAATATTTAAAATACATGATTCCCAGCAATGCAACATAAGTGGGTACCACAGTTTACTTTTTAATACAAGGCTACACAATTATGATGGTTACGGTGGAGTTGGAATATACACTGTATATAAACGAAAGTTTGATTTACTTTAAACGTTTAAACGTTATGATCTTTCCATATTTATTCCTCATGTAATTGAGTCTATATTTTTTGAAGTTCAAAGTAATCATAATAAACCTATTATAGTAGGTATAATGTATCGACCAAACATTCCTCCCCATGCATATATCGATATATTTATAAGTAATATTATAGAAATCCAGGGTTAAATTTCAAATGAAAATAAAACTGCTTATTTAATGGGTGATTAGAACATTATTTTTTTCTAAATTGTATCACCCATCAAAACACTAACGACTTCATAGATACCGTAATATCCCAAGGATTTATTCCGCATATATCCCAAACACCAAGAATACCGTCATATTCAGCAACATTTATAGATCACTTATATTCAAATAATACTCATCCTAGTTATCACTCGGGGATTATTATAACTGACTTAGCTGATCACTTTGGAATATTTCATATAATATATGGTACACCTTGACCACAAAGATCAATATATAAGCAGGTCCGATGGTTTACCAAAAAACTATTTCATCATTTAGAAATCTATTAGCTAAGGCTGATTACTCAACAATATTACCCAATGCCAATGCGAATGAAGCTTACAATAATTTTATGATAATATACAAATCACTTTTCGAAATATTTTGTCCCATTAAATATGTTAAAGTTAAGAAAAAATACAATAAACGTGAACCTTGGATGACATTAAATTAAATAAAGCAAAGTTATTCCGAAATAAATTAAACAGACCTAAGCCAGAAATTTATAATAAATATAAATAATATTGAGAGTTTTTAATAAGATTAAATGAGCAACAAAAATATTACACAGACATGCTGGAAGAACGTAAGCCAAATATCAAAGAAACATGGGCTGTTCATTAGTGTAGCTAGTGACAGAGCAGCGACCCACTTTTCATCTGTCAATCAGTTCCGCATCACCGCGTTCATTCGCACGTAGACCCGCACTACTTTGGTACACCTCTTATTATGCGGAAAAAACTGTTTCGACAACAGGTGTGCTAAGAAGAAGTAACAAACATTACGACGTAGTTGTGTAGAATTACTGTCTTATCGACACAGGTGAGTTACATATTCGAAAACATAGTTTGGTAATATTTTTATCAAGCTGATTTCTCGACTGTTATTACTGCAAATACAACTATGAGATTGATCGTTAGCTAGTAGTGTTTTTTCAACACGTCACACAGGTGTGCTGCAAGTTGACGTCAAATTCAGTGTTTCGAGTATCATCATAAGTGCGGGCATGCTACACGGCAGTCGACACGTATGCAACACAAACGCAATTTAGTGAAAGCTTTTTGTTCGCTGACTTATCTGTCTTATAGTAATACGCTAACTTTGGGGGCAAAGTGGCAATATCTACTCCCAGGTGCAAGTGTTCGTTCGCGTCTGCCTGTGTTTAATCGCATCCGTTGACCATTCACCGTTGATATATCAATTGGCGATGTATTTAAAAAGGTAATTATGTAGTGTTATTTATTTACCTATTTGGTACGCACATTGTATGCATTTTGTATACACTGTTTTACCACACTTCAAAAATTCAAATGCCTGCTCGGCGTTTCTCACAAGCCCGACCGGGAGATAAAGACCACCACTCTGTGAGTCCACGACAGATTACACATTTGCCCACTACCACTATTGACGCGACTATAGAAATTCTATTGAATGTTACAGAATATGCTACATAATTTAATAGAATATTTATGCCACATCTATTTTTTTAGAATTCTGTAAAATATATATATTGAAAGTAGTACGATATTAAAGATAATGTTCAACTTTAAAATGCCAACTCTTAAGGCAGCAATATTCTTTGCGGAAAAGGAACCTGTTGATAGCCTTCTTGAATGACACCACCGAACCCGAAGATCCGGCTGACACAGGCAGCGCATTTCAGACAACAGATACGACTACAACAAAGGAGCGGTTCCCATATCGCGTCAGTCTACTCCTTGGCACGATATGACTAATAATTGTTGTTCAGCGGATCGCAGCGAACGCTTGGCGATGTGTCAATGTAGCAAGTCAGTTAAATTATATGAATTCGTGGGTTCGTGGCGTACAAACATAGATAGGCAAGCAGATATTATATTATACTTTATTCTGCGGTGGACGGGTGACGACACATGTGTATGTGTGTGTGTGTGTGTGCCTGCGTTTGTGTGTTTGTGTGCGTGCGTGTGTTTGTGTGTGTGCGTGTGTGTGTGTGTGTGTGTCTGTGTGTGTGTGTTTGTGTATATGTGTGTGTATGTGTGAGTGTGTCTGTGTCTGTGTGTGTGTGTGTGTGTGTGTGTGTGTGTGTGTGTGTGTGTGTGTGTGTGTGTGTGTGTGTGTGTGTGTGTATGTGTGTGTGTTCCTTCTCTAACTTTTTGATTAATGTATAATTCCACATTACTGTAATCCACCAACTGGTTGTGAGCATTTATTATTCCATCCGCGTAGTCAAATAGGATATAAAAACAACTGTGTTGTAACATTTAAACAAATAAAAAATAAAAATCACATCTACGCGCCCGCAAACTGAGGCAGAGGCAGAGGCAGAGGCAGAGGCAGAGGCAGAGGCAGAGGCAGAGGCAGAGGCAGAGGCAGAGGCAGAGGCAGAGGCAGAGGCAGAGGCAGAGGCAGAGGCAGAGGCAGAGGCAGAGGCAGAGGCAGAGGCAGAGGCAGAGGCAGAGGCAGAGGCAGAGGCAGAGGCAGAGGCAGAGGCAGAGGCAGAGGCAGAGGCAGAGGCAGAGGCAGAGGCAGAGGCAAAGAGCGTGAGAGAGCTTCTCCGGGAGGTACAGTTGCCAGTCTGTTGTGCTGACAAATGCTTTGCGACATGAGCATGGACATTTGTCGTTACAACATATATAGTCGTTTATATATCAATTTACGACTTTCGTCGAATTTGCAACATTTGTGGCGTTGTGCAACATCTGTCGATTTTGAGACATTTAGTTTTGCGATTTGTATCGTTGGTTGCGACATTTGTTGATTTTACGCCATTTGTTGGCACATCACCCGTTCACCGCAGAATAAAATGTAATATTCTCCTGCTTGTCAATATATATTTTTACGCCACGACCTCATACAATTTAACTGACTAGTTACAATGGCACAGCGCCAAGCGTTTGCTGCGATCCGCTGAACAACATTTATTAGTCTTATCGTGCCAAGGAGTAGACTGACGCGATATGGGAACCGCTCCTTTGTTGTAGTCGTACCTGTTGTCTGAAATCCGCTGCCTGTGTCAGCCAGATCTTCGGGTTCGGTGGTGTCATTCAAGAAAGTCATCAATAGGTTCCTTTTCCGCAAAGAATATTGCTGCCTGACGAGTTGACATTTTAAAGATGAACATTATCTTTGGGATCGTAGTACTTTTGATTGTTGCTGAACTTCATTTTAATATAATTTATTATACCTTTTTAGGTAATTAATAATTGTATTTACACGGAGAGAATAATTTTTCTAATTGCTTAACTACATATATATTTAATCAGTTTATATTTAAATAACGTTTCACTAGTTTTTAGTTTGTAAATATGTGTTTATGCATACCTTCGTTGTTAAACTACATTTCAACAATACGATCTACATGAGCAGTTATTTGTATTGTATTCACCGTATGTTGTATTTTGCTACAATACAATGTGTTTGTTCTCCACATTTGTCATACATAAAAATGCCAACTTATATAACGTTTTGCAAGAGTGCAGTTGAAGACAGTTCGTGAGTATGTGTGTGTGAATGCGTGTGTCCACATGTTCCTGTTATGTGTGAATGCGCGTGTGTCCACGTGTTTTTATCTTATGTATGCGTATGTCTACGGGTTCCTATCATACGTCTGCGTGTACCGTGCTTTACAGAGCGGTCGACCGTTGTTTGATCTTTTCAAATTCTTCTTGGAAGACACATAATATAGCGGACGAGTCGTGCGGTGTATCAAGTGCAACAATCGACTATAATTCAACAGTTGTCTGATTGATCGCAGTCACAGGCTACTAGAGGTGTGCACATGCCATTGGGTATAACTAAGACTAATCATATAGCAGCACCGTGTGTCTGCTAAGCGTCTATTCATAATATATAATTACAAATGTAGTAAGAAACTAGGTGACATTAATCGTGTAGGCATCGACTCTGTGAAAATTTATTAATTAAGTAATTTGCCACAAAAATGTGAGTATAATTAATATAGTAGTCGAAACCTTTCATAAAACAACGGCGCCGATTGTACAATTTCAGCGATTTTATTTTGTAAAACGCCGCTAGTGCAACCGAATTGTTCCACCGAAGCCATCAACTTTTGCCTCCTAGCCGAAGTGGTAAGGCAGCCTAAGCTGGGTTTATTATGCCCGTGACTGTCCCCATTCATTGCCGTAGCATGTGATAGTTTAGGGTAATTAGTTATTTGATTAATTTTTTCAAATAGGCAGCCTTTTTGAGAACTTTATTGCCATACCGACCTTTCTATGCTGGCACTGGGGGGTGGTCGTCACAGCCATGGTGATTGTCGTCCTCAGTGGTTCTTTTACGTCCCAAATTGAGACGAGACCGACATTAACGTGATTTCCGAGTCACGAAGGATTCCCAGTTTTGAGAGCCAAGTTTTTTACATTAGATATACCATGTCTGCCCGTTCCGGGTTTTGGACTCAGAGCGTTGGAATGCGAGGCGGATGTGCTAGCCACGACACTATCGCGCTCTCTATGTGATTCGTATTCGGGATTTTCAATATTGCTTAATCAAATGCTGCCGAAAAATGCCAACCATTTTTGCGTTTTCTCAAGCAAGCTCGCGGAACAGTCTTGTATGATTAAAGTAAGTGTTTTTGTTTCCTCCCTGCTACTAGTGTAGCTACTGTAGGCCTTTCTTTCTTTTTATTAAGTTTGCATATATAAACAATAGTTTCAAACGAGTTTTCCTATTTAAACAAATAGTGCTGTCTAGTGATAAGGTTGTAGAGCAAATGTCAGCTAAAATGTTGCAATACAATTGTGAGGGGAATTACTATTGTTTTAAATCGGAATAGCGATTGTTCACTACTTCACGGTGGTGTTTACAATTTGAACGTTTCGCGGACACAAATATGCAACTTACGAACAATATTTCAGGCTTATTAAACGCAATTTGACAGGCAGCATACCTGCAACATATATCTTAGTATTAAGAAGAATAAATAACAAATATTTATGTTATAATAATCGTCACTACGAATACTAAGGGAAATCGTTTTGTCCCTCTGTGAATATCTAGCACCAACTGGTTTATGGGTAGTTTTGCTCATACAAAGGATGATCAAAACATACATGATTTAACAAGATTTAACAATATTGCCACCAAAAGAATTAACTATAGATGGCAGGTGGACAAGGAAGCCCTTTGGCTTATCACGAGTCCAACACTTTTATCTACTTGCATCCCGCCCTTCTGAGGTATGTGTCGATTTTATTTTTAAACATATTCACGCTCCTAGCTCACACACAATCAGCAGACAAAATGTTCCATTCATTTACAGTCCTTTGTAAAAATAAAAACTTTCTTATATCTAATCTGCTCCTTTACTAATGTATCTTCATGTCCTCTAGTCTTTCTATCTTTCTTAACTGACAAAACATATTTCTATCAATATGTTTATAACCACTCAATGTTTTAGACACGTTTATCTTATCTTTTAGGCGTATTTCACCGAACTAAGATCCCTCAGTTTTGGAATCATTTTAGTCGCTCTCTTCAGTACTCATTCTAGCATATCTTGGGATATGGACTACACGTTTGTATATAATATTCTAAATGAGGCATAACTATTGATTTGTACAACGGTATTATTAGTTATTTTTCTTTATACGCTATATTTCGCTTATTTCATCCAGAAATTTGATTTCCCTTTGAAGCTGCAATTCCGCCTTGCTCTGAAACCTTCATATCAACACTAATGTTTAACCCTAAGTCCTTTTCGTTTACAGCAGTACTTAGTACAGAACCCCCATTGTATACTCTGCATCTTCGTTCCCATGTCCTGTGTGGAGGCATTTACATTTCCCAAAATTGAACAGCATTTGCCATTTTTTAGACCATTTGATCAACCTGTCAAGATCATCTTTTAAATGCTCTCTATATCCATTACTTTTAATCCTTCCAAACACGTTTGTATTATCCGCAAATTTCGACAACTTGCTTGCTTGTTATATCATCGTCCAAATTGTTGATATATATATTAAGAATAGTACAGGTCCCAGTACTGATCCCTGTGGTAACCTACTCAAAACTGGATTCCAGTTTGAAGTCTCCCATGAACTACTACCCGTTGTCTTCTATCATTCAGCTATTTTATGTCCAGTTAATTATAGAATTTCCTGTGCCATTTGCCTTTAGTTTAAGCAGGAATCTTTGATGTGGCACTTTGTCGAAAGCTTTATGAAAATCTAAGTAGATCATATCTACTCGTGATCCCTCATCTACCCAGTTAGTGATATCTTCAAAAATATAACATATTTATTAAGCATGAACTCGCTTTTAGAAACATATGTTGAGACGGGTTTATCAAGTTTTGTTAAACAAGAAAATTCACCATGTGATTTTTAATTAGTGCTTCTAATAATTTGCTAATCACCCATGTTAAACTCACTGGTTTGTAGATCTCTGACGTGTTTCTCGAACCTTTTTTTAATGACGATATAATGTTTGCTTCTTTCCATTCTACAGGAACCACTTCCTCTTCTAATGACAAGTTGAACACTGTTGCAAGCGGTATGCTCATTTGTTCTACAATTTCCAATTGTAGTTTGGTTGGAATCTGATTCCGCCCCCTTGAACATCGCCTTTGGTACTGGCAATGAACTAATATCTTTCCCGGTAAACATCGAACTAAAATACTCATTCAGGTCTTCTGCCATTAAGAATCCATCTGATATTATATTTCCAGCACTCTCTTCTAGAAGACCGACCTTATCCTGTACTTTCTGTTTGCTCCGAACATATGCATAACAACTCTTGCTGTCACGTTTTATATTACAAGCACATTTTTTTCATAGCTTCCCTTTGAATTTCTATTTTCAGTTGTGGCTTGGTTAAATGCTTCTTTATAAATGTTGTACTCTTCATTATTTCTAGTACGTCTACTTTCGACGTCATTTGTTTTGTACTTAATTTATTTTTCTAATGGTTTCTTTCGATAATTGTTTCTTTCTAGACCGTTTCCGTTGTTTTTTTCAAGGGAACACATTTATCGACGATGCACTAAATTTCACTCTTTAAGATATTCCAGCATCCTGTTGCTGTCTTATTCTTCAGTGTGTTATTCCAGTCTATGTTTGCTAAATATTTCCTCATGTCTTTATATTGTCCTTTGTCCTGCTTTTTATTACTACTTTCTGATTTTATTTTAATGGTAAAATGTATCTGGTTGTGGTCACTACTCCCCAGAGGCTCACATATCTTCACATTGTCAACATGATACCATTGTGTTGGTCACATCATGGTATTATGTTTTACTCTATTACTGTTTTTTAATTAACAATATTTATCATAAGCTATCGGGGATCATTATCTCATTATTATGGTGATAACTAAATTAATGCAATTTTTACAGCCATTGTGATTGTGATGTTGGTCACAACGTGGTATTATGTTTCAACCTATTACTGGTTTATTCATCATTAATAATTTGTATAATATACCATCGGAGATCATTATCACATTAATATGCTGTTTAACTAACTTCATTAATGTTAAACTCCTGCTGATAATTTGACACATGAATTAATCATGACATTATGTTTTTTCCTTCTATTATTACTAGTATTATTATAAGCAAACATTATAAGCAATACTTAATCAACATGTTGTCATTGTTGACAACATAGCTCACCCCTTTCCTAGCCTACGCCTGTACTCATGACATTTGTTCTATTACATATGTTTTCTTTTTTTTACTAATACGTATACAACGGTGAAAGTCATAATGACACATTTTCTATCACATTTTTTACACTACAGTTTTTTATATTTTACATTTTATGTTGCTTCTGGTAGTTGCGTAAAGACGACGGATTGCGAAGATTGGAATAATATGCGATAACCAATGATATTTGTAAATGGACGATGATATTAGTATTGACCGGATACAAACAAATGAAAATTTTGATTTTAGAAAGTTGTACAATGATAATAATCATTACGAAGATGACATATATCATGACTCTCCTATTTCTTTAACTACAAATGATTGCAAATACATCACCCCAATTGAATTATCCAATGCTTTCCACTGTGATAATATATTTCTGTCGATGTTCTGTATAACTTGTCGCAATTTAGAGGCACACTGGGATTCCATGCAAGAATTACTTTTTTAATTTATCTTCAAATGGCCTCAAACTTGATATAATTGTTTTAGCAGAAATATTTAAAATACATGATTCCCAACAATACAACATAAGTGGGTACCACAGTTTACTTTTTAATACAAGGCTACACAATTATGATGGTTACGGTGGAGTTGGAATATACATTGTATATAAACGAAAGCTTGATTTACTTTAAACGTTTAAACGTTATGATCTGTACATATTTATTCCTTATGTATTTGAGTCTATATTTTTTGAAGTTCAAGGTAATCATAATAAACCTATTATAGTAGGTATAATGTATCGACCAAACACTCCTCCCCATGCAGATATCGATCTATTTATAAGTAATATTATAGAAATGCAGGGTTAAATTTCAAATGAAAATAAAACTGCTTATTTCATGGGTGATTAGAACATTATTTTTTTCTAAATTGTATCACCCATCAAAACACTAACGACTTCATAGATACCGTAATATCCCAAGGATTTATTCCGCATATATCCCAAACACCAAGAATACCGTCATATTCAGCAGCATTTATAGATCACTTATATTCAAATAATACTCATCCTAGTTATCAATCGGGGATTATTATAACTGATTTAGCTGATCACTTTGGAATATTTCTTATAATATATGGTACACCTCGACCACAAAGATCAATATATAAGCAGGTCCGATGGTTTACCAAAAAACTATTTCATCATTTAGAAATCTATTAGCTAAGGCTGATTACTCAACTATATTACCCATGCCAATGCGAATGAAGCTTACAATAATTTTATGATAATATACAAATCACTTTTCGAAATATCTTGTCCCATTAAATCTGTTAAAGTTAAGAAAAAATACAATAAACGTGAACCTTGGATGACATTAAATTAAATAAAGCAAAGTTATTCCGAAAGAAATGAAACAGACCTAAGCCAGAAATTAATAATAAATATAAATAATATTGAGAGTTTTTAATAAGATTAAATGAGCAACAAAAATATTACACAGACATGCTGGAAGAACGTAAGCCCAATATCAAAGAAACATGGGCTGTGCATTAGTGTAGCTAGTGACAGAGCAGCGACCCACTTTTCATATGTCAATCAGTTCCGCATCACCGCGTTCATTCGCACGTAGACCCGCACTACTTTGGTACACCTCTGATTATGCGAAAAAAACTGTTTCGACAACAGGTGTGCTAAGAAGAAGTAACAAACATTACGACGTAGTTGTGTAGAATTACTGTCTTATCGACACAGGTGAGTTACATATTCGAAAACATAGTTTGGTAATATTTTTATCAAGCTGATTTCTCGACTGTTATTATTGCAAATACAACTATGAGATTGATCGTTAGCTAGTAGTGTTTTTTCAACACGTCAGACAGGTGTGCTGCAAATTGACGTCAAATTCAGTGTTTCGAGTATCATCATAAGTGCGGGCATGCTACACGGCAGTCGACACGTATGCAACACAAACGCAATTTAGTGAAAGTTTTTTGTTCGCTGACTTATCTGTCTTATAGTAATACACTAACTTTGGGGGCAAAATGGCAATATCTACTTCCAGGTGCAAGTGTTCGTTCGCTAACTATTCTATAATATAGTAATACGCTAACTTTGGGGTCAAAGTGGCAATATCTACTCCAAGGTGCAAGTGTTCGTTCGCGCCTGCCTGTGTTTAATCGCATCCGTTGACCATTCACCGTTGACATATCAATTGGCGATGTATTTAAAAAGGTAATTATGTAGTGTTATTTATTTACCTATTTGGTACGCACATTGTATGCATTTTGTATGCACTGTTTTACCACACTTCAAAAATTCAAATGCCTGCTCGGCGTTTCTTACAAGCCCGACCGGGAGATAGAGACCACCACTCTGTGAGTCCACGACAGATTACACATTTGCCCACTACCACTATTGACGCGACTATAGAAATTCTATTGAATGTTACAGAATATGCTACATAATTTAATAGAATGTTTATGCCACATCTATTTTTTAGAATTCTGTAAAATATATCTATTGAAAGTAGTACGATATTAAAGATAATGTTCAACTTTAAAATGCCAACTCTTAAGGCAGCAATATTCTTTGCGGAAAAGGAACCTGTTGATGGCCTTCTTGAATGACACCACCGAACCCGAAGATCCGGCTGACACAGGCAGCGCATTTCAGACAACAGGTACGACTACAACAAAGGAGCGGTTCCCATATCGCGTCAGTCTACTCCTTGGCACGATATGACTAATAATTGTTGTTCAGCGGATCGCAGCGAACGCTTGGCGATGTGTCAATGTAGCAAGTCAGTTAAATTATATGAAATCGTGGGTTCGTGGCGAACAAACATAGATAGGCAAGCAGATATTACATTAGACTTCAGTTGTAGCTTGTGTTAGTGCTTCTTTACAAATGTTGCAGTCTTCATCATCTTACGTCTATGTGACTTCCAAATCACGTGTTGTAATTATTTTTTTCTAATGGCTTGTTTCGATAAGTGTTTCCTTCTGAACCGTTTCCCTTGGTTTTTCAAGGGAACAAATTTATCGACGATACACTTAATTTCACTCTTTCAGATATTCCAGCATTCTGTTGCTGTCTTATTCTTCAGTGTGTTAGTCCAGCCTATCTTTACTAAATATTTCCTCACGTCCTTACATCTTCCTTTGTGGAAATTTCTCTTGTACTGCTTTTTATTATTCCTTTCTGGTTTTACTTTGATGGTAAAATGTATCTGGCTGTGATCACTACTCCCCAGTGGCTTACATATATTGACATTGCCAACTAATTAATTCGGTGAGAACAAAACTATGTCTAACACATTCTCACCCCTGGTTGGTATTAGCGAATGGTAATAAAGGAAACTATATTGTACACAAAAAAAGAAACGTGTGTTCCCCATCCCTGTACTCTGTACAGATTTATATTGTATATGCCCATGATTAAAATCCCCGGTAGTCCAGTTTGCTCACTTCCCTGTCCCAATATCAACAGATCGCAGCAGGTTCTCTGGGAAAACTGCTGCCCCTTTCCACTTAGATGGAGGCCATCTTTCGTATACATACCTTCCCTACCAACAAAGTATTCCCATAAATCTATCAATCCCACCACCTCTTCTTCATACATCTGCTTAACCAGTGCGTTGATCGTCATCCTCTTGCAGTTTCTATATGTTGACCCCTTCCTCCCATTACTGGCAACATTCCTGTGAGAATAATTTGTTAAACATTTGTCTTCTTTAACTTCCTCACTAACTGTCTGTACATATGTACTATTCCAGTTGTTCATCCCCTGTCTGCATTATTTTTTCTTACGTGTACAAGTACAGACCCTCCTTTGCCATGCATGCCCAAATATCTTCTCCATCCTTTCAGTGACATGTTCTATCCTTGCCCCTGGGAAACAAACAACGTCATTCTCCCCTAGTTAATGTCTTGTGTGCCTTTCTCAGAATAGATTCGCTCATGAACACCCTCTCTTTTGTCATTTCCCCCTCAACCACTGCTTCAGAGTTGTTCCTTCTCCGGTTTGCATCTGTCTGGTTGTTGTCTTTTTCCTGTCGATTTATCTCCTATCACATTTTCTTCCATTCCATTCTTTCCTGCCGCTTTTTCTCTTGTCATTTTGTTTCCTGTCATCGTCCCTTTTATCGACTTCTCTTCTGTCACGTTTACTGTCACTTCCTTTTGTTCCGACAACTTTCCTCCCATTGCATTTTCTTCTCTCTACTCCCGTCCATTTCCCCTCCTTCTCTAGGGTCACTTTTTCCCGTGTCACCTTTACGCCTGTCATGTTTCCTGCTGTCGATTCTCCAATTTCTTTCCTCCTCTCAGTCTCCTTTCCTCAGTCTTCGTGCCACTATTCTGCTCCTTCAGTCTCACAGTATTCCCAACTCTCTCCCTGTCGTCTCTCTCCATTCCACCTGTCTCCTTGCTAATTCTCATCTCAATCCCTTCAGAATATCCGGCAACCCAACTACCTGCTTCAGTAGACATCCCACCTTCCAACACCCGACGTAAAATGTGTACCAGAATGACTAAATCTAAGCTAAGAGGCCTTCTACTACGACATAACTATTTGTTTACATTTGTGTACTTTGAACCAGTTCGCACTGGTTCATGAGTCAAATTGAAGTTAAGTTATTACGATATTTGGCAGATATTTCTTTGTTTGTAGTCTTTTACTACAAGTCAATTATTCTCATATATTGAATAATGTAAACCATACTCTGAATTATACTTACCTATAACCTAATGCCCAACTATTCTACGCTAGACTTACACTATACGCCCCCTAGCGAATGAGCATAACACTACGATTTATTAACAAACCTTCTAATATCGCTCACGAATGCTAAGAGGTAGTCTAAAATACTTACTCTTGCTAACTTTTAGGTATTATCGTTTCTTGATATGTCTGCCGGCAGTTTATGAATACTACTGACACCAAATGATACTTATAATATCAATATTTCCACTGCTTTTGCGACTTTCCTGCACCACAAAATCTCAATGATCCAGTCCCCAGATGTTCCCGCCAAGCACAGGGATGGTTAGACAACAAAGGGAATCACTATTCATAACAAAGATGCTCAAGCAGCCAAAACGAATTGGCATTTCTTGAGCGACATACGTACCGTATCCATTGCCGGAGTTATGCCGAATACTCGTTCCATCTACATAGCATCCACAAATCATCATTATCTGTCCGTAAATATGACTGAAATCGGACAAAAACTATCTAATAAATTGAAAATATACATATACAGGAGACACTGGCGACCATCTTGCAAACAAGTGTCGCCAAGTTGGTTTTAAAGGTGTTTAATTGATTGAATTTTAATATTGATGCAATGGACAAATCCGTATAGATTGTCATGTTTGAATCACCATTTGAACGAAACTTATGTTATCAGCTCTAATAGAACGTAGTAAACACTGAAGCTGACAGGCCGATTTCAAGTTCAAAATGGGTGCTAGTACAGACTGTTTATTTACACTGTATTACCTGTTTCTGTTCAGGTTTTCTGCAAGCACGGTGTATCAGCGCACACGCCACTCACTCCGTCACAGTCCGTTGGTTTGACACTGCTTTAGTCGTCCACTCTCCCAAGATGATGCAAACGACCCCACAGAACGTAATCGTTGTCCCGAAAGACGACGGGTCGACTTACCCTAACTACTCGAAGAAATCGTCGCTAATTCTGGGCATCTTTCACTTGATCATTGTCCTTGCCGTGTTTATCCTCAGCATCGTAGGAGTTGCGGTGACGCAACATTACGTCAAGACCGGGACAGAGTACGATGCCGCAATCTACAGCGTGACCATGGTGATTAGTCTAGCCTGCTGCGCTCTCGTAAGTATGTTTTGGTGATTTATACGTTGACTGTTTGCCGGTAACACTGTTGAAAAACCTGTTTTATGGATGGGTAAAAATTACGTTTGGAGAACTTCTTTGAATGCAATTTTCTTCAGTTCACATACATAATGTTTAACTATTCAAACGATGATCCTCCCATTACTAAAAAACGGTACGGAATCAAAACGGAACGGAGAAACCATACCGACAAGTATCGGAACGGTAGTTCCCACAATCTGCTACATTCCAAAGTGGGCGTATATATAATAATAATATCTATGTATCATACTAGAGAGCCAGTTAACTGTGTACCTAAGTGTTGCCGCAGCTTGTTTGAGGCAAACATACCAACAGTTGACAACAGTTGTAAAGTGCAAAAGGGCAAATTTTATTATCGGATCACCTCATAGTAACTAGAAATCATATAACTGGAGCTATGCATCATAATAACTGCATACGAATTAAAGCCAGCATTACAAATATTGCTGTTTACGTGCATCAAGGGTGAGTGAACCGCCACAGGCCCTTTTCCTTGTGAATAGTGTCCCCCCGCTCCCGAATCGAGCGATTATATAGCCTTTCGCCGGCTGCCGTGATGTGTACGCCATCATCGCACAGCAACGGAGCCCAATCCAAGATCTTTCCACGATGCTTCCAAAAGATGATTTTGTGAAAGAATACAATTAAGCGCCTTAGCTCGTGGTTCACCTAGTCAACTAAAGAGTTATAGTGCAGGCAAAGTGGGTGACGCGAAGGCTGATCCAATTGTCTACCAAGGGGACTCAAGCGGTAGCTTAATTGGCAAATTGCAAGACGCGTGATGCCCTGCTGCCTGATCAAAATCCGGGCAACCGACAAAATGTCTCTGGCTAACTTAGCCTCGATTACCCAGGCGCCATGAGGTGGCAGCACTTTTTCGTCCCTCACAACTGCCTAGAACATTAAGGTACTACCAATGTTACCGGCAGGGGGCTTTACCCCAAGTTCAGGTAGAGACGATGATTGGCTCTCAGGCCAACTATGAAATAAGAAATTAAATAAAGATACACTTTTATCAGATAATACTATATTATGAAAACTATTCAATGTTAAACTTATTGAAACATGTGACACACAAAATAAATCGACATTAAGCTTTTAGTGGTTTAGTTTAGTGCCTTTTAATCATATGCTTATTCAATAGGTGGCAGCTCTCGTGGCTGTCAACTAGTTTGTATTGACGTTGTTTTGCTTATGCTTGAGCAGAAACAAAACACTAAGTGTGAATAAGCATGACATAAATACCAAACAAGGACAAATATAACTAAAGAAAGTGCAGTCGCGCGCAAGGGTCGGACTGCTAGCTAGTATATGTAGTCGCCAAAGTACAATCAAAGCGTACTGATCTCGGTAGATAAGTCGGTAGCGAATCGAGCAACAATTTTTTGGGGTCCTCGGTTAGAATCCCGTAGAGTACTTGAAACTGCTGTTTGTGTTCATTTAGTTTAAGATTCATTTTATTTTGTATAATACTATTTCGGGCACTATTTCGTAATTTAAATTCGATATCGAAAATATACATAATATAATATTTTATAAACATTCTGGGGGATAGACGAGCTAACTGGCTTTGGGGTCAGCACACTGTCAGTTTTCCCATTGGCGACCATGTTAATGTTTTGTGTGATTATAAGAAAACGTGACCTATAAAGTTTCTTAAACTTCTCACCTGCTGTTACTATCATCTCGTTGACATGCTGGTCGAGTTTAGTCAAAATATAATATCTCTAGCTCTTGCAAAATGCCTGTATGTATGACACCCGTCAATATTTACAAATGGATGCAGGCAGTAATCCGGCTAAAGTGTCAACTAGCCAAATTGCTGCCAGATACCCTTCCGCTTAATAAAATCAGCTAAAAAGCCACCATTTTACTGTCAACAGCTTCTACAATCACATATAGAAATCTGACTACTCAAATGCATTTATGTCAGAGCAAGTGAATATTGTAAACAGTCATTTCTTAAAAATATACTGCACTTTTTTTCGTAACCAAGCAAGAAGTCTAACAGTGTCCTAACCCCTTACTGGCAGTGATCTGTCAAAAGGCAGCTTCCCAGTGTTGCCATCTAGCGGATACCATTCAAAAGGCGAGAGTCAGTTAAGTGAGACTATGGCTAACTGTACAGGATTGCACGCCGGGCCATTCAGGTCATTACCTCCGATTTGCGGAATCACCTGCTGTGCGTGGACATGTGCTATCCGGGGAGTCCCGTCTCGGACAAACGGAAACCCCGCATCCCCTTGTCCCAAGGTCGAGAAATTAACCATCTCACGACGGAAGCCACAATTGATAACGTTGTGACTGGTACAATACTGTGAGAATCGCGTCAGAAAACTGTCACTCACAAATAGAACATGTTTGAGTGAGGAAATACGAGCCTGCTCGGACCTTGGGGTGCCCGCCATTGACAGAGCCATTCGAATTTCGAACAAACAAAGGCAATTAAGTCGCACGAGTAAATATCAGTCATGTGACAACACGAGGAAGAATCGAGTGATCTTTTACTTTCTTACCTAACCGTGAAGACGACCACCTACAGCCGCCAAACTTCTCTTCACATATCTTACATATATATATATATATATAATATATATGTATATATATAATATATATATATATAATATATATATATATATATATACGTACATACACACTACGTTACAAAAGCAATTATCTTACATTCCAATAACGCTCAAAATTCATAAAACAAACTCAAGTAAACTCGACGGCGACTACCCGTAGCTGCAAAGTTACCATAACATTTATATTGTGTCGAGGCATCGCTATATATATATGAACTTCACAGAAATTCCGTACAGTGGCACAACCATTAATGTTCGCGTGTTCGCGCGCGATATAAATATATATATATATAATAATATATTGTTAATATACACGGGGGCGTGAGTGTCTGTGCGTGTGTGTTATTTATAAGATTGGCATTGTCTCTGTTAAACAGTAGCTCGATTAATTAAGCCATAATTATTATCATCAGTATAGTTTGCAGGCAATGAAAGGTTAGAATTTCTACTTAGCGTAAAAAACAAAATTAGTCTTGCGACTAGCCAATAACTGTGTTCCCGTGCGTGCGTGCTTGCGTGCGCGTGTGTGTGCGTACGTGCGTATGTGTCTGTGCATATACACTGATACGTTCTTTTTATAAGACGAATTATTATTATATTACTGCATTATAATGCTAACATCAGATATGTATTAATAATAATAATATTAATAATATATTGTTGAACAATCATTACTTGTTAAGCATAATGAATTAATTATATTTAGATTTATATTAACGATATATAATATATATTTATGTCGTGCGCGAACACGCGCAGAGTAATGACAGCGCCACTGTACGGAATTTCTGTGAAGCTCATTTATGTAGCGACGCCTCGACACAATATCAATTTTACGGTAACCGTGGAGCTACGGGTAGTCGACACCGGCGACGTCGAGCGAGTTTTACCTGAGTTTATTTTATGAATTTTGAGCTTGATGGGAATGTAAGAGAATTGTTCTTGTAACGTAGTGTGTCTATAAGTATGTAAGATATGTGAGAAGAAGTCTGGTGGTTGTAAGTGGTTGTTTTCATGGATAGGACTGATTACTCCTCGCTTCCCATCATCGGTCATCGTGAGATGTGAAACCTACACATCGAATTTGATTCGACTCGACAGTGTATGTGACATACCATCTGTACGCCAAGTGTGTTTCTGCTTGTTGAATGCCAGATCAGTGTGTGACACGAAGCAAGCGGGGAAAGCGACCGTGATATGTGACCTCATTGAGGACAATGATCTAGACATACTCGCCATCACAGAGACGTGGTTGAGTGCTGATGACTCCGTCTCTACTGGTTGCATCACACCTGCTGGTTACCAACTACGACATGTCCCGAGAACGTACAGCACCGGTGGTGGTGTTGCAGTCGTCTACAAGTCTGGCTTCACGACGCGACATCTCGAGATGCCAAAATCAAATACATTTGAATCGATGTGTCTACAACTCAGCAATGATACTCAATCTGTTCGTCTTCTTGTCGTCTATCGCCCCCCGCCAAACTCCAAGAATGGCTTTACAACTGCGGAATTTCTCCTAGAATTTGGTGATTTGTTGGACACCATGTCGATGTATACGTCAAACATGCTGATCGCAGGTGATTTTAACTTCCACATGGACAATACATCAGACAATGACACTAAGCGCTTTCAAAACATTCTAAATGCAGCAGATCTTACTCAGCACGTGGAAGTCCCGACGCATGTTGCCGGACATACCATTGACCTGCTTATAACGCGCTCATCTGATACGTTTCTGAACAATATACGAACAGACATCCCACACATGTCAGACCACTCGGCAATTCATTGCACACTACAACTCGTGAAACCACCAAACGTCCGGGTAACGACGATGAGTCGAAACTATCGACAGATCAATACCACTGCGATATGTGATGAAATCCGTTCGTTGCTACTGTCAAATCATCTGTCTGATGACATGAACCATGCTGTTGACATGTACAATGAAACCATTGCGGCTATCATTGACAAGCAAGCACCGTTAAAGAACCGCACAGTGATTGTACGACCACACACGCCGTGGTATAATGATGGCATACGATCGCAAAAATGTGTTAGACGACAACTGGAAAGAACATGGAGAAAATCTGGACTGGAGTCTGACAGGCTTGCCTACTGCCTCCAGCGCCAGCTCGTCTCTTCGTCTGTGCACCGTGCAAAACTTGAATACCACACGAATCAAATTGCTGATGCATCTGGTGACCAGAAGCAGCTGTTCAAGATTGTTGCCAAGCTCCTACACACTGATAATGGCACACCACTACCACCATGTGACTCGTCTGACACACTGGCAATGCGGTTCTCGGATTTCTTCTCAGAAAAGATCTCGAAAATTCGGTCTGAACTGAATCAGAATGTCATCATTGTAAATGCCTCTGCTGAGGATGCAACGCAGACATGTCTGCTGACTGCATTTGAGCCAGCCACTGAGGCTGAAATTGGAATGTTGTTGAAGTCATCGCCAGTGAAATCTTGTGAACTTGATCCCATTCCGACATGGCTTCTTAGAGACTGTGCGCACGATGTTGTACCTGTGCTCATGACAATTGTTAACCTGTCTCTGACAACGGGGGTAATGCTTTCACACTTGAAGGAAGCGCACATCAGGCCAGTACTCAAGAAACCGAGTCTAGACAAAACTGTCTTGAATAACTACCGACCCGTGTCAAATCTACCCTATCTATCGAAGACAATAGAACGTGTCGTTGCTGCGAGATTGTCAGCTCACATGTCAGAGCACAATCTCTGTGAGCCCTATCAGTCAGCGTACAAGCCGAATCACAGCGTTGAGACGGCCCTTGTCTGTGTGCAGAATCACATCCTGCACGCAATGGACAATCAGAATGTTGTCATCATGGTTCTCCTGGATCTATCGGCTGCGTTTGACACCGTCGACCATGAAGTGATGTTGCATAGACTCTCACATGATATCGGAGTGGTCCAAGATGCACTGGACTGGTTTAAGTCATACCTGAGAGACAGAGTCCAGTCAGTCCACATTCATGGTGCTACATCGCCTGCTCGTCCTCTGGTATACGGGGTACCACAAGGCTCCGTGCTGGGTCCTCAGCTGTTCTCCATCTATGTAGCACCAGTTGCTAAGATTATTCGCAAGTACAATTTGATGTGTCATTTCTACGCGGATGATACTCAAATCTACATTCCAGTGAAACCCCACCAAGAGAACATTGCTGCGGCTGTCGTCAGTATTGAAGAATGTGTAGCGGAGATCAGGACGTGGATGATGACAAACTTTTTAAAGTTGAATGACTCAAAGACAGAAGTCATCGTGTTCGGCTCTGCGCAACAACTAAGAAAAATTGAGCTGCGCACACTATGCATTGGAGACTGTTTGGTCACTGTAACTCAGAATGTACGGAATCTTGGTGTACAGTTCGATGCCGAGATGAAGATGGAGACGCACGTGATTGCGGTCTGTAAATCTGCAATTTTCCATCTCCGAAATATTGCAAGAATAAGACGTTATCTAACACCTGCAGCGACAGAACAAGTCATACATGCGTTTGTTACCAGCAGACTTGATGTTGGCAATGCATTACTCCACCGACTGCCTGTGAAACAACTAGAACGGTTGCAGAGAGTACAGAACTGGGCGGCTCGCCTTGTCGACGGCGCCAGGAAGTTCTGTCATGTCACACCTCTATTGATCAAGCTGCACTGGCTGCCAATAGCAGTTAGAGTAGAGTATAAGATACTTCTACTCACGCACCGAGCACTGACTGGCTGTGCACCACAGTATATCACCAAATGTGTGACCCGACGTCAGCCAACTCGATTGTTGCGCTCCAGTGAACACAATCATCTATGTGTACCACGTGCAACGCGTCGCTGGGGTGATAGATCCTTTTGCGTGGCAGGCCCAACACTATGGAACTTGCTGCCGCAAAAGTTGACTGCAACAACAATGACAAACACTGATTTTAAATCAAACCTTAAGACTTACCTGTTTTCCCGAACATTCTGTAAGGCGCCGTGAGCAACGATTGTTGGAACGGCGCAATATAAATGTCACGATTTGATTTGATTTGATAAGTCGGAAAGAAAAAGATCGCCAAGAATCGAGATTCAAACTCACCGCATCGTTTGTCCGCACGGACTGTGCCACTCGTTGAAATCAACCTGTGGTCAATACAGATAAGAAACAAGCTTAAAACACAGATAACAAACACACAATTGAAATTTCTCTCGTAAAAATGGTATGTCTTTGTTGGCTAAGAAATCGAAGTGACCGAGCCACCTGTACTTCCCAGCATGCTCTTGCTGGACCAGTCAATTTGTTGGGGGAAGACAGGTTACTCCCCAGCATTTACATAAAGATCATTCTAATAAATTAGATATACGTATGTACGTATGGATGTACGTGTACATTTATGATGTATGTTGCAGTACCTGGCAGCCAGCATTTGTTCGATTGTTGCTGGTCTCAAAGGCAATAGAGGTGTGGTGAGTAGAGTGTTCAACATATGTAGTTGTTTGTGTAATGTTCATTGTGGTATAAGTTGTTGCAAGTGATAACCGCCATTGTGTTATGTATTGTTGTAACAGATAGCCTTCGTTGTGGTATAAGCTAATGTACCCATTTACCTCCTTTGTATAATCCCTGTTGTAGGTGACATCCTGTGTTAAGCTATCCTATGTATGTTATGCGTTGTTGTTTAATTACCTTTGTGATTTGTCGTTTCTTAGGTCATCGCATCCATGGTGTTGAATATCATCGTTGCCATTTTTGCGGTCATCTCCGTTATCGTGTATGTGAATGCCATTGCTGCTGTGTACGAAGCTGAGGCTATAGCTGATGAGTTCAACATCCTTTTCAACACCACAGAGGGAAATGAGGCCTACCATGATTTCGTGAGTAAATACGTTTACTTTAAACTGTGCCACGTATAGGCGTTTAGTACACAAAAGTGCAGCGAAGATGCACATTCAAAGTTTGATCGGTTAGCATTTAGCGCCGTCGGATCCATATATATTTTATAAAGACATTCTTAACTTACGTCACTTATTATCACGTGACTTACTTGACTTAAGTGCCGAGGCCAAGTTGACCTCTCGCTATCCTTCTGGATGTCACACCCCTCCATTTCGTCCTGTCTAGAGCACACCCCTCTGCTATTAAAAGCGGGAGTCCAGTGTCCCTTCTAACTAGGTTACTCCACCTCTTCCTAGGCCTTCCTATTTTTCTGTGTCCTTTAAAGTCTTCATTGAAAGCAATTTTAATGAGGTTTTCGTTTGGCATACGGCATATATATCCAAACCACCGTAGTCTTGTATATCTGATGACATCTGAGATGGATTCAGGGGTGAATGTCTCAACTCTGATGTGGCTATTTAGTAGTCTGTTTGCTCAAGTACCACCCCTGATAGCCCGCATACAACGCATCTCAAAAAGGTCAGGAGACTAAGACTAAGACAGTCGCTGGCACGTAAACAACACCCTTATATTTAACAACATCCCTGTACTTAACAACACCCTTGTATTTAACAACATCCTTGAACTTAACAAGGTTGACATCGAAAGATGCACGCCCCGGATGGCATGTTGACTAGGAAGACTTAGATTAATCGATAGTCTAACACATTTCCACCTACATGTAAAGAACCCTTATCATATATCTGTCAAATATATTTTAAACATATTTGCACTGTTAGAATTAACACAATCATAAGATAATTTGTGTTTCATTAATTTACTGTCCTCTGTGAAAACTAGGACTTTCTTGTACCCAACCTACACTGTTCTGTAACCAATGCTGCTTTGTGCCTTCTGGTTCTACTGCTTTCTTTGATTTTGAATAAAATACCCTTATCAAATATCTTCATAACCATATAAAATGCTAAACACTTCTATTTGGTCTCCTTTTAGTATCCTGGTCTCTAAAGTTGTTGACCAATATTCTATCAGACGGCTTTCGTAATTAACTGTTTCAGCTCAGAAATCATTTTGGTAACTCTTCGTTGTACTCTACTTTCTTGTACTCTACTTTATAGCTTATTTATGTCTTTCTTGCGATATGGCCTCCGTGTTTGTATGCAATATTCCACATGAGGCCCAACCATTGTTGTGTAAAGTAGTACAATTAAATGTTTCTTTTTAAGTGTTATATGTGTTCTAATCAGCCCTAGAATTTATTACATTTTGACACATCAATCCCAGGTTGCTTTGAAATGTTCATGTTAGCACGAATTGGTACTCCTCAACCCTTTCTTCTTTATGGTTTTATTTAATCTAACATCACCCACTGTATACTATAGTACGGTATTTATGCTGGTGAAATTATCATGATAAACAATCAATTTTATACGCACGAAATATCTAAATTTCAATCATCTAACAATCTAATTACATACATAGGCCTACGTTACCGTGGCAAAACAGATACCACCGTTGCTGCGCGAATATATCGATCAAGATTCCAATCGGTGCATATGCAGTACATACGAATGTTGCCAATGTGGAAAACAGATCTTCTGTCACGTCGTCGGCATGAGCACGCAAATCAAGGCTTTGTGTTGTGAGGTGAACTTGCTGCAAGGCAGTTTTGCCTATTCAAGAGAACCATCCCAGTCCGTCCCAGGAGAGTGTATGAAATGCGTTTGAAGCCCTTGCCGTTTTAACACCTGTAGCTTTCCAGATGAGTTAGATTTGGTGCTTTCCCGATGTCATTGTGGAGTAATGTGTTTCTGTAATTATAATGTCTGGCTAAAAGAACGACAGTTGTGCAATACGAAGGCGTCTATGTGATGCTAAGAGTGGATGTCAGATTTTTCCTGATTATTGCTATCAAATCAAAAATTTCTATTGTGTCTGTTTCACCCTGCTGCAAACACGGTGATCAGCTTTGACAAATCATTGTTCTCTATTACTTGGTTTGCCAGGTAGTCTGTCAACAATACAAAAAAACGAAGACAATATTTATTATATCGTGACACAATGAACCTGATAATAAGGCGATTAGGGCTGAGCCGCATCGTGTGTGTGTTTGTGTGTCTGTGTGTGTATGTGTGTGTGTGTACGTGTGTGTGTGGTTGTGTGTGTGTGTGTGTGTGTGTGTGTGTGTGGGTGTGTGTGTGAGTGAGTGTGTGTGTGTGGGTGTGTGTGTGTGTGTTTGTGTGTGCGTGGGTGTGGTGTGTGTATATGTAAGTGTTTGTGTGTGTTTGTTTGAGTGTGGCTGCTGTGTGTGTGCGTGTGTGCGTGTGTGCGTGTGTGCGTGTGTGCGTGTGTGCGTGTGTGCGTGTGTGCGTGTGTGCGTGTGTGCGTGTGTGCGTGTGTGCGTGTGTGCGTGTGTGCGTGTGTGCGTGTGTGTGTGCGTATTGCGTGTGTGTGCGTGTGTGTGCGTGTGTGTGTGTTTGTGTGTGTTTGTTTGTGTGTGCTGTGTGCGTGTGCGTGCGTGTGCGTGCGTGTGCGTGCGTGTGCGTGCGTGTGCGTGCGGTATTGCGATTGCGTATGCGTGCGTGTGCGTGCGTGTGCGTGCGTGTGCGTGTGCGTGCGTGTGCGTGCGTGTGCGTGCGTATTGCGTGCGTGCGTGCGTGTGCATGTGCGTGCGATGTGCGTGCGTGCGTGTGCGTGCGTGTGCGTGTGCGTGCGTGTGCGTGCGTGTGCGTGCGTGTGCGTGCGTGTGCGTGCGTGTGCGTGCGTGCGTGCGTGTGTGTGCGTGTGCGTACGTGTGCGTGCGTGCGTGTGCGTGCGTGTGCGTGTGCGTGCGTGTGCGTGCGTGGGCGTGCGTGTGCGTGCGTGGGCGTGCGTGTGCGTGCGTGTGCGTGCGTGTGTGCGTGTATGGGTGCGCGCGCGCGCGTGTGTGTGCGTAGGCTGGTCCAGAGGGGTTGGGGGGCAGGTAGACCATTTGCATTTGGCATGCCCGTAGACATTTTTGAATGGGCTCACTTCACCCTGCCCCCCTAGACAATTGGTGATGTGCCCAGGGCGCCCGTTCATATTACAATAAGCTGAAGTTACGACGACGCGCTATCTCCATCTTCCGATGTCACCAGTCGAAACGAGACAGCGGAGAAGCTGAAGTTACTGGGTAGAAATGTTCAACGCCATTTGTTTCGGCCGCCAGAAGAGATTTTGGTGCCCCTCAGACTTCCCTCTCTGGATCCGCCCCTGATGTGTGCGTGTGTGCGTGCGTGTACATCTATATATACTATACACTTGTGTTTTTCATTGTAGTTCGTGGCCATACTCATCATCTATTACCTGGCGTTCTTCTTGTCTTTGGCTCAATCCATCGTCACCATCTGGACCTCTGCCATCGGGTGCAGATTCACTTGCTGCGGAATAACCGATCCGGTAACTAGAACACCTTCAATTCGTTCGAATAATTCTGATATTATGTTGGATGTGTTCGTCAATGCACTGTCAAAATTGCCTCGAGTTTGGTGTTTCACTTGCGTTGGCTTACATGTTTTTTTAACTTACGTATATATATATACCAGTAAATAAGTATATATATATATATAATGTTTAAATATATGTATATATGTATATATATATTATCTATATATATGTATGTGTATATATATATATATATGTATATATATATGTGTGTGTATATATATATATATACATATATATATATATATATATATACAAATATGTATGATCTTAAAAAAAGAAAGTTTAAGACTAAAAATTTCAAATAATGTTTTGATATGTCCAGAAAAAATAAATGACTAATATCCCTCGTATTTTAAAAGTTTCCAGATTGGGGTTAATATTTAAATATTTCAGAACACGCGACATAAATCGTCCTGCCGTCGTGCATTGCTCATAATACTTTATGTTGATTCCTAAACGGAATGTGAGTGAGACCACAAGTTTTACTTATATTTTTTTTTCATTGTGGATGAAAATATTCGATTTTTTAAACAAAAACGTATATTTCAATGTTGTTATGGTGAAAATTGTAATATAGTTTGTCCTCTGTTGTCGTTTAAGGCAATCATTAAAAATGGAATGTTCGTCCGGCATTTTGAAAACTTCATGGACCTTGTTGTTAGGCAACAAGTAAAGTGATGCATACATTCATTGTGACAGGTTGGCCAGCCTGTAGTGGTGACGTCGACCGGTGCTCCAGTCGTGGTTTCCATGCACTTGCAGCAGGCGCAGTCAAACCCCTACGGGGTCTCAGGGGGTTACGATCAGCCGGGCGATCACCTACAACAACAGGGATCGTGGCCCATGATGGCTGGAGAACCACTGAAACAGTAGTGACGACGCCCAAGATTTGATTGTCCGTAAGAGGTACTTAATCTTTGTTATGCCTACGGGCACATTTTAAACTTAACGTTTTTATGTGTTTAGATATCGCTCAGTGAAGAACTCCCAGTTTTATTATTAATGTTGTTGTTGTTGTTATTATTATTATTATTATTATTAGTAGTAGTAGTAGTAGTAGTATAAGTATAAATATGAGTATAAGTAGTACTGCTATTAGTAGTATTAGTAGTATTGATAGTATCAGTTTTATCACAAGGCGGAAGCGATATATATCCAGTTCTTTAGTTGTGCAATTTATTTATCTGACTCTCACCAACTTTGGTGCATTTTGCCTGGTATCCCTCTGTATTACTTCTACATATTGTTTGGGTCGTGGTCTTTTTATTTTCCTTCAGGTTTTCATCTGTTCTGGTATTACTGCCCTCCAAAGTTTGTAATAACACGCGTTCCATCCCCTTCCGTCTTCGTGTGGTTAATGTGTCATTCATACTACTCTCTGTGTTTTCTTTAAGTGGTAAGATTATATCCGTGACTTGTTATGTTATTTTAGTAACATGTAAAACTATCTGGTTCACTGCCGTTACGTTTGACTAAAGTTTGAAGCATATAAACCGTACAAACCTTCATTTTCACTGGTTGAAATGCTGTTTCCTAAGTGCCCATATTAAGACATTGTTATGTTATCGGGATATTCGTTCGTGTTCAATCTTGGTCAGTTCAATAGTCGTGACGCCATCAGGTGTTCAAATATGTAGGACATTAATACAAATGGAAATTATTATATAAAACCCTTAACACAAATAAAAACTTGTAAATTGTATATTCATGTCCTATTCCCGAACGAATTAATATGGTGCATATCCACCATTAAATCTGCAATTCGCACGTGCATGAAAATTACGGCACTTCTCTTGTTTCGTTTATACGTGATTATATAAATTGTGTTTGACTGTACAATGTAGTAATATAAGGTGTTGTTTTGCCGACAGAGATCGGCACCGGATATATGCGAAGCATTCAAGTGGCACCTACACACAAGACGAGGGAGGAAACATGATCCTTTATGAAGACAATAAGTAGCATATTGTTTAAGAAATAACTACCATCGTTAGCCTAACTCAACATTTGCTTGCATTATTTTTCGCTCACCTGCAATATATAGTAGTTGCACTTCGCTTCTGATATGATGTCAATAACAATTTCAGTTCAGAAGCAATAACTTGCTGTAACTAAGATGTTCCTTTGTGACTTTATTCGGTGTTTGTATACAGCTCATGTTTGATGTTTTGGTGTGCGGCGATTTAAGGATTTAAACTTTCGTATATTTATCCAAGTATTTAACTGGCTCATGGTGTTGTTTAAATTGCGTAACGGTTGTTATGCATGCCTATAAACAAATGTGAGAAATGATTGCAACATCATAGATATTGTGATACTACGTGTTAGCGCTTCAATTATCTTACGAATCTAACAATATTTTATGATGATAAATGGTTTGTTTACACAGCACTGCAATTGCATTTCCTTTCTCGGTGTGGATCTTGGAGCCCTTTTTTTATACAAAAAGCTAATTTTATATATACTGCAGTTTTAATAAAAATGTGTCAGGGGGAACACTCTTGGGTTGTTTGTTTGTTTGTTCTATAAGAAATGTTTCTATGGATGTGAATTTGGTTTGACTTTATTACGTCATTTCCCAATTATTGTCTCACTAATTGTTCTATTTCAATACAAACAGCAAGGGAAAGAAAATAACCGATCTGATCGATATTAGTAAAACATGTGACCCTCCTGCGAAATACTGATGCAAGAGCGACACACCATATTCGTTTATGCTGAAACTAAATGGCGAAAATACACCGCGGATTCGTTAATAAACTACGTTCTCGGTTCAACTAACTTACACTGGGTGGTGCAATTGGGTGCGGTACCCCCTGAAAACAGAAGTTTAGCTGTCATCGTCAAGGTACACGCACACGAGAAAGGCAATATTTTTGTGGATTTAGTACATTCCATGTTTTAAGAAAGGGAAACATTTCTTGAATTCCTATAATATTGAATGACAGTCTAAATATGAGCTTATTTGAGCAAACGATCACGGCGGCTATTAGTGGTCCAACCAATTAGTGATAATAATATTTATATTAATACGCTAACTTTGGATCATGTTAAGTACACCTCCTCAGAAGCGTCGAAGATAACATGCTTGTTCTATGTTATTTCTTTTGGACCATTGGCCTCTGATCTAGCAAACTATTTGATCAACCAGAAAGGAAGTTGCTTAGACTTACTTTATCAGTCTTCAAAAACCTTGGCGCCACCTGGTGAATATATCACCATACAGGTGAATCCCAAGTGGCGCTGCAGGTGAATCCCAGATGGCGCTGCGGTTTGTTGCACGACGGGTGGGTGTAGGCTAATGATAATAATAATCTGATAATACTACAATTCATATAGCGCTAAAAGCACCCGATATGATAAGGGGACATACGCAATGGGGGTTTCATCATACACATTGAAGATACAGAAAGTGCACTATGTTTACATGACAAAATATTCGTTATGACAACATTTGTTTTCCTCTTCCGACAAGAATATTATCCACACTACAACAGCGGTAAAGCTCAGTTCCATATGTACTGAAACAGCATGCGGAAAGGTAATACCTCTACAATGACGTCACTCCTGGGAATGTCCTCTCCGACTCATGACCACTGTACATAGAGTAATATTGTGTTGTGTGGGCATTCATGTTTAATAATTGTGTAAGGTACGATGAAACCGGATATATTTTTGCCAGTATGCAATTACTACGACTATTTCCCTGTCTTTGTCGCATACCACATGCGTATGCCGTTTCCGTACATGTAGAATCCTAGCTCTAAGCCAGTGTCTGCCTACATGTTGCATGAAGAAAATGTGGGGAAATACCTTGCATTTTGCAAACCGATCATTTATTTTAGTACATTAGTTCGAACTTGTGGTCTTTTGCCGACTGACAAGTGACACAGTTGATGCTTACAATGTGCTTTAATACATAGCAAAGTGGTGAAATAGAACGTACAAGAGTGCAAATTACAGTACACTGTAGTATAGGGCGATTACGGCTCAGCCGCGCCGAATGTGTGTGTGTGTGTGTGTGCGTGTGCGTGCGTGCGCGTGCGTACGTGTGCATGTGCGTGAGTATTGTGATTGTGTGTGCATAGGCGGATCCAGAGGGTCGCGGTGGGAAGTAGACCATTGGAATTTGGCTTGCCCGTAGATATTTATGAATGGGCTCAGGTGACCGTGCCTTCATAGACCATTTGAAATGTGCCCCGGAGTAGTAATGGCAGTAGTTCAGCTGCAACGCCATGCGCCAGAGAGGAAAGACGTCACTTCCGGAGGAAGATCAAAGGTCAGAGATCAAGTAGAGGTTAAATAATGCCCTCTGGCGGATAGGTGATGAACTAAATAAATAGATCAATAAGCGCCACTGGTGAAAATAAGGTCAACTGTTAAAATAGGCCAATCAGCGCCGCCTATTGATTAGACGATGAACTATATAACCAGTGGTGGCATGTAACGAAGTACAATTACTTCCTTACAATACTTGAGTAGTTTTTTTAAGTAATCGGCATGTAACGAAGTACAATTTTAATAAAGTACTTTTACTTGTAACGAAGTAGTTTTATCAGAAGTAACAATACGTTTTACTTCGTTACTTTCGTTTACTTTGCTAAATATTTTCGTTACAATATTTCCGTATCTAGTCGCCAGAGGGGTCCTATCGCCGATTCACCGGCCAGTCGCAATCGTATTTGCATACAAACCTTGTTTTGGGAGAGCGTGTCAACGCTGACCTCTATAAATAAGAGATCACCGAGCGGGAAGTCGTTTGGAATGATTTTTGGATGGATGCTACTATTTATTGGACCATACATGCTGCAGGCGACCATTCTTGCACCTACGCACTCTGCACTTCACGGTGTTTAAAACAGAAAACAGAACACACCTGTGCAAACCACCGATATAGTTGAAATTAAACAATTCGCTGACATCAAACATGACATTGCTTTAATTTCGACATTCCAAAAGGAACTGGCAGCACTGCTGACAACAGTTAAACTGTTACAGCGCGCCAACGATAAAAAAGGCAAGAAAATCATCTTACTAGAGTCGAGAATTGAATACCTTGAGCAATACTCCAGAATCGATGACATCATTATCACTGGACTCGTCACCAAACACCAAACGTACGCTAGGGCAACGGCAACAGCGATTAATCCAGACACCGACGCAGAAGCACCGCAAAAAGAACCGGCGACATTGGAAGAGAAAGTCGTCAAGTTCTTCAGTTCGAAGGGTATCGACATCGACAAAAAGGAAATTTCTGCGTTTCACACTGCGGGCATCAGATCTGAATCGTCGAACACGACTCAACACCGAACCACCGCACCGCCACGTATTACCGTACGCTTCTCCAACAGAGAAGCTAAGGTGAACGTTCTGAAATGGGGCAAGAATCTATGCGGCACCAACGTTTATGTAAACGCACACTTGATGGCAAAGCAAGCGAACCTCGCAAAAACCGCCCGTCTGCTGACAAAGCAAAGCAAAATCCAGTTAACGTGGGCGAGAAACTGCAATATCTTCGTGAAAGCGAACGATCCTGCGGATAGTGCAAAGATTCGACTCGTTAAGTGCATGAACGATTTCCACGACTTTGTTATCTGACTCCATCTATGTTGTTTTTGTTGATGTTATGCATCTAGTGTATTACTGTTGCACACTGCGTGACTTTGTCTTTGGTGTCTGATTCCACCGAAATGGACTCTACGACTCTGCTGTTTTTGTTATTGTTGTCCATCTACTGTATTACAGTTGCACATTGCGTGTTTGTTCTTATTGATAACAATGGTCAAAACTGTAAATAACTTTGTTATGGCAAACATATTTCTTTGCTGTTTCTACTTCATTTTATTACCTACTATCTATTATTTACATGGCTGACACTATGACAGAAAACAAACCACTCTCAAACTGTGATGATATGGAGAACATTATGTGAAACCTACAAATATATGTCATTTTGAAAAGGATGTCAATTCTGAAAGTAATTATTACAACAACATATCAACTTCTTGTAAATGCTATATCGAACAACAAGTAAATATATAAATTATGATGGTGGTCTGTCTTTGGTACATTTTATTGCTAGAAGTCTGAGTACTAACTTCAGTGAAACACAAGATCTTCTTAAATTACTTAATGTAAAGTTTGATATTATAGCAATAAGCGAAACGTGGCTGAGCAAGGACTCAACTCCTTCACATACGTTTGATGATTATGATACATTTCATGTTGTTAGAGACAATAGAAAAGGTGGACTTGAGGTAATTTATGTTAACAAGAAACTAAATAGGCGATTATGCGAAACAAAGTCACTAATAGTTACTAACGTACAATAATGTGTTACGGTTGAATATTAAATTGACCGACACAAAACTGTACTAGCTAGCTGTGTGTATAGGTGCCCTGAGTCTAAAATGGTATCATTTAATAACAATATTGAACAGTTGTTTAGTCGTACACGTTGCAACAAAACCATGTGCATGTGGTGATTTCAATATAGGTTTGTTTAAATGTGATAGTCATAGTTGAACTAAGCAATTTGTAGATCTTATTATAGTCTTGGTCTATACTCTTTAATTAATAGACCTAACATAATTACTACTACCTCTGCAACCATTATAGACAACATTTATACTTCTGAATTTGAGTTCAACATTGATAGTGTTCTATTGGTAAATTACATCAGTGATCATCTTCCTGTATTTGCTCTGTGCCATTGTACTGTAAAACGTAATGTGAACGAACATTCTAACAAGTGTATTCGTCATCTTAGCGAAGAAAATGCATTGAAATGTGACTTAATGCAACATTTTAGGAATATTGTTATCGAAAGTGAAAATGCAAATATAGCGTATGACAAATTTCTTCATGATTTTACTCAAATATACAACAAACATTGTCCTGTGTCAAAAGTACGACCTAAAGTATTAACAATTAGTTTTTAAAAACCGTGTTTACTAAAGGACTCAGAAACGCATGTATCAAGAAAAATTATTTGTATAAAGCATTTCTATCATCCAGATCAATTATCTCGGAAACCAGATATAAATCAATAAAAAAATTAATTAACAAGTATTCTCAGATCCATTAAGAAACAGTATTATAGCAGTTTATTTGCACATATGAATCATATGCTCAACAAAGAGTGAGGGTCACCATGTGTTAGGGTGTGTTTATTGATGATCTACTAAATTAGAAAGCTCACATAAAATACGTACAATTAAAGCTTTCAAAAGAACAGCTATAATGCATAGATGCAGTCATCTACTTGATAGAAATAATATACGTATTCTATACAGTTCTCTCTTTTTGCCGTATTTAAATTACCGTACAGAGACATGGGGAAACACGTACCCAACAAATACTAACTATATTTTCTTATTGCAAAAAAAAAGTAATCCGCATTATATTTCGTGCAAGACGGTTGAATCATGCAAACTCACTTTTCCAACAATTACATGTTATAAAATTTCCAGATAACTTACAACTGAAAACCTTATTATTTTAGTACAAAGCACACTATAGCTGTTTGCCATCACATATTCAGTGTGTGTTTACTAAGCGGGAAATAGCATACTCAATACGAGCTAATCATGACTTAGAACAACAGAGAGTCTGTTCTACCGTGCGATCAATGTCTCTTTGTGTAAAGGGAGTGCAATTATGGAATTGTATATGTGATCATTTAAAAACTACTAATACTATTACTGACTTTAAGAGTAAATGCAAGAACTTTTTATTTAAGAAATATCTGGTTGTTGAAATCTAAACAAAATCATGTACAAATATAATCATGCCATTAATGGAAACTACAGTATGTGTAAATATGTGTATTTATCACATACTTTAAATTTTGAACACGCATATATTCCATTGCATTTGTTCAGTTATTGTAGCTAGATGGTTAGATGAATGCCAAGTTCAATTAATATAATATTATTTTTTTAATCGCTCACTACGGTAATGCATGGTCGCAGCGGCGCAGAGCTTTCACAATCTGGCAAAAGTGCAGTTGTTTTAACGAAATGTAGGTGGACCCGGATACTAAACAAGTGCCCATGTTCGTAATTATAGTATATACTGCTATTATCTATATTATACTGCCTTTTACTTGGTATGAAGACTATGGTCCCCTTATCAGCCCTTAATATAAAAATTGTATTTGTCATACCCAAATTATGAAGAAACTTTGTGAAATAGATCCCTATTTATCTTCCTGCCACTTACTTATTTCATGCTATGCAACCAAATTGTTGGACAACTTGGTTTTAGTGAAATACTTGCAATTTTCGTAAGAGTAAACATGGTAGCGAGTAAACACTGCTAACGACGATTATCGTCCGGCGGGTATTATCCAGGGAAAAAGACGCTATTTTGCAAGGGTGATTGGATGGCACGATATTCTCGTAAGGTCATACCACGTCATACATGTATTTAGTGGCAAAATCTCGCGAGATCCAGGGGAACCATAGTCGTAGATGAACAATAGTCGGCCACTATAATTATATAACTTCCTGTTGCACAAACTGTTATTGGGTTAAGGTTCGTGTAGAGTGAAGTAGTTATTTTAGTCTCGCATTTTATGTGCCTGCTGTAATGTTGAAATTAAAACGTTGAATTGTACTTTTATTTTTACTTTTACTTCAAGTACTTATGAAAGTACTTTTACGTTTTACTCAAGAGGTTTTTTTCAATATACTTTTACTTAAGAAGTTTTCAGGAGAGTTACTCACTTCAAAAATGGTGAACTATCAAAACATGTAAATTAAAATGTCTTTGAAAATAAATTTTACATATTTTCGAGGCTTTGCTGGATCGCCTATGCTACTGAAATATTGCCGTAGCTTGCTGAAGTTTTCGACGTTGATTGACTCTCTGGTGCCATTATCACATGACTCTCATAATCCTATATAAGACCGTATCGACTAGCTTATCGTCATTCGAACCACGACAGTGTTATGGCTTACTTTATCCGTCCTGACCTTCGGAATTAATTAAATTTATCTCAACGAGCCTCGTATGGTAAGTGTTTATGAATATTTGTGTCGATTTCACTAGTTTATATGTATATTTTTGTAGGATTTATGAAAACACGACATATAAAAACAAACTTTTAGAAGATCGCACATCGGACCACTCAGGCCCAACATCCCTTCGCCGCCGGCGAGGAGCCCATGGCCCCGCCAGCCGTGAAACCGTCGGCACGACCATCATGTGCGGCATCCACCTGCTCGTACTATTCCACGGCTTTCTGCAGGAAAGACTCTTCGAAGCGACAAGTCGCGAGCGGCAAATTTGGCTGCCCGAAGAGGACGGCCGAGGAAGCCAAATTGGATACGCTGGTGGTGCGTCATACTTTATTTTGTGTTACTATAATACTTTCACCTAAAAAGGCGGCTCCTAGGTACTTCCGCTAAAATGGCGTCCCTCGTGCCTAACGCTAAAATGGCGTACTCCATGTCTTTACTTCTGCTAAAAACGACGACATCCGTGTGTTTATTTTTTAGATGGTCGGTCCCGTCTATTGCTTGTAAACATCCGGGTACACAATATTCTGTCACGTGTTTACTTCCAAGATGATGTGGGCCTTCATATTAACATCCGCCAACGTGTTTACTTCCAAAACAGTCGCCACCACGTTTAATTATTATCGACGATTTATGTTTATGTCCATGCAACTTGTCATCTTAGTTCCTGTCTTGTGACTTCTTATCATAAAACGTTTCATCATTTGCTTCTTGTCATCACGCCACCGTACTGTAGCAACGGAGCATTGCTCCCACATAATCTTTAATATTCTAAATGTTATTGAAATATTGTTGCAGAAGTTCATTGAAAGCCCGCTGTCATCAAATTTGCAACGGATTGAAACATACACTTCTAATTTCAACAAAACACCATCGTTATCATCAACACCAGCAGCACCAACAAAACAAGACTGAGAATCGACGCAGACGACGACGATCACGATTATAATAATTGTATCGCAAGATGATGATCATCATGATGACGTCGTAATAATCGAATCGCAAGACGATCACCCTGCAGCAGTGACGTCGTCGTCGTCGGTCGACGCCATTCAACGAGTAAACGTCCTGAAGCAAAGGTTGAGAGATATGCCAGATATGCCATACCGCATTAATAAACGTTTGACAAGAGTGTTGTGATCAATGGTATCAAAGGCGGCAGACAGATCAGGCAAGGTAAGTGCAGTTACTTTGCCTTTATCAATGTTTAATATAACAATATTTTTTAATTCCAGGAATGCAGTCTCTGTAGAATGAATTTGTTTGTATGCTGATTGGAGCACACTGGACAAACAAGTCGAGCTGATATGACACTTTAGACGGCTTGCTACGACTTTTTCAAGTATCTTAGAAATTGGCCTATAATTTTTGAAATCATCTGAGAACAGGATTTACCTGTGCATGTCTAAAATCATCTGGAAATTTACTCGTACTCATAAATTTATGATATTTGTTATTGTACCAAGTAAAGAGTCGATACATGCTTATACTAGTATCGTTGGTAATTGATCGAGATCGCATGACTTATTTGGGGAGGACATTATTATTTTCCTCACTTCATCAACTGTGGCTGGCTCAAACAATACAAGTGGAGAATTTATTGTGGGGTGTCCACATTTACAGTACTTTAAGTGTGACATGAAAAAGCAGAACGTATAAGACTGATTTTATCTCTGAAATGATTAAAAAACGAGTCACACAGAGATTTGACTGGCACATGACTAGGCAGAGATGGAGGCGGCCGTCTGGTTAGATTTGTGCATTTCCTTAGCTGACGTGGATTATCAGAGTTAATCGAGACCACGTTTGTGTAATGATTTGATTTAACTTTGGCCATTTGTCTGTTGCAGTAGTGACATTGTTTAGAATACCGTGATCTGTCCAAAGGCGAGCATGATTTGCGCCATACACGTTCAAGATGGCGCAAGCGCTTTTTAGATTGCAAATTCCAGGAGTCATCCGTGGAGCATGTGGCTTTTGGGACACAGATATATAACTCAGGGGTGCATGTACTTCACAATACTGTCGACACAGATCTGATAGATGTTCTTTGGGGTTACTGGTGATGTCTGATTTAAGGATGTCCGTTATTAATGCAGCAATGTCTATCTTATGGATCGGTCGATAAAACACGTTATGTTTGGACTCTACTAGGAACTTTGAGAACTTTGAGATCAATCAATGAACTGTCCAGGGAATTTCAAAGTTTTACCCCTTTAACAGAAATACACATACTCTTCAGATTGGTACGTGCATAGATTTGTATAAATTTACATTTATGTCTGGTTGAATAAACTGATTCATATATTCTAAACAACTGTTGTACTTTCATTGGTAACAAATAGTGAAATTCCTAAAACATTATTACAGCAGTTTTAATTTCACTATATCTGGTACTTTGAATACGCAGATTGTAAATTTAGTATATTTGTATGATATCACATTTCCTGTTCATGCCGGTGGGCACGAACAGGAAGACCCACGGGCAGTGGAAATGTCGAGGCGCATAGCATGCCGAGATGAAAATGACTGGTGTTGGTGTGTAAAATGCCGTAGCGATCTCCTTGTTCATGAACAAGAACTGAATATGCCTGCTGTCAGGAGGCGGTTGCGACTCGACAGCACGCCGAGTCTGTTGGTGATTTAATTATTAATATGTCTAGTCGATTGCTTAAATATCCGATCAGCCTAAATTCCGGCCTGCGTATTTACAGCGAGAGATGATCGCTCGGGCCGGGACACGTCACTTGTCTTATACTTGGGTTGACTTTAGACTTAGTTAGATCGCACTCTCAGTCAGTGTTTGAACTTTGACGTGTCCATTTTCGAATACCATCCAAGGCTGTACCCTCATTTAAAAAAAAAAAAATGTAGTTGAGTGGTTCCGTGATTCATGTGAACCAACATTGGACAGGGCAGAGCCAGAGGCAGAGATATGATAGAAAATAAACACGAATTAACTCAGATATCCATTAACTCCCCTTTTGTTCTATCCCCGTCGACATTCTTCACATTCGCAGTAATGGCTATGCACGAATGAGCAATATGTGGCAGTAATACTTTTTAACTTTTAAACACATGGTAGGTAGATGGGATTATTTTAAACTTTATGCATACTGCAATTTTTTTCTGCCCATAGTTTACAATGGGTCTCATGACTAAAATATACATTGAACTTTTTTCAGCCAGAGCCCCCATTTGTTTTCTTGACAAAGAAATTGACCACCATTTTCGGTAAATATTGTCACATTTCAAAACGGCCTTCCTTAATCTGCTTGATATTTCTATGGACTGGACCCATGTATAATACTGTGATGAATACAGTTAGAGGATCGTAATGCATTTTTTTGTGAAATTTGTTCAGAATAATAATCCATGTTTGCTTAACATTCGTGTAAAACTGTTATTTAAATGCTTAATTCTTTGTTACAGGTGGACTGCCGTGCATTACAAACAGCAGGGGATTTAGAATATTCTTTGTTTGGAGCAGGTAGTGCTGCAGAATGTACTAGTTGCCATGAACCATATACAGTAAGATGACTGAGAACTACACCGTCCAACAAACAAGAACGTATATATGAGCATGCATTGTTACAAGACCAGTGAAATGTGTTGTTAAATATTTATTGACATGTATTAATAATGAACACTATATAACATCGTAGTAGCACTAGCAATATATATATATATATATATACAGATAGATAGATAATTTCGTCAGCAATCTCATGCCTGATGCCCAAATTATTAGCAATCTTCCAGGGAAATTACTTAGTGGACTTATCATACGTCATCTACCATCCACATGCTAAGGAAATTCACATCATTGAACTGACTACCATTTGAAACTAACGTCAAGAAAGATCATGTATTCAAAACTAACAAGTATGCCACACTAATCCATGATGTAAACATTAACGGAATAAAATCAGAATTACCACGCATTGAAATAGGTTGCAGAAGCTACGTATCTGAACCCAACAAATCTAAGATTGACAACCTCCTTAAAATCTCTTGGAATAAAACCACCAAAAAAACAAACAGAACAACTAATTCTATCGTATCCTTGTCTAAACTAGCCCTGCTAACGCCATTCACCCTTTCTAAATGTAAAGATGAACCACAATGGTTTGACCCAAGACTAACTGAAATATGATGACCATCACCCTAATATGACAATAATTACAAAATAAAATTCCCCTCAACAACAAGTAATCCTATACATAAATGTGTTCATTTTCAGTATGACTTACTTTAACCGTTAGTCATTATTTACCGTAGTCTGCTACAATGTACTTCTATACATAGCTATTCACTGTATTCACACATGTACTTTGGTTATCGTTTCACAATTTATTGTATCCTACTGTATGAATAAAGTGATACTCTCTCACTACAGAACAAATTATAATGATTCCACTTATATTATTGTATATAAGTTATCATAACTTGGAGATATAATGCATGTGGAACCATCATAATTTGTTCTGCATTACAACATTATCAATATTTGCCTAGTTTAATTGTAAACAATTTATATAAAGGAATAGTGTCATTATAGAACCGATTTTTATATGTCACTTATTTACAATGTCAGATGTTTATTTGAGCCTAATTTAGTTCAGGTCTCTCAGGTTTACCTGGTGGATCCATGGCAAGCTGGGCCGAAGGGTACGGAGGGTTCTACCAGCATGCGCCAGCCATGAAATAAGATCAAGGTTCCCTGTCCCCGATGGGGAACAACACGAGGGATACCACTCTGGACTTGAAAACTAAACTAGTACAATGTACATGTGACCTATAAAGCTGTAGGAAGGTGGTGGCAGTATTTACTGTTTCTTTAAAAATCGACTAATTCTTGCTGCCAGCAGATCCTCCTTCTCTGGTTTTGGCACATCTGCCCCAGTGACTGTGATCGGATGCAGTGTGATATTTCTTATAAACACATATAGATGCACTGGAAATGATGAAGACTACAACATTTATAAAGAAGCACTTAACCAAGCTACAGCTGAAATTAGAAATTCAAAGAGAAGCTATGAACAACAATTAGCTAGTAATATTTGATGTTATTCATTTCAACGGTTTATGATACAATGCGACATCCTGTCACGCATTTTCCATACCAATAAATGATTTTCCGGCGACCTATATGACTATCATTGCAACGTTGACACGCAGGTGCCGAAGGTCTTAACTTCTTTGCTTCATATATCAGATCTCTTCAACAGAAAACAATAGTGAAGAAAAAGCTTTAGAACTGAAAATGCATATCATTCGGAATGCCACACTATAAAGAACGGAGAAACGTTCTTCGGAGGACGCCGAAAGTCAACAAGAGTTGCACAAAAAACACGTTATTCTATGAAGTACAATATACAAACAATGACGAATGTTGACAAATGCACATCTGCATTTGTAAATGGCAACCGATATTGTAGAATAAAAATAAACAACAACCAGACGCAATCGCTTACACCCGCCCTTAGAACAACAAATCAAGGGCAGCTGTATTATCATTACAGTGTTTTGATCTTAAACTCGTTATAGCCGATACTAAGAGAGAAGACAAAACCTAAATAAGCCTAACCATAATCATACCTCATATTAATTATGACCAACCTTCACACCAACGATAACTTAATTTAACCGTAACTAATAATAATAATAATTAATATTAACCTTACGTATTTAACCAATTGTACCAGTCGTTTGATTGGACCGAAACAGTACACATTCGACCGTAGTGTAAATCGGACGCAATGTCAGACAAAAAAGTAACTAACTCTAAATAACTACCATATTTTTCAAGTCATCGTCCATTTGTAGATCAGAGATCAATGATCAAAACTAAAGAATGAACGCAGAAAAATGCGTTGATACCTTTGCAACTACGAGGATTCCAAAGGTAGCGTATTAATAACAGATGACGGTCTCTGAACACATGACGACGGCTTCTGTGTTTAAACGTGCCATATGTTAACTTATATTTCACAAAGAATCTTTTAAGTGAAGACGCTGCCAATGAGCATATGCCGGCTGTAATGGAGAGCGATGCTTGAACGGGAGATTTGTTGTCCGTCGTTGGAGCCACTGTCGCACACCTTAAATCGAAACACCTACGCCGAGCAACAGGATGTGGATTTGTAATCATCCAATACGTACACGCGCACGCACGCACGCACGCACGCACGCACGCACGCACGCACACACACACACACGCGCACACGCGCACACGCGCACACACACATTCTCTCTCGCTTTTCTGACGGTGAATAGTCTCGACATAGCATTATTTACCCGCGATGGCGATATAGAGGTGTGAGGTGACATAAAGTGTTTCAATGCCAGATAGTCGTCAGCGTGTCCAGCCATCCACAAATCTCCCGTCGCCACGTCTACGTCGATTCGATTGACAGTTGAGCACATCGGAACCACCTGAAACACGCCAACTATATATATATATATATATATATACTCATATATATATATATATATGTATATTTATATATATATATATATATACATATATACTCATATATATATATATATATGAGTATATATATATATATATATATGAGTATATATGGGGTTATGCAAATACATTGCATAATAATTTTTACGCGAGGCAACCAAGTCATCATTTAAGTCATGTTAGGTAAACAGGGGACACGGAACCGAAGAGGTCAAGAGTCCAACATTTAAATAGTAACAGGTTTTCCCGCGCTTTAGCGTATGAATACAGTGAAAAGAAGTCTTGCTGTGCATGGTATAAAAGGCCAGAGCGGTCCCGGCGGCGGCCATATTCGAATTTCTCGGTTGTACGAACTTTTCAAAATTCGGCGTCAATTTTAGTGTCTTTTAGCGATTCCGCGGCAGCGTTTTTCACGTCGAGGTCTCAACATCGGTCGACGACATCCGTGTTGATTTACACTCCCGCAAGCGGCAGAAAGCCTTAGTATACTTTTATTTCACCGTGCATTGTACGCTCAGCCGTTTCTGTGTTCGTTATTCGCTAAGTTAGTTAAGTTAAAATGGCGACAGGAGGGCTGAATAGAGCCGTGATTGTGGGAGATAGCGATGTGTTTTGATTGGCTCAGTTTTTAGAGTCAGTCGGTCCTTCATTGGTTTGGCCCGGGGTTTCCGCAGATTTTGCCGTCGACGGCCACGGTTTCGATGTGAAATACGTTGGCCGTCGAGGGGCCACCGTGAGATCGCTGCGGTCGGAGGAGCACTAGGAACGATTTGCGTTGTTAACTCCCCAGCTCGTGCTTCTCCTCGCCGGATCGAACGATGTGTCGTCAGGGTGGTCCTCTCCGCAGCAGATCGCGTGGAAAATTTTAGAGTTCGCCACCGAACTTATTGCATCCGGGGTGGGTCATGTTGTTATTGGCCAACTGATACGCCGTGAAAATTGGCGAGATTTTTCGCATGCCGAGGGGGCAACGCGCGCCGTTATGGTGAACGAGATCATTAGGGCCGAATGCGAGCAATGCCACCAAGTTTCGTTCTGGAAACATAAAGGTTTTTGGAATCCGCAGGAACATATATTTCGTAGTGATGGGGTACACTTCAACGACTTGGGGAATTACAAATTATTCCATAGTTATCCGGGAGCGATCCTCAAGGCTTCCAAGTGGCTGTAGACTTGGATGTAGCTGTGGGCGATAAAGGGGGCTGGTCACTGGACACGCTAGTAAGGTGTAATAATTGATGGTAATGGCCCGAGGTAACTCGCGAAAATTAACTATGAGGTAATTAAGACACTTGGTGGCATTACAGCTAGGTTTAGTTAATTGTAGTTAATAATCGAGTTTAGTTATTTCACTGAAAGTTTGTGATAGATTTAAAAGTTGAAGTTCATGGTCTGTGTTATGGGCGCAGACCACTGCTAGGAAATATTAGACTCCTGCAGTTTTGAATTTCACACCTGTTCTAGTGCTGTTGTCCGACAGCAGTCTTCTTAGTTGGGATTAATTAAAAATCAACCACTTCGGTTTCATCTATAATGCAGCGTTTGTGTATTTGCCCAAAGATTATACGTTACATAGATATTTCAGTGTTATACAGATTGCATTGTAAATGCATTGCTAATTAGTTACCGACAGTGTTCGGTCGTCAGTTGTATGTGGTCATTTTTATGAAAGGTGGTGGTGTTTTTGCGTGTAGATTACATGATTCGCTGATTAGTTACCGACGGTGCTCGGTCGTAATATGGATGTTGTTCAGCAGTATGACAGGTGGTGGTGTTTTGCTGTCTCATTTTCAAATCATGTCTGTGTGTAGTTGTATTCTGACAGGTGGTGGTATTTTGAGGGCAGACTAGCCAATGAGGCGACTTTTACCAACTTTATTGGTATTTTTTTCAGGACATACATCTCGAGGGTGATATTTTAATGTACATTATTGAGTGGTGTAAGGTGGCAGGTTACTGCCTTTACTGTGTTCACTATAATTCCGTTCGAGGTATTCGACTGTCAATTAGTAATAATCGTAGCAGGTCACCTACGTCAGACAGGAAGGCGTTATTTTCAACTGTCGTTCCAACCAAGATAGTAATAACTTTAAATTTAACTAAGTTTTCAGTTTCTTAGATGGTGACGGTTGCATTGCTTGATAGCACATCTACAATATGGATGTTTTCGGTCTATATCGACTTGTGTTACTAGCATAACACTGAGACATACGGACAGATGGGTGTTCGGTCCAGATGAGCATCCTGTCTATGCGACGATGTGGCCTACTCGGGGTTTCTGGCGTTTTGGCCCGGACAGTACCAGTATGGCAGTTTGATTCAAATGGCCATTTTGGCGTTCATTTCAGATATGTAGGCTGTCAGTGTGACGATCTAGCCAGCTTGGGGTTTCTGGCGATTTGGCCCAGACGGTACCAGTGTGGCGTTCATTCCAGTGAAGCATCCTGTCAGTGTTATGATATGGCCAGCTTGGGTTTTCTGGCGCTTTTGCCCAGACGGTACCAGCGTGGCGTTCATGCCAACTGTGTTGGCGTTTCAGGAAGCCGGTCTGATTGACATTTTTTTGTGGTATTTAACGTTGTATTTTGACGGCGTGCCATTGCTAATTAATTGACTTTATTCCAGACTAAGGTGGCCATAATGACATTACAACTTATTTCAGGTTAGCATACGGACGAATTAGTTTATCTGTTTCAGCTGGTTGATCTTTAGAACGTAATAGTTACTCTAATTGCCAGTACGATAGCAAAGCAATTCTGTCATGCATTAAATAACACGTGCCACGACGGCAATGCATAATTGGTGCAGGATGGCTCCGAAAATAGCACGCAGCCAGAGATTTCGACACGCCCGGTGGCAGCCATAATAGAGCCAACTCGGACTCGCAGCCGGACGGTGACATCGGATCGCCCACCAACTGGACAGCCAGTGCCAACCGTAACTCGGGGTCGACCACGAACACGAGCGAGGCGGCCTGTTGTAACTTGGGCACGTCTGTCCGAAGCGCATCCTGGCATTGGCCAGTTTACTCACGACAATGAACGGCGGGGCGCAACCGCAGCGCCACTGTTGGAAAGTGGGACAGCGACAGCAGCTCGTCGGCAGTGGGAAGAGAACATTGAGGAGCATGTACAGCAGTCGAACACTTTGCTGCAACAGATGCACCAGATGTTGACTGAACAATTGACTAGAGACACGGTAGTCCCAATTGATGATAATGTGCATGATGGTGAGTTCTTACCAACTGCTCCACAGCTGTCCCAAGTGACGGCCTTGGGTCAGTCTGTCGAGGACATAGGTCCACCAGAGTCTTCCCTGCCCAGAGTGACCGCCTCTGGGTTGGCGACTCCTTGGCCATCTGTCAATGGTTTCGATACATGTGTCGGGGGGGGGGGTTCTAGGCAGGCTCCCAACGGGAACGCAGGAGAGGGTGAGGGCATTCACTTCCTCCTCTCTGTCGCTGCATGCCCATGTCCCCGATAAAACCAGAACAATGGTTTTTGCAGGCGAGTTCATTGAATTAGCGTCCCTTCTGCCTCAACGCAAAGCAGTCCCCCAAGAGTTATCATTAGGGTTGCAGTCGGGGATGGAAGAGGGTACATCTGTGGTATGTGTCTAACCAAGAGTTAAGCCATCAATCACTTCCTTTCCTCTGTGGTCCAGGGCTTTTCAGATCTACATGTCAATCTACCTGACCCAACCCATTCATTACCCAGAAGCCCCAGCAATGTTGAAATATATTCAGACGATTCGGGATCTGTCAGAACGAGGTAGTAACTGGCAGGGGTATGATGAATCTTTCCGAGCAATGCGAATGTTGCATAACTGGGGATGGGACACAGTGGAATCTGAGCTTTGGCTCCAGGAAGGTAGCATGGTGGGTGTTCCATTCGGAGGCGCCCCCTTTCAAGGCAAGGGTGGGGCCCGTCGGCCACCACCTCAAAGTGCAAACCCCTGCTTTGCATACAACAAGGCCGTGCCCTGCGATAGTCGCAAATGTCGCTACCAACATAAAACAGTAAAAGGTAAGTTCTTATATAGCGCCGTATCCAGTCCTCAGGACTGTTCAAAGCGCTTTACACTTTACTCCCTGGCAGACCTGTTCAATCGAACACCATCTCAACTTCTCTGCGAAACATAAATGTAAGCGATGTGGTGCAGGACACCCGGCTGTACAGTGTCCCCGCTACAACTGTAGACAGGCCAGTGCAGGCGTGTATCCCGCAGTTGCCCAGCGCAATAACCTCAGACAGTAAGTAGCAGCTGCTGTCATCACCTGTTTCCCCGTCAGTATTACATCATGTATTACAAGATTATGATAGGAAGCTAGCCCAATATCTACTTCATGGTTTTACTTATGGTTTTAGAATAGGGTGTTTTGGCCTGCCAGTGCAACAGCAAGCGATGATAACAAACCTGAAATCTGCATTTACATACCCAGAAATAATAGATGCGAAGATTCCAAAAGAATTGAACCTAGGTCGTATTATCGGACCCTACAATGCGCCACCTAATGTTCCAAATTTCAGGGTCTCCCCACTTGGAGTTGTCCCTAAGAAGGCACCCGATCGGGTAATTCACCATGTGTCGTATCCAGAGGTATCATCTGTTAATGATTGTACTCCACGACAATTCTCTTCCGTGCAGTATGCCACAGTGCAGGATGCCATTACTTTCATAAAGAAATCTCCTCGCACAATTTGTCTGAGTAAGTTAGACATCGAAGCTGCGTTCCGTATAATACCAGTATCCCCGCAAGACACGCCTTTGTTAGGGTTTCAATGGAGGAGCAAATTTTACATGGATGCTATTCTTCCTATGGGGTGTGCTAGCTCTTGTTCAATTTTCGAAGCGTTCAGTAATGCTCTGAAGTGGGTAGCTAAGACTAAGTTGGGTGTTTCAGAAATGCTTCATTATATCGATGACTTCCTGTTTCTCGCAGATTCTTCTGCGAAATGTACAACTTATATGAATGCGTTAATTTCACTCTGTGGGCAGATGGGTGTGCCACTAGCGCCAGACGAAACACAGGGTCCTGCTACTGTACTTTCTTTCCTAGGCATTACATTGGACACGGTGAGGTTAGAAGCCATACTCCCCGAGGATAAGCTAGACAAATGTAAGTCACTAGTATCTGAGTTCTTAGCAAGACAGTCACTCTTCAGCAATTCCAATCACGGATCGGCTTTTTAGGACATGCTTCATGTGTGGTAGTGGCCGGAAGTTGTTTTTAAGGCGCCTTATCGATCTAACTGTCGGCGTGACCAGACCTCATCATCATATTAGGCTGACTCGACAGGCGAAGCTTGACTTGAGAGTATGGCAGGAATGTTTGAGAAATTTAAATGGTAGGGCATTTTTCCTGAATGAGAAGTTTCGCACAGGTGAATGTTTGGATCTATACACTGATGCAACGGGCAGCGTAGGATACGGGTCAGTGTATGGCAAGGAATGGTTTTGGGGAGAATAGCCTCAATCATGGTTTTCACGGAACATTGCAGTGTTAGAGTTGTTCCCTATCATGGCTGCGGTAGAAGTATGGGGGGAGGCATGGGCAAATCAGAGCGAACGCTTCTTTACAGATAATGAAGCAGTCGTGTCAGTTATTACTAAACAGACATCCCGCGAACCCCAAATTATGACTCTACCACGCAGGATGATCCTCACTTGCCTAACGTTCAATATAAACTTCATGGCATGTCATGTGCCGGGTCGAGTCAACATTTTGGCAGACAGGTTGTCACGTGGTCAGTTGGGAGGAATATAGAATGTTGGCTCCATGGGCTAATGCTATGCCAATCGATCTGCCAGCTCATATCTTACCACATAAGTTATAAAAAGGTGTTTAAAGAAACCATGTTAGAGGATGTGCAGACTTGTCACGGGCAAGCTCTTACCGTCCTGGTAGAGTAGCGCACCTTTTACAATTATGTGGGTTTTTGACAGTGTTACCATGCTAGGGAGGCTTGTCACGGGCGAGATCTTCTAAGTTTTTTAAGTAGCATAGTGCTTTGGTTGTTACAATAGTGGGGCTATGATAAGTTAGAATGGAAGCAAGACTTGTCACGGGCGAGATTTTCCAAACTTTGTTGTACGTAGCACAGCACTTGAGCTGTTACTATGATGGGGCTATGATAAGTTAGAATGATACCAAGACTTGTCACGGGCGAGATCTTCCAATCCTTGTATGTATATATATATATATATATATATATATAGGGGTCCTTCTCATTTGAGGTGGGGTGGTCACATGCTCAGGTTAAATTGTGGCGGAATGGCCCCACAACTCTTTAGTATGTTTTAATATTATATTTATGTATTATGTACCACTATTTTAATGTAGTGCTTTATAATGTGGGCCTTTATTTAGAATGCATAGGCTAAGTAAACTGGGCAATGTATAAGACCTCAAATGGCCCACATTTGTTTGTAAATATTTGCATGTTATAACTCATCTAATAATCTGGTGAATAATAAATAACTGTCAGAAGGTTATTCTGGCCATATTCTACCATATCTGTTGTTGACTTGTTGCATTGCTTAAATAAATATATATATATATATGTATGTATATATATATACATGAATATATATATATATATATATATATTCAACTATGACCATTGTACAAATTATATGATGCTACAACTCTTTAGATGTTAATGGTTGTTTTAATTAATTAATTGTTATTGTATTTACTTTATGATTGTTTTCTTTGTTAAGTCTAGAATTGGACATTTGTTTAATAATATTGTTTTTATTTTTAATGACATTTATTTATTTATTATTTATTATTATGATTTATATATTATTGCTGTGATATTCAATAGGGGCGATGTATTTTCCTGTCGTCACGATGACAATGAGGCTGATGGAGCACATGAAAAAATATGGCATTGAAAGCATCATTAACTTTGATTTCTATAGTTCATCGCTCAGTCAGAAAGGGACTATTATCAATATGTGTCTACGTGGTACAAGAAAGAGACCGAACGAGGTCGACAGTGTAGTTTCGTAATCGGGAAATGGCTCAGAATAACAGAAAGCACGAATTACGCCGTCATCTCAAGAAAAAATCCCACAAGACAAATTTAGACTACACATTATAAACACTAACATTCCGTGTGGCGTTATTTCTAATAAATTATGTCTGTGAGCGACATTAGTAGTACCTAAGTGGATCTCAACACGTAACTCAGCAGGTGTATGTGCCCATGTCGATTTTAGCTGACCTAAGGACATTTTCTATGACGTACTTCCGTTTCCTGTTTTCCCATAATGCATCACTTCCTGTCACGTGACTTGAGAAAAGTGATACGTAAATCAGCAGGTGCATGTGCCCATGTCGATTTTAGCTGACCTAAGGACATTTACTATGACGTACTTCCGGTTCCTGTCACGTGACTTGAGAAAAGCGATACGTAAATCAGCAGGTGCATGTGCCCATGTTGATTTTAGCTGACCTAAGGACATTTTCTATGATGTACTTCCGGTTCCTGTCACGTGACCTTCCCTTAGCGGAAAGAAGTGCACCTGTGGCGCCATCTAGCGGGAGCGGGCAAGTGCCTCCGGTGACGGAGGGGTGCGCGTGTGTGTGTGTGTATGAATGCGCGTGTATGAAATAACGAACGAAACACCAAAGTATACGTGTGCACACGAATTTTATTGACTAAAGATACAAGCGTAATGAGTATATGAAACCGTGTTTTAGTAACCGCAGGTGTGATGATGATGATAATGACACGACTTACGGGTGACTGAACACCACGCCAGCGGCCGTGAGCTTACGGGTCATGACGACCACGCCAGTGGCTCGTGTGATATGACTTTCGGGTGACTGAACACCGCGCCAGAGGTCGTGACCAATAGGTTCGAATCATGATGATACCTGCTGTCCGTTAATGAAACACGGTATGTAGCGAAACGCATGCATCTTAGTTCAATAGTTTAACCCAGTCGAACACACGACAATCGTTTGCTACCAGATCAGTGCCGAAACCTTTCACGAATTCCTTCATAGGAAGTCCACGACAACGAAACATGAGATAAGCAACACAGTATTGTCCGCAAACGTTAGATACGGGACTCTGAAGTCTCTTTGAATTATGAGTCCATTCTACACAATGTTTATTCATAAATCGTCGGAATTCGACGTGTCGTAGCGGCAAGCCGTACGAGCAGAAGTATTCGCCTTGTCCATTATCGTCCACGTACAGTGCTATCCAATGTTCTCCCGGTTTCGTCCTGTTGTGCGTGTTGCAGACGAAGGCGACCGGGTAAGCGTCTATCGTCTGGGTGAGGAGTACGTCTTTGGGTACGACCTTACGAACGATGTCCTTGGTGTGTGCATCCCGGAAGAGTAGACGGGCGATCTGCAGGGTTTCCATCAATGGTCGAAGATGACGTTGCGATTCTTGTCGATCTCCAGGACGGCCTCGAACTCGGCGTAGACGACGATGTCCACAGTGTTCGGCAGTGCTTCGCATAAATGAATCTCCATGCGCAGGTTGCTCTTTTCTACCAGATGGAAGGAGCAGTCGTCGCATCCGCAGGAGTGAGATCCAAGCCGAAGAAGGTGTAGCCGTGAAGGAAGTCTTCGAGAGTCAAGCCGTTTCCTTCGTCCTGCCACACCTTACCCGTCGAGGTGAACAGGCTGTGATAGGACCTGGTGAAGAGGCTGGCGTCGAATCTGGGCTGGATAGGTTTGGTGGGTATCTGTCGTCCGTCCGCGTACACGGCGAAGAAGTTGATGTGTTTGTTTTTGGCGTTGAACGGGTTTTTAGCGAAGCTTCCGTTGAAGGCATCGTTGTCGATGCAGCACACCACGAGACGTTTTGGAAGAGCGCCAAGAAAGAGATTCTCGTGCGTGTACGAGCGGGTACTTGCAGGAATGGAGAAGACCTTGCAGTGGACGGGACGCATCGGGTACTTGGCTGTGGTTTTTTCGAGTGTTTTGATGTGAGCCATCTGCACGGCCGGATTGAGGGTGACCTTCTTGACGAAGAGCGCAGCGTTGACGATCTTTATTTTGTAGGCGGTGTTGCCTCCACCGGCCATGAGCGCGAAGGCGTCCTTGCTGCGTACCATACGTATCTTCATGTCGACGCCGTTGATCAGGAATTTATCCTGGAGGAAGAAGTCCGCGTGGATACGACCCATCATGTCGACCACGTGACTCCCAACTGTTCTGGCGCGTCTGGCGATGAACCCCGCGTTGCTCGCATCTCCGTCGACTATTTCGACGGCTTCCATACGATTACTCGTGTCCTTGCACCACAGCTGACTGGTCAGTTGCGTCTCCTTGGCGTCGTTGCCGTAACTCAGCAGCGTCTCTATGTAGGCGCGGTACGGGTACGTGTTGGTCGAAGGGGTGACGAGCGTTCCGTTCAGGTAGACGTCGACCTGGCTGAAAAGGGAATGGAGGCAGTTATTGACTGGACCGACGGGTTCGGCGACATCGAGGTCGGTTCCGTCGGCGTTGGTTATCTTCGCTTGAACGTGTAGCATCGTGGCGGCGACATCCATGTAATCGTCTCCGGAACCGGGTATAAGGAATTCTATCGGACCACCCGAGTCGAGTGACGACATGGGTTGATGTTCCACCACGTGACTATCGATGATACTGGTCTGAGTCGGAGGCACGGTGAAGAGATCTAGTTCGCTCTTGACTCCCTCACACGATTGTTTATGAACGAACGCCATCGTCGTCGAATATGTCGGGCTCGCGTGTCCTTTGGAGAGAGGGGCGCTGGCGGCTGCGGCGGCGTGTCTTGATCGTCGTCCGCCTTCCGGTTGTACTGACTCGATTCGCAGGGTACGCGCGTCTTATATTCCTCGCCTTACGCGCTTGTACACCAGCAGGGGACATGAGTTGACTCAACATCTCCCTACCGGCGGTCGTAACGCGACGTTTGGCAGACGTTTTGATGTTCTCCCCTGACAGGACGTCGTTGGCTATGCGCGCGCCGGTCGACACCGCTCTCTTTCCCAACGCCACGGCACCTCTCTTGACGAGGGGCATGATGGTACGCAGTAGACCTCCGAATAGACTTCCTAGACCGTGTCCTCGTTGGTAGCGGGCACCTGCAAAATAGGGAAGCGCGCCTCCCGCTTGTCGAGCGTAGTAGTCGTTGTAATTCATCCTCTAGAACAGTGCCGTCCGTCGTCGTCGGAAATGAAGTGTCGTTGTCAGTTTTCCGCGTTCGAATGGCACGTGCCGACCGGTATCGTCCCTTATATCGATCTCGATCGTGTCGAAGTCTTTGCACAGGACGGGTATGTACTGTATCTTTTGGAAGGTCATCGTCACGGTGTCGCTTTGTCTACCGCTCACCGGAACTATACGCAGCAGCGGAACGTGGCTGTCGCCAACGATTCGAGGTTCGATAACGCTCGTGTAGACGTAGAGCGACTCGAAACCCCGCGTCATGTCCACCACGTAGTCAGCTTCGATCAACGTTTCCTTCCTGTTCTTCGTCATATCTCCCGATAGCATCGTGTCATCGAAGCCTAGAATGGTCTTCAACATATCACCGGTCAATATGGCGTTCGACATCATCACCACTGTAATCTTGTGCGTGATGAGACTGTAGTATAGGCGCACGACATTATTCGGTAGCACACGTCCTAGAGCTTTGTTTATCTCTTTGACGAGATTCTGCGGTCCGTGATAATACCTGCCCTCGATCTTGGTTTTCGTCGTACTGACCTCCTGCTCGTCATCGTAATTTCTTAGTCCTATACCGAACCACGTGTCTCTCTCTCTCACGTTGTACCAACTATGGGGATAGATTACCTCCGACAGACCACACTCCCACTGACCATTCGACAAGGTGACACGTTGCGGTAGCGTCGTGATGTAGTGGGTCAACGTGTTGTCGGGATGCGTGTCCATGGAAGCGTTGTTAGGTAGCGTCAGGTAGAAATCACTGCTGGCGGTCATCTTGTTGTCGCAACGTCGGACTGGGTAGCAGGTAACCCAACGAACTAATCAAAAGGGCAGTCCACAGAGTCGGGTTCTCGTGACCGACGGATAGGTTATAGATAATAACCAATATGACACTGTACAAGACGATAACCTGACACACAAAAACGATCTCCTCTTTGGGACACGCGGTGCCGAAGATGTGCCACGGAGTCCTCTGTGGTGGTGGTGCGTCAACTTCTTCTTCTTCTTCGACAACTGCTGTCGTCTCGTCCGTCATGAGTGGATGAATGACATCTCGTTGAACAGGTGACTAGTCTTTATAGTCCAACGAGACCCTTGGCATTGGTCCAGCGGTTGAATTTCGAAGGGTATCCAAACCATTTCACCAACACCTCCCTTCGCCTCCCTACCTTGCGTCTCTGCACTATCGATTCCACGCGGTACAGTTTATCGATCGGAACCGTCACCTTCTGCAACTCCGGTTCGTAGAAGGTACCGTCCAGTATCTCTCCGAGATCGTCCGTCAGTCGATAGACGGGCGGATCGGACGGATGCACCTCGCGTAACGTGAATATTTCCTGTGTCCAATTCGCCATGTACCATTTGTCGAATCGTCTCTTGACCTTGCTGATACGTACGCGATCCGCCACGTGGTACTTGGGCACGCCCTTACCGTGATGACCACCGTACAAGGTCTGCCACACCTCTTCCTGATTAGCATCATCCACCTGCGACGGAGCCATCCCGATGCTGCGGTGGGGTGTGTCGTTGTACGTCCTCAACAGATCCGGAAGGATATCGATGTATCGCCACGTTTCGTTGTGTGTCAGGTATCGCCACATCCGCGTCTTTAGTGTGCGATTGAAACATTCCACGACGCTCGCCTTGGTCTCCTCGTTGTAGGTGGCTAAGTGTTGGATACCGTGCTTGTCCAATACATTCCGAACGGTGCGGTTAAAGAATTCCAGACCTCTATCGGTCTGCAACAACAGCGGTCGAACGCCGTCGTCGATGAAGAGTCCGTCCAGTGCCTTCGCCATCACCGTCGCCGACTTGTTCTTCAGAGGAACGCATCGGGCGACTTTCGAGAAGACGTCGATCACCGTGAGTAGGAACGTTATACCGTCGTTTTCTTTTTTCAGACTGGACACGTCGACGAGATCGGCTTGCCACTGTTGATTCCGACCTCCGACGACCACGCGTCGCTTCTTGAAATGAACTCTGACCGGTTTGTGTAGTGTGTAGGCGTTCTGTTCCGATAGCCATTGTTCGACGATCTTTCTCGGTACACGCTCTATAGGTCGGAAGTCGACTCGTCGCAAAGACGCGAGACCCCCGTAACTCCCTACCTTAGCAGGATCGAAGTAGACTTCCTGGAGTTTTTTCCTCTGAGCTGCCATAGCCGTATCAGATAGTTGACAGTGATCCCGGTCACGACGTGAAGCGTGGCGTAAGCGATACCGATAAACAGACGAGTGCCCCACGTCATCATGCGTCGTCGTCTTTAAAGAGTTTCCCATGATGTCTTCTTCTTCTTCTTACGACCTTCCCGCGGTAGCGTGGGGAATGGGGTAGAAGACGAGTCGATCCGTGGACGACGCGTGAGGGGTGTCCACTGCAGGGTTCGTCGCGCTCTATCGTGACGTCTCCTCCTCCTTTGAGACGATCCATCAGTTGCGTGGCTTTGCCTCGAAGGGCTTTTGGAACGCTGTTGACAACTTCCGCTTCTACACCTACCGCCCCCGCCGGAGGCGAGGGCGGCGGGACAATTGCCGCCGCCGCCGCCGCTGCGTCAACTGGCGATGATGGTGGTGGTGGTGGTGGTCCGTCGGTGATATCCTGTCTGTCGAGTATGACTTTCATCTCGTTATCGAGGTCGTGTACCTTCCGTTCCAGGATATCCGTCGGTGGTGCGCGAAGACTATCCAACAGTCGCGGATCTACCAAGGCCATCTTCCGTGCGTGTTCCATCCTTCTTGTCGTCTACTTGAGTAGCACCTCTTTCAGCAAGGGTAGAATAACCGAAATAGCCAAAGGTGCCAGCAAAGCACCCAGGAAACCACCGGTCTGACCCTCTCCGACCTGTTTATTATTATTATTATTATTACCTCGACGACGACGTCTCCCGACCGGTACGTTTCTTCGTCCCAAGCCCTGTCGCAGAATACGACGTCTCCTGTCCGCTGTCGCATCTCTCTCTGCCAACTCGCGCAGTTTTGTTTTGTATTCATTCAAACGTTGTCTCTGTACAGGAATCAAGGGAATGTTCTTCTTCAATATGTTGTAGGCGCACTCGGCCAATGCACACAAGAGATCAGCGTCGGCGTTGTTGATGATGGCTCGTCTCAATTTCGTGCTCTTGTATCTGTTGAGAACCTGTATGCACAGGATATGTCTCTTCACGAGCTCCGACAACCTGCAACTGAAGAGACGATGCCCATGCGCAGTCGTCTTATACCTTGGGCTGGTACACGTACTGAACACCGTCGTCCGGAAAGATGGTCGTACGCAGACGCATGTCTTCGGGTGTGTCCTGTTTCAGATCGATCAGGATATAACCGTATGGTAATGACGTGGCGTCTTTGAACGCTTCCTGTACAAACTTCAGGCGTCCCGGATTCATATGTCGCGCCAAGTGACCTATCTGCGACGAGTCACGAGGATTCTTGAAGACCACCATGTATTGTGCGTTCAGACTGATCGTACGACTCTCCTTGTTTTTCGGAAACAGGTTCTGTACGAGATAGAGTACGGAAGTGTTCTGATGATGACTCTTTTTCGTGAACAAGATCGTGACCCTTTCATCCGTTTCCGCCATCAGATCGTCTATAACCACGAGGTTTCGCGTCGATGCATCGAAATCGCCCTTCGGCAACCCTTCCTCGAATCGTACCAAATCGTTGTCTATGGACGCGTAGGCGTTCTGCCACTCTCCATAATACCACGTCGTCTTCTGTGGAGGCGGATCTATCATCTTTGTGGCGTGACGTAGAATGCGCGTCACGAAGGTACTCTTACCACACCCCGTCGGACCCGCGACTATACAGGTGAAGGGATGTTTCCATCGCGTATCCATGATCGTATCTTCTAGTAGTAGTAGTAGGCGGTCGCGTTCTCTCTGACGTTAGATGATACGACTATACCTCCACCGCACGAAGAGCGAAGTGGAACGTACAAGAAGACGTATAGGACGTACAGGTACACTCCGATCGTTCCTACTATCGATACTCCTACGACCGCTTGCATCCGTGACATGATGGTCTATGACGACCGATTGCGTGACATCTGTCTAAGTAAGTTTTTTTTTGTCTACTATCTGCCTACTAACCACGTGACAACAAAGCGGCGCCTATAACCCCAACTAACGTAGGGGCTCATTTCCTCTTTGTATCAGTAGTAGTGTTTCGGCGTAGACTTACACCACGGCAATCATCATCATCATCACACTTCCACCGGTCCCGTTGTGACTCCGTCCTCGTGGACAACGCGCTTGGCGTAGAAGAAGGTCAAAGCCGCGCGTTCCTGCATGTACGTCAACACGGACGACTTATTCACTCGGAAGCCACGGTTGTTTCCGCTTCCGCTCCGTCGATTGGTGAGCACGTCCAGGAACGCCTGCATGTCGACGGTATTGAGTCGCTTGTTCAGACCCTTGGTGCTGTATTTATCGACCGTACCCGAACACTAGTAGGTCTTGCTGCACAGACCCAGGAAACAGTCGCCAGACCATTCGACCTTGAAGAGTTCAGGCGTTCTCTTGTCGTACGCCTTGCGCGCCTCGCAACACGTCTCGGTACCGCTCCACGGACGTCCAGCCAGTCGACAGAGCACTTACTCGGTCCGATGATCATCGCAACATTCGGACGGAAGCCATTCGGAGCGGTGACGATAGTAGTCTTCGCGTAGTTCCGGGGTCACGAGGTCATCGACGGACTCACCTGCTAGAGCCAAATAGGCGTTGTCCGTATCGGTTTCGCAGTACTCGAAAAGCGGAAGTTCCACGTACCTGACCATGAAGTCGTAGTAGAACTCCAACATGCGCAGTTTGGCCCACTGCAACACGAAGAATCCCACGTGTGTGGGCAAGGAGTATTTGACGGTGCGCTTGTGCATCTCTATCTCGTACGCGTCGTCGGTCACGACGTCGAGTTTCCGGAAGCGACGATCGTTGATCGCCATCGATGCTCTCTTCTCCGTGCAGTACCTGACTTCGCGGTGCCTATCGACGTTGGTTATAAATTTCCCATAGGAAGAATTCCCCATCAGTTTGTTGGTGTCCGCGATCATGGCCTTGCCAGGGTGGACGTCTCCTTCGCGACGCGCAGTGGACACCGCCTCACCGAATCGTCGGAAGCAGGCGATAGGTGTGTACTCGATGACCTGATAGATGTGGGTCACCTCCAGTCCGTGTTCCAGATACCATCGCAAGAGAGGTGTAGCGAGCAAGATCTTATCTCCACGATAACTTCCGATGAGCATGCGACGCGGGGTTTTTATGATGTCGTGTTCTTCGGCGTATCGACGCATGTACGGTCCGAGGTCATCGCGGGTCATGTGAATGTTCTTGAAGATGGGCTGCATCTCGGCATAGTGCGCGCGCAATTCCTCCGGTACACGAATGTCGCACTGAATCATTCCGAAAACCGTGCCATTACGTACCCCTGTCAGGATCTCTTGTGACGTCATCTTCCATGGTACGCGGTGGCGGCGGCGGCGGCGAAAGGTGGCGTCCAGAAACAGTTTCACACACGGATCGCGGCGTCTCGTGACCTTCCACTCGCATTCCCACATCTCGACGACCTTGACGAAGTGACGAAGGTAGCTCGTGTTCTTTCGTGTTTCGGCGACGAGTTGCGTCATGGGTTTCCCGTTGACCTCGTTGACCTCAAGACAGGTGCACGGACATCCGTGATAGAAGCATCCGTGAAACTGATAGGCCGTCTTTGTTTCACTGCACCAACCGTCCACCAGGAGTTTACCGATGCGCTTCTCTCGACCATTGGACTGGTGACGTATGACGCGTCCCGTACTTTCGGACTCCCACGACAGCCATTCGGCGGCCATCTGTCCGGTGGGCTGTGCTGCTTCCGGTCGGAACTCCTTCTCTTCCCGTCGTCGCGTGTACCATCCCGTCGGCATGTCCTGTGATAGAGACCACAAGTACAATGCATTCGCATCATATCCCACGATGGACTGACACGTCCGAGACGCATCACCGTAATCGTTCCGACGTGACTTCGTGACCCCTTTCTCGTGATGTCTGGTGAAGATGAGCGAAGGTCCTCCGACGATGTTATCTCTGATCAGTTGATGGACATCCTTGTTCGTCTCGTTGAAGAGGGTGAAGAAGGTCTTCTCCGGTACATAGTTGAACAGGTGGGCCAAGGTCAAACCGGGTATACTGATGGCTTGTTTGAATATGTCGAGACCGCGTTGTTGGTAGAAGGCAAACTGTTTGTCGATGGCCTCCAAGAACGGTACGACGTCTCTGTTGTTGTACCAGACGAGAAAATCTCGCAACGTCTTCATGTCGTTGTCTCGCCACGCCTCTTGACATCGGGTATAGTCCTCGTCGGAAATGCCTTCGTTCTTCAGTCGACTGAAAAAAGCCTCTTTGCGAGGGAGAGCGGTGTCGTCGAGTTTCTCCAACCTCTCCATGTATTCGTACGGGAAGTGACCTTTCGTAACCTCGCAACCGGACGCTTTCAGGTACTTATCATACGAGAAACCCGGGGCGATATAATGAGTCATATCGAGGAATTTCAGGTAATCCGTCGATAGACACATAAACGTGTTGCCGCGTTTGATCACGTGAAAGTCTCCAGGACCCTCCTCCTTCTCCTCCTCCTCTCCCTCCTCTCTTTCTTCCGGTGTGGACAGGAAGTAGGTTACCAGGAACTGTTTGATGACGTTCAGATCGTATCTGCTCGTGTTGAATCCGATGACGGGCAACTGATGAAGCCAACCGTACAATTGACCCATGAGTGTCTTGTAGGGATTAGTCGGTTGTCGCTTAGACTCGTTGTCCGCTTCCGCTGCCGCCTCGTGCTCGTCCCAGGTCACGATCGCTTCCGCGAGTTCTTGAAGGACGCTCTCGTAATCGTCTATCATGGATTCGTAGGCAGCACTGCTCATAGACTGAAGGACGGACATCATATCGGACATCAACTTATCGCTATCACCATCGGTAATAAGACATCGCGCTTCTTCGAATCCGGGTACGTTACTCGCCAGTGACACACTCAACGGTACGTGACGAGACACCCAATGAACCTTGTCGCTATCCGACGGAAGGTGTGACGTATCGAACCAGGACTCGAAGTCGAAGGTAGCACGATAGGGGTAGTAGCGCAAGTACTCGGGAACATGAATGTTTTCGTCGTCCAAACGCTGGAAGACTGTCGGCGTCGGACGGTAGACACCACCAGGATAGATCTTTCGCACGCCCCTGCCTTACACGTGCGCTCGTGTCTCTCTAGTTGGTACGCGTCTTTCCACAACGAGTCACCACATTTCCTGCAACGATAAGTGTGACAGTACATATTGATGTCTTGTATATAGGAAAAGTGTGTCTCGTACACATTAACGTACAAGGTATCGGAATAGTGACACAATGAACGACGTACGAGCTCGGCAGTCGTCTTTCCTCCTTCTACTTCCGTTGGTTCGATGAGGGTGTAGACGCACACGTTGATCTCAAAGGTGGTCTCGATCCGATAGAGGTCGTCCATCGTCACTCCCTCAACGTCTTTCATAGACACTCCTCCTCCTCCGTCTTCGTACTTCTCGTAGAGTACCTTCACAGTGGGTTCCAGGTAACGTGGGTCACATCCGCGATGTAGAGCCAGACAACGGAAGAAACACAGATTGTCGGTGTACTTCTTGTTGTTGTTGGCTTCTCTTTCCACTCCGATGACAGCATTGTTCTTCTTGATGTATCTGGAAAGGGTGATGTCCACGCATCCTATAGGATGCTGTACTATGTGGTTGACGAAGAAGGTGACGTTCGTGACCGCCTCGCATACCCATTGACTGTTCGGACGTTGATTGATAGCCCACTGCAACACGTCTGTTTCTCGGATACGCTCAAGAAATGCATCAAAGTCTTCGGCGTTGGTAATCAGACACGGTTCATCGAGGTAACTTCCGCAACAGTTACATGATGAATGATAATAACGAAATCTATTGGTGATCTTGTTCCTCAAGACAAATCCGTAACTCAAATTAATCTTAAAGGTGTTTTTCTGTTGTTGAAACATGATCTTCAAGGATGATTCTAGATGAGTCGTGTCCGGTGTCGTCAACCTGTAATTGAAAGTGGATTGAACGGGTCCTCTGGTCACGTGGCTTCTGATGGTCGACCAGTGGTCTCGAACGACATCTCGCAGATCACTAGACAGATGATCGGTCAAGGGGAGTTGTGGGGGGGATGTATGGGATCGACGTTGTCGTCACGTGGTTGCTCTTCGCGTCTCGCACTCTTGCGTGGCTTCCTCCTCCTCGTGACTTCTTCTTCTCGTCTTCTACATACCTTGATATGTTGTAACAAGTTGTCACGTCTCGTGAATTCACGTGCGCAAATCTCGCAGCGGTTGTTTTTCTCCACGGGCACCTTACCACATGATGACGTCTTCATGTAACGTGACAAGGTGTATGGTCTCGCGAACTCTTTTGAACATACTTGACATCGCGGGATGGTTCTTTTGGATTCAGCAGATGGCGCCACTCGCGACGGTGCTTTGGTGTAATAGGCATGATCGTCTTCGACGAGTCGTGGTGACTGAAGAGATGAATGACTTAGACGGACGTGACGTTGCAAATCGTCGTATGTATCGCTGACGATACCGCAGTGACGACAAACGTGCTTCTTCATGACGCCGCATCCATCTACAACTGAAGGAACGAAGGATCCTTGTCTATTTCTATATATCATACGTCATGGTGGGGTGGGGTGGGGGTGGTGTAAACATTGTCTATATAGGAGACACTATGTGATAACGTAGGCTACGTATAAATCGATAACTGTGTGTGTGTGTGTGTGCGCGCGCGCGCGTCGTATACCGCAAAATCACTCTTTGAAACGAAAGAACAACGGACAATCAAGAAGGCTATTGCATATACCTTTTATTTCTCACTACTAAAGATACACAAGCGTAATGAGTATAATATTCAAATCGAAAACTACTACTATAATATTCAAATCGAAAACTACTACTACTACTATAATATTCAAATCGAAAACTACTACTACTACGTTAAGGTTACTATGACGAGGCTCCACTAACCTCAAACAACGTAGAGGTGCATTTCCTCTTTGTCATAGCAACCTTCTACACAACTAATTTTGAAATTGCAAATCATCATAATTTTGACTACGGATCATAGATACTACAGCGTCCATATGCTCGTCTCGGGTTATGTTACGAGCAATGTCAAGGCAACAGCACTGCACCGCTTCCTTCAGTGTAGTCGATGTCGATGTCGATGTCGACGAATACAACGCGTTAGATAAACGCGCTATATCATACTTTAGAGACGCTATAGCATCAAACGGCTCTCCATACCCTAACGGCATACAGTTCAGAAATGTCGCCCATATCAACAGTCCTTGGGGCGAAAGATCGAATATGAATTTATTGCTCTGGAGCTCTTCTTATTCTGACAATGGTGGTGGTGTGTCGTCAACGGAGGTCATGTCTAATGGCAGATCAGGAGATGGTGACGCGACGGGGATGACGTCATCACACGTCATGTCGAATGTCGGTGACGTCGTGTGAGGACGCTGCTGCTGATGACGCTCGTGTAAAACCTCGAGAAGGCGACGACGCAAGGGCACCTCGATACGACTTCGACGAGGCATCTTTTTTTTCGGTGCCCACGTAACTGACGTATCATCATCATCATCGTCGTCATTCATATACGCACGACGTATTCGACCTAATTCACCGTCATCTTATTAAACACAATAAAAAAGAACAAGGTTATATGATGAAGATGAGTGTAAGTGACAGTTTTATTTCTCGTTAGACACCATTGTTAATTAAGACACAGGTGACATGACGTCAGACGTCAGTGTCATGCCACAAGTGCGCAGGATGGCTTCGACACGTGGTATAGTATCATGTGCCCACGCCGGGAAGTCCGCTTTAAATCTCATATGTCTCACTGTCCACTTCAAAGTGTCATAGATCAACTCACTGCTCACTCTGTACATGTCAACGTCTTGATCTTCGAAGGTACGGTCCAGTCTGTTGACTACACGACGAATACAGGCGTTGGCTGCAGTTGTGGACAACAGGTACAAGTCCCTCATTTCCGCTGTGAGGTGGTCTTCTTGTTTTTTGAGACTAGCTCTCGCTGGTACATCCTTACCTTCATTCAGTAAGGATATACCTCGCGCACGCAGAGTCTCTTTCACTCGTGGGATGACATAGTCACCCCACTACGGTGTATGCGATGCATATCCGATTTGGTCAATTGCCTCATTCAGAGCATTCAGGATTCTGCTCTGATCCAGGGTGTACAGTGACTCGCAAAGACCTTCGTATTCACGACACATTGACTTGGATGCGTAGAGCACGCAGGCGTTGGAGATAGTCGCTATAAACACATCTTCGTCAATCATTTCCTCTGAACGTTTTTGAATGGCATTGATCTGCTCTACACTCTCCCGTAAATCACTACTACAGTGAACAACATTATCATCATCGTCGTCGTCATCACTACTCCATTTACACGACCCACAACAAATTACACTTGCCTCATCATCAGCATCGCTGACATCCGAGTAACTCAGATGTCTTTTCAACGTTTGAGATCCCTCGGCTGGTGGTAGTGATTTGGCATGACAGGTATCGTCGTCCATACACTCGGACAGGTGTTCAAACTACAACATATGAAATTACAACCTGGTCATTTCCGGTGACAAAACACCTTGCAGTAGTTACTGTTCAATCACTTCCAGTGCTGTCACGGAATAGTTCACGTAAGTTTTGATGACTTTCTGATCGTCACCCTAGCCTGTTTGCCATGCAGAACGGTCACTACACCATAACGCTCTTCGTCTGTTTTCAGTGACATATAGTCATTGGCCGACAGTCCTATAGCCCGCTGGGCTACGGTGTCAAAAGCTGTGACCCACAATTCAACACCTTTTCGGTCACCCAACAGTACACCCAAGCAGTATTTATAGACAGGTGCGCCCTTCTGTCGACCGTGAACCGGACATATCATGACGGTGTGGTGACCTTTCGTTTCAAGTAAAACTTTGCGGGTACACTGACGACAAGACGCGTAACATACATATCGAATTCAGAGCGCATGTTACAATATTCAGAGGTCTATTGAATACATAGCAACCATCACTTACCGTTTCGAGACCTGTCAGATCGATCGTGTTGTCGGAGGTTGCGTTAGAGGCCGCCATCTTTTTGCTGAGACACGAAGAATGCTTGAAGATGATCGAACGGTTGAGAGCGAGAGTTGTTATGTTTTTCTATAATTTTCCCTGGGTTTATATACACAGAAAGTGCCCGCTCAGCAGTCTTGTGACTGTTAGTCAGGGCGTTAAAGAAAAACTGTCAATCAACTATTTTCACGGTGCAAACAAAGAAAAATGTCCAGTCATCGATCTTGTGACTGTGGGGAGGGTGTTAAAACTGTCAATCATCTATTTTACGGAGCAAACAAAGAAAGTGGCCAGTCATCATTCTTGTGACTGTAAGAAGGATGTCAAGTAGACGATAAGACACCTGCAGGATGTAGGCGTCTCTTCTTACGGAGTATTTTCCTGTCTTTAATAAGATGTCCGGGATATTGGCTTCTATTTTTACGGACTAGTTTAGTGAAAACAAAGAAAGACAGAACATACATCCTTTAACCGTGAACAGATGGCTCGTTAAAAACAGGAAGTCTAATCCGAGACGGGACGCGCCTCATTAAAACAAACGTAGTAAAAATAATTACTGTTGTACCAAGGGAACTAATTAGGCGTCTCGTTATGACACACACACACATACACACACACACAGGAAGTTGACTGGCTGTCTTGAAAGTTCGCGTGTTAACTTTTCAATTCATTTCATAACAACAAGAAGTGCAACAACAACAAAAGAAAGATGGCTGCTGAATATGGAGTTATACCCTGGAGTAAATTACGTGAAGAATGGATAGAGAAAGAGAAAAAAATACAAAGGAAGATGTGAGTACCTATTATTTACTTGATGTCGTGTGTTTTTATGACTATGTATTTACTTCATTCAAGTAATCACACAACGTTCTTGGAAGTTCTTCATATTTAACCGCTAGTTCTGCTACATGTATGAAAAGTTTGAAAAGTATATAGTTTCCCATAATTATTCATTTATCACATCTAACAGTTGTCTATATCATCTTTTTAGCGCTGCTCGAGAAGCAGCTAAAGAAGCCAATGAGGATTACGTGGAAGAGGAAGATTACGAGGAAGAAGAAGAAGAAGAATCGGACTTGGAATGCACGTAAGTGTTCAAATTATTATTATTATTGCTTTGTTATCTAGCAACGTGGTGTCTGATTATATATAGTAGAACTATGTCAGAGACGAAATGGATCAATGACAATGTTTTAAATACCTCTCCTGTGTAACATTTAACGTCTCATTCCTATAGCTTTCAAAGTTTTATATTGTTTTCTTGTCTCATTCTAGGTTGGTTGGTTAGGACTGTGGTGTACATTATTAATACTTTTATATCTCCTTGGTAAATTCTCTCTCTCGAGGTAGATAGAGGCGCCGTGTAGTTTTGTTGTTGTTGTTTTTGTTGTTGTTGACTTCAACCTGGCTTGACTATTCATAGACGTCGGCAACTTCCTCTTGCATGTCATAAGACGCCGCCCGCTCTTGCATGTCATAAGACGCCGCCTGCTTCGTTAAAGCCAGGATGTTACATAGTAAAAATAGTTGCAGGACGGGAAGTATGAGACACACGACACTTCTTTAACAGGATGTTGCATAGTTGGCTGTTTTCAAGATTTCGTTTATGTGTACAGTTTTAATTCCTATTCACAGACGAGCTAGTTCTGACCTAGTTCTGGTCTGACTGACTTGCTTCCCTTCATCCGTCCACGCGCTCAAAATAACTTGTGGTTGCCTAGCAACGCTGTGTCTGGTTATAACACTGTATATGTGTAAGATTTAGACTCATTGCTATAGTTTTAAAAGTATTAAAAGTTTTAAAAGTTTTAATATTTACCTTACAGAGAGGAAGAGCTCCTCGAAGAACACAAATTCCTGTTCTACCCCACTCTCGAAGAACTGAAGAAACGCCCACTCGTACAACCAGCATCAGCGTGGTATGATGGAACACCACCTGCGTCACCAACTATTGACAATGGGGATCATCCCAATTGGGATTTTAAACATTATGATGGAGATGTTGACGACGGATATTTCTGCATGGATGATGAGTAAACAAAGAGAATATATGTATCAATAACACTAAATAAAAGTCTTCTACTTTGATGATATGTTGTTGGTTATTATTATTATTATTATTATTCTCTCATAGTTCTCACCTTGATGAGACGGTTAGGTTCACTTCTCTCCGCTAGGATGACTTGATTAGGTCCACTTCTCTCCACTAGGGGCGCTTAGGTCAGCAAATGATGACAGGAAAACGGAAGTACATCATGAAAAATGTCCTTAGGTCAGCTAAAATCGACATGGGCACATACACCTGCTGAGTTACGTATTGAGATCCACTTAGGTACTACTGACATTAAATTATAAACAACTACGTTGATACCCGTTATACAATTACTAATTTCGTGTAAGTGAAGCTAAGGGTTAAACATTATGCGATCACAGATAATTAATGAAAACGTTTTCTATTGGAAGAAACCTTACTGCAATTGGGGTCAAATGCCTCTACACCATGTTTGCGCTTTTTGAAGTGAAACAGAAATATACTGCCACAAACTTGTGCCTCCCGACCCTTTCCAACAAGGATGATGATATCACTGTTCTTATTGCCTGGCATTAATTACACGGCAGATACTGCTTTAGAATATTGGTTCCGTGCGCAAAAACGAGACGACAAAAAACAACGGAATATACATTTGTACCCAAATATCGGGTCAATTCATTATTTGCCTGGTTTATGACGATGCTGAATAATGCCTGAGTCATTAAACGTTCATAAAGTGTTCTACGGCTGGGAAAGTTGAACATTGACGGCTGCAATGACCAAAAAATGCTGCACATATTTTGGGCCGAGCACAAGTGGATTGGACCGACATTGACGTCCAAACGCTACTGAGACTTGGGTTAGACCGCCCCCGCTGGAAAGCATTCGCTGCGACTGCGTCCCTCGTGTCTCCCCAACGACCTGAGAGATCTCGGGGTGAACTGAACTGAAGGTGTTTTGGTTGAAAATGCAGATCCCAAACAGCGAAACTATCAAGCTAGTGATGATGCTATAGACACCTTCTCGATCCGCCAACGGTAGTAGCAATAACTACACAAACAAAACAAACACAAGAACTTACGGATGTGATAAAGGTCGTCCATTTGGTAACACCTGGATGTCAAGAGCGCCGTCATCTGGCCAATATAGCACAACAATGAAAGTAAATATAGCGAAGAAATACACGAAATAACGTAAGGCGAACGACGAAACAATAACAGGCAAATAATCACAACCGTTGTAAACAATGTTAATTTTGATACCATGATGACAACGATGAAACAAAATAATTAGTTGCAATATAATTACGGAATCAGAAGCCCGTCGTTAGTGGTGATTGAATTGCTTTTATTTTGTAGTTGAGTAAAAGTAAAAGTAATTCACCTCAGAATTACTTGAGTAATAGTTAAAGTACTTTCTAAAAACCTACTTGAGTAAAAAAGTTAAACAAAATTCCAAAAAGTACAAGTAGAATTAAAAGTGCAACGGACATACTTATTGTCAGACTAGTAGCCAACATGTACATTACAGTATCAGCGAACAAACAATTAAGTCGAAATTAAAATAGCTACCGTTAACTCCAACATATACATTAATAATGTTATATAGAAAACCAAAGACAGTACATTGTATGCACGAATACTACCATTTACGAGATAACAAGAAAACAACGTTCAAATATGTTACATTCAAGAGCTGCCATATCTTAAAAATAACACCAATAGCTTTATGAACTTACGTAACCGTAGTGCCACTGTGTTTACATGCGCTGCTTCCTACCAGATAGTGGCATAGTAAGCAAGACAATAACTTTTAATTCTACTTGTACTTTTTGGAATTTTGTTTAACTTTTTTACTCAAGTAGGTTTTTAGAAAGTACTTTAACTATTACTCAAGTAATTCTGAGGTGAATTACTTTTACTTTTACTCAACTACAAAATAAAAGTAATTCAATCACCACTAACGACGGGCATCTGATTCCGTAATTATATTGCAACTAATTATTTTGTTTCATCGTTGTCATCATGGTATCAAAATTAACATTGTTTACAACGGTTGTGATTATTTGCCTGTTATTGTTTCGTCGTTCGCCTTACGTTATTTCGTGTATTTCTTCGCTATATTTACTTTCATTGTTGTGCTATATTGGCCAGATGACGGCGCTCTTGACATCCAGGTGTTACCAAATGGACGACCTTTATCACATCCTTAAGTTCTTGTGTTTGTTTTGTTTTTGTAGTTATTGCTACTACCGTTGGCGGATCGAGAAGGTGTCTATAGCATCATCACTAGCTTGATAGTTTCGCTGTTTGGGATCTGCATTTTCAACCAAAACACCTTCAGTTCAGTTCACCCCGAGATCTTTCAGGTCGTTGGGGAGACACGAGGGACGCAGTCGCAGCGAATGCTTTCCAGCGGGGGCGGTCTAACCCAAGTCTCAGTAGCGTTTGGACGTCAATGTCTGTCCACTGCCGTATGTTGTCCACCCAAATCTTCCTTTGCCTGCCTCTCCGTCTGCTGCCCTCCAGAGTGCCCTGCATGATTGTCTTGGCAAGCGAGTCGTGGCGTGTGACATGGTCGTACCATGCCAAATTGCTGCTCTTCACTGTTGCGAGGAGTGGCTCCTGTGGGTCTGCCAGGGCAGTGATCCGTGTTCGGACAAACTCATTGGTCTTGTGCTCGGCCCAAAAATGTGCAGCATTTTTTTGTCATTGCAGCCGTCAATGTTCAACTTTCCCAGCCGTAGAACACTTTATGAACGTTTAATGACTCAGGCATTATTCAGCATCGTCATAAACCAGGCAAATAATGAATTGACCCGATATTTGGGTACAAATGTATATTCCGTTGTTTTTTTTCGTCTCGTTTTTGCGCACGGAACCAATATTCTAAAGCAGTATCTGCCGTGTAATTAATGCCAGGCAATAAGAACAGTGATATCATCATCCTTGTTGGAAAGGGTCGGGAGGCACAAGTTTGTGGCAGTATATTTCTGTTTCACTTCAAAAAGCGCAAACATGGTGTAGAGGCATTTGACCCCAATTGCAGTAAGGTTTCTTCCATTAGAAAACGTTTTCATTAATTATCTGTGATCGCATAATGTTTAACCCTTAGCTTCACTTACACGAAATTAGTAATTGTATAACGGGTATCAACGTAGTTGTTTATAATTTAATGTCGCTCACAGACATAATTTATTAGAAATAACGCCACACGGAATGTTAGTGTTTATAATGTGTAGTCTAAATTGGTCTTGTGGTATTTTTTCTTGAGATGACGTCGTAATTGGTGCTTTCTGTTATTCTGAGCCATTTCCCGATTACGAAACTACACTGTCGACCTCGTTCGGTCTCTTTCTTGTACCACATAGACACATATTGATAATAGTCCCTTTCTGACTGAGCGATGAACTATAGAAATCAAGGTTAATGATGCTTTCAATGCCATATTTTTTCATGTGCTCCATCAGCCTCATTGTCATCGTGACGACATGAAAATACATTTTCTTGTTCGTCAATTTTACGACTTTAATTAGTTCTTGGAGTTTTATTTTCACATTCGCTCTGGTGGTGTTTGACAATTAGAAGCGCCCGTATTGAATATCACAGCAATAATATATAAATCATAATAATAAATAATAAATAAATAAATGTCATTAAAAATAAAAACAATATCATTAAACAAATGTCCAATTCTAAACTTAACAAAGAAAACAATCATAAAGTAAATACAATAACAATTAATTAATTAAAACAACCATTAACATCTAAAGAGTTGTAGCATCATATCATTTGTACAATGGTCATAGTTGAATATATATATATATATATATTCATGTATATATATATACATACATATATATATATTTATTTAAGCAATGCAACAAGTCAACAACAGATATGGTAGAATATGGCCAGAATAACCTTCTGACAGTTATTTATTATTCACCAGATTATTGGATAAGTTATAACATGCAAATATTTACAAACAAATGTGGGCCATTTGAGGTCTTAAACATTGCCCAGTTTACCTAGCCTATACATTATAAATAAAGGCCCACATTATAAAGCACTACATTAAAATAGTGGCAGATAATACATAAATATAATATTAAAACATACTAAAGAGGTGTGGGACCATTCCGCCACAATTTAACCTGAGCATGTGACCACCCCACCTCAAATGAGAAGGACCCCTATATATATATATATATATATATATATATATATACAAGGACTGGAAGATCTCACCCGTAACAAGTCTTGGTATCATTCTAACTTATCATAGCCCCATCATAGTAACAGCTGAAGTGCTGTGCTACGTACAACAAAGTTTGGAAAATCTCGCCCGTGACAAGTCTTGCTTCCATTATCATAGCCCCACTATTGTAACAGCCAAAGCACTATGCTACTTAAAAAACTTAGAAGATCTCGCCCGTGACAAGCCTCCCTAGCATGGTAACACTGTCAAAAACCCACATAATTGTAAAAGGTGCGCTACTCTACTAGGACGGTAAGAGCTTGCTCGTGACAAGTCTGCACATCCTCTAACATGGTTTCTTTAAACACCTTTTATAACTTATGTGGTAAGATATGAGCTGGCAGATCGATTGGCATGGCATTAGCCCATGGAGCCAACATTCTATATTCCTCCCAACTGACCACGTGACAACCTGTCTGCCAAAATGTTGACTCGACCCGGCACATGACATGCCATAAAGTTTATATTGAACGTTAGGCAAGTGAGGATCATCCTGCGTGGTAGAGTCATAATTTGGGGTTCGCGGGATGTATGTTTAGTAATAACTGACACGAGTGCTTCATTATCTGTAAAGAAGCGTTCGCTCTGATTTGCCCATGCCTCCCCCCAGACTTCTACCGCAGCCATGATAGGGAACAACTCTAACACTGCAATGTTCCGTGAAAACCATGATTGAGGCTATTCTCCCCAAAACCATTCCATGCCATACACTGCCCCGTATCCTACGCTGCCCGTTGCATCAGTGTATAGATCCAAACATTCACCTGTGCGAAACTTCTCATTCAGGAAAAATGCCCTACCATTTAAATTTCTCAAACATTCCTGCCATACTCTCAAGTCAAGCTTCGCCTGTCGAGTCAGCCTAATATGATGATGAGGTCTGGTCACGCCGACAGTTAGATCGATAAGGCGCCTTAAAAACATCTTCCGGCCACTACCACACATGAAGCATGTCCTAAAAAGCCGATCCGTGATTGGAATTGCAGAAGAGTGACTGTCTTGCTAAGAACTCAGATACTAGTGACTTACATTTGTCTAGCTTATCCTCGGGGAGTCTGGCTTCTAACCTCACCGTGTCCAATGTAATGCCTAGGAAAGGAAGTACAGTAGCAGGACCCTGTGTTTTGTCTGGCGCTAGTGGCACACCCATCTGCCCACAGAGTGAAATGAACGCATTCATATAAGTTGTACATTTCGCAGAAGAATCTGCGAGAAACAGGAAGTCATCGATATAATGAAGCATTTCTGAAACACCCAACTTAGTCTTAGCTACCCACTTCAGAGCACTACTGAACGCTTCGAAAATTGAACAAGAGCTAGCACACCCCATAGGAAGAATAGCATCCATGTAAAATTTGCTCCTCCATTGAAACCCTAACAAAGGCGCGTCTTGCGGGGATACTGGTATTATACAAACACCCCATAGACCTTTCGGTGTATGGGGTGTTTGAGGGTGGAATGTCTGATGAAGGAGGTGTGTAAGTTGACGGATATAGTGAAGGAGATGGAGGCGAAACTCAACATAGAAATAGATGGAGCAGAGAGGGATGACGCGGAGAGAGTTGAGAATTCTACAACACAGAAGGAGCAGAGTTGTGACACGGAGACTGAAGAAAGGAGACTGAGAGGAAGGAAGGTGACCGGTGTGAAGGAACAAGACATTGAGAAAACAGAGGGACGGAGGAAAAGTGTTCGGCAGAGGAAAAGAAAACGGGCCAGTGGGGATAGATCAGCAGGTAGTCCGACTGTAGAGAACGAGGAGAGACACGACAGCGATACAGGTGGTGAAGAGGTAGATACCACAGAGGCAGTTGGTAAGACTGTAAGACAGAAGACTGATGGAAGAAGACAGAGTGTTCAGCAAAAAACAGAAAACATGACAGGCGTGAAGGTGGCAGGGGAGAAAGTGACCGTAGTGAAGGAGGTAGCCGGGGAAAAGGGACGGGAGAGGAGAGAAGAAAATGTGATGGGAGGAAAGAAGAAGGGAAGAAAGGAAGTAAGAGTAAATATGCTAGAAGTGAAGATGACAGGAGGAAAGGGGACAAGAGAAAACGCGACAGGAAAGAAGGGAATGGAAGAGAATGTGACAGGAGAGAAGACGACAAGAGGAAAAGACAACAACCAGACATATGCAAACCGGAGGAGCTACTCCGAGGCAGTGATTGAAGGGGCAAGGAGAAAAGAGAGAGTGTTTATGGGCGATTCAATTCTGAGAAAAACAGACAAGACTATATGCCAGGGGAAGGACGTTGTTGTATGTCTACCGGGGGCTAGGATAGAGCATGTGACCGAAAGGGTAGAGAAGGTATTGGGGCATGGCAAGCAATGCAGACAAGGAGGGAACAACTGGTATAGTTCAGAAGTACAGACATCTAGTGAGGAAGCTAAAGAAGACAAGAGTGGGACAGGTTATTCTCTCAGGAATTTTGCCAGTAATGGGAGGAAGGGGGGCAAGATACGGAAACTGTAAGAGGATGGCGATCAACGCACTAGTTGAGCAGATGTGTGAGGAAGAGGGCGTGGGATTCATAGATTTATGGGGGTACTTTGTTGGGAGAGAAGATATGTACATGAGAGATGGCCTCCATCTAAGTGGAAAGGGGGCAGCAGTATTCTCAGAGAATCTGCTGCGATCTGTTGACAGTGGGACAGGTTGCATCTATTTAAACTAAATTCGCAGGGGGGACTCGCAGAGAAGCCTGAAACTGGAGGCATAGATAAAGGCAGCAAAAATAATTCAGCAAAGAACAGTCTGGACAACTGTTCTGAAGCTGGGTATAAATGTGTTTGTTTAAATGCAAGGAGTATAGTAAACAAAAGAAATGAACTAAACATTATGGTAGAAGATATTGACCCTCACATAATAGGTATAACCGAATCGCGGGCAACCACCGATATATCAGATGCCGAATTGGGACTGACAGGATATGTAATGTTTAGGAAAGATAGAATAGGAAGAAGGGGAGGTGGAGTTATTTTATATATTAAAGAATCTATCCAGGCTTATGAAATAAAATTAGACAGAGAAGCAGATTGCGAAGAAGCTGTTTGGTGTAACATAGTTACAGGAAACTCAACGTTAACGGTTGGATTAGTTTATCGAAGTCCAAACATAAGCATAGAAGAGAATGAAAAAATACAAAACGCTATAAGGGAAGTGAGCAAACGGGACTGTGTTATTATGGGGGATTTTAACCATGGGCATATAAAATGGAAATCTCTACAGAGTATGGGTAGTGAGGACCACAAGTTTTTAGTTTTAGTACAATATAGTTTCCTTTCTCAACATGTGCTAGAACCAACCAGGGGAGAGAATGTGTTAGACTTAGTTTTGTCCTCACAGAATGAATTAGTTGACAATGTTAAATTATGTGAGCCTCTGGGAAGTAGTAATCACAACCAGATACATTTTACCATCAAAGTAAAATCAGAAAGAAATAATAAAAAGCAGTTCAGGAGAAATTTCCACAAAGGAAGATATAAGGAAATGAGGAAATATTTAGCAAAGATAGACTGGAATAATACACTGAAGAATAAGACAGCAACAGAATGCTGGAATATCTTAAAGAATGAAATAGAGTGAATCGTAGATAAATTTGTTCCCTTCAAAAAACAAGGGAAACGGACCAGAAAGAAATACTTATCGAAAGAAGCCATTAGAAAAACTAAGTATAAACAAATGATGTGGAAGTCATATAGACGTACTGGAAATGACGAAGACTACAACATTTATAAAGAAGCACTAAACCAAGCTACAGCTGAAATTAGAAATTCAAAGAGAAGCTATGAACATAAATTAGCTTGTAATATAAAACATGACAGCAAGAGTTTTTATGCGTATGTTCGAAGCAAACAGAAAGTTCAGGATAAGGTCGGTCCTCTAGAAGATAGTGCTGGAAATATAATATCAGAAGGATTCTTAATGGCTGAATACCTAAATGAGTATTTTAGTTCAGTGTTTACCAGAGAAGACACTAGTTCACTGCCAGTACCAGAGGCTAAGTTCAAGGGGGCAGAATCAGACTATTTAAGACAGTTAATTGTAACTCCAGAAATGGTAGCTAAGAAAATTAGGGCTATGAAGGAAAAAAAATCACCTGGAGTGGATGGTATTCCACCCAAACTACTAGTGGAAATTGTAGAACAAATTAGCATACCGCTTGCAACAGTTTTCAACTTGTCATTAGAAGAGGGAGTGGTTCCTTTAGATTGGAAAGAAGCAAACATTATACCATTATTTAAAAAAGGTTCGAGAAACAAGTCAGATAATTATAGACCAGTTAGTTTAACATCAGTGATTTGTAAATTATTAGAAAGACTAATTAAAGATCACATGGTGGATTTTCTTGTTAAACATAACTTGATTAACCCATCTCAACATGGGTTTCTAAAAGCGAGGACATGCTTAACAAATATGTTATGTTTTTTGGAAGATATCACTAAGTGGGTAGATGATGTATCACCAGTAGATATCATCTACTTAGATTTTCAAAAAGCTTTCGACAAAGTGCCACATCAGAGATTACTGCTTAAATTAAAAGCCCATGGCATAGGAAATGGTATAATTAACTGGATAGAAAAATGGCTGATTGACAGAATACAACGGGTAGTTGTTGATGGGGAGGCTTCAAACTGGAAATCAGTTTTGAGTGGGGTTCCACAGGGATCAGTACTGGGACCTATATTATTCTTAATATATATAAACGATTTGGACGATGATATAGCTAGCAAGGTGTTGAAATTTGCAGATGATACAAAAGTGTTTAGAAGGATTAAAAGATCAAATGGTCTGAAAAGTGGCAAATGTTGTTCAATTTTGGGAAATGTAAATGCCTCCACACAGGACATGGGAACGAATATGTAGAATATACAATGGGGGAAACTGTACTAAGTACTACTATAAAAGAAAAAGACTTAGGGCAAACAATTAGTGCTGACATGAAGGTTTCAGAGCAGTGTGGAATTGCAGCTTCAAAGGGAAATCAAATCCTTGGATTGATTAGGCGAAATATAGCATATAAAGAAAAAGAACTAATATTACCGGTGTACAAAACAATAGTTAGGCCTCATTTAGAATTGTGTATACAAGCGTGGAGGCCATACCGCAAGAAGGACATAGATATGCTAGAAAGAGTACAGAGGAGAGCGACTAAAATGATACCAAAACTGAGGGATCTTAGTTATGAAAAACGCCTAAAAGAATGTGGTTTAACAATACTAGAGACCAGGAGATTGAGAGGAGATCAGATAGAAGTGTTTAAAATATTGAATAGTTATGAAAATATTGATAACAATATGTTTTTTTCAGTTAAGAAAGATAGAAAGACTAGAGGACATGAAGTTACATTAGTAAAGGAGCAGTGTAGATTAGACGTGAGAAAGTTCTCATTTTCACAAAGGACTGTGAATGAATGGAACAGATTATCTGATGATTGTGTGGGTGCTAGTAGTGTGAATATGTTTAAAAATAAAATCGACACATACCTCAGAAGGGCTGGATATATGTAAATAAAAGGTTTGGACTCTCGATAAGCCAAAGGGCTTCCTTGACCACCTACCATCTAGAGTTAATTCTCTGGATGGCAATCTTGTTAAATCTTGTTAAATCTATACGGAATGCAGCTTCGATGTCTAACTTACCCAGACAAATTGTGCGAGGAGATTTCTTTATGAAAGTAATGGCATCCTGCACTGTGGCATACTGCACGGAAGAGAATTGTCGTGGAGTACAATCATTAACAGATGATCCCTCTGGATACGACAAATGGTGAATTACCCGATCGGGTGCCTTCTTAGGGACAACTCCAAGTGGGGAGACCCTGTAATTTGGAACATTAGGTGGCGCATTGTAGGGTCCGATAATACGACCTAGGTTCAATTCTTTTGGAATCTTCGCATCTATTATTTCTGGGTATGTAAATGCAGATTTCAGGTTTGTTATCATCGCTTGCTGTTGCACTGGCAGGCCAATACACCCTATTCTAAAACCATAAGTAAAACCATGAAGTAGATATTGGGCTAGCTTCCTATCATAATCTTGTAATACATGATGTAATACTGACGGGGAAACAGGTGATGGCAGCAGCTGCTACTTACTGTCTGAGGTTATTGCGCTGGGCAACTGCGGGATACACGCCTGCACTGGCCTGTCTACAGTTGTAGCGGGGACACTGTGCAGCCGGGTGTCCTGCACCACATCGCTTACATTTATGTTTCGCAGAGAAGTTGAGATGGTGTTCGATTGAACAGGTCTGCCAGGGAGTAAAGTGTAAAGCGCTTTGAACAGTCCTGAGGACTGGATACTACGCTATATAAGAACTTACCTTTTACTGTTTTATGTTGGTAGCGACATTTGCGACTATCGCAGGGCACGGCCTTGTTGTATGCAAAGCAGGGGTTTGCACTTTGAGGTGGTGACCGACGGGCCCCACCCTTGCCTTGAAAGGGGGCGCCTCCGAATGGAACACCCACCATGCTACCTGCCTGGAGCCAAAGCTCAGATTCCACTGTGTCCCATCCCCAGTTATGCAACATTCGCATTGCTCGGAAAGATTAATCATACCCCTGCCAGTTACTACCTCGTTATGACAGATCCCGAATCGTCTGAATATATTTCAACATTGCTGGGGCTTCTGGGTAATGAATGGGTTGGGTCAGGTAGATTGACATGTATATCTGAAAAGCCCTGGACCACAGAGGAAAGGAAGTGATTGATGGCTTAACTCTTGGTTAGACACATACCACAGATGTACCCTCTTCCATCCCCGACTGCAACCCTATTGATAACTCTTGGGGGATTGCTTTGCGTTGAGGCAGAAGGGACGCTAATTCAATGAACTCGCCTGCAAAAACCATTGTTCTGGTTTTATCGGGGACATGGGCATGCAGCGACAGAGAGGAGGAAGTGAATGCCCTCACCCTCTCCTGCATTCCCGTTGGGAGCCTGCCTAGAACCAACCCCCCCCCCGACACATGTCTCGAAACCATTAACAGATGGCCAAGGAGTCGCCAACCCAGAGGCCGTTACTCTGGGCAGGGAAGACTCTGGTGGACCTATCTCTTCGACAGACTGACCCAAGTCCGTCACTTGGGACAGCTGTGGAGCAGTTGGTAAGAACTCACCATCATGCACATTATCATCAATTGGGACTACCGTGTCTCCAGTCAATTGTTCAGTCAACATCTGGTGCATCTGTTGCAGCAAAGTGTTCGACTGCTGCACACGCTCCTCAATGTTCTCTTCCCACTGCCGACGAGCTGCTGTCGCTGTCCCACTTTCCAACAGTGGCGCTGCGGTTGCGCCCCGCCGTTCATTGTCGTGAGTCAACTGGCCAATGCCAGGATGCGCTTCGGACAGACGTGCCCAAGTTACAACAGGCCGCCTCGCACGTGTTCGTGGTCGACCCCGAGTTACGGTTGGCATTGGCTGTCCAGTTGGTGGGCGATCCGATGTCACCGTCCGGCTGCGAGTCCGAGTTGGCTCTATTATGGCTGCCACCGGGCGTGTCTAAATCTCTGGCTGCGTGCTATTTTCGGAGCCATCCTGCACCAATTATGCATTGCCGTCGTGGCACGTGTTATTTAATGCATGACATAATTGCTTTGCTATCGTACTGGCAATTAGAGTAACTATTACGTTTTAAAGATCAACCAGCTGAAACAGATAAACTAATTCGTCCGTATGCTAACCTGAAATAAGTTGTAATGTCATTATGGCCACCTTAGTCTGGAATAAAGTCAATTAATTAGCAATGGCACGCCGTCAAAATACAACGTTAAATACCACAACAAAGATGTCAATCAGACCGGCTTCCTGAAACGCCAACACGGTTGGCATGAACGCCACACTGGTACCGTCTGGGCCAAAGCGCCAGAAAACCCAAGCTGGCCATATCATCACACTGACAGGATGCTTCACTGGAATGAACGCCACACTGGTACCGTCTGGGCTAAATCGCCAGAAACCCCAAGCTGGCTAGATCGTCACACTGACAGCCTACATATCTGAAATGAACGCCAAAATGGCCATTTGAATCAAACTGCCATACTGGTACTGTCTGGGCCAAAACGCGAGAAACCCCGAGTAGGCCACATCGTCGCACAGACAGGATGCTCATCTGGACCGAACACCCATCTGTCCGTATGTCTCAGTGTTATGCTATTAACACAAGTCGATATAGACCGAAAACATCCATATTGTAGATGAGCTATCAAGCAATGCAACCGTCACCATCTAAGAAACTGAAAACTTAGTTAAATTTAAAGTTATTACTATCTTGGTTGGAGCGACAGTTATTGGCCGACTCCGCAAGATGTTGAAAATAACGCCTTCCTGTCTGACGTAGGTGACCTGCTACTATTATTACTAATTGACAGTCGAATACCTCGAACGGAATTATAGTGAACACAGTAAAGGCAGTAACCTGCTACCTTACACCACTCAAAGATGTACATTAAAATATCACCCTCGAGATGTATGTCCTGAAAAAAATACCTGCCTAAAAATTATGTTATTCTATCCGAAACAGTTTGTGACAAATTAGCCAAATGTGAAGTCAGGACATGACCACCTGGCACAAACTTGAACCAAACTGTGACCATATTACCGTTGTTACATAATCAGCCACATTATAATGAGCACTCGATACAAGACCACAAGGCATAACTAACAATCTATACACCTTACAACCCAATAAAGTTGGTAAAAGTCGCCTCATTGGCTAGTCTGCCCTCAAAATACCACCACCTGTCAGAATACAACTACACACAGACATGATTTGAAAATGAGACAGCAAAACACCACCACCTGTCATACCGCTGAACAACATCTATATTACGACCGAGCACCGTCGGTAACTAATCAGCGAATCATGTAATCTACACGCAAAAACACCACCACCTTTCATAAATATGACCACATACAACTGACGACCGAACACTGTCGGTAACTAATTAGCAATGCATTTACAATGCAATCTGTATAACACTGAAATATCTATGTAACGTATACTCTTTGGGCAAATACACAAACGCTGCATTATAGATGAAACCGAAGTGGTTGATTTTTAATTAATCCCAACTAAGAAGACTGCTGTCGGACAACAGCACTAGAACAGGTGTGAAATTCAAAACTGCAGGAGTCTAATATTTCCTAGCAGTGGTCTGCGCCCATAACACAGACCATGAACTTCATCTTTTAAATTTATCACAAACTTTCAGTGAAATAACTAAACTCGATTATTAACTACAATTATCTAAACCTAGCTGCAATGCCACCAAGTGTCTTAATTACCTCATAGTTAATTTTCGCGAGTTACCTCGGGCCATTACCATCAATTATTATACCTTACTAGCGTGTCCCGTGACCAGCCCTCTTTATCGCCCACAGCTACATCCAAGTCTACAGCCACTTGGCAGCCCCCGGATAACTAGGGAATAATTTATAATTCCCCAAGTCGTTGAAGTGTACCCCATCACTACGATATATCTGTTCCTGCGGATTCCAAAAACCTTTATGTTTCCAGAACGAAACTTGGTGGCATTGCTCGCATTCGGCCCTAATGATCTCGTTCACCATAACGGCGCGCGTTGCCCCCTCGGCATGCGAAAAATCTCGCCAATTTTCACGGCGTATCAGTTGGCCAATAACAACATGACCCACCCCGGATGCAATAAGTTCGGTGGCGAACTCTAAAATTTCCCACGCGATCTGCTGCGGAGAGGACCACCTTGACGACACATCGTTCGTTCCGGCGTGGAGATGCACGAGCTGGGGAGTTAACAACGCAAATCGTTCCTTGTGCTCCTCCGACCGCAGCGATCGCACGGTGGCCCCTCGACGGCCAACGTATTTCACATCGAAACCGTGGCCGTCGACGGCAAAATCTGCAGAAACCCCGGGCCAAACCAATGAAGGACCGATTGACTCTAAAAACTGAGCCAATCAAAACACATCGCTATCTCCCACAATCACGGAAGGAAGGAAGGAAGGAAGGGAGGAAATGTTTATTTGTCCCAGTGACACAATATTGAACAATAATAAATATGCATAAATAATTTGCAAACAATACGTTGCAACATTATTTTCAGTACAACAGAAAAACTTTCACGAATTAAACTATTCAAGACAATACATTAGTGTGAATGAAAAAGTGGTGTCAGCTGCGCAAAGGGACGGGAGACCCCTGCTAAGACCAATTTTGGTCGCTCACGCATGGGCCACCCAAAATATAATACAATATTTTTTGCAACACTTATTTAAACACTCCCTTAATTGACAATAAATTAATCATTACTCAAAATTCAATAAACAAAACAAAACAAAAAAGAAAATAATAACGTCCATCAATATTATGTTATTACATGTAATTACAAATATGCATCTACTAAAAGTACACTTACACGCCATTATTTTGGCAAATGCGACAGTTTGTTATATCACAATAATCTTTATATGATTGTATATAATACATTTTGGCATAAGCCACGAATCCCTGTAGACTGTGAGTGTAGATCTTACTTTTCAATATTGTTGCGGTATTGTTTACTGTGCGAGGTATGTTATTTCGGATGCATTTTTGTGCAAATTCGTGATTTATTCTGGTTATATGTATTTCATTTTGTCTACGTGTATTATGATTGTGAATATTAAAATTATGTTGCAATGTTAGGCGTTGAAGGTACCCAGGGAGTTTATTATGTATGAATTTATAGTAAAATTTAAGTTCCTGAATTTGTAGAATGTCTGATACTTTTAGTAGTTTTAGGGTTTTAAAAATAGGTTCTGTGTGCGCGTTGTACTTTGTTAAGCTTATCATACGTATTGCCTTCTTTTGAAGTTTTAAAATTCTTCCACATTTGTGTCCCCATACCATTATTCCATAATTAATATATGGCAGTATTAAGGAGTTATATAACATATTTCTAACTTTAATTGGCAACAAATATTTTAATTTATTGAGTACACCTATTGTTTTAGAGCATTTATTTGAGATATTTTCTAAATGATTTTTCCAATTTAGATGTTCGTCAATGGTTAAGCCAAGAAAATTAAATGCATACACTCTTTCAATTAAAACATTGTCTATGTTTATCGTTAGTGGCAGTACTCGTTTATTTACAGTTTTGAACAACATATATTTTGACTTTTTAACATTTAAGGATAATTTATTAATTTTTAGCCATTCACTTATTTTGGACAACTCTTTATTGATATTATTTTCAGTTTGAGTATTTTTAAAATGGTTATATGATTGTCGAATTGTGCTTGAGAGGGTAGTATCATCAGCATACATAATAAAGTTAAATAGTTTACTAGCATTTGGAAGGTCGTTTATATATATTATAAAGAGTAAAGGCCCTAGAATAGAACCTTGAGGGACCCCTGTTGTTATGGGTAACATACTTGATTGAACTCCGTCAAATTCGACATACTGATAACGATTTGATAAATAACTTTTGAAGAGATTTAAGGCCACTCCACTTATACCATAGCAACTAAGTTTATTTAATAAAATGTTATGATCAATCGTATCGAATGCTTTCGATAAATCTAAATATATATTTATTGGTATTTCATTGTTGTCCATGGTTGTTATCATTCTATCGATTAGTTCCATTGAAGCTAATTCGGTTGAGTGTTCAGCTCGAAAGCCATACTGACTTTCATAGAACAACTTATGTTCTTTGAAAAAATCATACAATTGATTATATATAACTTTTTCCAGCACTTTCGAGATAACAGGCAAAAGTGATATTGGTCGGTAATTTGTAAATTGGGTGTCATCACCATTTTTGAATATTGGAATTACTTTGGCAATTTTTTATTTGTCTGGAAAAATTCCTGTGTTTTGTATTTGTTTAGCGAGTAATGTCAACGGCTTAATGAGGTATTTTTTAATTTTATTTAATAATTGTGAAGAGATGCCATCATAAACACAGCTTGTCTTAAGAGGCATTTGGTCTAATATTGTATTGATGGTATATTCATTTATATTTACAAATGTAAAGTTAATTGATGGTTTTTTACTCATATAAACTTTATATGTTTTATTACTATCGTTTGCAATTTTATTGGCAAGTTGAGGACCGATGTTTGTAAACGTCTGGGCCAAAGCGCCAGAAAACCCAAGCTGGCCATATCATCACACTGACAGGATGCTTCACTGGAATGAACGCCACACTGGTACCGTCTGGGCCAAATCGCCAGAAACCCCAAGCTGGCTAGATCGTCACACTGACAGCCTACATATCTGAAATGAACGCCAAAATGGCCATTTGAATCAAACTGCCATACTGGTACTGTCTGGGCCAAAACGCGAGAAACCCCGAGTAGGCCACATCGTCGCACAGACAGGATGCTCATCTGGACCGAACACCCATCTGTCCGTATGTCTCAGTGTTATGCTATTAACACAAGTCGATATAGACCGAAAACATCCATATTGTAGATGTGCTATCAAGCAATGCAACCGTCACCATCTAAGAAACTGAAAACTTAGTTAAATTAAAATTATTACTATCTTGGTTGGAGCGACAGTTATTGGCCGACTCCGCAAGATGTTGAAAATAACGCCTTCCTGTCAGACGTAGGTGACCTGCTACTATTATTACTAATTGTCAATTAGTAATAATAGTAGCGAACTCGAACGGAATTATAGTGAACACAGTAAAGGCAGTAACCTGCTACCTTACACCACTCAATGATGTACATTAAAATATCATCCTCGAGATGTATGTCCTGAAAAAAATACCTGCCTAAAATTATGTTATTCTATCCGAAACAGTTTGTGACAAATTAGCCAAATGTGAAGTCAGGACATGACCACCTGGCACAAACTTGAACCAAATTGTGACCATATTACCGTTGTTACATAATCAGCCACATTATAATGAGCACTCGATACAAGACCACAAGGCATAACTAACAATCTATACACCTTACAACCCAATAAAGTTGGTAAAAGTCGCCTCATTGGCTAGTCTGCCCTAAAAATACCACCACCTGTCAGAATACAACTACACACAGACATGATTTGAAAATGAGACAGCAAAACACCACCACATGTCATACCGCTGAACAACATCCATATTACGAAGAGGGGGTGGGATTCGTAGATATATGGGAATACTTTGTTGGGAGGGAAGATATGTACATGAGAGATGGCCTACATCTAAGTGGAAAGGGGGCAGCAGTTTTCTCAGAGAACTTGCTGCAATCTGTTGACAGTGGGACAGGCTGCATCTATTTAAACTAGATTCGCAGGGGGGATTCACAGAGAAGCCTGAAACTGGAGGCATAGATTAAGACAGCAGAAATAAATCGGCAAAGAACAGCCTGGAAAACTGTTCTGAATCAGGATATAAATGCATTTGTTTAAATGCAAGGAGCATAGTAAACAAAAGAAGTAAACTAAACATTATGGTAGAAGATATTGACCCTCACATAATAGGTATAACCGAATCGTGGGCCACCACTGATATATCACATGCCGAATTGGGACTATCAGGATATGTAATGTTTAGGAAAGATAGAATAGGAAGAAAGGGAGGTGGAGTTATTTTATATATTAAAGAATCTATCCAGGCATATGAAATAAAATTAGAAAGAGAAGCAGATTGCGAAGAAGCTGTTTGGTGTAACATAGTTACAGGAAACTCAACGTTAACAGTTGGGTTAGTTTATCGAAGTCCAAACATAAGCATAGAAGAGAATGAAAAAATACAAAACGCTATAAGGGAAGTAAGCAAACGGAACTGTATTATTATGGGGGACTTTAACCATGGGCATATACAATGGAAATCTCTACAGAGTATGGGGAGTGAGGACCACAAGTTTTTAGTTTTAGTACAAGATAGTTTCCTTTCTCAACATGTGCTAGAACCAACCAGGGGAGAGAATGTGTTAGACTTAGTTTTGTCCTCACAGAAAGAATTAGTTGACAATGTCAAGATATGTGAGCCACTGGGGAGTAGTGATCACAACCAGATACATTTTACCATCAAAGTAAAATCAGAAAGGAATAGTAAAAGCAGTATAGGAGAAATTTCCACAAAGGAAGGTATAAGGACATGAGGAAATATTTAGCAAAGATAGACTGGAATAACACACTGAAGAATAAGACAGCAACCGAATGCTGGAATATCTTAAATAGTGAAATTAAGTGCATAGTCGATAAATTTGTACCTTTCAAAAAACAAGGGAAACGGTCTAAAAAGAAACACTTATCGAAAGAAGCCATTAGAAAATTAAGTATAAACAAACGATGTGGAAGTCATATAGATGTACTGGAAATGATGAAGACTACAACATTTATAAAGAAGCACTTAACCAAGCTACAGCTGAAATTAGAAATTCAAAGAGAAGCTATGAAAAAAAATTAGCTAGTAATATAAAACATGACAGTAAGAGTTTGTATGCGTATATTCGAAGCAAACAGAAAGTTCAGGATAAGGTCGGTCCTCTAGAAGATAGTGCTGGAAATACAATATCAGAGGGATTCTTAATGGCAGAAGACCTGAATGAGTATTTTAGTTCAGTGTTTACCAGGGAAGATATTAGTTCACTGCCAGTACCAGAGGCTAAGTTCAAGGGGCAGATTCAGACTATTTAGGACAGTTAGTTGTAACCTCGGAAATGGTAGCTAAGAAAATAAGGGCTATGAAGGATAATAAATCACCTGGAGTGGACGGGATTCCGCCCAAACTACTATTGGAAATTGTAGAACAAATTAGCGTACCGCTTGCAACAGTTTTCAATTTGTCATTAGAAGAGGGAGTGGTTCCTTTAGAATGGAAAGAGGCAAACATTATACCGTTATTTAAAAAAGGTTCGAGAAACAAGTCAGAGAACTATAGACCAGTGAGTTTAACATCAGTGATTTGCAAATTATTAGAAAGACTAATTAAAGATCACATGGTGGATTTTCTTGTTAAACATAACTTGATAAACCCATCTCAACATGGGTTTCTAAAAGCGAGATCATGCTTAACAAATATGTTATGTTTTTTGGAAGACATCACTAGGTGGGTAGATGAGGGATCACCAGTAGATATCATCTATTTAGATTTTCAAAAAGCTTTCGACAAAGTACCACATCAAAGATTACTCCTTAAGCTAAAGGCCCATGGCATAGGAAATGGTATAATAAACTGGATAGAAAAATGGCTGAATGACAGAAGACAACGTGTAGTAGTTGATGGGGAGGCTTCAAACTGGAAATCGGTATTGAGTGGGGTACCACAGGGATCAGTACTAGGACCTATATTATTCTTAATATATATCAACGATTTGGACGATGATATAACAAGCAAGGTGTTATATCATGGGAATGAAGAGGTAAAATATAAAATGGGGGGTACTGTTCTAAGTACTACTGTAAAAGAAAAGTACTTGGGGTTAACCATTAGTGCTGATATGAAGGTTTCAGAGCAGTGCGGAATTGCAGCGTCAAAGGGAAATCAAATCCTTGGATTAATTAGGCGAAATATAGCGTATAAGAAAAAAGAATTAATAGTACCGCTGTACAACACAATAGTGAGGCCTCATTTAGAATATTGTATACAAGCATGGAGGCCATATCGCAAGAAGGACATAGATATGCTAGAAAGAGTACAGAGGAGAGCGACTAAAATGATACAAAATCTGAGGGATCTTAGTTACGAAATACGCCTAAAAGAATGTGGTTTAACAACATTAGAGACCAGGAGATTGAGAGGAGATCACATAGAAGTGTTTAAAATATTGAATGGTTATGAAAATATTGATAGAAACATTTTTTTCTCAGTTAAGAAAAATAGAAGGACCAGAGGACATGAAGCTACATTAGTAAAGGAGCAGTGTAGATTAGATATAAGAAAGTTCTCATTCTCACAAAGGACTGTAAATGAATGGAACAGATTATCTCCTGATTGTGTTGGTGCTAGTAGCGTGAATATGTTTAAAAATAAAATCGACACACACCTTAAAAAGGCGGGATACATTTAGATAAAAAGTATTGGACTCTCGATAAGCCAAAAGGCTTCCTTGTCCACCTGCCATCCAGAGTAATTTTCTGGATGGCAATCTTGTTAAATCTTGTTAAATTACGACCGAGCACCGTCGGTAACTAATCAGCGAATCATGTGATCTACACGCAAAAACACCACCACCTTTCATAAAAATGACCACATACAACTGACGACCGAACACTGTCGGTAACTAATTAGCAATGCATTTACAATGCAATCTGTATAACACTGAAATATCTATGTAACGTATACTCTTTGGGCAAATACACAAACGCTGCATTATAGATGAAACCGAAGTGGTTGATTTTTAATTAATCCCAACTAAGAAGACTGCTGTCGGACAACAGCACTAGAACAGGTGTGAAATTAAAAACTGCAGGAGTCTAATATTTCCTAGCAGTGGTCTGCGCCCATATCACAGACCATGAACTTCAACTTTTAAATCTATCACAAACTTTCAGTGAAATAACTAAACTCGATTATTAACTACAATTAACTAAACCTAGCTGCAATGCCACCAAGTGTCTTAATTACCTCATAGTTAATTTTCGCGAGTTACCTCGGGCCATTACCATCAATTATTACACCTTACTAGCGTGTCCAGTGACCAGCCCCCTTTATCGCCCTCAGCTACATCCAAGTCTACAGCCACTTGGCAGCCCCCGGATAAGTAGGGAATAATTTATAATTCCCCAAGTCGTTGAAGTGTACCCCATCACTACGAAATATCTGTTCCTGCGGAGTCCAAAAACCTTTATGTTTGCAGAACGAAACTTGGTGGCATTGCTCGCATTCGGCCCTAATGACCTAGTTCCCCATGACGGCGCGCGTTGCCCCCTCGGCATGCGAAAAATCTCGCCAATTTTCACGGCGTATCAGTTGGCCAATAACAACATGACCCACCCCGGATGCAATAAGTTCGGTGGCGAACTCTAAAATTTCCCACGCGATCTGCTGCGGAGAGGACCACCCTGACGACACATCGTTCGATCCGGCGTGGAGAAGCACGAGCTGGGGAGTTAACAACGCAAATCGTTCCTAGTGCTCCTCCGACCGCAGCGATCGTACGGTGGCCCCTCGACGGCCAACGTATTTCACATCGAAACCGTGGCCGTCGACGGCAAAATTTGCGGAAACCCCGGGCCAAACCAATGAAGGACCGACTGACTCTAAAAACTGAGCCAATCAAAACACATCGCTATCTCCCACAATCACGGCTCTATTCAGCCCTCCTGTCGCCATTTTAACTTAACTAACTTAGCGAATAACGAACACAGAAACGGCTGAGCGTACAATGCACGGTGAAATAAAAGTATACTAAGGCTTTCTGCCGCTTGCGGGAGTGTAGATCAACACGGATGTCGCCGACCGATGTTGAGACCTCGACGTGAAAAACGCTGCCGCGGAAACGTTAAAAGGCACTAAAATTGACGCCGAATTTTGAAAAGTTCGTACAACCGAGAAATTCGAATATGGCCGCCGCCGGGACCGCTCTGGCCTTTTATACCCTGCACAGCAAGACTTCTTTTCACTGTATTCATACGCTAAAGCGCGGGAAAACCTGTTACTATTTAAATGTTGGACTCTTGACCTCTTCGGTACCGTGTCCCCTGTTTACCTAACATGACTTAATTGTTGACTTGGTTGACTCGCGTAAAAATTATTATGCAATGTATTTGCATAACCCCATATATACTCATATATATATATATATATATACTCATATATATATATATATATGAGTATATATGTATATATATATATATATATAAATATACATATATATATATATATATGAGTATATATATATATATATATATATAGTTGGCGTGTTTCAGGTGGTTCCGATGTGCTCAACTGTCAATCGAATCGACGTAGACGTGGCGACGGGAGATTTGTGGATGGCTGGACACGCTGACGACTATCTGGCATTGAAACACTTTATGTCACCTCACACCTCTATATCGCCATCGCGGGTAAATAATGCTATGTCGAGACTATTCACCGTCAGAAAAGCGAGAGAGAATGTGTGTGTGCGCGTGTGCGCGTGTGCGCGTGTGTGTGTGTGTGCGTGCGTGCGTGCGTGCGTGCGTGCGTGCGTGCGCGCGCGTGTACGTATTGGATGATTACAAATCCACATCCTGTTGCTCGGCATAGGTGTTTCGATTTAAGGTGTGCGACAGTGGCTCCAACGACGGAAAACAAATCTCCCGTTCAAGCATCGCTCTCCATTACAGCCGGCATATACTCATTGGCAGCGTCTTCACTTAAAAGATTCTTTGTGAAATATAAGTTAACATATGGCACGTTTAAACACAGAAGCCTTCGTCATGTGTTCAGAGACCGTCATCTGTTATTAATACGCTACCTTTGGAATCCTCGTAGTTGCAAAGGTATCAACGCATTTTTCTGCGTTCATTCTTTTATTTTGATCATTGATCTCTGGTCTACAAATGGACGATGACTTGAAAAATATGGTAGTTATTTAGAGTTATTTACTTTTTTGTCTGACATTGCGTCCGATTTACACTACGGTCGAATGTGTATTGTTTCGGTCCAATCAAACGACTGGTACAATTGGTTAAATACGTAAGGTTAATATTAATTATTATTATTATTAGTTACGGTTAAATTAAGTTATCGTTGGTGTGAAGGTTGGTCATAATTAATATGAGGTATGATTATGGTAAGGCTTATTTAGGTTTTGTCTTCTCTCTTAGTATCGGCTATAACGAGTTTAAGATCAAAACACTGTAATGATAATACAGCTGCCCTTGATTTGTTGTTCTAAGGGCGGGTGTAAGCTATTGCGTCTGGTTGTCTTCGTTTATTTTTATGTCTACAATATCGGTTGCCATTTACAAATGCAGATGTGCATTTGTCAACATTCGTCATTGTTTGTATATTGTACTTCATAGAATTACGTGTTTTTTGTGCAACTCTTGTTGACTTTCGGCGTCCTCCGAAGAACGTTTCTCCGTTCTTTATAGTGTAGCATTCCGAGTGATATGCATTTTCAGTTCTAAAGCTTTTTCTTCACTATTGTTTTCTGTTGAAGAGATCTGATATATGAAGCAAAGAAGTTAAGACCTGCGGCACCTGCGTGTCAACGTTGCAATGATAGTCATATAGGTCGCCGGAAAATCATTTAATGGTATGGAAAATGCGTGACAGGATGTCGCATTGTATCATAAACCGTTGAAATGAATAACATCAAATATTACTAGCTAATTGTTGTTCATAGCTTCTCTTTGAATTTATAATTTCAGCTGTAGCTTGGTTAAGTGCTTCTTTATAAATGTTGTAGTCTTCATCATTTCCAGTGCATCTATATGTACATCAGATGTGTTTATAAGAAATATCTCACTGCATCCGATCACAGTCACTGGGGCAGATGTACCAAAACCAGAGAAGGAGGATCTGCTGGCAGCAAGAATTAGTCGATTTTTAAAGAAACAGTAAATACTGCCACCACCCACCTACAGCTTTATAGGTCACATGTACATTGTACTAGTTTAGTTTTCAAGTCCAGAGTGGTATCCCTCGTGTTGTTCCCCATCGGGGACAAGGAACCTTGATCTTATTTCATGGCTGGCGCATGCTGGTAGAACCCTCCGTACCCTTCGGCCCAGCTTGCCATGGATCCACCAGGTAAACCTGAGAGACCTGAACTAAATTAGGCTCAAATAAACATCTGACATTGTAAATAAGTGACATATAAAAATTGGTTCTATAATGACACTATTCCTTTATATAAATTGTTTACAATTAAACTAGGCAAATATTGATAATGTTGTAATGCAGAACAAATTATGTTGGTTCCACAAGTATTATATCTCCAAGTTATGATAACTTATATACAATAATATAAGTGGAATCATTATAATTTGTTCTGTAGTGAGAGAGTATCACTTTATTCATACAGTAGGATACAATAAATTGTGAAACGATAACCAAAGTACATGTGTGAATAGAGTGAATAGCTATGTATAGAAGTACATTGTAGCAGACTACGGTAAATAATGACTAACGGTTAAAGTAAGTCATACTGAAAATGAACACATTTATGTGTAGGATTATTTGTTGTTGAGGGGAATTTTATTGTGTAATTATTGTCATATTAGGGTGATGGTCATCATATTTCAGTTAATCTTGGGTCAAACCATTGTGGTTCATCTTTACATTTAGAAAGGGTGAATGGCGTTAGCAGGGCTAGTTTAGACAAGGATACGATAGAATTAGTTGTTCTGTTTGTTTTTTTGGTGGTTTTATTCCAAGAGATTTTAAGGAGGTTGTCAATCTTAGATTTGTTGGGTTCAGATACGTAGCTTCTGCAACCTTTTTCAATGCGTGGTAATTCTGATTTTATTCCGTTAATGTTTACATCATGGATTAGTGTGGCATACTTGTTAGTTTTGAATACATGATCTTTCTTGACGTTAGTTTCAAATGGTAGTCAGTTCAATTATGTGAATTTGCTTAGCATGTGGATGGTAGATGACGTATGATAAGTCCACTAAGTAATTTCCCTGGACGATTGCTAATAATTTGGGCATCAGGCATGAGATTGCTGACGAAATTATCTATCTATCTGTATATATATATATATATATTGCTAGTGCTACTATGATGTTATATAGTGTTCATTATTAATACATGTCAATAAATATTTAACAACACATTTCACTGGTCTTGTAACAATGCATGCACATATATACGTACTTGTTTGTTGGACGGTCTAGTTCCCAGTCATCTTACTGTATATGGTTCATGGCAACTAGTACATTCTGCAGCACTACCTGCTCCAAACAAAGAATATTCTAAATCCCCTGCTGTTTGTAATGCACGGCAGTCCACCTGTAACAAAGAATTAAGCATTTAAATAACAGTTTTACACGAATGTTAAGCAAACATGGATTATTATTCTGAACAAATTTCACAAAAAAATGCATTACGATCCTCTAACTGTATTCATCACAGTATTATACATGGGTCCAGTCCATAGAAATATCAAGCAGATTAAGGAAGGCCGTTTTGAAATGTGACAATATTTACCGAAAATGGTGGTCAATTTCTTTGTCACGAAAACAAATGGGGGCTCTGGCTGAAAAAAGTTCAATGTATATTTTATTCATGAGACCCATTGTAAACTATGGGCAGAAAAAAATTGCAGTATGCATAAAGTTTAAAATAATCCCATCTACCTACCATGTGTTTAAAAGTTAAAAAGTATTACTGCCACATATTGCTCATTCGTGCATAGCCATTACTGCGAATGTGAAGAATGTCGACGGGGATAGAACAAAAGGGGAGTTAATGGATATCTGAGTTAATTCGTGTTTATTTTCTATCATATCTCTGCCTCTGGCTCTGCCCTGTCCAAAGTTGGTTCACATGAATCACGGAACCATTCAACTACATTTTGTTTAAAAAAATGAGGGTACAGCCTTGGATGGTATTCGAAAATGGACACGTCAAAGTTCAAACACTGACTGAGAGTGCGATCTAAGTAAGTCTAAAGTCAACCCAAGTATAACACAAGTGACGTGTCCCGGCCCGAGCGATCATCTCTCGCTGTAAATACGCAGGCCGGAATTTAGGCTCATCGGTTATTTAAGCAATCGACTAGACATATTAATAATTAAATCACCAACAGACTCGGCGTGCTGTCGAGTCGCAACCGCCTCCTGACAGCAGGCATATTCAGTTCTTGTTCATGAACAAGGAGATCGCTACGGTATTTTACACACCAACACCAGTCATTTTCATCTCGGCATGCTATGCGCCTCGACATTTCCACTGCCCGTGGGTCTTCCTGTTCGTGCCCACCGGCATGAACAGGAAGTGTGATATCATACAAATATACTAAATTTACAATCTGCGTATTCAAAGTACCAGATATAGTGAAATTAAAACTGCTGTAACAATGTTTTAGGAATTTCACTATTTGTTACCAATGAAAGTACAACAGTTGTTCAGAATATATGAATCAGTTTATTCAACCAGACATAAATGTAAGTTTATACAAATCTATGCACGTACCAATCTGAAGAGTATGTGTATTTCTGTTAAAGGGGTAAAACTTTGAAATTCCCTGGACAGTTCATTGATTGATCTCAAAGTTCTCAAAGTTCCTAGAATTCCCGTAGGGTCCAAACATAACGTGTTTTATCGACCGATCCATAAGATTGACATTGCTGCATTAATAACGGACATCCTTAAATCAGACCTCACCAGTAACCCCAAAGAACATCTATCAGATCTGTGTCGACAGTATTGTGAAGTACATGCACCCCTGAGTTCTATATCTGTGTCCCAAAAGCCACATGCTCCACGGATGACTCCTGGAATTTGCAATCTAAAAAGCGCCAGCGCCATCTTGAACGTGTATGGCGCAAATCATGCTCGCCTTTGGACAGATCACGGTATTCTAAACAATGTCACTACTGCAACAGACAAATGGCCAAAGTTAAATCAAATCATTACACAAACGTGGTCTCGATTAACTCTGATAATCCACGTCAGCTAAGGAAATGCATAAATCTAACCAGACGGCCGCCTCCATCTCTGCCTAGTCATGTGCCAGTCAAATCTCTGTGTGACTCGTTTTTTAATCATTTCAGAGATAAAATCAGTCTTATACGTTCTGCTTTTTCATGTCACACTTAAAGTACTGTAAATGTGGACACCCCACAATAAATTCTCCACTTGTATTGTTTGAGCCAGCCACAGTTGATGAAGTGAGGAAAATGATAATGTCCTCCCCAAATAAATCATGCGATCTCGATCAATTACCAACGATACTAGTATAAGCATGTATCGACTCTTTACTTGGTACAATAACAAATATCATAAATTTATGAGTACGAGTAAATTTCCAGATGATTTTAGACATGCACAGGTAAATCCTGTTCTCAGATGATTTCAAAAATTATAGGCCAATTTCTAAGATACTTGAAAAAGTCGTAGCAAGCCGTCTAAAGTGTCATATCAGCTCGACTTGTTTGTCCAGTGTGCTCCAATCAGCATACAAACAAATTCATTCTACAGAGACTGCACTCCTGGAAGTACACAATGATGTTATATTAAACATTGATAAAGGCAAAGTAACTGCACTTACCTTTAACAAGATTTAACAAGATTGCCACCCAGATAATTAACTCTAGGTGGCAGGTGGACAAGGAAGCCCTTTGGCTTATCGAGAGTCCGACCCTTTTATCTATGTGTATCCCGCCCGTCTGAGGTATGTGTCGATTTAATTTTTAAACATATTCACGCTACTAGCACCCACACAATCAGCAGGTAATCTGTTCCATTCATTTACAGTCCTTTGTGAAAATGAAAACTTTCTTATATCCAATCTACTCTGCTCCTTTGCTAATGCAAGTTCATGTCCTCTAGTCCTTCTATCTTTCTTAACTGAGAAAAACATATTTCTATTAATATTTTCATAACCCTTCAATATTATAAACACTTCTATCTGATCTCCTCTCAATCTCCTGGTCTCTAGTGTTGTTAAACCGCATTTTTTTAGGCGTATTTCGTAACTAAGATCCCTCAGTTTTGGTATCATTTTAGTTGCTCTCCTCTGCACTCTTTCTAGCATATCTATGTCCTTCCTGCGATATGGCCTCCACGCTTGAATACAATATTCTAAATGAGGCCTAACTATTGTTTTGTACAGCGGTATTATTAGCTCTTTTTCCTTATACGTTATGTTTCGCCTAATTAATCCAAGGATTTGATTTCCCTTTGAAGCTGCAATTCCGCACTGCTCTGAAACCTTCATATCAGCACTAATGGTTAACCCTAAGTCCTTTTCTTTTACAGTAGTACTTAGTACAGTACCCCCCATTGTATATTCTACTTCTTCCTTCCCATGTCCTGTGTGGAGGCATTTACATTTCCCAAAATTGAACAGCATTTGCCACTTTTCAGACCATTTGATCAACCTGTCAAGATCATCTTGTAAATGCTGTCTATCTCCATCACTTTTAATCCTTCTAAACACTTTTGTATCATTCGCAAATGTCAACACCTTGCTTGTTATTTCATCATCCAAATCGTTGATATATATTAAGAATAATATAGGCCCTAATACTGATCCTTGTGGTACCCCACTCAATACAGATTTCCAGTTTGAAGCCTCCCCATCAACTACTACACGTTGTCTTCCTTGACCTTGCCTGATCTGTCTGCCGCCTTTGATACCATTGACCACAACACTCTTGTCAAACGTTTATTAATGCGGTATGGCATATCTGGCATATCTCTCAACCTTTGCTTCAAGACGTTTACTCGTTGAATGGCGTCGACCGACGACGACGACGTCACTGCTGCAGGGTGATCGTCTTGCGATTCGATTATTACGACGTCATCATGATGATCATCATCTTGCGATACAATTATTATAATCGTGATCATCGTCGTCTGCGTCGATTCTCAGTCTTGTTTTGTTGGTGCTGCTGGTGTTGATGATAACAATGGTGTTTTGTTGAAATTAGAAGTGTATGTTTCAATCCGTTGCAAATTTGATGACAGCGGGCTTTCAATGAACTTCTGCAACAATATTTCAATAAAATTTAGAATATTAAAGATTATGTGGGAGCAATGCTCCGTTGCTACAGTACGGTGGCGTGATGACAAGGAGCAAATGATGAAACGTGTTATGATAAGAAGTCACAAGACAGGAACTAAAATGACAAGTTGCATGGACATAAACATAAATCGTCGATAATAATTAAACGTGGTGGCGACTGTTTTGGAAGTAAACACGTTGGCGGATGTTAATATGAAGGCCCACGTCATCTTGGAAGTAAACACGTGACAGAATATTGTGTACCCGGATGTTTACAAGCAATAGACGGGACCGACCATATAAAAAATAAACACACTGATGTCGTCGTGAAATCGACACAAATATTCATAAACACTTACCATACGAGGCTCGTTGAGATAAATTTAATTAATTCCGAAGGTCAGGACGGATAAAGTTAGTTATAACACTGTCGTGGTACGAATGACGATAAACTAGTCGATACGGTCTTATATAGGATTATGAGAGTCATGTGATAATGGCACCAGAGAGTCAATCAACGTCGAAAACTTCAGCAAGCTACGGCAATATTTCAGTAGCATAGGCGATCCAGCAAGGCCTCGAAAATATGTAAAATTAATTTTCAAAGACATTTAAATTTACATGTTTTGATAGTTCACCATTTTTGAAGTGAGTAACTCACCTGAAAACTTCTTAAGTAAAAGTATATTGAAAAAAACCTCTTGAGTAAAAAGTAAAAGTACTTTCATAAGTACTTGAAGTAAAAGTAAAAATAAAAGTACAATTCAACGTTTTAATTTCAACATTACAGCAGGCACATAAAATGCGAGACTAAAATAACTACTTCACTCTACACGAACCTTAACCCAATAACAGTTTGTGCAACAGGAAGTTATATAATTACACAGGACTATGTTTGTTGTATATTTGAGTAAAATCATGAAGAAATTTGTCATACGCTATATTTGCATTTTCACTTTCGATAACAATATTCCTAAAATGTTGCATTAAGTCACATTTCAATGCATTTTCTTCGCTAAGATGACGAATACACTTGTTAGAATGTTCGTTCACATTACGTTTTACAGTACAATGGCACAGAGCAAATACAGGAAGATGATCACTGATGTAATTTACCAATAGAACACTATCAATGTTGAACTCAAATTCAGAAGTATAAATGTTGTCTATAATGGTTGCAGAGGTAGTAGTAATTATGTTAGGTCTATTAATTAAAGAGTATAGACCAAGACTATAATAAGATCTACAAATTGCTTAGTTCAACTATGACTATCACATTTAAACAAATCTATATTGAAATCACCACATGCACATGGTTTTGTTGCAACGTGTACGACTAAACAACTGTTCAATATTGTTATTAAATGATACCATTTTAGACTCAGGGCACCTATACACACAGCTAGCTAGTACAGTTTTGTGTCGGTCAATTTAATATTCAACCGTAACACATTCTTGTACGTTAGCAACTATTAGTGACTTTGTTTCGCATAATCGCCTATTTAGTTTCTTGCTAACATAAATGACCTCAAGTCCACCTTTTCTGTTGTCTCTAACAACATGAAATGTATCATAATCATCAAACGTATGTGAAGGAGTTGAGTCCTTGCTCAGCCACGTTTCGCTTATTGCTATAATATCAAACTTTACATTAAGCAATTTAAGAAGATCTTGTGTTTCACTGAAGTTAGTACTCAGACTTCTAGCAATAAAATGTACCAAAGACAGACCACCATCATAATTTATATATTTACTTGTTGTTCGATATAGCATTTACAACAAGTTGATATGTTGTTGTAATAATTATTTTCAGAATTGACATCCTTTTCAAAATGACATATATTTGTAGGTTTCACATAATGTTCTCCATATCATCACAGTTTGAGTGTGGGTTGTTTTCTGTCATAGTGTCAGCCATGTAAATAATAGATAGTAGGTAATAAAATGAAGTAGAAACAGCAAAGCAATATGTTTGCCATAACAAAGTAATTTACAGTTTTGACCATTGTTATCAATAAGAAAAACACGCAATGTGCAACTGTAATACAGTAGATGGACAACAATAACAAAAACAGCAGAGTCGTAGAGTCCATTTCGGTGGAGTCAGACACCAAAGACAAAGTCACGCAGTGTACAACAGTAATACACTAGATGCATAACATCAACAAAAACAACATAGATGGAGTCAGATAACAAAGTCGTGGAAATCGTTCATGCACTTAACGAGTCGAATCTTTGCACTATCCGCAGGATCGTTCGCTTTCACGAAGATATTGCAGTTTCTCGCCCACGTTAACTGGATTTTGCTTTGCTTTGTCAGCAGACGGGCGGTTTTTGCGAGGTTCGCTTGCTTTGCCATCAAGTGTGCGTTTACATAAACGTTGGTGCCGCATAGATTCTTGCCCCATTTCAGAACGTTCACCTTAGCTTTTCTGTTGGAGAAGCGTACGATAATACGTGGCGGTGCGGTGGTTCGGTATTGAGTCGTGTTCGTCGATGCAGATCTGATGCCCGCAGTGTGAAACGCAGAAATTTCCTTTTTTGTCGATGTCGATACCCTTCGAACTGAAGAACTTGACGACTTTCTCTTCCAATGTCGCCGGTTCTTTGTGCGGTGCTTCTGATTCGGTGTCTGGATTAATCGCTGTTGCCGTTGCCCTAGCGTACGTTTGGTGTTTGGTGACGAGTCCAGTGATAATGATGTCATCGATTCTGGAGTATTGCTCAAGGTATTCAATTCTCGACTCTAGTAAGATGATTTTCTTGCCTTTTTCATCGTTGGCGCGCTGTAACAGTTTAACTGTTGTCAGCAGTGCTGCCAGTTCCTTTTGGAATGTCGAAATTAAAGCAATGTCATGTTTGATGTCAGCGAGTTGTTTAATTTCAGCTATATCGGTGGTTTGCACAGGTGTGTTCTGTTTTCTGTTTTAAACACCGTGCAGTGCAGAGTGCGTAGGTGCAAGAATGGTCGCCTGCAGCATGTATGGTCCAATAAATAGTAGCATCCATCCAAAAATCATTCCAAACGACTTCCCGCTCGGTGATCTCTTATTTATAGAGGTCAGCGTTGACACGCTCTCCCAAAACAAGGTTTGTATGCAAATACGATTGCGACTGGCCGGTGAATCGGCGATAGGACCCCTCTGGCGACTAGATACGGAAATATTGTAACGAAAATATTTAGCGAAGTAAACGAAAGTAACGAAGTAAAACGTATTGTTACTTCTGATTAAACTACTTCGTTACAATTAAAAGTACTTTATTAAAATTGTACTTCGTTACATGCCGATTACTTAAAAAACTACTCAAGTATTGTAAGGAAGTAATTGTACTTCGTTACATGCCACCACTGGTTATATAGTTCATCGTTTAATCAATAGGCGGCGCTGATTGGCCTATTTTAACAGGTGACCTTATTTTCACCAGTGGCGCTTATTGATCTATTTATTTAGTTCATCACCTATCCGCTAGAGGGCATTATTTATCCTCTACTTGATCTCTGACCTTTGATCTTCCTCCGGAAGTGACGTCTTTCCTCTCTGGCGCATGGCGTTGCAGCTGAACTACTGCCATTACTACTCCGGGGCACATTTCAAATGGTCTATGAAGGCACGGTCACCTGAGCCCATTCATATATATCTACGGGCAAGCCAAATTCCAATGGTCTACTTCCCATCGGGACCCTCTGGATCCGGCTATGCACACACAATCACAATACACACGCACATGCACACGTACGCACGCGCACGCACGCACACACACACACATTCGGCGCGGCTGAGCCGTAATCGCCCTATACTACAGTGTACTGTAATTTGCACTCTTGTACGTTCTATTTCACCACTTTGCTATGTATTAAAGCACATTGTAAGCATCAACTGTGTCACTTGTCAGTCGGCAAAAGACCACAAGTTCGAACTAATGTACTAAGATAAATGATCGGTTTGCAAAATGCAAGGTATTTCCCCTTTTTTTGTCATGCAACATGTAGGCAGACACTGGCTTAGAGCTAGGATTCCACATGTACGGAAACGGCATACGCATGCGGTATGCGACAAAGACAGGGAAATAGTCGTAGTAAATGCATACTGGCAAAAATATATCCGGTTTCATCGTACCTTACACAATTATTAAACATGAATGCCAACACAACACAATATTACTCTAAGTACAGTGGTCATGAGTCGGAGAGGACATTCCCAGGAGTGACGTCATTGTAGAGGTATTACCTTTCCGCATGCTGTTTCAGTACATATGGAACTGAGCTTTACCGCTGTTGTAGTGTGGATAATATTCTTGTCGGAAGAGGAAAACAAATGTTGTCATAACGAATATTTTGTCATGTAAACATAGTGCACTTTCTGTATCTTCAATGTGCATGATGAAACCCCCATTGCGTATGTCCCCTTATCATATCGGGTGCTTTTAGCGCTATATGAATTGTAGTATTATTAGATTATTATTATCATTAGCCTACACCCACCCGTCGTGCAACAAACCGCAGCGCCATCTGGGATTCACCTGCAGCGCCACCTGGGATTCACCTGTATGGTGATATATTCACCAGGTGGCGCCAAGGTTTTTGAAGACAGATAAAGTAAGTCTAAGCAACTTCCTTTCTGGTTGATCAAATAGTTTGCTACATCAGAGGCCAATGGTCCAAAAGAAATAATATAGAACAAGCATGTTATCTTCGGCGCTTCTGAGGAGGTGTACTTAACATGATCCAAAGTTAGCGTATTAATATAAATATTATGATCACTAATTGGTTGGACCACTAATAGCCGTCGTGATCGTTTGCTCAAATAAGCTCATATTTAGACTGTCATTCAATATTATAGGAATTCAAGAAATGTTTCCCTTTCTTAAAACATGGAATGTACTAAATCCACAAAAATATTGCCTTTCTCGTGTGCGTGTACCTTGACGATGACAGCTAAACTTCTGTTTTCAGGGGGTACCGCACCCAATTGCACCACCCAGTGTAAGTTAGTTGAACCGAGAACGTAGTTTATTAACGAATCCGCGGTGTATTTTCGCCATTTAGTTTCAGCATAAACGAATATGGTGTGACGCTCTTGCATCAGTATTTCGCAGGAGGGTCACATGTTTTACTAATATCGATCAGATCGGTTATTTTCTTTCCCTTGCTGTTTGTATTGAAATAGAACAATTAGTGAGACAATAATTGGGAAATGACGTAATAAAGTCAAACCAAATTCACATACATAGAAACATTTCTTATAGAACAAACAAACAAACAACCCAAGAGTGTTCCCCCTGACACATTTTTATTAAAACTGCAGTATATATAAAATTAGCTTTTAGTAAAAAAAAGGGCTCCAAGATCCACACCGAGAAAGGAAATGCAATTGCAGTGCTGTGTAAACAAGCCATTTATCATCATAAAATATTGTTAGATTCGTAAGATAATTGAAGCGCTAACACGTAGTATCACAATATCTATGATGTTGCAATCATTTCTCACATTTGTTTATAGGCATGCATAACAACCGTTACGCAATTTAAACAACACCATGAGCCAGTTAAATACTTGGATAAATATACGAAAGTTTAAATCCTTAAATCGCCGCACACCAAAACATCAAACATGAGCTGTATACAAACACCGAATAAAGTCACAAAGGAACATCTTAGTTACAGCAAGTTATTGCTTCTAAACTGAAATTGTTATTGACACCTTATCAGAAGCGAAGTGCAACTACTATATATTGCAGGTGAGCGAAAAATAATGCAAGCAAATGTTGAGTTAGGCTAACGATGGTAGTTATTTCTTAAACAATATGCTACTTATTGTCTTTATAAAGGATCATGTTTCCTCCCTCGTCTTGTGTGTAGGTGCCACTTGAATGCTTCTTTGTATCCGGTGCCGATCTCTGTCGGCAAAACAACACCGTATATTACTACATTGTACAGTCAAACACAATTTATATAATCACGTATAAACGAAACAAGAAAAGTGCCGTAATTTACATGCACGTGCGAATTGCAGATTTAATGGTGGATATGCACCATATTAATTCGTTCGGGAATAGGACATGAATATACAATTTACAAGTTTTTATTTGTGTTAAGGGTTTTATATAATAATTTCCATTTGTATTAATGTCCTACATATTTGAACACCTGATGGCGTCACGACTATTGAACTGACCAAGATTGAACACGAACGAATATCCCGATAACATAACAATGTCTTAATATGGGCACTTAGGAAACAGCATTTCAACCAGTGAAAATGAAGATTTGTACGGTTTATATGCTTCAAACTTTAGTCAAACGTAACGGCAGTGAACCAGATAGTTTTACATGTTACTAAAATAACATAACAAGTCACGGATATAATCTTACCACTTAAAGAAAACACAGAGAGTAGTATGAATGACACATTAACCACACGAAGATGGAAGGGGATGGAACGCGTGTTATTACAAACTTTGGAGGGCAGTAATACCAGAACAGATGAAAACCTGAAGGAAAATAAAAAGACCACGACCCAAACAATCTGTAGAAGTAATATAGAGGGATACCAGGCAAAATGCACCAAAGTTGGTGAGAGTCAGATAAACAAATTGCACAACTAAAGAACTGGATATATATCGCTTCCGCCTTGTGATAAAACTGATACTATCAATACTACTAATACTACTAATAGCAGTACTACTTATACTCATATTTATACTTATACTACTACTACTACTACTACTACTAATAATAATAATAACAACAACAACAACATTAATAATAAAACTGGGAGTTCTTCACTGAGCGATATCTAAACACATAAAAACGTTAAGTTAAAAATGTGCCCGTAGGCATAACAAAGATTAAGTACCTCTTACGGACAATCAAATCTTGGGCGTCGTCACTACTGTTTCAGTGGTTTTCCAGCCATCATGGGCCACGATCCCTGTTGTTGTAGGTGATCGCCCGGCTGATCGAAACCCCCTGAGACCCCGTAGGGGTTTGACTGCGCCTGCTGCCCGTGCATGGAAACCACGACTGGAGCACCGGTCGACGTCACCACTACAGGCTGGCCAACCTGTGATCACAATGAATGTATGCATCACTTTACGTGTTGCCTAACAACAAGGTCCATGAAGTTTTCAAAATGCCGGACGAACATTCCATTTTTTATGATTGCCTTAAACGACAACAGAGGACAAACTATATTACAATTTTCACTATAACAACATTGAAATATACGTTTTTGTTTAAAAAATCGAATATTTTCATCCACAATGAACAAAAACCCAAAGAAAAATATAAGTAAAACTTGTGGTCTCACTCACATTCCGTTTAGGAATCAACATAAAGTATTATGAGCAATGCACGACGGCAGGACGATTTATGTCGCGTGTTCTGAAATATTTAAATATTAACCCCAATCTGGAAACTTTTAAAATACGAGGGATATTAGTCATTTATTTTTTCTGGACATATCAAAACATTACTTGACATTTTTAGTCTTAAACTTTCTTTTTTTAAGATCATACATATTTGTATATATATATATATATATATATGTATATATATATATATACACACACATATATATATACATATATATATATATATACACATACATATATATAGATAATATATATATACATATATACATATATTTAAACATTATATATATATATATACTTATTTACTGGTATATATATATACGTAAGTTAAAAAAACATGTAAGCCAACGCAAGTGAAACACCAAACTCGAGGCAATTTTGACAGTGCATTGACGAACACATCCAACATAATATCAGAATTATTCGAACGAATTGAAGGTGTTCTAGTTACCGGATCGGTTATTCCGCAGCAAGTGAATCTGCACCCGATGGCAGAGGTCCAGATGGTGACGATGGATTGAGCCAAAGACAAGAAGAACGCCAGGTAATAGATGATGAGTATGGCCACGAACTACAATGAAAAACACAAGTGTATAGTATATATAGATGTACACGCACGCACACACGCACACATCAGGGGCGGATCCAGAGAGGGAAGTCTGAGGGGCACCAAAACATCTTCTAGCGGCCGAAACAAATGGCGTTGAACATTTCTACCCAGTAACTTCAGCTTCTCCGCTGTCTCGTTTCGACTGGTGACATCGGAAGATGGAGATAGCGCGTCGTCGTAACTTCAGCTTATTGTAATATGAACGGGCGCCCTGGGCACATCACCAATTGTCTAGGGGGGCAGGGTGAAGTGAGCCCATTCAAAAATGTCTACGGGCATGCCAAATGCAAATGGTCTACCTGCCCCCCAACCCCTCTGGACCAGCCTACGCACACACACGCGCGCGCGCGCACCCATACACGCACACACGCACGCACACGCACGCACACGCACGCACACGCACGCACACGCACGCACACGCACGCACACGCACGCACACGCACACGCACGCACACGCACGCACGCACACGCACGCACACGCACGCACACGCACGCACGCACGCACGCACGCACGCACGCACGCGCACGCACGCACACGCACGCACACGCACGCACGCACGCACACGCACGCACACGCACGCACGCACACGCACGCACGCACACGCACGCACACGCACGCACACGCACGCACACGCACGCACACACACTCACACACACACACGCACACACACACCACACCCACGCACACACAAACACACAAACACACACCCACACACACACACAAACTCACTCACACCCACACCCACACACACACCCACACACACACCCAACCACACACACACGTACACACACACACACACACACATACACACAGACACACAAACACACACACGATGCGGCTCAGCCCTAATCGCCTTATAATCAGGTTCATTGTGTCACGATATAATAAATATTTTCTTCGGTTTTTTGTATTGTTGAGAGTAACAAATCAATATATTCTTGGTACCGTCATAAACACAAAAACCCATGCTTCCTTTTGCCTATAAGCATGTAAGGCGGCCATTTTGGATTATCAAAAAATGCCCATCAATACCAATTCTTCTATATCTTAATAACTGCATCACCTTGAGCTAAAAATTTGGTGTCTAGATATCATCGGATCGTATATTTCAAATTTGTTATGGCACCTGACAAATACAAGGGCTGCCATTCCCCGTAACACCACGTGATATTTTCGGGTGGTAAGTTTATGAATGTTGTAGAATGACGTAGTAAAGATGTAACAAACTTGTTTTACAACACCCCGTCAGACCGGCAAAGATGCAAGTAAACGGGTGAACTCGTGTCCATACTTTATGCAAACAACGGGATGAGGTCGCACGGTACTTATACTAGGAAATAATGACACAAGATTAGGTTTGCACATTTTATTTGGGTATCTTTAAACCCGAAAGCACTATGCCATTCAACCAATTTCGAAGAACCAATGGCATCTCGAAAGTACATATCAACTAAAATATCATCGAGTAAAAGACAACGATGTACATATCCTACAATCATGATTTGATGTCAAAATATAGTTTTCTTGGATGCGACAATTTTAAAGGTGTTATCTAAATATTGTAAACTAAGAAATTACATAACTACTGTAAAGTAATTGAAAGGGGCACAAGCTCTTTAAACATTAGATTATTGACGTATCATGCTGCCTACCCCCTATATCCACACATAGGATTCCCATACACGTCACACACCCCGCTGACATCGGCGTTATTAGAACAGCAATGTGCAGCGTAGGTTGGCTGTTAAACACCGACACTGTCCTCTGTAGCCTTTCTTGCAGCCATGCTTGATGATCGGTCTTAAGAAAAAGTAAGAATAGATTTGAAGAAAACCAAGGATCTTTGCGGACGTCTAATGGTTCTTGCCAGGTGAAGCCAATACATTGACCAACTAAATGCTATAGGCAACTACGAGCTCACGCCCACACCTAGGGCACTGTTGTCACAAAATAGTGCATTGCTTCCGTACACTGACAAGTTCAAGTTAATCCACCTCAACGACAAGTTGGCGTATGAAGAAATGCCTCCTCCATGAAACCAGCCGCTTTAATATTGGGCTGATATCTCTAACGAAAGGCTATGATGATGAAATCATTATTGTGTTTGACACATATAAGGTTGATTTATTCAATTTAGATTAAATATGCCACGAGAGAGAAACGACGACAAGGCCATGAACCAGGTCACTACCAAAGTATGAATAACATAGTCATCCGGCATATCACCATAAAGCGGTTCCTTTCACAAAATAAGCAAAAGCTGATTTGACAGACTACCTGGCAAACCAAGTAATAGAGAACAATGATTTGTCAAAGCTGATCACCGTGTTTGCAGCAGGGTGAAACAGACACAATAGCAATTTTTGATTTGATAGCAATAATCAGGAAAAATCTGACATCCACTCTTAGCATCACATAGACGCCTTCGTATTGCACAACTGTCGTTCTTTTAGCCAGACATTATGATTACAGAAACACATTACTCCACAATGACATCGGGAAAGCACCAAACCTAACTCATCTGGAAAGCTATAGGTGTTAAAACGGCAAGGGCTTCAAACGCATTTCATACACTCTCCTGGGACGGACTGGGATGGTTCTCTTGAATAGGCAAAACTGCCTTACAGCAAGTTCACCTAACAACACAAAGCCTTGATTTGCGTGCTCATGCCGACGACGTGACAGAAGATCTGTTTTCCACATTGGCAACATTCGTATGTACTGCATATGCACCGATTGGAATCTTGATCGATATATTCGCGCAGCTACGATGATATCTGTTTTGCCACGGTAACGTAGGCCTATGTATGTAATTAGATTGTTAGATGATTGAAATCTAGATATTTCGTGCGTATAAAATTGATTGTTTATCATGATAATTTCACCAGCATAAATACCGTACTATAGTATACAGTGGGTGATGTTAGATTAAATAAAACCATAAAGAAGAAAGGGTTGAGGAGTACCAATTCGTGCTAACATGAACATTTCAAAGCAACCTGGGATTGCTGTGTCAAAATGTAATACAATTCTAGGGCTGATTAGAACACATATAACACATAAAAAGAAACATTTAATTGTACTACTTTACAAAACAATGGTTGGGCCTTATGTGGAATATTGCATACAAACACGGAGGCCATATCGCAAGAAAGACATAAATAAGCTAGAAAGTAGAGTACGAAAAAGAGTACAACGAAGTACAAAATGATTCCTGAGCTGAAACAGTTAATTACGAAAGCCGTCTGATAGAGTATTGGTCAACAACTTTAGAGACCAGGATACTAAAAGGAGACCAAATAGAAGTGTTTAGCATTTTATATGGTTATGAAGATATTGATAAGGGTATTTTATTCAAAATCAAAGAAAGCAGTAGAACTAGAAGGCACAAAGCAGCATTGGTTACAAAACAGTGTAGGTTGGGTACAAGAAAGTCCTAGTTTTCACAGAGGACAGTAAATTAATGGAACACAAATTATCTTATGATTGTGTTAATTCTAACAGTGCAAATATGTTTAAAATATATTTGACAGATATATGATAAGGGTTCTTTACATGTAGGTGGAAATGTGTTAGACTATCGATTAATCTAAGTCTTCCTAGTCAACATGCCATCCGGAGCGTGCAGCTTTCGATGTCAACCTTGTTAAGTTCAAGGATGTTGTTAAATACAAGGATGTTGTTAAGTACAGGGATGTTGTTAAATATAAGGGTGTTGTTTACGTACCAGCGACAGACTACTAAATAGCCACATCAGAGTGGAGACATTCACCCCTGAATCCATCTCAGATGTCATCAGATATACAAGACTACGGTGGTTTGGATATATATGCCGTATGCCAAACGAAAACCTCATTAAAATTGCTTTCAATGAAGACTTTAAAGGACACAGAAAAATAGGAAGGCCTAGGAAGAGGTGGAGTAACCTAGTTAGAAGGGACACTGGACTCCCGCTTTTAATAGCAGAGGGGTGTGCTCTAGACAGGACGAAATGGAGGGGTGTGACATCCAGAAGGACAGCGAGAGGTCAACTTGGCCTCGGCACTTAAGTCAAGTAAGCCACGTGATAATAAGTGACGTAAGTTAAGAATGTCTTTATAAAATATATATGGATCCGACGGCGCTAAATGCTAACCGATCAAACTTTGAATATGCATCTTCGCTGCACTTTTGTGTACAAAAAGCCTATACGTGGCAAAGTTTAAAGTAAACGTATTTACTCACGGAATCATGGTAGGCCTCATTTTCCTCTGTGGTGTTCAAAAGGCTGTTGATCTCATCAGCTGTAGCCACAAATTCGTGCATAACAACAATGGCAATCAAATACATGATAACGAAGTTGCCCGCAATAATGGCAACGATGATATTCAACACCATGGATGCGATGACCTAAGAAACGACAAATCACAAAGGTAATTAAACAATAACGCATAACATACATAGGATAGCTTAACACAGGATGTCACCTACAACAGGGATTATACAAAGGAGGTAAATGGGTACATTAGCTTATACCACAACGAAGGCTATCTGTTACAACAATACATAACACAATGGCGGTTATCACTTGCAACAACTTATACCACAATGAACATTACACAAACAACTACATATGTTGAACACTCTACTCACCACACCTCTATTGCCTTTGAGACCAGCAACAATCGAACAAATGCTGGCTGCCAGGTACTGCAACATACATCATAAATGTACACGTACATCCATACGTACATACGTATATTTGCGAAGTTCTAATTTATTAGAATGATCTTTATGTAAATGCTGGGGAGTAACCTGTCTTCCCCCAACAAATTGACTGATCCAGCAAGAGCATGCTGGGAAGTACAGGTGGCTCGGTCACTTCGATTTCTTAGCCAGCAAAGACATACCATTTTTACGAGAGAAATTTCAATTGTGTGTTTGTTATCTGGGTTGTAAGCTTGTTTCTTATCTATATTGACCACAGGTTGATTTCAACGAGTGGCACACTCCGTGGGGACAAACGATGCGGTGAGTTTGAATCTCGATTCTTGGCGATCTTTTTCTTTCCGACCTATCCATGAAAACAACCACCTACAGCCACCAGACTTCTTCTCACATATCTTACATACTTATAGACACACTACGTTACAAGAACAATTCTCTTACATTCCCATCAAGCTAAAAATTCATAAAATAAACTCAGGTAAAACTCGCTCGACGTCGTCGGTGTCGACTACCCGTAGCTCCACGGTTACCGTAAAATTGATATTGTGTCGAGGCGTCGCTACATCAATGAGCTTCACAGAAATTCCGTACAGTGGCGCTGTCATTACTCTGCGCGTGTTCGCGCACGACATAAATATATATTATATATCGTTAATATAAATCTAAATATAATTAATTCATTATGCTTAACAAGTAATGATTGTTCAAAAATATATTATTAATATTATTATTATTAATACATATCTGATGTTAGCATTATAATGCAGTAATATAATAATAATTCGTCTTATCAAAAGAACGTATCAGTGTATATGCACAGACACATACGCACGTACGCACACACACGCGCACGCAAGCACGCACGCACGGGAACACAGTTATTGGCTAGTCGCAAGACTAATTGTGTTCTTTACGCTAAGTAGACATTCTAACCTTTCATTGCCTGCAAACTATACTGATGATAATAATTATGGCTTAATTAATCGAGCTACTGTTTAACAGAGACAATGCCAATCTTATAAATAACACACACGCACAGACACTCACGCCCCCGTGTATATTAACAATATATTATTATATATATATATATATTTATATCGCGCGCGAACACGCGAACATTAATGGTTGTGCCACTGTACGGAATTTCTGTGAAGTTCATATATATATATCGATGCCTCGACACAATATAAATGTTATGGTAACTTTGCAGCTACGGGTAGTCGCCGTCGAGTTTACTTGAGTTTGTTTTATGAATTTTGAGCGTTATTGGAATGTAAGATAATTGCTTTTGTAACGTAGTGTGTATGTACGTATATATATATATATATATATATATATATATATATTATATATATATATATATATTATATATATATATATATATGTAAGATATGTGAGGAGAAGTTTGGCGGCTGTAGGTGGTCGTCTTCACGGTTAGGTAAGAAAGTAAAAGATCACCCGATTCTTCCTCGTGTTGTCACATGACTGATATTTACTCGTGCGACTTAATTGCCTTTGTTTGTTCGAAATTCGAATGGCTCTGTCAATGGCTGGCACCCCAAGGTCCGAGCAGGCTCGTATTTCCTCACTCAAACATGTTCTATTTGTGAGTGACAGTTTTCTGACGCGATTCTCACAGTATTGTACCAGTCACAACGTTATCAATTGTGGCTTCCGTCGTGAGATGGTTAATTTCTCGACCTTGGGACAAGGGGATGCGGGGGTTCCGTTTGTCCGAGACGGGACTCCCCGGATAGCACCTGTCCACGCACAGCAGGTGATTCCGCAAATCGGAGGTAATGACCTGAATGGCCCGGCGTGCAATCCTGTACAGTTAGCCATAGTCTCACTTAACTGACTCTCGCCTTTTGAATGTTATCCGCTAGATGGCAACACTGGGAAGCTGCCTTTTGACAGATCACTGCCCGTAAGGGGTTAGGACACTGTTAGACTTCTTGCTTGGTTACGAAAAAAAGTGCAGTATATTTTTAAGAAATGACTTTTTACAATATTCACTTGCTCTGACATAAATGCATTTGAGTAGTCAGATTTCTGTATGTGATTGTGGAAGCTGTTGACAGTAAAATGGTGGCTTTTTAGCTGATTTTACTAAGCGGAAGGGTATCTGGCAGCAATTTGGCTAGTTGACACTTTAGCCGGATTACTGCCTGCATCCATTTGTAAATATTGACGGGTGTCATACATACAGGCATTTTGCAAGAGCTAGAGATATTAGATTTTGACTAAACTCGACCAGCATGTCAACGAGATGATAGTAACAGCAGGTGAGAAGTTTAAGAAACTTTATAGGTCACGTTTTCTTATAATCACACAAAACATTAACATGGTCGCCAATGGGAAAACTGACAGTGTGCTGACCCCAAAGCCAGTTAGCTCGTCTATCCCCCAGAATGTTTATAAAATATTATATTATGTATATTTTCGATATCGAATTTAAATTACGAAATAGTGCCCGAAATAGTATTATACAAAATAAAATGAATCTTAAACTAAATGAACACAAACAGCAGTTTCAAGTACTCTACGGGATTCTAACCGAGGACCCCAAAAACTTGTTGCTCGATTCGCTACCGACCTATCTACCGAGATCAGTACGCTTTGATTGTACTTTGGCGACTACATATACTAGCTAGCAGTCCGACCATTGCGCGCGACTGCACTTTCTTTAGTTATATTTGTCCTTGTTTGGTATTTATGTCATGCTTATTCACACTTAGTGTTTTGTTTCTGCTCAAGCATAAGCAAAACAACGTCAATACAAACTAGTTGACAGCCACGAGAGCTGCCACCTATTGAATATGCATATGATTAAAAGGCACTAAACTAAACCACTAAAAGCTTAATGTCGGTTTATTTTGTGTGTCACATGTTTCAATAAGTTTAACATTGAATAGTTTTCATAATATAGTATTATCTGATAAAAGTGTATCTTTATTTAATTTCTTATTTCATAGTTGGCCTGAGAGCCAATCATCGTCTCTACCTGAACTTGGGGTAAAGCCCCCTGCCGGTAACATTGGTAGTACCTTAATGTTCTAGGCAGTTGTGAGGGACGAAAAAGTGCTGCCACCTCACGGCGCCTGGGTAATCGAGGCTAAGTTAGCCAGAGACATTTTGTCGGTTGCCCGGATTTTGATCAGGCAGCAGGGCATCACGCGTCTTGCAATTTGCCAATTAAGCTACCGCTTGAGTCCCCTTGGTAGACAATTGGATCAGCCTTCGCGTCACCCACTTTGCCTGCACTATAACTCTTTAGTTGACTAGGTGAACCACGAGCTAAGGCGCTTAATTGTATTCTTTCACAAAATCATCTTTTGGAAGCATCGTGGAATGATCTTGGATTGGGCTCCGTTGCTGTGCGATGATGGCGTACACATCACGGCAGCCGGCGAAAGGCTATATAATCACTCGATTCGGGAGCGGGGGGACACTATTCACAAGGAAAAGGGCCTGTGGCGGTTGGCCACTCACCCTTGATGCACGTAAACAGCAATATTTGTAATGCTGGCTTTAATTCGCATGCATTTATTATGATGCATAGCTCCAGTTATATGATTTCTAGTTACTATGAGGTGATCCGATAATAAAATTTGCCCTTTTGCACTTTACAACTGTTGTCAACTGTTGGTATGTTTGCCTCAAACAAGCTGCGGCAACACTTAGGTACACAGTTAACTGGCTCTCTAGTATGATACATAGATATTATTATTATATATACGCCCACTTTGGAATGTAGCAGATTGTGGGAACTACCGTTCCGATACTTGTCGGTATGGTTTCTCCGTTCCGTTTTGATTCCGTACCGTTTTTTAGTAATGGGAGGATCATCGTTTGAATAGTTAAACATTATGTATGTGAACTGAAGAAAATTGCATTCAAAGAATTCCTCCAAACGTAATTTTTACCCATCCATAAAACAGGTTTTTCAACAGTGTTACCGGCACACAGTCAACGTATAAATCACCAAAACATACTTACGAGAGCGCAGCAGGCAAGACTAAACACCATGGTCCCGCTGTAGTTTGCGGCATCGTACTCTGCCCCGGTCTTGACGTAATTTTGCGTCACCGCAACTCCTACGATGCTGAGGATAAACGCGGCAAGGACAATGATCAAGTGAAAGATGCCCAGAATTAGCGACGATTTCTTCGAGTAGTTAGGGTAAGTCGACCCGTCGTCTTTCGGGACAACGATTACGTTCTGTGGGGTCGTTTGCATCATCTTGGGAGAGTGGACGACTAAAGCAGTGTCAAACCAACGGACTGTGACGGAGTGAGTGGCGTGTGCGTTGATACACCGTGCTTGCAGAAAACCTGAACAGAAACAGGTAATACAGTGTAAATAAACATTCTGTACTAGCACCCATTTTGAACTTGAAATCGGCCTGTCAGCTTCAGTGTTTACTACGTTCTATTAGAGCTGATAACATAAGTTTCGTTCAAATGGTGATTCAAACATGACAATCTATACGGATTTGTCCATTGCATCAATATTAAAATTCAATCAATTAAACAACTTTAAAACCAACTTGGCGACACTTGTTTGCAAGATGGTCGCCAGTGTCTCCTGTATATGTATATTTTCAATTTATTAGATAGTTTTTGTCCGATTTCAGTCATATTTACGGACAGATAATGATGATTTGTGGATGCTATGTAGATGGAACGAGTATTCGGCATAACTCCGGCAATGGATACGGTACGTATGTCGCTCAAGAAATGCCAATTCGTTTTGGCTGCTTGAGCATCTTTGTTATGAATAGTGATTCCCTTTGTTGTCTAACCATCCCTGTGCTTGGCGGGAACATCTTGGGACTGGATCATTGAGATTTTGTGGTGCAGGAAAGTCGCAAAAGCAGTGGAAATATTGATATTATAAGTATCATTTGGTGTCAGTAGTATTCATAAACTGCCGGCAGACATATCAAGAAACGATAATACCTAAAAGTTAGCAAGAGTAAGTATTTTAGACTACCTCTTAGCATTCGTGAGCGATATTAGAAGGTTTGTTAATAAATCGTAGTGTTATGCTCATTCGCTAGGGGGCGTATGGTGTAAGTCTAGCGTAGAATAGTTGGGCATTAGGTTATAGGTAAGTATAATTCAGAGTATGGTTTACATTATTCAATATATGAGAATAATTGACTTGTAGTAAAAGACTACAAACAAAGAAATATCTGCCAAATATCGTAATAACTTAACTTCAATTTGACTCATGAACCAGTGCGAACTGGTTCAAAGTACACAAATGTAAACAAATAGTTATGTCGTAGTAGAAGGCCTCTTAGCTTAGATTTAGTCATTCTGGTACACATTTTACGTCGGGTGTTGGAAGGTGGGATGTCTACTGAAGCAGGTAGTTGGGTTGACGGATATTGTGAAGGGAATGAGATGAGAATTAGCAAGGAGACAGGTGGAATGGAGAGAGACGACAGGGAGAGAGTTGGGAATACAGTGAGACTGAAGGAGCAGAATAGTGGCACGAAGACTGAGGAAAGGAGACTGAGAGGAGGAAAGAAATTGGAGAATCGACAGCAGGAAACATGACAGGCGTAAAGGTGACACGGGAAAAAGTGACCGTAGAGAAGGAGGGGAAATGGACGGGAGTAGAGAGAAGAAAATGCAATGGGAGGAAAGTTGTCGGAACAAAAGGAAGTGACAGTAAACGTGACAGAAGAGAAGTCGATAAAAGGGACGATGACAGGAAAAAAAATGACAAGAGAAAAAGCGGCAGGAAAGAATGGAATGGAAGAAAATGTGATAGGAGATAAATCGACAGGAAAAAGACAACAACCAGACAGATGCAAACCGGAGAAGGAACAACTCTGAAGCAGTGGTTGAGGGGGCAATGACAAAAGAGAGGGTGTTCATGAGCGAATCTATTCTGAGAAAGGCACACAAGACATTAACTAGGGGAGAATGACGTTGTTTGTTTCCCAGGGGCAAGGATAGAACATGTCACTGAAAGGATGGAGAAGATATTTGGGCATGCATGGCAAAGGAGGGTCTGTACTTGTACACGTAAGAAAAAATAATGCAGACAGGGGATGAACAACTGGAATAGTACATATGTACAGACAGTTAGTGAGGAAGTTAAAGAAGACAAATGTTTAACAAATTATTCTCACAGGAATGTTGCCAGTAATGGGAGGAAGGGGTCAACATATAGAAACTGCAAGAGGATGACGATCAATGCACTGGTTACGCAGATGTATGAAGAAGAGGTGGTGGGATTGATAGATTTATGGGAATACTTTGTTGGTAGGGAAGGTATGTATACGAAAGATGGCCTCCATCTAAGTGGAAAGGGGCAGCAGTTTTCCCAGAGAACCTGCTGCGATCTGTTGATATTGGGACAGGGAATGAGCAAACTGGACTACCGGGGATTTTAATCATGGGCATATACAATATAAATCTGTACAGAGTACAGGGATGGGGAACACACGTTTCTTTTTTTGTGTACAATATAGTTTCCTTTATTACCATTCGCTAATACCAACCAGGGGTGAGAATGTGTTAGACATAGTTTTGTTCTCACCGAATTAATTAGTTGGCAATGTCAATATATGTAAGCCACTGGGGAGTAGTGATCACAGCCAGATACATTTTACCATCAAAGTAAAACCAGAAAGGAATAATAAAAAGCAGTACAAGAGAAATTTCCACAAAGGAAGATGTAAGGACGTGAGGAAATATTTAGTAAAGATAGGCTGGACTAACACACTGAAGAATAAGACAGCAACAGAATGCTGGAATATCTGAAAGAGTGAAATTAAGTGTATCGTCGATAAATTTGTTCCCTTGAAAAACCAAGGGAAACGGTTCAGAAGGAAACACTTATCGAAACATGCCATTAGAAAAAATAATTACAACACGTGATTTGGAAGTCACATAGACGTAAGATGATGAAGACTGCAACATTTGTAAAGAAGCACTAACACAAGCTACAACTGAAATTACAAATTCAAAGAGAAGCTATGGCCAAAATTAGCTTGTAATATAAAACATGACTGCAAGAGTTTTTTATGCACATGTTCGGAGCGAACAGAACGTTCAGGATCAGGTCGGTCCTCTTCAAGAAAGTGCTGGAAATATAATATTAGAGGCATTCTTAATTGCAGAAGGCCTGAATGAGTATATTATTTCGGTGTTTACCAGGGAAGATATTAGTTCACTGTCAGTACCAGAGGCTAAGTTCAAGGGGGTGGAATCAGATTTTTAGGACAGTTAATTGTAACCGCGGAAATGGTAGCTAAGAAAAGAAGGGCTATGAATCACGTGGAGTGGATGGGATTCCATCAAAACTATTACAGGAAATTGCAGAAAAAAATAGCTTTCAACCGTTTTCAACTTGTCATTAGAAGATGTGGTTCCTTTAGAATGGAAAGAAGCAAACATTATACCGTTATATAAAAAAGGGTCAAGAAACAAGTCAGATGACTAAAGACCAATGAGTTTAGCAGCAATGATTTGCAAATGATTAGAAAGACTAATTATTGATCACATGGTGGATGTCTTTGCTAAACATAACTTGATAAACCCATCTCAAGATGGGTTTGTTAAAGCAAGGTCATGCTTAATAAATATATAAAGTTTTATGGGTAGACGAGGGTTCACCAGTAGATATCATCTACTTAAATGTCAAAATGCTTTTGACAAAGTGCCACATCAAAGATTACTACTTAAACTAAACGTCAATGATATAGGAAATGGTATAACTAACTGCATAGAAAAATGGCTGATTGACATAAGACATCGGGTAGTAATTGATGGGGAGGCTTCCAATTGGAAATCGGTTTTGCGTGGGTTATCACAGGGATCAGTACTGGGACCTATATTATTCTTAATATATATCAACGATTTGGACGATGATATAACAAGCAAGGTGTTGAAATTTGCGGATGATACAAAAGTGATTAGAAGAATTGAACGTGGTGGAGATAGACATAATTTACAAGATGATCTTGATAGGCTGATAAAAAGTTCGGAAATGTGGCAATTGTTCAATTTTGGGAAATGTAAATGCCTCCTGACAGGACATGGGAACGAAGATGTACTATGTACAATGGGGGTATTGTACTAAATACTACTGTAAAAGAAAAGGACTTAGGGTTAACCATTAGTGCTGATATGAAGGTTTCAGAGCAGTGCGGAATTGCATCTTCAAAGGGAGATCATATCCTTGGATTAATTATGCGAAATATAGCGTATAAGGAAAAAAAACTAATAATAACAATATTTAGGCTTCCTTTAATTAAAACAGGGCACATAAGCTTGGGTGTGCAAGAAGGATATAGATATGCTAGAAAGAGTACAGAGAGCGACTGTAATGAAACGAAAACTGAGGGATCGTAGTTACGAAATATGCCTAAAAGTATGTGGTTTAACTACACTATATACCTGGAGATTGAGAGGAGATCAGATATAATTGTTTAAAATATTGAATGGTTATGAAAATACTGATTTAATTTCTTTTTCAGTTAAGAAAGATCGAAGGACTATAGGACATGAAGGTACATTAGTAAAGGAACATTGTAGATTAGATATAAGAAAGTTCTCATTTTCATAAAGGACTGTAAATGAATGGAACAAATTATCTGCTGATTGTGTGGGTGCTAGTACCGTGAATAAGTTTTAAAATAAAATCTACACATACCTCAGAAGGGCTGGATACACGATAAATAAAAAGGGTTGGATTCTCGATTAGCCAAAAGGCTTCCTTGGCCACCTGCCATCTAGAATTAATTCTTTGGGTGGCACTCTTGTAACTGCGTTGAGTGTTAGGATCAAAAGCATGTTGTAATTAGCCCGACTTGATACCATTTGAGAAATGTCATCAGAATTCGTAGAAGGATGAGAAGATTGAGGTTGATTGTGCATGTGTTGTGGAACAAAACAGAGATAGCCAATGTCTGACTGCCTTGAATGGATGTGGAAAGTGGGTAGCCATAAAGCAACGTGACCAACAAAAGATGAAAAAGAAAGACAACCACCGATCTATAAAACGTGGGAATAAGTCAAAAGGCTAGTCAGAGACAGGAAAAAAATGGAGAAGAGGCACTAGACGAGTAGACGTAAGGTAACCGTGGATAAGCTGAATTACCATGAATAACGTTTATGGGAACCGTCTTACGGTGGCTAGAAAAAGAACAAGTAATAAGCTGAAATGACTATCTGTATATTGGTAGAATCCATACTGCCGCACGGTCAGAAATTTCTCTACTGAGCGATGCTGGCTTGTCCCTTACCCTGATCTGGAAATGGACTCTCTGGACATTCTGAATGAGTGTTTCTTGTAATGGGGAAGATTCTTTGCCTTTATTGCAGTATTGGTGGTGATCAAGACCCGAGTTTATATTACCTGCAATCAGCGGGTTTTCTTATTCTATGTTGTCACGCGAGTCTCTTTTTTGAACGAGTTGCGCTTGCTGTCTACATGGATGTCATCTAACATTAGTTCCCATCAACACATTCTTAAGGAATTGTCTTTGACTGTAAGGTGCATTAACACCAATTTATTCCACGGTTCGTCGTCTTTGATTTGTTATCGGCGTGTATCGTACGCGTTTCCCAGTTAAACAAAACACATGCTCTGGTACTGGCGTAGAAAATATGTCACCGTTTGATCTACAAATCTGTGGTAAAAGATAGCATTATATTAATAGGCGCTGGAACCAGGGGGGGGGTAGGAGGCTGAACCCCCAATGTTTTGGAGGGGGGCTGGAAATAGGCGTAGCCAGCCAATGCTTATGGAAGGGGTGTGCATTTTCGGGGGAAAATTATTAGTGGGGCTGGAGATAGGATTAGGCTCCACTAATTGGGAACGGTGCATTTTTGTTGTGCTACCTATATACGTAGATAAAAGGGTTGGACTCTCGATAAGCCAAAGGGCTTCCTTGTTCACCTTCCATCTAGAATTAATTTTCTGGGTGGCAATCTTTTTAAATCTTGTTAAGTGGGAATAACCTTTCACTAGGAAGAGTGGGAAGTAGCCAGTATTTAAAGAACGAGTAGTGTGGGCGATTGGAAGACGAATTGCGGAGGACTTGCAGGCGAGAACCACGTAACACCACGTCTGGTTCACACGGAAGACCTGATTGTACTGATCTTCATCGTGCTAACTTCTGTATTAAAATTCTTAAAGCGAACAATGGAAGGTCTTCTGCGATGAGTGAGTAATCGCATAGTATTTGTTATTGGTACAAACCACGACCCGCCAGCCATCCCTACCAACACGTGGTGTAGAATAGAAGATATGGAGCGATCCAAGATGGTTTTCTTAGCCACAACGAATAACTGCCGAATTAAACTGAAGTGAGATTTATGTAATGCAACGCTAACTGTGGTCCGTCAGCATCGTAATAATAATAATCATAATAATCATAATAATTGTATTAATAATAATAATTTTTGCGTCTAAATCCCCTGAAACCAAGGTCTGAGACGCGTCAAGACAAAAGGGTTGGTTAATGTCAGATTCGATAAGCCGTATTAAGGTCGTCAACAGATAGATCGAGACGCCAGGAAGCTAAGGTGGATGTTTTTAAATGACGGCGAAATTGTGTGATATTTTCACTTGATCTAACGCTAAGAGGGAGCATATTCCAAATCGTTGGAGCAGCGACAAAAAAATCCTAGTTCCAGTATCATTATTGATTCTACAGGAAAAAAACATAGATCAGAAATACATTTTCGAAACTATTAGACTATCTTACAGGAGTCAGCAATGAACGTAAATGTGCTGAGTAGTTAATTAGAGAAGTATAAATAACTACTGTGCTGGTTGCTTACAGGAAAGTGCCTGATAGGTAACGGTTCACATCTAAATAGCATATGATATTGGATAGGAATCCAGTGCAATGACCTGAGAAAAAGCACTGCCTGAGAAATCCGAGTCATAACCTAAGCGAAGCAATTATCTCGATTGATAGGACGGTTTTCTAGGTATTGTGCCACTCCGCTCCACAAAAAACGTTTGTCAGTGGTGAGTACGCATACCGAATGTGCAAGGTGTGAAATGTGTCATACATCAAATCCATATTCTACATTCTACGTTGTTTTCGTCGTCCACGTTTCGCTATCTTTCGGGCATCCGTCTCAACGGTGCTTTGGCGATATTTTCATCGTCCATTCACGACACGTGGTGATCCATGTTGAGCAAGCATTCCTGTTTCCAGACGTATAAAGTGTCAGCAGTTGTTCATTAGTACTATTTCTTTGCCACCATGTTATAGACAACGTCGATATTTTCATGTATGCATATTGCCGTTTCATATGTATTGAATAAAATGAGTAATACTGATTTAGCTAATAACACAAACACAACGACCTTAATCACTTATCCTCTATCTGAAAAGGAGAGGAGTTTTCCCTTGAAAGTTTGTTATCAATGAGGGGTATTACCTGAAGTGTTATGTCCATGTGGACAATTTGTATTTATAAAGTGTTCTTTTCGTGAGTGATATGTCAGTGGTGGGTTATAATCGAGAGGAATATGTTCTGAAGGGTTAAATATCCTGGTGGATTATAACCAAAGATATTATATCCAAAGGATTTGTTTGTGATAGGAGACACTGTTTCTCAGTCTGACTAGTGTAGGTAATGTATGATTTCCTTTGTTTTATAGTATGTTGTAGTCTCCTGAAACTTAGCATCTGGTAATAGTAATTAAATTGCATCTTCTGTAGTAAAGTAATAACATCACCAGGCGCAGTCCCAACAGTTGGTGCTGTGTCTTATGTTCAAAAATGCAAGAATGTTTTAAAGTTAGTTCAAAAACAGCATCCTCGGATTCGGGCCGGCCACGCCGAGCGACCGGTCACTCTAATTGCGTTTTGTTAGCGGAGCCTGCCACTCCGAGTGACCGGTTACCCCAATTCCACTTTGTTAACGGAGTCCGAAATAGGTTGCGTTCGCTGGAGATGAAAGGCCTAACCAGTTGACCTAAGTTGACACAATATCCGATGTACCGTGGTTCCTGTGTATTGTGTATTTCTCCTCAAGCGTCCGGGTTCACCCGCTTCTTTCTACATGCATACTTTTTTCAGTGGATACATTGAGTGATTAGTCATTCTCCAAGAGAGCCACATTGGAGTTACGTTCAAAGTATCGAGGAATCATGATATGCGGCGTACAGTGCCAGCATAGCAATATATATATTTTACAGAATTCTAAAAAATAGATGTGGCATAAACATTCTATTAAATTCTGTAGCATATTCTGTAACATTCAACATAATTTCTATAGTCGCGTTAATAGTGGTAGTGGGCAAATGTGTAATCTGTCGTGGACTCACAGAGTGGTGGTCTCTATCTCACGGTCAGGCGTCTGAGAAACGCCGAGCAGGCATTTGAATTTTTGAAGTGTGGTAAAACAGTGCATACAAAATGCATACAATGTGCGTACCAAATAGGTAAATAAATAACACTACATAATTACCTTTTTTAATACATCGCCAATTGGTAGATCAACGGTGAATGGTCAACGGATGCGATTAAGCACAGGCAGACGCGAACGAACACTTGCACCTGGGAGTAGATATTGCCACTTTGCCCCCAAAGTTAGCGTATTACTATATTATAGAATAGTTAGCGAACGAACACTTGCACCTGGAAGTAGATATTGCCACTTTGCCCCCAAAGTTAGCGTATTACTATATTATAGAATAGTTAGCGAACGAACACTTGCACCTGGGAGTAGATATTGCCACTTTGCCCCCAAAGTTAGCGTATTACTATATCATAGAATAGTTAGCGAACGAACACTTGCACCTGGAAGTAGATATTGCCACTTTGCCCCCAAAGTTAGTGTATTACTATAAGACAGATAATTCAGCGAACAAAAAGCTTTCACTAAATTGCGTTTGTGTTGCATACGTGTCGACTGCCGTATAGCATGCCCGCACTTATGATGATACTCGAAACACTGAATTTGACGTCAATTTGCAGCACACCTGTGTGACGTGTTGAAAAAACACTACTAGCTAACGATCAATCTCATAGTTGTATTTGCAGTAATAACAGTCGAGAAATCAGCTTGATAAAAATATTACCAAACTATGTTTTCGAATATGTAACTCACCTGTGTCGATAAGACAGTAATTATACACAACTACGTCGTAATGTTTGTTACTTCTTCTTAGCACACCTGTTGTCGAAACAGTTTTTTCCGCATAATAAGAGGTGTACCAAAGTAGTGCGGGTCTACGTGCGAATGAACGCGGTGATGCGGAACTGATTGACATATGAAAAGTGGGTCGCTGCTCTGTCACTAGCTACACTAATGCACAGCCCATGTTTCTTTGATATTGGGCTTACGTTCTTCCAGCATGTCTGTGTAATATTTTTGTTGCTCATTTAATCTTATTAAAAACTCTCAATATTATTTTTATTTATTATTAATTTCTGGCTTAGGTCTGTTTCATTTCTTTCGGAATAACTTTGCTTTATTTAATTTAATGTCATCCAAGGTTCACGTTTATTGTATTTTTTCTTAACTTTAACAGATTTAATGGGACAAGATATTTCGAAAAGTGATTTGTATATTATCATAAAATTATTGTAAGCTTCATTCGCATTGGCATTGGGTAATATAGTTGAGTAATCAGCCTTAGCTAATAGATTTCTAAATGATGAAATAGTTTTTTGGTAAACCATCGGACCTGCTTATATATTGATCTTTGTGGTCGAGGTGTACCATATATTATATGAAATATTCCAAAGTGATCAGCTAAATCAGTTATAATAATCCCCGATTGATAACTAGGATGAGTATTATTTGAACATAAGTGATCTATAAATGTTGCTGAATATGACGGTATTCTTGGTGTTTGGGATATATGCGGAATAAATCCTTGGGATATTACGGTATCTATGAAGTCGTTAGTGTTTTGATGGGTGATACAATTTAGAAAAAAATAATGTTCTAATCACCCATGAAATAAGCAGTTTTATTTTCATTTGAAATTTAACCCTGGATTTCTATAATATTACTTATAAATAGATCGATATCTGCATGGGGAGGAGTGTTTGGTCGATACATTATACCTACTATAATAGGTTTATTATGATTACCTTGAACTTCAAAAAATATAGACTCAAATACATAAGGAATAAATATGTAAAGATCATAACGTTTAAACGTTTAAAGTAAATCAAGCTTTCGTTTATATACAATGTATATTCCAACTCCACCGTAACCATCATAATTGTGTAGCCTTGTATTAAAAAGTAAACTGTGGTACCCACTTATGTTGTATTGTTGGGAATCATGTATTTTAAATATTTCTGCTAAAACAATTATATCAAGTTTGAGGCCATTTGAAGATAAATTAAAAAAGTAATTCTTGCATGGAATCCCAGTGTGCCTCTAAATTGCGACAAGTTATACAGAACATCGACAGAAATATATTATCACAGTGGAAAGCATTGGATAATTCAATTGGGGTGATGTATTTGCAATCATTTGTAGTTAAAGAAATAGGAGAGTCATGATATATGTCATCTTCGTAATGATTATTATCATTGTACAACTTTCTAAAATCAAAATTTTCATTTGTTTGTATCCGGTCAATACTAATATCATCGTCCATTTACAAATATCATTGGTTATCGCATATTATTCCAATCTTCGCAATCCGTCGTCTTTACGCAACTACCAGAAGCAACATAAAATGTAAAATATAAAAAACTGTAGTGTAAAAAATGTGATAGAAAATGTGTCATTATGACTTTCACCGTTGTATACGTATTAGTAAAAAAAAGAAAACATATGTAATAGAACAAATGTCATGAGTACAGGCGTAGGCTAGGAAAGGGGTGAGCTATGTTGTCAACAATGACAACATGTTGATTAAGTATTGCTTATAATGTTTGCTTATAATAATACTAGTAATAATAGAAGGAAAAAACATAATGTCATGATTAATTCATGTGTCAAATTATCAGCAGGAGTTTAACATTAATGAAGTTAGTTAAATAGCATATTAATGTGATAATGATCTCCGATGGTATATTATACAAATTATTAATGATGAAAAAACCAGTAATAGGTTGAAACATAATACCACGTTGTGACCAACATCACAATCACAATGGCTGTAAAAATTGCATTAATTTAGTTATCACCATAATAATGAGATAATGATCCCCGATAGCTTATGATAAATATTGTTAATTAAAAAACAGTAATAGAGTAAAACATAATACCATGATGTGACCAACACAATGGTATCATGTTGACAATGTGAAGTTTGTGAGCCTCTGGGGAGTAGTGACCACAACCAGATACATTTTACCATTAAAATAAAATCAGAAAGTAGTAATAAAAAGCAGGACAAAGGACAATATAAAGACATGAGGAAATATTTAGCAAACATAGACTGGAATAACACACTGAAGAATAAGACAGCAACAGGATGCTGGAATATCTTAAAGAGTGAAATTTAGTGCATCGTCGATCAATGTGTTCCCTTGAAAAAAACAACGGAAACGGTCTAGAAAGAAACAATTATCGAAAGAAACCATTAGAAAAATAAATTAAGTACAAAACAAATGACGTCGAAAGTAGACGTACTAGAAATAATGAAGAGTACAACATTTATAAAGAAGCATTTAACCAAGCCACAACTGAAAATAGAAATTCAAAGGGAAGCTATGAAAAAAATGTGCTTGTAATATAAAACGTGACAGCAAGAGTTGTTATGCATATGTTCGGAGCAAACAGAAAGTACAGGATAAGGTCGGTCCTCTAGAAGAGAGTGCTGGAAATATAATATCAGATGGATTCTTAATGGCAGAAGACCTGAATGAGTATTTTAGTTCGATGTTTACCAGGAAAGATATTAGTTCATTGCCAGTATCAGAGGCTATGTTCAAGGGGGCGGAATCAGATTCCAACCAAACTACAATTGGAAATTGTAGAACAAATGAGCCTACCGCTTGCAACAGTGTTCAACTTGTCATTAGAAGAGGAAGTGGTTCCTGTAGAATGGAAAGAAGCAAACATTATATCGTCATTAAAAAAAGGTTCGAGAAACACGTCAGAGATCTACAAACCAGTGAGTTTAACATGGGTGATTAGCAAATTATTAGAAGCACTAATTAAAAATCACATGGTGAATTTTCTTGTTTAACAAAACTTGATAAACCCGTCTCAACATATGTTTCTAAAAGCGAGTTCATGCTTAATAAATATGTTATATTTTTGAAGATATCACTAACTGGGTAGATGAGGGATCACAAGTAGATATGATCTACTTAGATTTTCATAAAACTTTCGACAAAGTGCCACATCAAAGATTCCTGCTTAAACTAAAGGCAAATGGCACAGGAAATTCTATAATTAACTGGACATAAAATAGCTGAATGATAGAAGACAACGGGTAGTAGTTCATGGGAGACTTCAAACTGGAAACCAGTTTTGAGTAGGTTACCACAGGGATCAGTACTGGGACCTATACTATTCTTAATATATATATCAACAATTTGGACGATGATATAACAAGCAAGCAAGTTGTCGAAATTTGCGGATAATACAAACGTGTTTGGAAGGATTAAAAGTAATGGATATAGAGAGCATTTAAAAGATGATCTTGACAGGTTGATCAAATGGTCTGAAAAATGGCAAATGCTGTTCAATTTTGGGAAATGTAAATGCCTTCACACAGGACATGGGAACGAAGATGCAGAGTATACAATGGGGGTTCTGTACTAAGTACTGCTGTAAACGAAAAGGACTTAAGGTTAACCATTAGTGTTGATATGAAGGTTTCAGAGCAAGTCGGAATTGCAGCTTCAAAGGGAAATCAAATTTCTGGATGAAATAAGCGAAATATAGCGTATAAAGAAAAATAACTAATAATACCGTTGTACAAATCAATAGTTATGCCTCATTTAGAATATTATATACAAACGTGTAGGCCATATCGCAAGATATGCTAGAATGAGTACTGAAGAGAGCGACTAAAATGATCCCAAAACTGAGGGATCTTAGTTCGGTGAAATACGCCTAAAAGATAAGATAAACGTGTCTAAAACATTGAGTGGTTATAAACATATTGATAGAAATATGTTTTGTCAGTTAAGAAAGATAGAAAGACCAGAGGACATGAAGATACATTAGTAAAGGAGCAGATTAGATATAAGAAAGTTGTAATTTTTACAAAGGACTGTAAATGAATGGAACATTTTGTCTGCTGATTGTGTGTGAGCTAGGAGCGTGAATATGTTTAAAAATAAAATCGACACATACCTCAGAAGGGCGGGATGCAAGTAGATAAAAGTGTTGGACTCGTGATAAGCCAAAGGGCTTCCTTGTCCACCTGCCATCTATAGTTAATTCTTTTGGTGGCAATATTGTTAAATCTTGTTAAATCATGTATGTTTTTATCATCCTTTGTATGAGCAAAACTACCCATAAACCAGTTGGTGCTAGATATTCACAGAGGGACAAAACGATTTCCCTTAGTATTGGTAGTGACGATTATTATAACATAAATATTTGTTATTTATTCTTCTTAATACTAAGATATATGTTGCAGGTATGCTGCCTGTCAAATTGCGTTTAATAAGCCTGAAATATTGTTCGCAAGTTGCATATTTGTGTCCGCGAAACGTTCAAATTGTAAACACCACCGTGAAGTAGTGAACAATCGCTATTCCGATTTAAAACAATAGTAATTCCCCTCTCAATTGTATTGCAACATTTTAGCTGACATTTGCTCTACAACCTTATCACTAGACAGCACTATTTGTTTAAATAGGAAAACTCGTTTGAAACTATTGTTTATATATGCAAACTTAATAAAAAGAAAGAAAGGCCTACAGTAGCTACACTAGTAGCAGGGACGAAACAAAAACACTTACTTTAATCATACAAGACTGTTCCGCGAGCTTGCTTGAGAAAACGCAAAAATGGTTGGCATTTTTCGGCAGCATTTGATTAAGCAATATTGAAAATCCCGAATACGAATCACATAGAGAGCGCGATAGTGTCGTGGCTAGCACATCCGCCTCGCATTCCAACGCTCTGAGTCCAAAACCCGGAACGGGCAGACATGGTATATCTGATGTAAAAAACTTGGCTCTCAAAACTGGGAATCCTTCGTGACTCGGAAATCACGTTAATGTCGGTCTCGTCTCAATTTGGGACGTAAAAGAACCACTGAGGACGACAATCACCATGGCTGTGACGACCACCCCCCAGTGCCAGCATAGAAAGGTCGGAATGGCAATAAAGTTCTCAAAAAGGCTGCCTATTTGAAAAAATTAATCAAATAACTAATTACCCTAAACTATCACATGCTACGGCAATGAATGGGGACAGTCACGGGCATAATAAGCACAGCTTAGGCTGCCTTACCACTTCGGCTTGGCGGCAAAAGTTGATGGCTTCGGTGGGACAATTCGGTTGCACTAGCGGCGTTTTACAAAATAAAATCGCTGAAATTGTACAATCGGCGCCGTTGTTTTATGAAAGGTTTCGACTACTATATTAATTATACTCACATTTTTGTGGCAAATTACTTAATTAATTAATTTACACAGAGTCGATGCCTACACGATTAATGTCACCTAGTTTCATACTACATTTGTAATTATATATTATGAATAGACGCTTAGCAAACACACGGTGCTGCTGTATGATTAGTCTTAGTTATACCCAATGGCATGTGCACACCTCTAGTAGCCTGTGACTGCGATCAGTCAGACAACTGTTGAATTATAGTCGATTGTTGCACTTGATACACCGCACGACTCGTCCGCTATATTATGTGTCTTCCAAGAAGAATTTGAAAAGATCAAACAACGGTCGACCGCTCTGTAAGGCACGGTACACGCAGACGTATAATAGGAACCCGTAGACATACGCATACATAAGATAAAAACACGTGGACACACGCGCATTCACACATAACGGGAACATGTGGACACACGCATTCACACACACATACTCACGAACTGTCTTCAACTGCACTCTTGCAAAACGTTATATAAGTTGGCATTTTTATGTATGACAAATGTGGAAAACAAACACATTGTATTCTAGCAAAATACAACATACGGTGAATATAATACAAATAACTGCTCATGTAGATCGTATTGTTGAAATGTAGTTTAACAACGAAGGTATGCATAAACACATATTTACAAACTAAAAACTAGTGAAACGTTATTTAAATATAAACTGATTAAATATATATGTAGTTAAGCAATTAGAAAAATTATTCTCTCCGTGTAAATACAATTACTAATTACCTAAAAAGGTATAGTAAATTAAATTAAAATGAAGTTCAGCAACAATCAAAAGTACTACGATCCCAAAGATAATGTTCATCTTTAAAATGTCAACTCGTCAGGCAGCAATATTCTTTGCGGAAAAGGAACCTATTGATGACCTTCTTGAATGACACCACCGAACCCGAAGATCTGGCTGACACAGGCAGCGGATTTCAGACAACAGGTACGACTACAACAAAGGAGCGGTTCCCATATCGCGCCAGTCTACTCCTGGGCACGATATGACTAATAAATGTTGTTCAGCCGATCGCAGCAAACGCTTGGCGCTGTGCCATTGTAACTAGTCAGTTAAATTGTATGAGGTCGTGGCGTACAAACATACATTGACAAGCAGGAGAATATTACATTTTATTCTGCGGTGAACTGGTGATGTGCCAACAAATGGCTAAAATCAACAAATGTCGCAACCAACGATACAAATCGCAAAACTAAATGTCTCAAAATCGACAGATGTTGCACAACGCCTCAAATGTCGCAAAGTCGACGAAAGTCATAAATTGATATATAAGCGACTATATATGTTGTAACGACAAATGTCCATGCTCATATCGCAAAGCATTTGTCAGCACAACAGATTGGCAACTATACATCCCGGAGAAGCTCTTTCACGCTCTCTGCCTCTGCCTCTGCCTCTGCCGCTGCCTCTGCCTCTGCCTCTGCCTCTGCCTCTGCCTCTGCCTCTGCCTCTGCCTCTGCCTCTGCCTCTGCCTCTGCCTCTGCCTCTGCCTCTGCCTCTGCCTCTGCCTCTGCCTCTGCCTCTGCCTCTGCCTGATTTTTATTTTTTATTTGTTTAAATGTTACAACACAGTTGTTTTTATATCCTATTTGACTACGCGGATGGAATAATAAATGCTCACAACCAGTTGGTGGATTACAGTAATGTGGAATTATACATAAATCAAAAAGTTAGAGAAGGAACACACACACATACACACACACACACACACACACACACACACACACACACACACACACACACACACACACACACACACACACACACACACACACACACACACACACACACACAGACACAGACACACTCACACATACACACACATACACACAAACACACACACACAGACACACACACACACACACACGCACACACACAAACACACGCACGCACACAAACACACAAACGCAGGCACACACACACACACATACACATGTGTCGTCACCCGTCCACAGCAGAATAAAGTATAATATAATATCTGCTTGCCTATCTATGTTTGTACGCCACGAACCCACGAATTCATATAATTTAACTGACTTGCTACATTGACACATCGCCAAGCGTTCGCTGCGATCCGCTGAACAACAATTATTAGTCATATCGTGCCAAGGAGTAGACTGACGCGATATGGGAACCGCTCCTTTGTTGTAGTCGTATCTGTTGTCTGAAATGCGCTGCCTGTGTCAGCCGGATCTTCGGGTTCGGTGGTGTCATTCAAGAAGGCTATCAACAGGTTCCTTTTCCGCAAAGAATATTGCTGCCTTAAGAGTTGGCATTTTAAAGTTGAACATTATCTTTAATATCGTACTACTTTCAATATATATATTTTACAGAATTCTAAAAAAATAGATGTGGCATAAATATTCTATTAAATTATGTAGCATATTCTGTAACATTCAATAGAATTTCTATAGTCGCGTCAATAGTGGTAGTGGGCAAATGTGTAATCTGTCGTGGACTCACAGAGTGGTGGTCTTTATCTCCCGGTCGGGCTTGTGAGAAACGCCGAGCAGGCATTTGAATTTTTGAAGTGTGGTAAAACAGTGTATACAAAATGCATACAATGTGCGTACCAAATAGGTAAATAAATAACACTACATAATTACCTTTTTAAATACATCGCCAATTGATATATCAACGGTGAATGGTCAACGGATGCGATTAAACACAGGCAGACGCGAACGAACACTTGCACCTGGGAGTAGATATTGCCACTTTGCCCCCAAAGTTAGCGTATTACTATAAGACAGATAAGTCAGCGAACAAAAAGCTTTCACTAAATTGCGTTTGTGTTGCATACGTGTCGACTGCCGTGTAGCATGCCCGCACTTATGATGATACTCGAAACACTGAATTTGACGTCAACTTGCAGCACACCTGTGTGACGTGTTGAAAAAACACTACTAGCTAACGATCAATCTCATAGTTGTATTTGCAGTAATAACAGTCGAGAAATCAGCTTGATAAAAATATTACCAAACTATGTTTTCGAATATGTAACTCACCTGTGTCGATAAGACAGTAATTCTACACAACTACGTCGTAATGTTTGTTACTTCTTCTTAGCACACCTGTTGTCGAAACAGTTTTTTCCGCATAATAAGAGGTGTACCAAAGTAGTGCGGGTCTACGTGCGAATGAACGCGGTGATGCGGAACTGATTGACAGATGAAAAGTGGGTCGCTGCTCTGTCACTAGCTACACTAATGAACAGCCCATGTTTCTTTGATATTTGGCTTACGTTCTTCCAGCATGTCTGTGTAATATTTTTGTTGCTCATTTAATCTTATTAAAAACTCTCAATATTATTTATATTTATTATAAATTTCTGGCTTAGGTCTGTTTAATTTCTTTCGGAATAACTTTGCTTTATTTAATTTAATGTCATCCAAGGTTCACGTTTATTGTATTTTTTCTTAACTTTAACATATTTAATGGGACAAGATATTTCGAAAAGTGATTTGTATATTATCATAAAATTATTGTAAGCTTCATTCGCATTGGCATTGGGTAATATTGTTGAGTAATCAGCCTTAGCTAATAGATTTCTAAATGATGAAATAGTTTTTTGGTAAACCATCGGACCTGCTTATATATTGATCTTTGTGGTCAAGGTGTACCATATATTATATGAAATATTCCAAAGTGATCAGCTAAGTCAGTTATAATAATCCCCGAGTGATAACTAGGATGAGTATTATTTGAATATAAGTGATCTATAAATGTTGCTGAATATGACGGTATTCTTGGTGTTTGGGATATATGCGGAATAAATCCTTGGGATATTACGGTATCTATGAAGTCGTTAGTGTTTTGATGGGTGATACAATTTAGAAAAAAATAATGTTCTAATCACCCATTAAATAAGCAGTTTTATTTTCATTTGAAATTTAACCCTGGATTTCTATAATATTACTTATAAATATATCGATATATGCATGGGGAGGAATGTTTGGTCGATACATTATACCTACTATAATAGGTTTATTATGATTACTTTGAACTTCAAAAAATATAGACTCAAATACATGAGGAATAAATATGGAAAGATCATAACGTTTAAACGTTTAAAGTAAATCAAGCTTTCGTTTATATACAGTGTATATTCCAACTCCACCGTAACCATCATAATTGTGTAGCCTTGTATTAAAAAGTAAACTGTGGTACCCACTTATGTTGCATTGCTGGGAATCATGTATTTTAAATATTTCTGTTAAAACAATTATATCAAGTTTGAGGCCATTTGAAGATAAATAAAAAAGTAATTCTTGCATGGAATCCCAGTGTGCCTCTAAATTGCGACAAGTTATACAGAACATCGACAGAAATATATTATCACAGTGGAAAGCATGGGATATTTCAATTGGGGTGATGTATTTGCAATCATTTGTATTTAAAGAAATAGGAGAGTCATGATATATGTCATCTTCGTAATGATTATTATCATTGTACAACTTTCTAAAATCAAATTTTTTATTTGTTTGTATCCGGTCAATACTAATATCATCGTCCATTTACAAATATCATTGGTTATCGCATATTATTCCAATCTTCGCAATCCGTCGTCTTTACGCAACTTCCAGAAGCAACATAAAAAGTCAAATCAAAGAAACTGTAGTGTAGAAAATGTGATAGAAAATGTGTCATTATGACTTTCACCGTAGTTGTATACGTATTAGTAAAAAAAGAAAACATATATGTAATAGAACAAATGTCATGAGTACAGGCGTAGGCTAGGAAAGGGGTGAACTATGTTGTCAACAATGACAACATGTTGATTAAGTATTGCTTGTAATGTTTGCTTATAAAAATACTAGTAATAATAGAAGGAAAAAACATAATGTCATGATTAATTCATGTGTCAAATTATCAGCAGGAGTTTAACATTAATGAAGTTAGTTAAACAGCATATTAATGTGATAATGATCTCCGATGGTATATTATACAAATTATTAATGATGAAAAAACCAGTAATAGGTTGAAACATAATACCACGTTGTGACCAACATCACAATCACAATGGCGGTAAAAATTGCATTAATTTAGTTATCACCATAATAATGAGATAATGATCGCCGATAGCTTATGATAAATATTGTTAATTAAAAAACAGTAATAGAGTAAAACATAATACCATGATGTGACCAACACAATGGTACCATGTTGACAATGTGAAGATATGTGAACCTCTGGGGTGTAGTGACCACAACCAGATACATTTTACCATTAAAATAAAATCAGAAAGGAGTAATAAAAAGCAGGACAAAGGACAATATAAGGACATGAGGAAATATTTATCAAACATAGACTGGAATAACACACTGAAGAATAAGACAGCAACAGGATGCTGGAATATCTTAAAGAGTGAAATTTAGTGCATCGTCGATAAATGTGTTCCCTTGAAGAAAAAAAAACGGAAACGGTCTAGAAAGAAACAATTATCGAAAGAAACCATTAGAAAAATAAATTAAGTACAAAACAAATGACGTCGAAAGTAGACGTACTAGAAATAATGAAGAGTACAATATTTATAAAGAAGCATTTAACCAAGCCACAACTGAAAATAGAAATTCAAAGGGAAGCTATAAAAAAATGTGCTTGTAATATAAAACGTGACAGCAAGAGTTGTTATGCATATGTTCGGAGCAAACAGAAAGTACAGGATGAGGTCGGTCCTCTAGAAGAGAGTGCTGTAAATATAATATCAGATGGATTCTTAATGGCAGAAGACCTGAATGAGTATTTTAGTTCGATGTTTACCAGGAAAGATATTAGTTCATTGCCAGTACCAGAGGCTATGTTCAAGGGGGCGGAATCAGATTCCAACCAAACTACAATTGGAAATTGTAGAACAAATGAGCCTACCGCTTGCAACAGTGTTCAACTTGTCATTAGAAGAGGAAGTGGTTCCTGTAGAATGGAAAGAAGCAAACATTATATCGTCATTAAAAAAAGGTTCGAGAAACAAGTCAGAGATCTACAAACCAGTGAGTTTAACATGGGTGATTAGCAAATTATTAGAAGCACTAATTAAAAATCACATGGTAAATTTTCTTGTTTAACAAAACTTGATAAACCCGTCTCAACATAAGTTTCTAAAAGCGAGTTCATGCTTAATAAATATGTTATATTTTTGAAGATATCACTAACTGGGTAGATGAGGGATCACAAGTAGATATGATCTACTTAGATTTTCATAAAGCTTTTGACAAAGTGCCACATCAAAGATTCCTGCTTAAACTAAAGGCAAATGGCACAGGAAATTCTATAATTAACTGGACATAAAATAGCTGAATGATAGAAGACAACGGGTAGTAGTTCATGGGAGACTTCAAACTGGAAACCAGTTTTGAGTAGGTTACCACAGGGATCAGTACTGGGACCTATACTATTCTTAATATATATATCAACAATTTGGACGATGATATAACAAGCAAGCAAGTTGTCGAAATTTGCGGATAATACAAACGTGTTTGGAAGGATTAAAAGTAATGGATATAGAGAGCATTTAAAAGATGATCTTGACAGGTTGATCAAATGGTCTGAAAAATGGCAAATGCTGTTCAATTTTGGGAAATGTAAATGCCTTCACACAGGACATGGGAACGAAGATGCAGAGTATACAATGGGGGTTCTGTACTAAGTACTGCTGTAAACGAAAAGGACTTAAGGTTAACCATTAGTGTTGATATGAAGGTTTCAGAGCAAGTCGGAATTGCAGCTTCAAAGGGAAATCAAATTTATGGATGAAATAAGCGAAATATAGCGTATAAAGAAAAATAACTAATAATACCGTTGTACAAATCAATAGTTATGCCTCATTTAGAATATTATATACAAACGTGTAGGCCATATCGCAAGATATGCTAGAATGAGTACTGAAGAGAGCGACTAAAATGATCCCAAAACTGAGGGATCTTAGTTCGGTGAAATACGCCTAAAAGATAAGATAAACGTGTCTAAAACATTGAGTGGTTATAAACATATTGATAGAAATATGTTTTGTCAGTTAAGAAAGATAGAAAGACCAGAGGACATGAAGATACATTAGTAAAGGAGCAGATTAGATATAAGAAAGTTGTAATTTTTACAAAGGACTGTAAATGAATGGAACATTTTGTCTGCTGATTGTGTGTGAGCTAGGAGCGTGAATATGTTTAAAAATAAAATCGACACATACCTCAGAAGGGCGGGATGCAAGTAGATAAAAGTGTTGGACTCGTGATAAGCCAAAGGGCATCCTTGTCCACCTGCCATCTATAGTTAATTCTTTTGGTGGCAATATTGTTAAATCTTGTTAAATCATGTATGTTTTGATCATCCTTTGTATGAGCAAAACTACCCATAAACCAGTTGGTGCTAGATATTCACAGAGAGACAAAACGATTTCCCTTAGTATTCGTAGTGACGATTATTATAACATAAATATTTATTATTTATTCTTCTTAATACTAAGATATATGTTGCAGGTATGCTGCCTGTCAAATTGCGTTTAATAAGCCTGAAATATTGTTCGCAAGTTGCATATTTGTGTCCGCGAAACGTTCAAATTGTAAACACCACCGTGAAGTAGTGAACAATCGCTATTCCGATTTAAAACAATAGTAATTCCCCTCTCAATTGTATTGCAACATTTTAGCTGACATTTGCTCTACAACCTTATCACTAGACAGCACTATTTGTTTAAATAGGAAAACTCATTTGAAACTATTGTTTATGTATGCAAACTTAATAAAAAAGAAAGAAAGGCCTACAGTAGCTACACTAATAGCAGGGATGAAACAAAAACACTTACTTTAATCATACAAGACTGTTCCGCGAGCTTGCTTGAGAAAACGCAAAAATGGTTGGCATTTTTCGGCAGCATTTGATTAAGCAATATTGAAAATCCCGAATACGAATCACATAGAGAGCGCGATAGTGTCGTGGCTAGCACATCCGCCTCGCATTCCAACGCTCTGAGTCCAAAACCCGGAACGGGCAGACATGGTATATCTGATGTAAAAAACTTGGCTCTCAAAACTGGGAATCCTTCGTGACTCGGAAATCACGTTAATGTCGGTCTCGTCTCAATTTGGGACGTAAAAGAACCACTGAGGACGACAATCACCATGGCTGTGACGACCACCCCCCAGTGCCAGCATAGAAAGGTCGGTATGGCAATAAAGTTCTCAAAAAGGCTGCCTATTTGAAAAAATTAATCAAATAACTAATTACCCTAAACTATCACATGCTACGGCAATGAATGGGGACAGTCACGGGCTTAATAAGCCCAGCTTAGGCTGCCTTACCACTTCGGCTTGGCGGCAAAAGTTGATGGCTTCGGTGGGACAATTCGGTTGCACTAGCGGCGTTTTACAAAATAAAATCGCTGAAATTGTACAATCGGCGCCGTTGTTTTATGAAAGGTTTCGACTACTATATTAATTATACTCACATTTTTGTGGCAAATTACTTAATTAATAAATTTTCACAGAGTCGATGCCTACACGATTAATGTCACCTAGTTTCTTACTACATTTGTAATTATATATTATGAATAGACGCTTAGCAGACACACGGTGCTGCTGTATGATTAGTCTTAGTTATACCCAATGGCATGTGCACACCTCTAGTAGCCTGTGACTGCGATCAGTCAGACAACTGTTGAATTATAGTCGATTGTTGCACTTGATACACCGCACGACTCGTCCGCTATATTATGTGTCTTCCAAGAAGAATTTGAAAAGATCAAACAACGGTCGACCGCTCTGTAAGACACGGTACACGCAGACGTATGATAGGAACCCGTAGACATACGCAGACATATAATAGAAACACGTAGACAGACGCATACATAAGATAAAAACACGTGGACACACGCGCATTCACACATAACAGGAACATGTGGACACACGCATTCACACACACATACTCACGAACTGTCTTCAACTGCACTCTTGCAAAACGTTATATAAGTTGGCATTTTTATGTATGACAAATGTGGAGAACAAACACATTGTATTGTAGCAAAATACAACATACGGTGAATACAATACAAATAACTGCTCATGTAGATCGTATTGTTGAAATGTAGTTTAACAACGAAGGTATGCATAAACACATATTTACAAACTAAAAACTAGTGAAACGTTATTTAAATATAAACTGATTAAATATATATGTAGTTAAGCAATTAGAAAAATTATTCTCTCCGTGTAAATACAATTATTAATTACCTAAAAAGGTATAATAAATTAAATTAAAATGAAGTTCAGCAACAATCAAAAGTACTACGATCCCAAAGATAATGTTCATCTTTAAAATGTCAACTCGTCAGGCAGCAATATTCTTTGCGGAAAAGGAACCTATTGATGAATTTCTTGAATGACACCACCGAACCCGAAGATCCGGCTGACACAGGCAGCGGATTTCAGACAACAGGTACGACTACAACAAAGGAGCGGTTCCCATATCGCGTCAGTCTACTCCTTGGCACGATAAGACTAATAAATGTTGTTCAGCGGATCGCAGCAAACGCTTGGCGCTGTGCCATTGTAACTAGTCAGTTAAATTGTACGAGGTCGTGGCGTAAAAACATACATTGACAAGCAGGAGAATATTACATTTTATTCTGCGGTGAACGGGTGATGTGCCAACAAATGGCTAAAATCAACAAATGTCGCAACCAACGATACAAATCGCAAAACTAAATGTCTCAAAATCGACAGATGTTGCACAACGCCACAAATGTCGCAAATTCGACGAAAGTCGTAAATTGATATATAAACGACTATATATGTTGTAACGACAAATGTCCATGCTCATGTCGCAAAGCATTTGTCAGCACAACAGACTGGCAACTGTACCTCCCGGAGATGCTCCCTCACGCCCTCTGCCTCTGCCTCTGCCTCTGCCTCTGCCTCTGCCTCTGCCTCTGCCTCTGCCTCTGCCTCTGCCTCTGCCTCTGCCTCTGCCTCTGCCTCTGCCTCTGCCTCTGCCTCTGCCTCTGTTACAACACAATTGTTTTTATATCCTATTTGACTACGCGGATGGAATAATAAATGCTCACAACCAGTTGGTGGATTACAGTAATTTTGAATTATACATAAATCAAACAAACATATACCAAACCACTACATCTAAGTGTTGATCGTGTGGAAGTTAGAGAAGGAACACACACACACACACACACACACACACACACACACACACACACACACACACACACACACACACACACACACACACACACACACACACACACACACACACACACACACACACACACACACAGACACACACACACACACACACAAACACACACACACACACACGCACACACACACAAACACACACGCGCGCGCGCGTGCACGCACGCACACACACACACACACATTTGTCGTCACCCGTCCACCGCAGAATAAAGTATAATATAATATCTGCTTGCCTATCTATGTTTGTATGCCACGAACCCACGATTTCATATAATTTAACTGACTTGCTACATTGAAGTGCGAATCCGCTGAACAACAATTATTAGTCTTATCGTGCTAAGGAGTAGACTGACGCGATATGGGAACCGCTCCTTTGTTGTAGTCGTATCTGTTGTCTGAAATGCGCTGCCTGTGTTAGCCGGGTCTTCGGGTTCGGTGGTGTCATTCAAGAAGGCCATCAACAGGTTCCTTTTCCGCAAAGAATATTGCTGCCTTAAGAGTTGGCATTTTAAAGTTGAACATTATCTTTAATATCGTACTACTTTTGATTGTTGTTGAACTTAATTTTAATTTTATTTATTAAGAATTATTTATAATTGCTTAATTACATATACATTTAATCTGTTTATATGTTAATAAAGTTTCTAAATAGGAGTTTATGCTTATCTTCATTGTTAAATTACATTTGAATAATACGATCTAAGGAAGCAGTTATTTGTATTATATTCACCGTATGTTGTATTTTGTTACAATACAATTGATTTGTTCTCCATATTTGTCATACATACAAATGCCAACTTATATAACGTGTTGCAAGAGTGCAGTTGTAGACAGTTCGTGAGTATGTGTGTGTTAATGCGTGTGTCCACGTGTTCCTGTAATGTGTGCATGTGCGTGTGTCCGCGTGTTTCTATTATGTGTGTACGCGTGCCTACGGGCTCCTATTATACGTTTGCGTCTACCGTGCCTTACTGAGCGATCGACCGTTGTTTGATCTTTTCAAATCCTTCTTGGAAGACATATAATACAGCGGACGAGTAGTGCGGTGTATTAAATGCAACAAACGGCTATAACTGAACAGTTGGACTGATTGCAATCATATGATATTGAATGTGTGCAAATGCTATTGAATATATAAAAAGTCTAATCTAACAGCAGCACCGAGTGTCTGCTAAGCGTGTATTCATAATATATAATAACAAATGTAGTAAGAAACGAGGTGATATTAATCGTGTATGCATGGACGCTATGAAAATTAAGTAATTTACCACGCCAATTTGAGTATATTTAATTTAGCAGACGAAACCTTTCATAAAACAACGGCGCCGAAACGACCAATATTCGCCCGTACTTGTCGCGTCAGCATCGATACTACTTCGGAGACGAGGCAATTTAAGCGAAAAACGAGTGGCGGTGTAGTCGTATTTCGTTTTGATGCAGTGAAAACGAAAAGCGGTTTGTTTTATCGTTATTTTGTTTTTCTAACATATATTAAAAATACCGCGAATTGCAAATTGTATTCGGTTTTTGCACTTCAAATATGAAAACAAAAAACGAACATCCTTTGCTTTTTTGCTTTTTCGTTCGCAAATTTCAAAACGAAAAAGGAAAATACACGGACCCACCTGTGCTCCACTCAACCAGGGCTATGGAACGCCACATATGAACACGAGAAGTGCAGTGGAGACAGTCATTTAATTAGATTGTCCATGATTTAATCATAAAAATGGTATTGCGCGCGTTCTTAGTGGGTAAATAAATGCTTGCGAATATAATTATAGTCACAGTAGTAGTATCGAAGCGTTTTAGAGGCCCGTGCACGACACCTTTGGTGACCTTTGGGCAAAACTTTACTAATAAAAAACGTTTTTATTACCCCTAAACGTTTTCGGGAACCTACTTATAAAAAAAAAAATCAAAGGATTTTATGACACTAAACGTTTTCGGGAACCTACTTATAAAAAACGTGATGGATTACCCCCTCCTCTAAGTACATTTGAGGTGCCACCTAGCGGTGAGCGCAGTGATCATTTTAGTTTTCTCCCTAGCGATCAACGCCGTACCTAGCGCGTGCTTACATAAGCAATAATGCGTTTATCGCGCGGCTATATAACCGCGATAAAACCACTGTATAAACGACGACGACGGATTAGCTCTCCTGGGAGAGTGTTCGACTAGGGATCGAAAGATTCCCGGTCCGAGTCCGTGCGTCGACCCTTTTTAGAATCGCGCTCTAGCGGCGACGACGGCGACGGATGTATATAAGCGGTGGCGGTAGCGGGTTATCGGTAGTCGGTATGCCGTCGTCGCCGCCTATAAAGTTTGGCGGAACGCGCTCGTTCTTGTCGAATATGTATACGTGTCGATTGACGGTGTGCGGTCGGGGCTTCCGATCCGTCGAGCACGCCTATCAGTATAGGAAAGCAATGTTAAACGAAGACGTGGAATGCGCCGAGCGTAACAAAAGTGCGCGATCGCCTTATGTAGCGAAACGACGCGGTTACGAAATTCGAAAAAAGAGAACGGGAACCGAACGGAACGCCGTTAGGGTCGCGTGTATAAAGGCGTTGTTGATGAGGAAGTTTGGCGGGTCGGCCGAATTGAAGGCCGACCTGTTGGCCATCGGGGACGCCGAATTGGTGGAATGGGTACCGAGTAGGGAGGGTTTCATGGGTACCAGGATCGGGGGCGTTGCGGGGGAGAACATGCTCGGTAAACTGTTGATGGAGGTGCGCGACGCTTATAAAGACGCGTAAAAAGCGTTCGCCGGTATCAGTCGTGGAAAATGGGCGGACCGTCGTTGAAGCATCCTTTTACATGTATAGTAGCCGGTCCTACGGGGTGCGGTAAGACGACGTTTGTCGACCGTCTGATACGGCACGCTATGATCGATCCGCCGCACGAGAAAATCCTGTTGTGCTACGGGCAGTGGCAGGCCGCCTACGCGTCTATGTCTTCGAAAATATAGTTCGTTGACGGCCTGCCGGATACGACACGTTTAGACGTTAAAACGAGGACGCTTCTAGTACTCGACGACCTCATGGAGGAGACTGATAGCCGGGTGACGGTGCTATTTACTAAAAAAAGCCATCATTGTAGTACGTCGGTCGTACAACTGCGGCAGAACATGTTTCCGAAAGGGAAAGAAAACTGTACAATCAGCCTGAATGCGCAATACATAGTGCTATTCAAGAGCCCCCGAGACGCCAGTCAAGTAGGTCACCTAGCGAAACAGATGTACGCGGGAAAGGTCAACTACATGAGAGAGGCTTTCAAAGACGCGACGTCGGCGGCGTATGGCTATCTCTTCGTGGATCTGAAACAGGAAACGGAAGAGGACATGCGCCTGCGTTCGTGCATATTTCCGGACGATCGCTTTCAGTACGTCTACGTACGGAAGGGTGGCGGCAGCCTATAAGAAGAGAGGGACGTCGCCGAGCCTATAAGAAGAGAGGGACGTCGCCGCGTACGCTTATTAGTCGCAATGACGGGACGCGCGGTGGTAGCGAAACGACGACCGAAGGTGGCGGGAACGACGAACCGAGTGAAGAGACACATTTTCGCCCTGCAGCTGTTGGAGAGACAAAGGCGGAACATCGATATGCGAAAAGCCGTGATCGGCCACGCGGAGGCCGGCCTCATTTGTAGTATGTGCGATTGCGCGTACAACATTCTGAAAGGGAACGTGAAGGTGTCCGCGAAGCAGAAACGCGTGTTGACGAAATACAGGAATCACCTGCGTAAACTGGCCGACAAAACAGTTCCGGTTAAGCAAAAGCGAGTCGTCTTGCAAAAGGGTGCGGGTGGTTTTCTGACGGCCCTGCTAGTGCCATTAGCGAGCACCGTCCTCCTCCCACTGCTCAGAGAGGTCATCGGCAGCGGGTGATTGATGCAGTACGCGAAGAAGATGGCGTTGGTCGACCCGCGATTGGTGGAAAGCATCCTGCCACATATGGATCAGCCGCCGAGCACGCCCCGATCACGTGTGCTGAGTAGCCTGGACAGCGACATGAAGGACGTTCTAGAGCGGTCGGATTGATCCGAACGCGAAAAGGTGGCGTCGTACAATCAACTGCTGAGTCGCTACAACACGATAGAGGCGGACCGAGCGGCGCAACCGGTACTCGTGTCGGTGATCAACGGCGAGACGCCGGCGGAGGCGGCGGCGGCGGCGCCACCAGCGTCGGAGGCCGTAGAGCGCGAAATCATGGCCAGCATGCCGAAAACGCTGAAAGGGAAGACGGGTCTGCTTATCGCGAAAATGAAAGCCAATCCGCTGTGTCGATGGAACGACCGCGGCGAATTCGTGTACGCCGGTGAAACGGTCGCGGGGAGTAACATGGTCGATCTAGTGAACGATCTCATGCGAACGAGAAAGAAGACGACAGCGCCCGTAGGATGGCGAGAGTTCGGGTTGCGCATGAAGGGTATGAACATCCCTATGGAATTCGTAGGCAACCCGCGCTATCGGGCGTACATGGAGCGGCGGCAGAAGCGACTACTAGAAGAGGCGGCGACGCCGTCGGCCAGTTCATCAGTATCGCCGGAGCGGAGACGACGGGTGCGACGCGACGCTAAAAAGAGACAACGGTCCCCTGACGTCGCTGCGTGGGACGAGTTGTGACGATGATGCCGTCACGACGAACGATAACGGACATCGTCGTCAGCCTCACCATCGCGGTTATCGCTCTCTATATAATCATCGTCGTTCATTGGGGTCCGTCGTCGTCGTTGCCATGGTGTCCGGGTGGAGTCGTCGTCGTCGTCCAAAACGAAAGCCAACGACTCGACAGCAACGAAACGACGACGACCTGAATAGCGTCTACTTCGATCCGAAACGGGCGGGAAGTTACGGCTGCGTCGACGCGTTGCACCGGGCGTCGAAGATCCGACGACCGGCCGTCGAGAGGTGGCTAGCGGCGCAGGACGCCTATACCCTACACAAACCGGTTAAACGACATTTCAAACGACGTCGCGTCATCGTTGGCGGTCGAAACCAGCAGTGGCAAGCCGATCTGGTCGATTTGACTAGGCTGAAAACGCACAACGACGGTATAACATTCCTATTGACGGTCATCGACGTCTTTTCGAAACGGGCGTGGTGCGTTCCGTTGAAGAGTAATTCCGGCCCGTCGCTCGTCGCGCCCTTCGAGCGCCTGCTGAGCAGCGAGGCGCCGAACGCGCTGCAGACCGATAAGGGGACCGAGTTTCTGAACCGACCCCTGCAAACGTTCCTAAAGAGTCGCGGCGTTCACCATTTCGTGGCGCATAACGACGAGACTAAAACGAGCATCGTGGAACGGTTCAATCGGACTTTGAAGACGCGTATGTGGCGCTATTTTACGAAACACGAGACGCTGCGCTACGTAGAGGCGTTACCGGATTTCGTGCAATCGTACAACAACGCCTACCACCGAAGCATCGGTAGGACGCCGGCGAACGTCGACGCGACGAATCAGGAGACCGTATGGCAACGACTGTACGGCAACGTCGGCTAGGCGGCGAAAACCGAAACTGCGCGAGGGAGATCGCGTACGTATCAGCAAGACGAGGGATCAATTCAAAAAAGGATACATAGCTAACTGGAGCGAGGAGCTCTTCACCGTCTTAGAGGCGCACCCGTCCGAGCTGCCCTTTTATCGCCTGAAGGACGACGACGGGACGCCTGTAGAGGGCGCCTTCTACGAAACGGAACTACAACGCGCAGTCGTTCCGAAGGACAAACTGTATCGCGTGGAGGCGGTTCTACAGCTTCGTCGTCGTCGTCGTCGCGGCGGCGGTTCGGAGGCGCACGTAAAATGGAGCGGTTATCCGGCCTCCTTCAACAGCTGGATCGACGCCGAGTCGCTCGTGGACCTATAAAGACTAGCGCGGCTGCGCCGGCGGAGATGAGAATGACTCGTTGGACTCGCCACGGGGGGTGCTGGCGATTGCACGAAACGGGGTTATGCAGCGGATTTTCGTTCTTGTATAAGGGCCCCTGCTGTATCGACAGACTGCAGTGGCGAGACGATGATCGTCGACTCGACGAGGCTCGGCGACGATACCGCTTCGGGCGAACCTACCAACACTTACTCCGTCGACGCTACCACCACCACCACCGCCGCCGTCCACGAACCCGTTCCATGGCAAATCTGCGGCAACGAATGCCCTAAGGCCGAAATCGTATTCCTCTGTAAGGTCGTCGTCCTGTACTTCGTCATCGCCGTTAGTATATACAATCTGACGAGAGGTCAAGGCGACTCCAACCTGTGGACGGCGCTGTTGAGCAGCTGTCTCGGTTACCTGCTCCCGAGTCCGTCTATGAGTGTTGGCGGTCGACGACGACGACGACGCGGCGATGGAGGTCTCGTGTGACTTTTACCTGACGCTACCGAGCAACGCGTCTATAAAGCGTCACTCCGAAATTTTGTTGACGCAATATATCTCGAAGCTGCCGCGACGTTTCGACCTGTCTGGGGAGTGTGAATGCGGACTGGTGACGCTACAGTGCCCGCACACGTGGTACAACGTGAGAGAGAAGGACGACTACTTCTTTCTGACTTGCGCGAAGGGCGAGCCGGGTATTTACACGCACGTAGACGACGAAACCGGCTCAACCGTTCTGCTATACCGACAGGGCACGATTTCTCACGGTTTCTACAACAGCCCTTACACGTTGATGCACCAGATCAACGCGGCGCTAAGGAAATTGAGCACCGATAGGGTCAAGGCGCGTCTAGAGTTCAGCGACGTCTCTAACCGAATGACGCTGCATATGTCGCCGGGTGTCGAATTTACCCTACCTCATACGAGCCGTCTGAAGGACGTACTAGGTTTCCATAGCAACGTTATCACGAGTTCCCCGCTGATGAGCGCCGCGCCGGAAGTCGTCATCGACACCATAACCGTCGCGTACACGTACGCGTACGAAGGTCGCAATACGGTGGATATGAATGCGGGCGTCGACACCCTGTACGAGTACACGGATATCGTGGAACCACGCGTCGTCGGTGACGTGTACGCGCCGCTCCTTCGAAACATCGCCGTCTACGGTACGAACGGCAGCATTATTTCGGAAACGTTCGACCGCGTCCAATACGTGAAGCTGCTGCGGCATCAATTCCATACGGTCGAGGTCGATATAAGAGACGATCTCGGTCAACCGATACCATTCGAGCGGGGAAAGCTAGTGACGACGCTTCACGTGAGACGCTGTAAATCGAAATTGTTTTAACGACGATGCCGACGACGAAGATCCCGTACGAGGACTACTACGTTCGACAGGTCGGCGGTCAGCTGCCGGTCTTCGTCGGTGGTCGGGGACAACGAGGACACGGTCTGGGCAATCTCTTCGGGAGCCTGTTTCGAAGCGCCATGCCGCTTATCAAGAGAGGCGCGTTGGCGTTGGGAAAACGTGCGCTCAACACCGGCGTGGGCGTGGCGAGGGACGTCGTCGCCGGCGGCAATCTGAAACAGTCGGTAAAACGACGCGCGAAGGAGGCCAGCGTCGATCTTCTCGACGGCCTATTGAATTCGCCGGCGCCGCCGACGAAGAGGAAAAAAGCGCCGCAGTACCGCGCCGCCATAAAGAGACCGCGCCTAGCGGCGACGACCGTTAGTAGGCGGAAGAGATGGCGTCGAACGGACCACGACATATTCGACAACTAATGGCGGTGTTCTTGAATAGCGCATCGTGCGAGGGCGTGAAGGACGAAATGGACCTGTTCAGCGGGCCGGTGACGCAGACGAGCGTCGAAAGCTGTCAATGGACCGTCTACCAACCGCTGACGGCTCTCGACGCCGGCGGCCCTATCGAGTTCCTCATCCCGGGCTCGGGCAACGACTATACGGACCTGGCGAGCCTTCAAGTGTACGTCCGCTTCAAAGTGGTTCAGCGGGACGGTACCGATCTGGCGGCCGGCGCCGCGGTGGCCCCGGTCAACAATTTCCTGCATTCGGTGTTCAGTCAAATCGACGTGTCGCTGAACGGCACGCTCGTGACGCCGTCGGCCAATACGTACGCGTACCGGGCCTACCTCGAGACCCTGCTGAGTTACTGTAGCGACGCGAAACGGACGCATCTCACGGGGTCGTTGTTGTACAAAGACACCGCCGGACACATGAACGCGCTCGCGAACGTCAACGCCGGTTTCGAGGCGCGGCGCGCCATGACGGCCGATAGCGACGAAGTGGAGATGATGGGACGCCTGCACGTCGACGCGTTTATGATAAACCGGCACATGCCGAACGGCGTCGACACGAAAATACGCATGGTGCACTCGAAGGACGCCTTCGCGCTCATGGGCGCGCAACCCGTACCGGGGTGGCGCCTCGTGATGCGGTCGATTTGCCTGCACGTACGAAAAGTGAAGTTGAACACGGACGTCCAGGTGGATCATATCAAAGCGTGGGCGATGGGAACGGCTAAGTTCCCGATGCGCCGCGTCGACTGCAAGTCGTTCTCGATAACGGCGGGTACGCTGTCGCACACGCACGAGAACTTGTACATGGGTACGATTCCGAAACGCCTATTCCTGATGATGATCTACAACGTCGCCTATAACGAATACTACACTAGAAATCCGTTCGAATCGCGGCACAACGACATAAACTTCCTCACGCTCGTCGTCGACGGACGTCAGGTGTCGAGCAAACCGCTGCAGCCGGACTTCCCGCGCAACCGGTACGTCCGAAGCTACATGAATCTCTTCGTGGCCACCGGAAAGGCGTACGAGGATGAGGGGAACGACGTATCGCGCGCGGATTTCGGCGCCGGCTAAACCATCTTCGGTTTCGAACTGACGCCCGACTGTTGCGACGGGGACCATTTCAACGTCGTGCGTCAAGGGGCCGTGGGCACGGAAATGCACTTCGGGACGCCGCTACCCCGACCGGTGAACGTCGTCGTGTACGCGGAATTCGAGACGGTGCTGGAGATCGACAAGAACCGGAACGTCGTGTACGACTGGTAACGATGGATACGTTCCAACTGTTGCGTCGCCTGGAACGCGATGCGTACGCTAAACGCATCGTAGTCGGCGTCGTGCCTAAAGACGCGCTACTTACTACCACCACCACCATCACCGCTTACCCGACGGCCTTCGTGTGCAACACCGACGACGGCGGCGAGCCGGGGCAGCATTGGGTGGCCGTCTACGTGGACGTCGACCGGCGAGGCGAGTACTTCGATTCGTACGGTCTGCCGCCGCTGCACGCCGACTTTCGCGCGTTCCTGCACCGCAACTGCGGCGACGCGTGGACGTACAACGACAAGAGGCTGCAGAGCGTCGTCACTAACGTGTGCGGACAATATTGCGTCACCTACCTCCTCCTCCGATGTCACGATATGACGTTGACGACGTTCCAGAGCCTATTCGGCACCGATCGGGTGGCCAATGACTGTCTCGTATTCGATTGGCTAAAACCATTGCAGTAACGCTTTCGCTTTACGTGTATAGTAGTAATAAAACAATGAAAAATTGGGCGCACTTGTTTCTATTACCCTACCTACATACATACATACATACATACATACAGATCCTACCCGTAGGGGGGTGGCCTCCCAGTCCTTAGGAGTTAGACGAGTTAGGTTAGTTATACGAGTTAGACGAGTGTCGGCGCCGTGGTGACGCCGTCGTCGAGCACGCGGCGTTTAGCGTAGAAGTAGCTCAACGCCGCTCGATATTGAACGTACGTCAACATGGACGAGTCTTTCACCTGGAAACCGCGGTTCCAGCCGACGCCGCTACGTCGGTCGCGCAGTACGGCGAGGAAGGTGTCCTCGTCGATGTCGTTCTGACGCTTACTCAGACCCTTCGTGCTGTACTTCGGGCCGTTGTCGCCGCCGAAGCAGTAGTAGGTCTTGCTACACAGCGCAACGAATCCCACGCCGCGCCACTCTTCTTTGAAGAGACCCGGCGTTCGACGATCGAACAGGCGCCGGCGCGCGCAGCAGGCCGGCGCCTCCCACGCTTGTCCTGCGACGCGGCGTCGTACGTACGCGTCAACGTGCGCGTCGCAGCATTCGGCCGGAAAACAGAGCGAACGATTCCGGAAGTAGTGTTCGCGCAGTTCTTCCGCCACCAGCGCGTCGACGTCGCGCCCCGCGAGGGCGATGTGCGCCGAGTCCGTGTCCATAGCGCAGTACTGGAAGAGCGGGCGGGGGATGTAGGCGTCGATGAAGTCGAAATAGAATTCGAGCATCGTCAATTTCGCGTACTGGTAGAAGAAATAGCCGATTTGGATCAGCAGGCCGTAGACGACGGTGCGCTTATTCAGCGCCACCTCGTACAGCGCGTCGTCGACGACGAAGTCGAGTTGCCGGAAGCGAGGTTGTTGACGAGCATCGAGGCGCCGACCGGCGTGGCGTACTTGATTTCCCGGTGCCGATCGACGCTCGTAATCGTTTTCCCGTACGAACTGTTGCCGAGAAGCTTAAAAGTATCGGCGATGATCGATTTGTCGGGATCGACGTCGCCATCGCGTCGCGCCTCCGAGTCAGTGTCGCCGAAGCGGCGAAAGCACGCGATCGGTGCGTTCTCGATCACCTGGTAGACGCGCGCGACGACGAGACCGTGCTCCAGACACCACCGTAGGAGGGGCGTCGCGAGCACGATCTCGGCGCCGAAGTAGCTACCGACGAGCTTTCGTTGAGGTCGGGTGTGGAGATCGTGCGACTCGGCGTAGCGGCGCATGAACGGGCTGAGATCTTTGCGCGCGATATCGACGTTCTTGAACACGGGCTGCATTTCGGCGAACTTGGCGCGCAGCGCTTCCGGCACCGCGATATCGCACTGCACCAGACCGAACAGAGAGCCGTCGCGTACATCCTCCAGTATCGTCGCGCGCGTAATGGGGGCCGCCACCGGTCGCCATCGTGACGCGTCGGGCGGTGTCGGCCCCGCGGGCGGTCGCACGGCGCGCCACTGACAATCCCACATTTCGTCGACATCGTCGACGAAACGGCGCAGGTATGTCGTCACGGCGATCGTCGCGGCGTACAGCGTCGTGATCGGTTGACCGTTGACGGCGTTCGTCGTCACGTGCGCCTGGCACGTCGGACAGCCGTGAAAGTAACAGCCGTGAAATTGGTACGCCGTTCGCATGGCGGCTCACCAGCCGTCGACTCGGTGCTTACCGACGCGCTTCTCGCGCCCATTCAACTGGTGACGTATACGCGCGTCGGTATCCGACGGCAGATCGTTATCGGCGAAATAACATTCAAAATCGAACGTCGCGCGGTACGCGTAGTAGCGCAGGTCGACGTCGCCGACGTCGACGCCTTCGTCGTCGAGCCGCTGAAATACGGACGGCGTCGGCCGGTAGACGCCGCCGGGAAACACGTGACGAACGCCACCTTCGCACGTCGCTTCGTGACGTCGTAAATCGTACTGGTTCCGCCAGAGGGCATTGCCGCATTTTCCGCACTTGTACGTTTTCGTGTACGCGCGTAGGTCGGTTATGTACGAGAAGTGCGTCTCGTACAGGTTGACGTTCAGGGTCGTGGGGTGCGCTTCGAGCGACCGACGGACTATTTCGGCGCCATTCGCCGCGCCCGACAGTCGATATACGGCGACGTTGATGCCGAAAACCGTCTCCACGCGTTCCAGTTCGTTCAGGCGGACACCGTTCGAGGCCGTCGTGCGCGTGGCGCGGCAATAGCCCGCGATTAGTCGTTTAGCGACTTTCGTTAAACGGGTCGTATCGATTTTGCCACCGTTCCGCGTTTCGCGTCGTCGGCCGCCTTGCAGGTGGAGACCGATGCACCGGAAGAGGCATAGATGGTCGTCGTAGGGTGTGCCTCGACGATCTTTCGTTAACGCCGCGAAGGTCCTGTTGGCGCGCACGTAGGAGGGAAACGTCGCGCTAACGCACCCGATAGGTTGGGCGATGATGGCGTTAACGAAGTAGGTGGCGTTCGTTACGAGCTCGACGACCCACCCCGAGTCGGGACGCTGCGCAATGACGTACTGCAGTACGTCGGTATTGCGCACGGCGTCGAGGAATCGTTCGAACGAACGGCTATCGGTAACGAGGGCGGGCGTTTCAAGGAGGAGGCCGCAGCAGTTACACGAAGAATGAAAATAGCGGTAACGACCCGACACCTTGTGGCGCAATACGAACCGTAGCTCGCGTTAATTTTAAAGGCATTCGTTTGTTCGCGAAACATCGCCCTCAGACGCGGTTCGAGCACCCGCGTGCTCGTACAGGCGGTCATGCGGTAGTTGTAGCGGGACTGCACGGCATCGCGCGCTACCGACGTCTCTATGCTGCGCCGGTGCTCGTCCACGACGCGCTGTAGAGCGTCGTCGGTCTCGTCGGCTGCCGGTTCATTACTACCAGGCGTTGGCGCCGTCTGACGGCTGCACCGCTCCTTCAGGTGTCGTAGCATAGCGGCTCGCGTAGTGTACGTCGCGCCGCATTTCGCCCACTCTCGTCGTTTTACGCATAGCGCGTCGTTGCCGCAAAGTTTCGAGCTCTTCGCGTGTCGCTCTAACGTCGCCTGTTCCGTTATACGCCGCAAGTGTCGCGCGCCCGCTCCAGTACCGTCTCACCGAGGCACTCGGCGAGGATAGTCATTGCGTGCCGCTCATAGCGACAGGCCAACTGGACCCTGCCCGGCACGACGACTTGTCGTTGTATTACGACCTCCGATGGGCTCCAACACGGAGCGCACGTCGGCCCCATCGAATACATGCTTTCGTACGTCGGTGGCGGCGCTCGAATCGCTTCGAGGTATTGGCGCGCGGCTGTATCGGATACGTCAAGCGCCTCCTCTATGATGGCGTCCAACACGCTACCGTCACGCACTCCGCTTCCTCCCTACAGCACAAAGCATGTCCTAGTCTTTAAGTTCGGTGACCACCGTCAGCAACGCGTCTACAAATTCTCGCATACATTCACGCCTGGTGCGCCGCACTTCCTACAACACATTATTATGATTAGTCCGCCTGATCGGTTTTTCGACCTTTCTCGGCATCCCTCTTTAGAGACCCCTCCATTCCACCGTCCAGCAGCGTTCTTACGAACGCGGCAACCTCGTCGTACCTCGCACGTATTCTTTCGTTGGTAGCTAACATATGCAGCAGTACGCGGCGCACCTCCTACAGCATATAAACACAACTGTTTATACAGCATATAAACGCAACTGTTAGTTACGACATACTAAATAAGTTCGCTTCGTAGGCTAGCCAAAACGCCCTTATGTAATTTACGGCCGTCTCGCGTAGTATTCGCGCGGCCTCCTCACTTGTTGCGCGACGCCTCATCACTTGTTGCACGTTCCTATGCGTCAGCAAATCTACCAGTATCGAGCCCTCTTCCTTCTACAAACAACAACACATTAGGCGTCGTCGTATCTCTTCAGTGTGCGCACGGTATACGACGGCTCCCCGTTCCAAGTTGTCTTACGCACGCTGATCTCCACTTCCGTGCCGGTTAACTCCAACACGGTATCGCGGAGCGGCTCCTCGCTCAACTCCACCAAGTAGTCGGCCCGGTACTCGACGAGATTAGCCATGTGCGTGTCAAATAAAGTGATCCAAAGCTCGTCTTCGTCGTCCTCGCCATCCCTCACCATCACACGCAACGCGAATTAATTCTTCGCCGCAGACTGCTCACCGTGCGTTCGACATACCATAGGCCCGCCTTTGTCTTTCTGATACAATTTTCGCCGACAACGGGAGCATCCCAAATACATACAATTCTCTTTGTACGACACAGCGACGATCATAACGGGCGTCTTAATTTTATACATGCCATTGTTAGCACACTGTAGACCCCTCAGACTCACCAATGTAGCCCGTGTCGACGACGCCGACTCGCATTCTCTTTCGATCGACGCGCTCCGCTCTAGGGGCGGCTGCCCCGCTGCCGCCTCGACGCTCCCCAAGGCCTCTTCGGCGCCTCGCTTACGGCCGGCTACCAGCGGCGGTGCGATGACCACCACGGGTCTCTTATTACCCGTTGACACCGCTGCTGCTGCTGCCGTAGCTTGCTGTTGGCCGCCGTCGGCCACCTTCGGACCCTGACTCTGTTTGCGCATCGCCTTCATTTTTTCGGTGTCTCATTATCTGCCATTATGGAGAACGTCTGCTGCTGCTGCTGCTACTGAAACAATACGTTAGAACACTGGCGTTATACAACATAGCATTTTCTTAACCGTTTTATACTTTACAAAATAGGGCGCATGCGCACTTAACACATACGCCGCATAACTGCCTAGTCTACAATTCTCTTACAAATTAACGCGCATGCGTACTTAACGCATACGACGTATAACTGACTAGTCTACCGAGGTATTTGCTTTAGGAAAAAAGTAAGCGGTCATGTCAGTACATTCATCGTCAAATGTGTCATTACATCGAATGACTCTCATATCACTGCACCACACGATTCCCGAGCCCTAACTAATCATATACAACGCTTACTTTCATGCTTTTAGCTTTTCGTTTATTGTTTTTGAAATGGCATTGTTCTCCGTTCACATTCCGATCACGATAAGTCACGCGCCGCAGTGTCATGCGCCGCCGCTGTTTGACGGACAAAATAACGCGCATGCGTACTTAACACATACGACGCATAACTGACTAGTCTACCGAGGTATTTGCTTTAGGAAAAAAGTAAGCGGTCATGTCAGTACATTCATCGTCAAATGTGTCTTTACATCGAATTTCTCTAATATCACTGCACCACACGATTCCCGAGCCCTAACTAATCATATACAACGCTTACTTTCATGCTTTTAGCTTTTCGTTTATTGTTTTTGAAATGGCATTGTTCTCCGTTCACATTCCGATCACGATAAGTCACGCGCCGCAGTGTCATGCGCCGCCGCCGCCGCTGTTTGACGGCGCATTTCACCGTTTGCTCATTTCATGCACAATTATGGAGTCGAATGCAACGCCTCGTAAGGCAACACAGCGGTAAGCCTGCTTTTTATGCATGCATGCGTGCGTGCATGCATAGTTCTCGTTTTATTTTTGCGCCCTTTGTTTAAACAGTTGTAAGCACGCACACGTACATGTATTGTGGTTTATTTCATAGAAAGTTCCAACTGCCCACAAGAACGGCCCTGTCAGCAGCAAAGCCGGTATGCGCGGTCGCTCCCATATCACGGACCCCTCGCCCGACCACTCCACCACCTATCAGCCACGACCCCGATGACTTCGATGACGACACCAGCCTCGTGTCTACGTTCTTAAAAAGAGGAAGCGATGGATCGTGGTACACGCCTATCCCGCCGACCGAACTATATCCGCGACGCGGTTTTCACATCCCACCGACCAAACTATATCCGCGACGCGGCTTTCACGCGCCGATCCCCTATAGGGCGGGCGTTGGACATATCACGGAGCAGCGCCACCGTGATGATTCTTAAACAAGCATTCTAGCAGTCTATAATAAATACTCTCTCTACTACTCACGCTTCCACTCGTCTGTATCCACTGCATAAACACCCTACGTACAGCGCCACCAACCTATACGCTGAACGTTAGCGTATTTATGCATTGGTTTCGTTTTGATCACACCGCTAGATTTATTTATTTATTTAAACGCACAGCGCATTGGTTTCGTTTTGATCGCACCACTATATTTAAAACGCACAGCACATTCCGTCTCACCGCTAGCCAGCTATGCTGCCGTGCCGGGGTCATAGTCCACTCCAGCTGCAGCGCCAGTCGCTTATCGCAGCAACGCTGCTAACATAGGGTACGGCGGGACATCCTCATAGGGCTGACGGGGGAAGTCTGCACACAGTGGTTTTATCGCGGTTATATAGCCGCGCGATAAACGCATTATTGCTTAGGTAAGCACGCGCTAGGTACGGCGTTGGTCGCTAGGGAGAAAACTAAAATTATCACTGCGCTCACCGCTAGGTGGCACCTCAAATGTACTTAGATGGGGGTAATCCATCACGTTTTTTATAAGTAGGTTCCCGAAAACGTTTAGTGTCATAAAATCCTTTGATCTTTTTTTTTAAGTAGGTTCCCGAAAACGTTTAGGGGTAATAAAAACGTTTTTTATTAGTAAAGTTTTGCCCAAAGGTCACCAAAGTTGTCGTGTACGGGCCTCTAAAACGCTTCTATGCTACTCACAGTAATTGTTAGTACTCCAACTAAAATATACAATCTGATCACTTAGGTATATATATCAATAAAGCATTTGAAACGACTTTATTTATCTGCATATTTACTAAGTTTGTATACATGTGTATGTTCAAGGTATATTATTCGTTATCAACAAACTGTGATCAATGTCAATATATTTTGCTAGATACTTAAATGGTTACATACAATATTATATGTTACATTACAATTTTATTTTCAAAACGTTATACATTTTTTGTAGGTTTATTGTCAAAACGATTTATCTCGAATTCTTGTATGTCAGCCTTGGTTTATGAGAATGTGTTATGTGTGTTCAACGCACATAACTGCATGCAATGTATGTAGCGTGACAAATCAAACGTATCGCTTATAATGAAAGAAATATAAATTTTAACAAAACAGTGCGGTTTTGCAAGTTTTACAATAAAGGGTGGAAACTGAGACGCGCCCAAAATTGCACATAATAGAGACTAATAAATGAAACAACAAATGCGTAATTAGCCCATATGTCGATTATTGCTGATCTGGTGAACTATTGATCTCCACGCCCATCAACCTAGCCTCGGCAGTCGTTTAAGTTACACAATCAGCGAACGCCAACCAGCCTGCGCTACTCCATGCACAGCATGACACTATGTACACCCCAAATTAACTAGATTCTGAAGTCATGGTGGGTGATTGATGTGGTGTTGAAAAGATTCTTTCTATCAACGAGAAGTACGTGACTGGTATGAGCACACAACAGATCTGGTATCACTGATGACCAGCTGGGCATTACTTGACATCACCAAATCAGATGATTTTAAAGATATGATTTAGGCTGCGGATCAATCTGATGCCACGTACAAACAGATATGGACATTTAATTATGTATACTGATTTGTAGAGTGTAGTGAACTTGAAAGGAAATATTCGTGTTTCGCTGATTGAAGGAACTAAAAATTACAATTACCCAAAGCATCGTTGAATTTATTGATTACTTATTACTGTGGTATGATGTTAATTTACATCGTGTATTTGTGTGCTATGTGCAACCGTAGAAATGTAGCCATGTTGACTGTGTATTTACACCGTACCATATCACTTAGTTTCAACAATGTATCTGAATGAACTTTTTACCACCTTTGCGTCGCTCTACAAATGTACTTATTACTGTTACAAAACGAATTGAAGCTAAATTCTTCTAACTGTGATACTTTGTTGGCAATGGACGGAAACTTACTAACACCAAACGAATACTGCAGGATATGCTTCTACAGCCAGGAACATAATAGTAAACCATTACAGTTCGCTCGCCTCGTTATCTATCTAAGATATGTAAACCAAAATAAACTAATGAATTGTTATGTGTCTAAATAAATAACAATTGTGTGTAACGTTATTTACTCGTATTAATAAAATATAAAACAATGAATTGACTCTTGGATATAATTTCTAGCCTCGATCACACGATACTACCCGGCTGACAGGGTGTACCAAAACGCAAAACCCCCCTCACATCATGCATCTGATATTACCTCGTTTCCAATGTTCGTTCTATCGCTCGCCAAAGCATACGTGTTTTCTGCTTGTCGTAATAATACACACACATATATATATATATATATTCCTTGGTTCTGTGGAGGGTTTAAAATGGTTTTTTGTATTTGTAAGGATACATTCTTACTGCGTACGGACGCATTTTAGCATCAGCTATGTATAGTCCCGAACGGCGTAGACGTAGATAGGTATTTAGTTTGTCCATGTCATTTTGATTCGTTCAAACCCAGACTAATTTTCATTTAACTTTTAGTTCGACGTAGTTCCTACTCTGGAATGACGTAGTATGTTACTGTCGCCTTTTTAGGTGTGCTGACTACACCTTTATAGGTGTGCTGAGTACACCTTTTTAGGTGTGCTGACTACACCTTTTTAGGTGTGCTAACTCCTTATCCAGTTGAGATATCGCGTCATGTGGTAGAGTTCAACGAAGGATCTCATCCAAATTATGAACCTTTGTATTGTAGAGAGAGAGAGGAAATTCGTCCTACTTTTGCGGATCATTTAGACACGATTCGCCACTTGCTACAGGATGATATTCTTACTCCTGTTCCTATACACAGGAAATCATGTTTGCTGTTATCACTTTCATTGTTAGAGACTGGCTTTCAGGAAGAGTCAACCTTGTACAATAATTTCTACGACTACAAGAACGGCTTTCGATAGGGGAATGGCCAATCTTAATGGCGCGATGAAACCTTTCATTAAGCCCTTGATCAGTTTTCTGCCTGAGAAGGAGGTCCTGACCCCATTAAGGTCACTGCAAACCCCTTATGACAGAGCCGGGTTTGCAGGGGTCTGGCAGCTCTGCAGTGTTCAGTGGATTATATCCGCTTACAGTAAGAGTTTTCTGCAGAGGTGTCAGACCAGTTGATTTATGTCTCCAAGCAAATAAATTTCCTTGGCAAGATGCGGGAAGATGGGATTGCCATTGATTCGCAATCTGCTGCCAAATTACACCGGTCCTTCCGGGATGCTACTTTAAACCAGGTTGGCTTTCTACTACAATGTCAGAAAGATCAATTACGCCAAATCCCAGTTTTTGGTTCACCCATTTTTAATGGCGAGTTAACCAAAGTGGAGTTTGTTAGTGAGGGGTCACAGAGATTTCGCGATCGTCAACTTATTGATGCTGTCACAGAGATGCGCGTACCATCTTCACTTCCTTCGACGGCAGTGAACGTTACAGTGAATCGGTACATAACCTAATCTCTTTCCTAATCAGTACATGACCTAATCCCTTTCCTAAACAGGTATTTCAACATTCTTCAAACACCCCCTCTCGCATTTCAGTTCCACGAGGGCGCGACCGCGGTCTTCCTCCCCCACCTACAGGGATACGGAGGAAAAGTTCTAGCCGTACTTGTCTCTGACGCCACGCGTCACCCTTTTCCTGTATACAATGAACTGCCTACGCCCGGCGTAATAATAGGTGCATCCGATTATGGTGTAAAACTGAATTCTTGTCCAATTTACAATCATACTCCCTGCAATCTAAAAGTGGGTGGCATATTATTCCTACATTCCTGGTGGAGACAGCAGAACGAATTTGCAATTGTCTGCATCAGAACGCTTGGGTGATTTCTCGCGATCTGGTCTTTTCATATACCCAATCACCGGGCATCCTGGAAATACCTCCGATTCCAGATCGAGGATCAGTATTTTTTATTTCGAACTCTGCCCTCCGGTCTTGCGACAGCTCCGTGGCTGTTCACGAAAATTGTACAGGAAGCAAAGAAGATTGTAGACATATGCCTACAGGGGATTCAATTATATCAGTATATCGACGACTGGTTAATCCAAGCGCTATCTCAGGTTTTATGCAATCTGCACACCTAGACTGTTCTCTCATTATGTCGCAGTCTGGGTCTGCTCATAATCTGTAGAAATCTTCCATGATACCAGTTCAGAAGTTTCTTTTTTTAGACTACCAGTTAGATCAGGTCAAGTACCTTTGCACTCCGCCAATATACATATATTTCAAGATAGTGGAGCTATCCAACCGCATTAGCAGTCAACACGGAGCTCCAGCCCGTCTATGGCAGGTCTTGCTAGATTTGTTGGCGTCCTCCGAGAAAGTGGTACCTCTCGGTCGACTACATTCACGTGAAATTCATTTCGCACTTGATACGCAGTCGCATCTCAATCAGTGCACAAATCATCGATTCGTACCTCTTCTCCAACCTGGACTGAAGGAACTGACCTGGTGGATGTCAGAACCAAATGTATTCAGGGGTTCAAGGATTACACCATGGAAACCCGACATTCATATTCTGATAGATGCATCAGAGCTGGGTTAGGGCGCTCATCTAGTTTGGGAGACAACTTCAGTCCAGTGGTTCCCAGATCTGCTGTATCAGGGCAATCTCTACCACAGAGACCCCTCCAACTTGCGGTTTCACGCACTCTATTATCAGGGAAGCCATTGAACAATGTTTTTTTAGAACAAGTTGCTGATTGCGCATCACAACAGGCTTCTACTCTCGCCATCTATGAAGCAAAATGGCGGACTTTTGTCAATTGGTGTAGTAAAAGGAAAGCAAATACATTATCTGCCTCTTCGGCTTTAGTGGGCGGCTTCATTCTTTTCCTCGTTAATGAGATGAAACTAAATAATTCTACTATTGATGGATAAAGAATGGCTATAACAAGTGCTTTGTGTACCACTACTGGTGCGGAGGTGGGTGGTCGTTGGCTCTGATTATAAATCTTGGAGTTGACCAGGCCAAAGTCCGCCGTCCTGTACGGACAGGGATCTCTTCTTGGTTCTCAAGCGAATGTCACAAGCCCCTTTAAAACCCTTAGAGTCTGTTTCTTTGAAGCTTTTGACATGGAAAACTGCATTTTTAGTTGTACTTGCTTCTGACAATAGAATGAGTGATTTACACGCCTTTTTGGAAGCTAGACTGTTCTTCTATAACTTGTTCAGATAGCGCTTCCTTTCTGGCAAAAACCCAGTTAGCAGAGAAGGGTGCAGAAACGTTACTGTCGGTAAGGAGGGGACATGCAAGAATATCTACTACTGTGCCCTGTTAAGGCAGTGAAAATTTACCTCAACGAACCAAGGAAACTCGAAATGATAAGAGATTATTTTCTAATATAATTTCAACCGAACCATGAATGGGATATATCCCTAGTTACTTTATCCGAAAGGATAAGATCTTGAATTTCATTTTGTTATAATCTGGAGGGTGCCTGATTGCTATCTACTCCTAATGTGCACATAGTTCGAGCTTTGGCGACTTCCTTGGCCTTCTTTTAATAAGCTTCCATGCAGCAGATTCTATCTGCAGGAACTTGGAAGTCATCGAGCACCTTTATGTCATATTATTTAAAGGACATGACTCTTCTGAGTGGCCAGATATCTCGCCTGTCACCACTAGTGATTGCGGGAGTTACCCTGATGTATGTGAGTTATCTTCTCATCATCCTAACTCTCGATTCATTCATTGTTTCCGATGGTAATTATCTGGCGTAATAGAGTTTAATATTTTAGTATTAAAATATATTTCCATTAGCCTAGATATTTAACATCGGAACTTCTTCGGAGTCCAAAACCCGGAACGGGCAGACATGGTATATCTGGTGTAACAAACTTGGCTCTCAAAACTGGGAATCCTTCGTGACTCGGAAATCACGTTAATGTCGGTCTCGTCTCAATTTGGGACGTAAAAAACCACTGAGGACGACAATCACCATGGCTGTGACGAACACCCCCCAGTGCCAGCATAGAAAGGTCGGTATGGCAATAAAGTTCTCAAAAAGGCTGCCTAGTTGAAAAAAATTAATCAAATATCTAATTACCCTAAACTATCACATGCTACGGCAATGAATGGGGACAGTCACGGGCTTAATAAGCCCAGCTTAGGCTGCCTTACCACTTCGGCTTGGCGGCAAAAGTTGATGGCTTCGGTGGGACAATTAGGTTGCACTAGCGGCGTTTTACAAAATAAAATCGCTGAAATTGTACAATCGGCGCCGTTGTTTTATGAAAGGTTTCGACTACTATATTAATTATACTAACATTTTTGTGGTAAATTACTTAATTAATTAATTTTCACAGAGTCGATGCCTACACGATTAATGTCACCTAGTTTCTTACTACATTTGTAATTATATATTATGAATAGACGCTTAGCAGACACACGGTGCTGCTGTATGATTAGTCTTAGTTATACCCAATGGCATGTGCACACCTCTAGTAGCCTGTGACTGCGATCAGTCAGACAACTGTTGAATTATAGTCGATTGTTGCACTTGATACACCGCACGACTCGTCCGCTATATTATGTGTCTTCCAAGAAGAATTTGAAAAGATCAAACAACGGTCGACCGCTCTGTAAGGCACGGTACACGCAGACGTATGATAGGAACCCGTAGACATACGCATACATAAGATAAAAACACGTGGACACACGCGCATTCACACATAACAGGAACATGTGGACACACGCATTCACACACACATACTCACGAACTGTCTTCAACTGCACTCTTGCAAAACGTTATATAAGTTGGCATTTTTATGTATGACAAATGTGGAGAACAAACACATTGTATTGTAGCAAAATACAACATACGGTGAATACAATACAAATAACTGCTCATGTAGATCGTATTGTTGAAATGTAGTTTAACAACGAAGGTATGCATAAACATATATTTACAAACTAAAAAGTAGTGAAACGTTATTTAAATATAAACTGATTAAATATATATGTAGTTAAGCAATTAGAAAAATTATTCTCTCCGTGTAAATACAATTATTAATTACCTAAAAAGGTATAGTAAATTAAATTAAAATGAAGTTCAGCAACAATCAAAAGTACTACGATCCCAAAGATAATGTTCATCTTTAAAATGTCAACTCGTCAGGCAGCAATATTCTTTGCGGAAAAGGAACCTATTGATGACCTTCTTGAATGACACCACCGAACCCGAAGATCTGGCTGACACAGGCAGCGGATTTCAGACAACAGGTACGACTACAACAAAGGAGCGGTTCCCATATCGCGTCAGTCTACTCCTTGGCACGATAAGACTAATAAATGTTGTTCAGCGGATCGCAGCAAACGCTTGGCGCTGTGCCATTGTAACTAGTCAGTTAAATTGTATGAGGTCGTGGCGTACATTGACAAGCAGGAGAATATTACATTTTATTCTGCGGTGAACAGGTGATGTGCCAACAAATGGCGTAAAATCAACAAATGTCGCAACCAACGATACAAATCGCAAAACTAAATGTCTCAAAATCGACAGATGTTGCACAACGCCACAAATGTCGCAAAGTCGACGAAATTCATAAATTGATATATAAGCGACTATATATGTTGTAACGACAAATGTCCATGCTCATATCGCAAAGCATTTGTCAGCACAAGAGACTGGCAACTGTACCTCCCGGAGAAGCTCTCTCACGCTCTTTGCCTCTGCCTCTGCCTCTGCCTCTGCCTCTGCCTCTGCCTCTGCCTCTGCCTCTGCCTCTGCCTCTGCCTCTGCCTCTGCCTCTGCCTCTGCCTCTGCCTCTGCCTCTGCCTCTGCCTCTGCCTCAGTTTGCGGGCGCGTATATGTGATTTTTATTGTTTAATTGTGTGTACAGTGTATTGTAAAATGTTACAACACAATTGTTTTTATATCCTATTTGACTACGCGGATGGAATAATAAATGCTCACAACCAGTTGGTGGATTACAGTAATTTGGAATTATACATAAATCAAACAAACATATACCAAACCACTACATCTAAGTGTTGTTCGTGTGGAAGTTAGAGAAGGAACACACACACACACACACACACACACACACACACACACACACACACACACAGACACAGACACACACACACACACACACACACGCGCGCGCGCGCGCGCGTGCACGCACGCACACACACACACACATTTGTCGTCACCCGTCCACCGCAGAATAAAGTATAATATAATATCTGCTTGCCTATCTATGTTTGTACGCCACGAACCCACGATTTCATATAATTTAACTGACTTGCTACATTGACACAGCGCCAAGCGTTCGCTGCGATCCGCTGAACAACAATTATTAGTCTTATCGTGCTAAGGAGTAGACTGACGCGATATTGGAACCGCTCCTTTGTTGTAGTCGTATCTGTTGTCTGAAATGCGCTGCCTGTGTCAGCCGGATCTTCGGGTTCGGTGGTGTCATTCAAGAAAGCCATCAACAGGTTCCTTTTCCGCAAAGAATATTGCTGCCTTAAGAGTTGGTATTTTAAAGTTGAACATTATCTTTAATATCGTATCACTTTTGATTGTTGTTGAACTTAATTTTAATTTTATTTATTAAGAATTATTTATAATTGCTTAATTACATATACATTTAATCTGTTTATATTTTAATAAAGTTTCTAAATAGGTATTTCTGCTTATCTTCATTGTTAAATTACATTTGAATAATACGATCTACGTGAACAGTTATTTGTATTATATTCACCGTATGTTGTATTTTGTTACAATACAATTTATTTGTTCTCCATATTTGTCATACATACAAATGCCAACTTATATAACGTGTTGCAAGAGTGCAGTTGTAGACAGTTCGTGAGTATGTGTGTGTTAATGCGTGTGTCCACGTGTTCCTGTAATGTGTGGATGTGCGTGTGTCCGCGTGTTTCTATTATGTGTGTACGCGTGCCTACCGGCTCCTATTACACGTTTGCGTGTACCGTGCCATACTGACCGATCCACCGTTGTTTGATCTTTTCAAATCCTTCTTGGAAGACATATAATACAGCGGACGAGTAGTGCGGTGTATTAAATGCAACAATCGGCTATAACAGAAAAGTTGGACTGATTGCAATCATATGATATTGAATGTGTGCCAATGCTATTGAATATAACTAAGTCTAATCTTACAGCAGCACCGAGTGTCTGCTAAGCGTGTATTCATAATATATAATAACAAATGTAGTAAGAAACGAGGTGATATTAATCGTGTATGCATGGACGCTATGAAAATTAAGTAATTTACCACGACAATTTGAGTATATTTAATTTAGCAGACGAAACCTTTCATAAAACAACGACGCCGAAACGACCAATATTCGCCCGTACTTGTCGCGTCAGCATCGATACTACTTCGGAGACGAGGAAATTTAAGCGAAAAACGAGAGGCGGCGTAGTCGTATTTCGTTTTGATGCAGTGAAAACGAAAAACGGTTTGTTTTATCGTTATTTTGTTTTTCTAACATATATTAAAAATACCGCGAATAGCAAATTGTATTCGGTTTTCGCACTTCAAATATGAAAACAAAAAACCAACATCCTTTGCTTTTTTGCTTTTTCGTTCGCAAATTTCAAAACGAAAAAGGAAAAGACACGGACCCACCTGTGCTCCACTCAACCAGGGCTATGGAACGTCTTATATGAACAAGAGAAGTGCAGTGGAGACAGTCATTTAATTAGATTGTCCATGAATTAATCATAAAAATGGTATTGCGCGCGTTCTTAGTGGGTAAATAAATGCTTGCGAATATAATTATAGTCACAGTAGTAGTATAGAAGCGTTTTAGAGGCCCGTGCAAGACACCTTTGGTGACTTTTAGGCAAAACTTTACTAATAATAAACGTTTTTATTACCCCTAAACGTTTTCGGGAACCTACTTATAAAAAAAGATCAAAGGATTTTATGACACTAAACGTTTTCGGGAACCTACTTATAAAAAACGTGATGGATTACACCCCTCTCTAAGTACATTTGAGGTGCCACCTAGCGGTGAGCGCAGTGATCATTTTAGTTTTCTCCCTAGCGATCAACGCCGTACCTAGCGCGTGCTTACCTAAGCAATAATGCGTTTATCGCGCGGCTATGTAACCGCGATAAAACCACTGTATAAACGTCGACGACGGATTAGCTCTCCTGGGAGAGTGTTCGACTAGGGATCGAAAGATTCCCGGTCCGAGTCCGTGCGTCGACCCTTTTTAGAATCGCGGTCTAGCGGCGACGACGGCGACGGATGTATATAAGCGGTGGCGGTAGCGGGTTATCGGTAGTCGGTATGCCGTCGTCGTCGCCTATAAAGTTTGGCGGATAGCACTCGTTCTTTTCGAATATGTATACGTGTCGATTGACGGTGTGGGGTCGGGGCTTCCGATCCGTCGAGCACGCCTATCAGTATAGGAAAGCAATGTTCAACGAAGACGTGGTATGCGCCGAGCGTATCAAAAGTGCGCGATCGCCTTATGTAGCGAAACGACGCGGTTACGAAATTCGAAAAAAGAGAACGGGAACCGAATGGAACGCCGTTAGGTTCGCGTGTATGAAGGCGTTGTTGATGAGGAAGTTTGGCGGGTCGGCCGAGTTGAAGGCCGACCTGTTGCCCACCGGGGACGCCGAATTGGTGGAATGGGTACCGAGTAGGGAGGGTTTCTGGGGTACCAGGATCGGGGGCGTTGCGGGGGAGACCATGCTCGGTAAACTGTTGATGGAGGTGCGCGACGCTTATAAAGACGCGTAAAAAGCGTTCGCCGGTATCAGTCGAGAAAAATGGGCGGACCGTCGTTGAAGCATCCTTTTACATGTATAGTAGCCGGTCCTACGGGGTGCGGTAAGACGACGTTCGTCGACCGTCTGATACGGCACGCTATGATCGATCCGCCGCCCGAGAAAATCATGTGGTGCTACGGGCAGTGGCAGGCCGCCTACGCGTCTATGTCTTCGAAAATAGAGTTCGTAGACGGCCTGCCGGATCCGACACGTTTAGACGGTAAAACGAGGACGCTTCTAGTACTCGACGACCTCATGGAAGAGACTGATAGCCGGGTGACGGTGCTATTTACTAAAAAAGCCATCATTGTAGTACGTCGGTCGTACAACTGCGGCAGAACATGTTTCCGAAAGAGAAAGAAAACCGTACAATCAGCCTGAACGCGCAATAGATAGCGCTATTCAAGATCCCCCGAGACGCCGGTCAAGTAGGTCACCTAGCGAAACAGATGTACCCGGGAAAGGTCAACTACATGATAGAGGCTTTCAGAGACGCGACGTCGGCGGCGTACGGCTATCGCTTCGTGGATCTGAAACAGGAAACGGAAGAGGACATGCGCCTGCGTTCGTGCATATTTCCGGACGATCGCCTTCAGTACGTCTACGTACGAAAGGGTGGCGGCAGCCTATAAGAAGAGAGGGACGTCGCCGAGCCTATAAGAAGAGAGGGACGTCGCCGCGTACGCTTATTTGTCGCTATTACGGGACGCGCGGTGGTGTCGAAACGACGACCGAAGGAGGCGGGAACGACGAACCGAGTGACGAGACAAATTTTCACCCTGCAGCTGTTGGAGAGACATAGGCGGAACATCGATCTGCGAAAAGCCGTGATCGGCCACGCGGAGGCCGGCCTCATTTGTAGTATGTGCGATTGCGCGTACAACATTCTGAAAGGGAACGTGAAGGTGTCGCCAAAGCAGAAACGCGTGTTGACGAAATACAGGAATCACCTGCGTAAACTGGCCGACAAAACAATTCCGGTTAAGCAGAAGCGAGTCGTCTTGCTAAAGGGTGCGGGTGGTTTTCTGACGGCCCTGCTAGCGCCGTTAGCGAGCACCGTTCTCCTCCCACTGCTCAGAGAGGTCATCGGCAGCGGGTGATTGATGCAGTACGCGAAGAAGATGGCGTTGGTCGCCCCGCGATTGGTGGAAAGCCTCCTGCCACGTATCGATCAGCCGCCGAGCAGGCCCCGATCATGTGTGCTGAGTAGCCTGGACAGCGACATGAAGGACGTTCTAGAGCGGTCGGATTGATCCGAACGCGAAAAGGTGGCGTCGTACAATCAACTGCTGAGTCGCTACAACACGATAGAGGCGGCTCGAGCGGCGCAACCGGTACGCGTGTTGGTGGTGAACGGCGAGACGCCGCCGGCGGCGGCGGCGGCGGCGGCGGCGCCATCATCGTCGGAGGCCGTAGAGCGAGAAATCATGGCCAGCAAGCCGAAAACGCTGAAAGGGAAGACGGGTCTGCTTATCGCGAAAATGAAAGCCGATCCGATGTGTCGATGGAACGACCGCGGCTAATTCGTGTACGCCGGTGAAACGGTCGCGGGGAGTAACATGGTCGATCTAGTGAACGATCTCATGCGAACGAGAAAGAAGACGACAGCGCCCGTAGGATGGTGAGAGTTCGGGTTGCGCATGAAGGGTATAAACATCCCTATGGAATTCGTAGGCAACCCGCGCTATCGGGCGTACATGGAGCGGCGGCAGAAGCGACTACTAGAAGAGGCGGCGACGCCGTCGGCCAGTTCATCAGTGTCGCCGGAGCGGAGACGACGGGTGCGACGCGACGCTAAAAAGAGAAAACGGTCCCCTGACGTCGCGGCGTGGGACGAGTTGTGTCGATGATGCCGTCACGACGAACGATAACGGCCATCGTCGTCAGCTTCACCATCGCGGTTATCGCTCTCTATATAATCGTCGTCGTTCATTGGGGTCCGTCGTCGTCGTTGCCATGGTGTCCGGGTGGAGTCGTCGCCGTCGTCCAAGACGAACGCCAACGACTCGACAGCAACGAAACGACGACGACCTGAATAGCGTCTACTTCGATCCGTAACGGGCGGGAAGTTACGGCGGCGTCGACGCGTTGCACCGGGCGTCGAAGATCCGACGACCGGCCGTCGAGAGGTGGTTAGCGGCGCAGGACGTCTATACCCTACACAATCCGGTTAAACGACATTTCAAACGACGTCGCGTCATCGTGGGCGGTCGAAACCAGCAGTGGCAAGCCGATCTGGTCGACTTGACTAGGCTGAAAACGCACAACGACGGTATAACATTCCTATAGACGGTCATCGACGTCTTTTCGAAACGGGCGTGGTGCGTTCCGTTGAAGAGTAAGTCCGGCCCGTCGCTCGTCGCGGCCTTCGAGCGCCTGCTGAGCGGCGAGGCGCCGACCGCGCTGCAGACCGATAAGGGGACCGAGTTTCTGAACCGACCCCTGCAAACGTTCCTAAAGAGTCGCGGCGTTCACCGTTTCGTCTAAAGCGAGCGTCGTGGAACGGTTCAATCGGACTTTGAAGACGCGTATGTGGCGCTATTTTACGAAACACGAGACGCTGCGCTACGTAGAGGCGTTACCGGATTTCGTGCAATCGTACAACAACGCCTACCACCGAAGCATCGGTAGGACGCCGGCGAGCGTCGACGCGACGAATCAGGAGACTCTATGGCAACGACTGTACGGCAACGTCGGCTGAGGCCGGCGGCGAAAACCTAAACTGCGAGAGGGAGATCGCGTACGTATCAGCAAGACGAGGGGTCAATTCAAAAAAGGATACATGGCTAACTGGTGCGAGGAGCACTTCACCGTCGTAGAGGCACATCCGTCCGAGCCGCCCGTTTATCGCCAGAACGACGACGCCGGGACGCCGGTAGAGGGCGCCTTCTACGAACCGGAACTACAACGCGTAGTCGTTCCAAAGGACAAACTGTATCGCGTGAAGGCGGTTCTACAGCGTCGTCGTCGTCGTCGCCGCGGCGGTTCGGAGGCGCTCGTAAAATGGAGCGGTTATCCGGCCTCCTTCAACAGCTGGATCGACGACGAGTCGCTCGTGGACCTATAAAGACTAGCGCGGCGGCGCCGGCGGAGATGAGAATGACTCGTTGGAATCGCCACGAGGGGTGCTGGCGACTACACGAGTCGGGGTTATGCAGCGGATTTTCATTCTTTTATAAGGGCCCCTGCTGTATCGACAGACCGCAGTTTGCGCGACGATGATCGACGAGGCGACGAGGCTCGGCGACGATACCGCTTCGGGCGAACCTACCAACACGGACTCCGTCGACGCTACCTCCACCACCACCGCCGCCGTCCACGAACCCGTTCCATGGAAAATCTGCGGCAACGAATGCCCTAAGGCCGAAATCGTGTTCCTCTGTCAGGTCGTCGTCCTATACTTCGTCATCGCCGTTAGTATATACCATCTGACGAGAAGTCAAGGCGACTTCAACCTGTGGACGGCGCTGTTGAGCAGCTGTCTCGGTAACCTGCTCCCGAGTCCGTCTATGAGTGTTGGCGGTCGACGACGACGACGCGGCGATGGCGGTCTCGTCTGACTTTTACGTGACGCTACCGAGCAACGCGTCTATGAAGCGTCACCCCGAAAATACGTTGACGCACTACATCACGAAGCTGCCGCGACGTTTCGACCTGTCGGAGGAGTGCGAATGCGGACTGGTGACGCTACAGTATCCGCACACGTGGTACAACATGAGAGAGAAGGACGCCTACTTCTTCCTGAATTGCGCGACGGGCGAGCCGGGTATTAACACTCACGTAGACGACGAAACCGGCTCAACCGTTCTGCTATACAGACAGGGCACGATTTCTCACGGTTTCTACAACAGCCCTTACACCTTGATGCTCCAGATCAACGCGGAGCTAAGGAAATTGAGCACCAATAGGGTCAAGGCGCGTCTAGAGTTCAGCGACGTCTCTAACCGAATGACGCTGCATATGTCGCCGGGTGTCGAATTTACCATACCTCATACCCTCAGGTTTCCATAGCAACGTTATCACGAATTCCCCGCTGATGAGCGCCGCGCCGGAAGTCGTCATCGACACCATGCCCGTCGCGTACACGTACGTGTACGAAGGTCGCAATACGGTGGATATGAATGCGGGCGCCGACACCCTGTACGAGTACACGGATATCGTGGAACCGCGCGTAGTCGGTGACGTGTACGCGCCGCTCCTTCGAAACATCGCCTTCTACGGTACGAACGGCAGCATTATTTCGGAAACGTTCGATCGCGTCGAATACGTGAAGCTGCTGCGGCATCAATTCGATACGGTCGAGGTCGATATAAGAGACGATCTCGGTCAACCGATACCATTCGAGCGGGGAAAGCTAGTGACGACGCTTCACGTCAGGCGCTGTAAATCGAAATTGTTTTAACGACGATGCCGACGACGAAGAACCCGTACGAGGACTACTACGTTCAATAGGTCGGCGTTCAGCTGCTGGTCTTCGTCTGTGGTCGGGGGCAACGAGGACACGGTCTCGGCAATCTCTTCGGGAACCTGTTTCGAAGCGCCATGCCGCTTATCAAGAGAGGCGCGTTGAAGTTGGGAAAACGTGCGCTCAACACCGGCGAGCGCGTGGCGCGGGACGTCGTCGGCGACGGCAATCTGAAACATTCGGTAAAACGACGCGCGAAGGAAGCCGGCGTCGATCTTCTCGACGGCCTATTGAATTCGCCGCCGCCGCCGACGAAGAGAAAAAAAGCGCCGCAGCGCCGCGCCGCCATAAAGAGACCGCGCCTAGCGGCGACGACCGTCAGTAGGCGGAAGAGACGGCGTCGAACGGACCACGACATATTCGACGACTAATGGCGGTGTTCGTGAATAGCGCATCGTGCGAGGGCGTGAAGGCCGAACTGGAACTGTTCAGCGGGCCGGTGACGCAGACGAGCGTCGAGAGCTGTCAGTGGACCGTCTACCAACCGCTGACGGCTCTCGACGCCGGCGGCCCTATCGAGTTCCTCATCCCGGGCTCGGGCAACGATTATACGGACCTGGCGAGCCTTCAAGTGTACGTCCGCTTCAAAGTGTTTCAGCGGGACGGTACCGATCTGGCGGCCGGCGCCGCGGTGGCCACGGTCAACAATTTCCTGCATTCGATGTTCAGTCAAATCGACCTGTCGCTGAACGGCACGCTCGTGACGCCGTCGACCAATACGTATGCGTACCGGGGCTACCTCGAGACCCTGCTGAGTTACGGTAGCGTCTCGAAACGGTCGCATCTCACGTGGTCGTTGTGGTACAAAGACACCGCCGGACACAAGAACGAGCTCGCGAACGTCAACGCCGGGTTCGAGGCGCGGCGCGCCATGACGGCCGATAGCGACGAGGTGGAGATGATGGGACGCCTGCACGTCGACGCGTTTATGCTAAACCGGCACATGCCGAACAGCGTCGACACGAAAATACGCATTGTTCACTCGAAGGACGCGTTCGCGCTCATGGGCGCGCAAGCCGTACCGGGGTGGCGCCTCGTGATGCGGTCGATTTGCCTGCACGTACGAAAAATGAAGTTGAACCCGGACGTCCAGATGGGTCATATCAAAGGGTGGGCGTTGGCAACGGCTAAGTTCCCGATGCGCCGCGTCGATTGCAAGTCGTTTTCGATATCGGCGGGTACGCTGTCGCACACGCACGAGAACTTGTACATGGGTTCGATTCCGAAACGCCTATTCCTGATGATGATCGACAACGTCGCCTTTAACGGAGACTACACTAGAAATCCGTTCGACGCGCGGCAAAACGATATAAACTTCCTCACGCTCGTCGTCGACGGACGTCAGGTGCCGAGCAAGCCGCTGCAGCCGGACTTCCCGCGTAACCGGTACGTCCGAAGCTACATGAACCTCTTCGCGGCCACCAGAAAGGCGTACGAGGACGAGGGGAACGACGTATCGCGCGCGGACTTCGGCGCTGGCTACACCATCTTCGGTTTCGACCTGACGCCCGACTGTTGCGACGGGGACCATTTCAACGTCGTGCGTCGTGGGACCGTGGGCACGGAAATGCACTTCGGGTCGCTGATACCCCGACCGGTGAATGTCGTCGTGTACGCGGAATTCGAGACGGTGCTGGAGATCGACAAGAACCGGAACGTCGTGTACGACTGGTAACGATGGATACGTTCCAACTGATGCGTCGCCTGGAACGCGATGCGTACGCTAAACGCGTCGTCGTCGGCGTCGTGCCTAAAGACGCGCTACTTACAACCACCACCATCACCACCGCTTACACGACGGCCTTCATGTGCAACACCGACGACGGCGGCGAGCCGGGGAAGCACTGGGTGGCCGTCTACGTGGACGTCGATCGGCGAGGCGAGTACTTCGATTCGTACGATCTACCGCCGCTGCACGCCGAATTCCGCGCGTTCCTGCACCGCAACTGCGGCGACACGTGGACGTACAACGACAATAGGCTGCAGAGCGTCGTCTTTAACGTGTGCGGACAATATTGCGTCGCCTACCTCCTCCTCCGATGTCGCGATATGACGTTGACGAAGTTCAAGAGCCTATTCGGCACCTTTCGGGTGGCCAATGACTGTCTCGTATTCGATTGGCTAAAACCATTGCATTAACGCTTTCGCTTTACGTGTAAGGTAGTTATAAAACGATGAAAAATTGTGCGCACTTGTTTTTATTACCCTACCTACATACATACATACATACATACATACATACATACAGAACCTACCCCTAGGGGGGTGGCCTCCCAGTCCTTAGGTGTTAGACGAGTTAGGTTAATTATACGAGTTAGACGAGTATCGGCGCCGTGGTGACGCCGTCGTCAAGCACGCGGCGTTTAGCGTAGAAATAGCTCAACGCCGCGCGTTCTTGAACGTACGTGAACACGGACGTGTCTTTCACCTGGAAACCGCGGTTCCAGCCGACGCCGCTGCTTCGGTCGCGCAGTACGGCGAGTAAGGTGTCCTCGTCGATGTCGTTCTGACGCTTACTCAGACCCTTCTTTCTGTACTTCGGGCCGTTGTCGCCGCCAAAGCAGTAGTAGGTCTTGCTACATAGCGCCACGATTCCGTCGCCGCGCCACTCTTCTTTGAAGAGACCCGGCGTTCGACGATCGAACAGGCGCCGGCGCGCGCAGCAGACCGGCGCCTCCCACGCTAGTCCGGCGACTCGGCGTCGTACGTACGCGTCCACCTGCGCGTAGCAGCATTCGGCCGGAAGTCCGTGTCCATAGCGCAGTACTGGAAGAGTGGACGGGGATGTAGGCGTCGATGAAGTCGAAATAGAATTCGAGCATCCTCAATTTCGCGAACTGGTAGACGAAATAGCCGATTTGGATCGGCAGACCGTAGACGACGGTGCGCTTATTCAGCGCCACTTGGTACAGCGCGTCATCGACGAAGACGTCGAGTTGCCGGAAGCGACGGTTGTTGACGAGCATCGTGGCGCAGAACGGCGTGGCGTACTTGATTTCCCGGTGCCGATCGACGATCGAAATCGTTTTCCCGTACGAACTGTTGCCGAGAAGCTTAAAGGTATCGGCGATGATCGATTTGTTGGGATCGACGTCGCCCTCGCGTCGCGCCTCCGAGACCGTGTCGCCGAAGCGGCGAAAGCACGCGATCGGCGCGTACTCGATCACCTGGTAGACGCGCGCGACGACGAGACCGTGCGTCAGATACCATCGTAGGAGGGGCGTCGCGAGCACGATCTCGGCGCCGAAGTAGCTACCGACGAACGTCCGTTGAAGTCGGTTGAGGAGATCGTGCGACTCGGCGTAGCGGCGCATGAACGGGCTGAGATCGTCGCGCGCGATATCGACGTTCTTGAACACGGGCTGCATTTCGGCGAACTTGGCGCGCAGCGCTTCCGGCACGGCGATATCGCACTGCACCAGACCGAATAGAGAGCCGTCGCGTACACCCTCCAGTATCGTCGCGCGCGTAATGGGGGCCGCCGCCGGTCGCCATCGTGACGCGTCGGGCGGTGTCGGCGCCGCGAGTGGTCGTACGGCGCGACACTGACACTCCCACATTTCGTCGACGTCGTCGACGAAACGGCGCAGGTAGGTCGTCACGGCGATCGTCGCGGCGTACAGCGTCGTCATCGGTTGACCGTTGACGGCGTTCGTCGTCACGTGCGCCTGGCACGTCGGGCAGCCGTGAAAGTAGCAGCCGTGAAATTGGTGCGCCGTTCGCGTGGCGGCGCACCAGCCGTCGACTCGGTTCTTGACGACGCGCTTCTCGCGCCCGTTCAACTGGTGAAGTATAAGCGCGCCGGTTCGTGCCGCCTCCCACGTCAACCACTCCACGGCCATACGACCGTAGCGTTGCACGCGTTCCGGTCGAAAGGCGTTCTCAGCGCGCCGGCGCGTGTTCCAGCCCGTCGGCATCTCCTGCATTATCGCCCACAGATAGAGGCCATTCGCGTCGAAACCGACTATCGAACGACACGGTCGTGACGCGTCGCTTCGAATCGCCGTGACGCCGGCCTCTTGGTGGCGCGCGAAGATGATCGACGGGCCGCCGACGATCTGCGATTGCAGCAGGCGGTGGAGGTCTTTGTTGGATTCGTTGAAGAGCGAGAAATGGATTGACGTCGGCAGGTCGTTGAATAGGTACAACAACGTCAACCCCGGTACGCTGAAGGCGTCCTTGAACATGTCGATGCGCCGGCGCCTATAGAAGGCGAAATGCCGATCGACGGCCTCGAGAAACGGCGCCACGTCTCGATTATTATACCAAATCAGAAATTCGCGCATCGTCGTCATGCGCTCGTCACGCCACGCCGTCGCGCAAATCTCGTACGCCTCCGCGGAGATTCCCTCGCGTTTCAGGCGGCTGTAGAAAGCCTCGCGCGGCGGCAGGGAGGTCTCGTCCAGGCGCGTCAACGCTTCGATATATTCGTACGGAAAGTACCCCTTCGTCGCCGCGCAGCCGAACGCTTTCAGAAAGCGATCGTAGCTAACGCCGGGCGCGAGGTAATTGGTTATATCGAGGAACTTCAACGTCGACGTCGTCAGGCACATGTAATTGTTCTGTCGTATAATGGTAAACGCCGACGACGTGTGCTGCGCGTCGCCGGTTATGAGCAGGGGGGTCAAGTATTTCTTCACGACATTCAGATCGTACTTACCGGAATTGAATCCCAGTACGGGCATTTGACGAAGGTGCGTCCACAGGCGGTCGGCGAGTGCGGCGTATGGTGACGCGTCGTCGACGTCGCCGCTGCACCGTCGCCGCCGCTGCACCGTCGCCGCCGCTACACCGTCGCCGCCAGTTCGGCGCCATTCGCCGCGCCCGTCAGTCGATAGACGGCGACGTTGATGCCGAAAACCATCTCCACGCGTTCCAGGTCGTTCAGGCGGACACCGTTCGAGGCCGTCGTGCGCGTAGCGCGGCAATAGCGCGCGTGCAGTCGTTTAGCGACTTTCGTTAAACGGGTCGTATCGATTTTGCCACCGTTCCGCGTTTCGCGTCGTCGGCCGCCTTGCAGGTGGAGACCGATGCACTGGAAGAGGCATAGATGGTCGTCGTAGGGTGTGCCTCGACGATCTTTCGTCAACGCCGCGACGGCCCTGTTGGCGCGCACGTAGGTGGGAAGCGTCGCGCCAACGTACCCGATAGGATGGGCGATGATGGCGTTGACGAAGTAGGTGGCGTTCGTTACGAGCTCGACGACCAACCCCGAGTCGGGACGCTGCGCAATGACTTACTGCAGTACGTCGGTCGTGCGCACGGCGTCGAGGAATCGTTCGTACGAACGGCTATCGGTAACGAGGGCGGGCGTTTCGAGGAGGTGGCCGCAGCAATTACACGAAGAATGAAAATAGCGGTAACTACCCGACACCTTGTGGCGCAATACGAAACCGTAGCTCACGTTAATTTTAAAGGCATTCGTTTGTTCACGAATCATCACCCTCAGACGCGGTTCGAGCACCCGCGTGCTCGTACAGGCGGCCATGCGGTAGTTGTAGCGGGACTGCACGACACCGCGCGCTACCGACGTCTCTGTGCTGCGCCGGTGCTCGTCCACGACGCGCTGTAGAGCGTCGTCGGTCTCGGCGGCTGCCGGTTCATTACTACCAGGCGTTGGCGCCGTCTGACGGCCGCACCGCTCATTCAGGTGTCGTAGCATAGCGGCGCGCGTAGTGTACGTCGCGCCGCATTTCGGGCACTCTCGTCGTATTACGCATAATGTTCTATAGCATAGCACTGTTCTTTTAGTCGAGACCGCTCCTGCACTGGACGTACGTATGGACGGCCGACTCCAGCAGAGCGCGGTTCATGTAGTCGCGCCAGTCCGTGCCTAGTAGCCAGTCCGAAACGAACTGGACCAGATACAGTTCCCCCGCACGACCCGTTGCTGCTGCCCGATTGCCACCTATCGTGCAGTATTAGCACGAGACGCGTGAAGCTCGGTATCAGCGAACGACGCAGAAACGCTTCCAACACGGCGTTGAAGTGACGCGTTACGATGCCCCCCACGTCGTCGTAGCGCTGTGTGTACACGAGTTTCGGACGACCCGCACGATAGCCGGCTATATGCACCTACGGACAGCCCTCATTAGGTTCGCATACGCCGCAAGTGTCGCGCGCCCGCTCCAGTACCGTCTCACCGAGGCACTCGGCGAGGATGGTCATTGCGTGCCGCTCATAGCGACAGGCCAACTGGCCCCTGCCCGGCACGACGACTTGTCGTTGTATTACGGCCTCCGATGGGCTCCAACACGGAGCGCACGTCGGCCCCATCGAATGCATGCTTTCGTAAGTCGGTGGCGGCGCTCGAGTCGCTTCGAGGTATTGGCGCGCGGCTGTATCGGATACGTCAAGCGCCTCCTCTATGATGGCGTCCAACACGCTAGCGTCACGCACTCCGCTTCCTCCCTACAGCCCAAAGCATGTCCTAGTCTTTACGTTCGGTGACCACCGTCAGCAACGCGTCTACGTATTCTCGGATACATTCACGCCTGTTGCGCCGCACTTCCTACAACACATTATTATGATTAGTCCGCCTGATCGGTTTTTCGACCTTTCTCGGCGTTTCTTCGTTGGTAGCTAACATATCCAGCAGTACGCGGCGCACCTCCTACAGCATATAAACACAACTGTTAGTTACGACATACTAAATAAGTTCGCTTCGTAGGCTAACCAAAACGCGCTTATGTAATTCTCGGCCGTCTCGCGTAGTAGTCGCGCGGCCTCCTCACTTGTTGCACGACGCCTCATCACTTGTTGCACGTTCCTATGCGTCAGCAAATCTACCAGTATCGAGCACTCTTCCTTCTACAAACAACAACACATTAGGCGTCGTCGTATCTCTTCAGTGTGCGCACGGTATACGACGGCTCCCCGTTCAAAGTCGTCTTACGCACGCTGATCTCCACTTCCGTGCCGGTTAACTCCAGCACGGTATCGCGGAGCGGCTCATCGCTCAACTCCACCAAGTAGTCGGCCCGGTATTCGACGAGATTAGCCATGTGCGTGTCAAATAAAGTGATCCAAAGCTCGTCTTCGTCGTCCTCGCCATCCCTCGTCATCACACGCAACGCGAAGTAATTCTTCGCCGCAGACTGCTCACCGTGCGTTCGACATACCATAGGCCCGCCTTTGTCTTTCTGATACAATTTTCGCCGACAACGGGAGCATCGCAAATACGTACAGTTCTCTTTATATGACACAGCGTCGATCATAACGGGCGTCTTAATTTTATACACGCCATTGTTAGCACACTGTAGACCCCTCAGACTCACCAATGTAGCCCGTGTCGACGACGCCGACTCGCATTCTCTTTCGATCGACGCGCTCCGCGCTAGGGGCGGATGCCCCGCTGCCGCCTCGACGCTCCCTAAGGCCTCTTCGGCGCCTCGCTTACGGCCGGCTACCAGCGGCGGTGCGATGACCACCACGGGTCTCTTATTACCCGTTGACACCGCTGCTGCTTCTGCCGTAGCTTGCTGTTGGCCGCCGCCGGCCGCCTTCGGACCCTGACTCTGTTTGCGCATCGCCTTAATCTTTTTCGGTGTCTCATTATCTGCCATTATGGAGAACGTCTGCTGCTGCTGCTGCTGCTGCTTAAACAATACGTTAGAACACTGTCGTTATACAACATAGCATTTTCTCAACCGTTTTATACTTTACAAAATAGGGCGCATGCGCACTTAACACAGACGCTGCATAACTGCCTAGTCTACAGTTCTCTTACAAAATAACGCGCATGCGTACTTAACGCATACGACGCATAACTGACTAGTCTACCGAGGTATTTGCTTTAGGAAAAAAGTAAGCGGTCATGTCAGTACATTCATCGTCAAATGTGTCATTACATCGAATTTCTCTAATATCACTGCACCACACGATTCCCGAGCCCTAACTAATCATATACAACGGTTACTTTCATGCTTTTAGCTTTTCGTTTATTGTTTTTGAAATGGCATTGTTCTCCGTTCACATTCCGATCAAGATAAGTCACGCGCCGCAGTGTCATGCGCCGCCGCCGCCGCTGTTTGACGGCGCATTTCACCGTTTGCTCATTTCATGCACAATTATGGAGTCGAATGCAACGCCTCGTAAGGCAACACAGCGGTAAGCCTGCTTTTTACGCATGCATGCGTGCGTGCATGCATAGTTCTCGTTTTATTTTTGCGCCCTTTGTTTAAACAGTTGTAAGCACGCACACGTACATGTATTGTGGTTTATTTCATAGAAAGTTCCAACTGCCCACAAGAACGGCCCTGTCAGCAGCAAAGCCGGTATGCGCGGTCGCTCCCATATCACGGACCCCTCGCCCGACCACTCCACCACCTATCAGCCACGACCACGATGACTTCGATGACGACACCAGCCTCGTGTCTACGTTCTTAAAAAGAGGAAGCGATGGATCGTGGTACACGCCTATCCCGCCGACCGACCTATATCCGCGACGCGGTTTTCACATCCCACCGACCAAACTATATCCGCGACGCGGCTTTCACGCGCCGATCACCTATAGGGCGGGCGTTGGACATATCACGGAGCAGCGCCACCGTGATGATTCTTAAACAAGCATTCTAGCAGTCTATAATAAATACTCTCTCTACTACTAACGCTTCCACTCGTCTGTATCCACTGCATAAACACCCTACGTACAGCGCCACCAACCTATACGCTGAACGTTAGCGTATTTATGCATTGGTTTCGTTTTGATCACACCGCTAGATTTATTTATTTATTTAAACGCACAGCGCATTGGTTTCGTTTTGATCGCACCACTAGATTTAAAACGCACAGCACATTCCGTCTCACCGCTAGCCAGCTATGCTGCCGTGCCGGGGTCATAGTCCACTCCAGCTGCAGCGCCGGTCGCTTATCGCAGCAACGCTGCTAACATAGGGTACGGCGGGGCATCCTCATAGGGCTGACGGGGGAAGTCTGCACACAGTGGTTTTATCGCGGTTATATAGCCGCGCGATAAACGCATTATTGCCTAGGTAAGCACGCGCTAGGTACGGCGTTGGTCGCTAGGGAGAAAACTAAAATGATCACTGCGCTCACCGCTAGGTGGCACCTCAAATGTACTTAGAGGGGGGTAATCCATCACGTTTTTTTATAAGTAGGTTCCCGAAAACGTTTAGTGTCATAAAATCCTTTGATCTTTTTTTATAAGTAGGTTCCCGAAAAAGTTTAGGGGTAATAAAAACGTTTTTTATTAGTAAAGTGTTGCCCAAAGGTCACCAAAGGTGTCGTGCACGGGCCTCTAAAACGCTTCTATACTACTCACAGTAATTGTTAATACTCCAACTAAAATATACAATCTGATCACTTAGGTATATATATCAATAAAGCATTTGAAACGACTTTATTTATCTGCTTATTTACTAAGTTTGTATACATGTGTATGTTCAAGGTATATTATTCGTTATCAACAAACTGTGATAAATGTCAATATATTTTGCTAGTTACTTAAATGGTTACATACAATATTATATGTTACATTACAATTTTTTTCTTCAAAACGTTATAAATTGTTGTAGGTTTATTGTCAAAACGATTTATCTCGAATTCTTGTATGTTAGCCTTGGTTTATGAGAATGTGTTATGTGTGTTCAACGCACATAACTGCATGCAATGTATGTAGCGTGACAAATCAAACGTATCGCTTATAATGAAAGAAATATAAATTTTAACAAAACAGTGCGGTTTTGCAAGTTTTACAAGTTTTACGCGCCCAAAATTTCACATAATAGAGACTAATAAATGAAACAACAAATGCGTAATTAGCCCATATGTCCATTATTGCTGATCTGGTGAACTGTTGATCTCTACGCCCATCAACCTAGCCTCGGCAGTCGTTTAAGTTACACAATCAGCGAACGCCAACCTGCCTGCGCAACTCCATGCACAGCATGACACTATGTACACCCCAAATTAACTAGATTCTGAAGTCATGGTGGGTGATTGATGTGGTGTTGAAAAGATTCTTTCTATCAACGAGAAGTACGTGACTGGTATGAGCACACAACAGATCTGGTATCACTGATGACCAGCTGGGCATTACTTGACATCACCAAATCAGATGATTTTAAAGATATGATTTAGGCTGCGGATCAATCTGATGCCACGTACAAACAGATATGGACATTTAATTATGTATACTGATTTGTAGAGTGTAGTGAACTTGAAAGGAAATATTCGTGTTTCGCTGATTGAAGGAACTAAAAATTACAATTACCCAAAGCATCGTTGAATTTATTGATTACTTATTACTGTGGTATAATGTTAATTTACATCGTGTATTTGTGTGCTATGTGCAACCGTAGAAATGTAGCCATGTTGACTGTGTATTTACACCGTACCATATCACTTAGTTTCAACAATGTATCTGAATGAACTTTTTACCACCTTTGCGTCGCTCTACAAATGTACTTATTACTGTTACAAAACGAATTGAAGCTAAATTCTTCTAACTGTGATACTTTGTTGGCAATGGACGGAAACTCACTAACACCAAACGAATACTGCAGGATATGCTTCTACAGCCAGGAACATGATAGTAAACCATTACAGTTCGCTCGCCTCGTTATCTATCTAAGATATGTAAACCAAAATAAACTAATTAATTGTTATGTGTCTAAATAAATAACAATTGTGTGTAACGTTATTTACTCGTATTAATAAAATATAAAACAATGAATTGACTCTTGGATATAATTTCTATCCTCGATCACACGATACTACCCGGCTGACAGGGTGTACCAAAACGCAAAACCCCCCTCCCATCATGCATCTGATATTACCTCGTTTCCAATGTTCGTTCTATCGCTCGCCAAGACATACGTGTTTTCTGCTTGTCGTAATAATACATATATATATAAATGTATATATATATATTCTGAGGTTCTGTGGAGGGTTTAAAATGGGTTTTTTTATTTGTAAGGATACATTCTTACTGCGTACGGACGCAATTTAGCATGAGCTATGTATAGTCCCGAACGGCGTAGACGTAGATCGGTATTTAATTTGTCCATGTCATTTTGATTCGTTCAAACCCAGACTAATTTTCATTTAACTTTTAGTTCGACGTAGTTCCTACTCTGGAATGACGTAGTATGTTACTGTCGCCTTTTTAGGTGTGCTGACTACACCTTTATAGGTGTGCTGAGTACACCTTTTTAGGTGTGCTGACTACACCTTTTTAGGTGTGCTGACTACACATTTTTAGGTGTGCTAACTACATTCCGGTTCACTTGCAACTGTATTATTGCCTACTAAATTTGTTGCGCCTGTCGCTTCTTCGCCACGCAACTACGATTTGTGTTGGTGTGTCTGTGTTGGTGTGTGTATGCGCGCGCGCGCTCTTGTATGTGTGTGTGTGTGTGTGTGTGTGTGTGTGTGTGTGTGTGTGTGTCTGTGTGTGTGTGTGTGTCTGTGTCTGTGTCTGTGTCTGTGTCTGTGTGTGTGTGTGTGTGTGTGTGTGTGTGTGTGTGTGTGTGTGTGTGTGTGTGTGTGTGTGTGTGTGTGTGTGTGTGTGTGTGTGTGTGTGTGTGCGTGTGTGTGTGTGTTTGTCATTTTGACTTGTTCAGACCTAGACAAATTTTCATTTAACTTTGAGTTCGACGTAGTTCCTAGTCTGGAATGACGTAGTAGGTTACTGTCGCCTTTTAGGTGTGCTGACTACACTACGGTTCACTTGCAACTGTATTATCGGCCACTCACTTTGTTGCGCCTGTGTGTGTCGTATGTGTTTGTGTTTTTGTGTGTGTCACAATAACGATTGTGATTGTTTAATCGACGTGTTTTCAATATGGGTAAATAAGACCTGCAGGGAAATATTTCTCACTCTTCCTCTTCTCCGCCAATGGTTTCACACGCCCCAGCCTCCTCTCACCGTGTTGACTCTAGTCTGGAGCAACCACTGTGTGCACAGTGTATTAATCCAGGATGTGTTCCTGCCTATGGGCATCGCAACAAAACCAATCCTCGTTCCGTCTCTTTTGTGAGTAGAGAGACAGAGAACACTAGGGGATCTGAGCATGGGTTACGATCCTGCTCAGTAGGTCATATGTCGGTCACCGCTAGTCGGTCACCAGACGTATATGACCAGGGCTCCACTAGTCAGTCAGCTGACACTGGTGGAGGCATCTGAACCTTGTTTGAGTTCTGGGAGTGCTCGTTCGAGTTCACATCCCAGATCCACTCATTCAAAGTCCTTGCACTCGAAATTGTATCGCTTAAAGTCGTCTTAATCGAGGTTGTCTTCACAGGCAGACAAGACATTAACTCCTTATCCAGTTGAGATATCGCGTCATGTGGTAGAGTTCAACGAAGGATCTCATCCAAATTATGAACCTTTGTATTGTAGAGAGAGAGAGAGGAAATTCGTCCTACTTTTGTGGATCATTTAGACACGATTCGCCACTTGCTACAGGATGATATTCTTACTCCTGTTCCTATACACAGGAAATCATGTTTGCTGTTATCACTTTCATTGTTAGAGACTGGCTGTCAGGAAGAGTCAATCTTGTACAATAATTTCTACGACTACAAGAACGGCTTTCGATAGGGGAATGGCCAATTTTAATGGCGCGATGAAACCTTTCATTAAGCCCTTGATCAGTTTTCTGCCTGAGAAGGAGGTCCTGACCCCATTAAGGTCACTGCAACCACCTTATGACAGAGCCGGGTTTGCAGGGGTCTGGCGGCTCTGCAGTGTTCAGTGGATTATATCCGCTTACAGTAAGAGTTTTCTGCAGAGGTGTCAGACCAGTTGATTTATGTCTCCAAGCAAATAAATTTCCTTGGCAAGATGCGGGAAGATGGGATTGCCATTGATTCGCAATCTGCTGCCAAATTACACCGGTCCTTCCGGGATGCTACATTAAACCAGGTTGGCTTTCTACTACAATGTCAGAAAGATCAATTACGCCAAATCCCAGTTTTTGGTTCACCCATTTTTAATGGCGAGTTAACCAAAGTGGAGTTTGTTAACGAGGGGTCACAGAGATTTCGCGATCGTCAACTTATTGATGCTGTCACAGAGATGCGCGTACCATCTTCACTTCCTTCGACGGCAGTGAACGTTACAGTGAATCGGTACATAACGTAATCTCTTTCCTAATCAGTACATGACCTAATCCCTTTCCTAAACAGGTATTTCAACATTCTTCAAACACCCCCTCTCGCATTTCAGTTCCACGAGGGCGCGACCGCGTTCTTCCTCCCCCACATACAGGGATACGGACGAGAAGTTCTAGCCGTACTTGTCTCTGACGCCACGCGTCACCCTTTTCCTGTATACAATGAACTGCCTACGCCTGGCGTAATAATAGGTGCATCCGATTATGGTGTAAAACTGAATTCTTGTCCAATTTACAATCATACTCCCTGCAATCTAAAAGTGGGTGGCATATTATTCCTACATTCCGGGTGGAGACAGCAGAACGAATTTGCAATTGTCTGCATCAGAACGCTTGGGTGATTTCTCTCGATCTGGTCTTTTCATATACCCAATCACCGGGAATCCTGGAAATACCTCCGATTCCAGATCGAGGATCAGTATTTTTAATTTCGAACTCTGCCCTCCGGTCTTGCGACAGCTTCGTGGCTGTTCACGAAAATTGTACAGGAAGCAAAGAAGATTGTAGACATATGCCTACAGGGGATTCAATTATATCAGTATATCGACGACTGGTTAATCCAAGCGCTATCTCAGGTTTTATGCAATCTGCACACCTAGACTGTTCTCTCATTATGTCGCAGTCTGGGTCTGCTCATAATCTGTAGAAATCTTCCATGATACCAGTTCAGAAGTTTCTTTTTTTAGACTACCAGTTAGATCAGGTCAAGTACCTTTGCACTCCGCCAATATACATATATTTCAAGATAGTGGAACTATCCAACCGCATTAGCAGTCAACACGGAGCTCCAGCCCGTCTATGGCAGGTCTTGCTAGATTTGTTGGCGTCCTCCGAGAAAGTGGTACCTCTCGGTCGACTACATTCACGTGAAATTCATTTCGCACTTGATACCCAGTCGCATCTCAATCAGTGCACAAATCATCGATTCGTACCTCTTCTCCAACCTGGACTGAAGGAACTGACCTGGTGGATGTCAGAACCAAATGTATTCAGGGGTTCAAGGATTACACCATGGAAACCCGACATTCATATTCTGATAGATGCATCAGAGCTGGGTTAGGGCGCTCATCTAGTTTGGGAGACAACTTCAGTCCAGTGGTTCCCAGATCTGCTGTATCAGGGCAATCTCTACCACAGAGACCCCTCCAACTTGCGGTTTCACGCACTCTATTATCAGGGAAGCCATTGAACAATGTTTTTTTTATAACAAGTTGCTGATTGCGCATCACAACAGGCTTCTACTCTCGCCATCTATGAAGCAAAATGGCGGACTTTTGTCAATTGGTGCAGTAAAAGGAAAGCAAATACATTATCTGCCTCTTCGGCTTTAGTGGGCGGCTTCATTCTTTTCCTCGTTAATGAGATGAAACTAAATATTTCTACTATTGAGGGATAAAGAATGGCTATAACAAGTGCTTTGTGTACCACTACTGGTGCGGAGGTGAGTGGTCGTTGGCTCTGATTATAAATCTTGGAGTTGACCAGGCCAAAGTCCGCCGTCCTGTACGGACAGGGATCTCTTCTTGGTTCTCAAGCGAATGTCACAAGCCCCTTTAAAACCCTTAGAGTCTGTTTCTTTGAAGCATTTGACATGGAAAACTGCATTTTTAGTTGTACTTGCTTCTGACAATAGAAAGAGTGAGTTACACGCCTTTTTGGAAGCTAGACTGTTCTTCTATAACTTGTTCAGTTAGCGCTTCCTTTCTGGCAAAAACCCAGTTAGCAGAGAAGGGTGCAGAAACGTTACTGTCGGTAAGGAGGGGACATGCAAGAATATATTCTACTGTGCCCTGTTAAGGCAGTGAAAATTTACCTCCACGAACCAAGGAAACTCGAAATGATAAGATATTATTTTCTAATATAATTTCAACCGAACCATGAATGGGATATATCCCTAGTTACTTTATCCGAAAGGATAAGATCTTGAATTTCATTTTGTTATAATCTGGAGGGTGCCTGATTGCTATCTACTCCTAATGTGCACATAGTTCGAGCTTTGGCGACTTCCTTGGCCTCCTTTTAATAAGCTTCCATGCAGCAGATTCTATCTGCAGGAACTTGGAAGTCATCGAGCACCTTTATGTCATATTATTTAAAGGACATGACTCTTCTGAGTGGCCAGATATCTCGCCTGTCACCACTAGTGATTGCGGGAGTTACCCTGATGTATGTGAGTTATCTTCTCATCATCCTAACTCTCGATTCATTCATTGTTTCCGATGGTAATTATCTGGCGTATTAGAGTTTAATATTTTAGTATTAAAATATATTTCCATTAGCCTAGATATTTAACATCGGAACTTCTTCGGAGTCCAAAACCCGGAACGGGCAGACATGGTATATCTGGTGTAAAAAACTTGGCTCTCAAAACTGGGAATCCTTCGTGACTCGGAAATCACGTTAATGTCGGTCTCGTCTCAATTTGGGACGTAAAAGAACCACTGAGGACGACAATCACCATAGCTGTGACGAACACCCCCCAGTGCCAGCATAGAAAGGTCGGTATGGCAATAAAGTTCTCAAAAAGGCGGCCTAGTTGAAAAAAATTAATCAAATATCTAATTACCCTAAACTATCACATGCTACGGCAATGAATGGGGACAGTCACGGGCTTAATAAGCCCAGCATAGGCTGCCTTACCACTTCGGCTTGGCGGCAAAAGTTGATGGCTTCGATGGGACAATTCGGTTGCACTAGCGGCGTTTTACAAAATAAAATCGCTGAAATTGTACAATCGGCGCCGTTGTTTTATGAAAGGTTTCGACTACTATATTAATTATACTAACATTTTTGTGGTAAATTACTTAATTAAATAATTTTCACAGAGTCGATGCCTACACGATTAATGTCACCTAGTTTCTTACTACATTTGTAATTATGTATTATGAATAGACGCTTAGCAGACACACGGTGCTGCTGTATGATTAGTCTTAGTTATACCCAATGGCATGTGCACACCTCTAGTAGCCTGTGACTGCGATCAGTCAGACAACTGTTGAATTATAGTCGATTGTTGCACTTGATACACCGCACGACTCGTCCGCTATATTATGAGTCTTCCAAGAAGAATTTGAAAAGATCAAACAACGGTCGACCGCTCTGTAAGGCACGGTACACGCAGACGTATGATAGGAACCCGTAGACATACGCAGACATATAATAGAAACACGTAGACAGACGCATACATAAGATAAAAACACGTGGACACACGCGCATTCACACATAACAGGAACATGTGGACACACGCATTCACACACACATACTCACGAACTGTCTTCAACTGCACTCTTGCAAAACGTTATATAAGTTGGCATTTTTATGTATGACAAATGTGGAGAACAAACACATTGTATTGTAGCAAAATACAACATACGGTGAATACAATACAAATAACTGCTCATGTAGATCGTATTGTTGAAATGTAGTTTAACAACGAAGGTATGCATAAACACATATTTACAAACTAAAAACTAGTGAAACGTTATTTAAATATAAACTGATTAAATATATATGTAGTTAAGCAATTAGAAAAATTATTCTCTCCGTGTAAATACAATTATTAATTATCTAAAAAGGTATAATAAATTAAATTAAAATGAAGTTCAGCAACAATCAAAAGTACTACGATCCCAAAGATAATGTTCATCTTTAAAATGTCAACTCGTCAGGCAGCAATATTCTTTGCGGAAAAGGAACCTATTGATGACCTTCTTGAATGACACCACCGAACCCGAAGATCCGGCTGACACAGGCAGCGGATTTCAGACAACAGGTACGACTACAACAAAGGAGCGGTTCCCATATCGCGTCAGTCTACTCCTTGGCACGATAAGACTAATAAATGTTGTTCAGCGGATCGCAGCAAACGCTTGGCGCTGTGCCATTGTAACTAGTCAGTTAAATTGTATGAGGTCGTGGCGTAAAAACATACATTGACAAGCAGGAGAATATTACATTTTATTATGCGGTGAACGGGTGATGTGCCAACAAATGGCGTAAAATCAACAAATGTCGCAACCAACGATACAAATCGCAAAACTAAATGTCTCAAAATCGACAGATGTTGCACAACGCCACAAATGTCGCAAATTCGACGAAAGTCGTAAATTGATATATAAACGACTATATATGTTGTAACGACAAATGTCCATGCTCATGTCGCAAAGCATTTGTCAGCACAACAGACTGGCAACTGTACCTCCCGGAGATGCTCCCTCACGCCCTCTGCCTCTGCCTCTGCCTCTGCTTCTGCCTCTGCCTCTGCCTCTGCCTCTGCCTCTGCCTCTGCCTCTGCCTCTGCCTCTGCCTCCCGCCCCCGGCCCCTGCCCCGCCCCTGCCCCCGCCCCTGCCCCACCCCGCCCTCCTGCCCCGCCCTGCCTCTGCCTCCACCACCTCTCTGCCCCCAGCTCTGCCTCTGCCCCCTGCTTCCCCTGCCTCCCTCCTGGCCTCCCCCTGCCTCTGCCTCCGCTCCCCCCGTCTCCGCCCTCCTCCGCCTCCGCCTCCGCCTCCGCCTCCGCCTCCGCCTCCGCCTCCGCCTCCGCCTCCGCCTCCGCCTCCGCCTCCGCCTCCGCCTCCGCCTCCGCCTCCGCCTCCGCCTCCGCCCCCGCCCCCGCCTCCGCCTCCGCCTCCGCCCCCGCCTCCGCCTCCGCCTCCGCCTCCGCCTCCGCCTCCGCCTCCGCCTCCTCCTCCGCCTCCGCCTCCGCCTCCGCCTCCGCCTCCGCCTCCGCCTCCGCCTCCGCCTCCTCCTCCGCCTCCGCCTCCGCCTCCGCCTCCGCCTCCGCCTCCGCCTCCGCCTCCGCCTCCGCCCCCGCCTCCCTGGCCCTGCCCCTCTGGCTCCCCCTGTCCTCCTGCTCCCCAGTTCCCGCCCTGCTCCCTGCCTCTGCCTCCTGCCTCTGCCTCTGCCTGCCCTCCTGCCTCCTGCCTCTGCCTCTGCCTCCCGCCTCTGCCTCCGCCTCCTGCCTCTGCTCCCCCTGCCTCCCTGCCTCTCTGCCTCCCGCCTCCCCGCCTCCCTGCCTCTGCCTCTGCCTCTGCCTCACCTCTGCTCTCTGCTTTCCTGCCTTCCTCCTCGCCTCCGCCTCCGCCTCCTCCTGCCTCCTGCCTCCTGCCTCCTGCCTCCGCCTCCGCCTCCGCCTCCGCCTCCGCCTCCGCCTCCGCCTCCGCCTCCGCCTCCGCCTCCGCCTCCGCCTCCGCCTCCGCCTCCGCCTCTGCCTCAGTTTGCGGGCGCGTATATGTGATTTTTATTTTTTAATTGTGTGTACAGTGTATTGTAAAATGTTACAACACAATTGTTTTTATATCCTATTTGACTACGCGGATGGAATAATAAATGTTCACAACTAGTTTGTGGATTACAGTAATTTGGAATTACACATAAATCAAACAAACATATACCAAACCATTACATCTAAGTGTTGTTCGTATGGAAGTTAGAAAAGGAACACACACACACACACACACACACACACACACACACACACACACACACACACACACACACACACACACACACACACACACACACACACACACACACACAGACACAGACAGAAACACACACACACACACACACACACGCGCGCGCGCGCGCGTGCACGCACGCACACACACACACACACATTTGTCGTCACCCGTCCACCGCAGAATAAAGTATAATATAATATCTGCTTGCCTATCTATGTTTGTACGCCACGAACCCACGATTTTATATAATTTAACTGACTTGCTACATTGACACAGCGCCAAGCGGTCGCTGCGATCCGCTGAACAACAATTATTAGTCTTATCGTGCTAAGGAGTAGACTGACGCGATATTGGAACCGCTCCTTTGTTGTAGTCGTATCTGTTGTCTGAAATGCGCTGCCTGTGTCAGCCGGATCTTCGGGTTCGGTGGTGTCATTCAAGAAAGCCATCAACAGGTTCCTTTTCCGCAAAGAATATTGCTGCCTTAAGAATTGGTATTTTAAAGTTGAACATTATCTTTAATATCGTTTCACTTTTGATTGTTGTTGAACTTAATTTTAATTTTATTTATTAAGAATTATTTATAATTGCTTAATTACATATACATTTAATCTGTTTATATTTTAATAAAGTTTCTAAATAGGTATTTCTGCTTATCTTCATTGTTAAATTACATTTGAATAATACGATCTACGTGAACAGTTATTTGTATTATAGTCACCGTATGTTGTATTTTGTTACAATACAATTTATTTGTTCTCCATATTTGTCATACATACAAATGCCAACTTATATAACGTGTTGTAAGAGTGCAGTTGTAGACAGTTCGTGAGTATGTGTGTGTTAATGCGTGTGTCCACGTGTTCCTGTAATGTGTGGAAGTGCGTGTGTCCGCGTGTTTCTATTATGTGTGTACGCGTGCCTACCGGCTCCTATTACACGTTTGCGTGTACCGTGCCATACTGACCGATCGACCGTTGTTTGATCTTTTCAAATCCTTCTTGGAAGACATATAATACAGCGGACGAGTAGTGCGGTGTATTAAATGCAAGAATCGGCTATAACAGAAAAGTTCGACTGATTGCAATCATATGATATTGAATGTGTGCCAATGCTATTGAATATAACTAAGTCTAATCTTACAGCAGCACCGAGTGTCTGCTAAGCGTGTATTCATAATATATAATAACAAATGTAGTAAGAAACGAGGTGATATTAATCGTGTATGCATGGACGCTATGAAAATTAAGTAATTTACCACGACAATTTGAGTATATTTAATTTAGCAGACGAAACCTTTCATAAAACAACGACGCCGAAACGACCAATATTCGCCCGTACTTGTCGCGTCAGCATCGATACTACTTCGGAGACGAGGCAATTTAAGCGAAAAACGAGAGGCGGCGTAGTCGTATTTCGTTTTGATACAGTGAAAACGAAAAACGGTTTGTTTTATCGTTATTTTGTTTTTCTAACATATATTAAAAATACCGCGAATAGCAAATTGTATTCGGTTTTCGCACTTCAAATATGAAAACAAAAAACGAACATCCTTTGCTTTTTTGCTTTTTCGTTCGCAAATTTCTAAACGAAAAATGAAAAGACACGGACCCACCTGTGCTCCACTCAACCAGGGCTATGGAACGTCTTATATGAACAAGAGAAGTGCAGTGGAGACAGTCATTTAATTAGATTGTCCATGATTTAATCATAAAAATGGTATTGCGCGCGTTCTTAGTGGGTAAATAAATGCTTGCGAATATAATTATAGTCACAGTAGTAGTATAGAAGCGTTTTAGAGGCCCGTGCAAGACACCTTTGGTGACTTTTGGGCAAAACTTTACTAATAATAAACGTTTTTATTACCCCTAAACGTTTTCGGGAACCTACTTATAAAAAAGATCAAAGGATTTTATGACACTAAACGTTTTCGGGAACCTACTTATAAAAAACGTGATGGATTACCCCCCTCTAAGTACATTTGAGGTGCCACCTAGCGGTGAGCGCAGTGATCATTTTAGTTTTCTCCCTAGCGATCAACGCCGTACCTAGCGCGTGCTTACCTAAGCAATAATGCGTTTATCGCGCGGCTATATAACCGCGATAAAACCACTGTATAAACGTCGACGACGGATTAGCTCTCCTGGGAGAGTGTTCGACTACGGATCGAAAGATTCCCGGTCCGAGTCCGTGCGTCGACCCTTTTTAGAATCGCGGTCTAGCGGCGACGACGGCGACGGATGTATATAAGCGGTGGCGGTAGCGGGTTATCGGTAGTCGGTATGCCGTCGTCGCCGCCTATAAAGTTTGGCGGATAGCGCTCGTTCTTGTCGAATATGTATACGTGTCGATTGACGGTGTGCGGTCGGGGCTTCCGATCGTCGAGCACGCCTATCAGTATAGGAAAGCAATGTTCAACGAAGACGTTGTATGCGCCGAGCGTATCAAAAGTGCGCGATCGCCTTATGTAGCGAAACGACGCGGTTACGAAATTCGAAAAAAGAGAACGGGAACCGAATGGAACGCCGTTAGGTTCGCGTGTATGAAGGCGTTGTTGATGAGGAAGTTTGGCGGATCGGCCGAGTTGAAGGCCGACCTGTTGGCCACCGGGGACGCCGAATAGGTGGAATGGGTACCGAGTAGGGAGGGTTTCTGGGGTACCAGGATCGGGGGCGTTGCGGGGGAGTCCATGCTCGGTAAACTGTTGAAGGAGGTGCGCGACGTTTATAAAGGCGTGTAAAAAGCGTTCGCCGGTATCAGTCGTGGAAAATGGGTGGACCGTCGTTGAAGCATCCTTTTACATGTATAGTAGCCGGTCCTACGGGGTGCGGTAAGACGACGTTCGTCGACCGTCTGATACGGCACGCTATGACCGATCCGCCGCCCGAGAAAATCCTGTGGTGCTACGGGCAGAGGCAGGCCGCCTACGCGTCTATGTCTTCGAAAATAGAGTTCGTAGACGGCCTGCCGGATCCGACACGTTTAGACGGTAAAACGAGGACGCTTCTAGTACTCGACGACCTCGTGGAGGAGACTGATAGCCGGGTGACGGTGCTATTTACTAAAAAAAGCCATCATTGTAGTACGTCGGTCGTACAACTGCGGCAGAACATATTTCCGAAAGGGAAAGAAAACCGTACAATCAGCCTGAACGCGCAATACATAGCGCTATTCAAGATCCCCTGAGACGCCGGTCAAGTAGGTCACCTAGCGAAACAGATGTACCCGGGAAAGGTCAACTACATGATAGAGGCTTTCAAAGACGCGACGTCGGCGGCGTACGGCTATCTCTTCGTGGATCTGAAACAGGAAATGGAAGAGGACATGCGCCTGCGTTCGTGCATATTTCCGGACGATCGCCTTCAGTACGTCAACGTACGAAAGGGTGGCGGCAGCCTATAAGAAGAGAGGGACGTCGCCGAGCCTATAAGAAGAGAAGGACGTCGCCGCGTACGCTTATTTGTCGCTATTACGGGACGCGCGGTGGTAGCGAAACGACGACCGAAGGTGGCGGGAACGACGAACCGAGTGAAGAGACAAATTTTCGCCCTGCAGCTGTTGGAGAGACATAGGCGGAACATCGATCTGCGAAAAGCCGTGATCGGCCACGCGGAGGCCGGCCTCATTTGTAGTATGTGCGATTGGGCGTACAACATTCTGAAAGGGAACGTGAAGGTGTCGCCAAAGCAGAAACGTGTGTTGACGAAATACAGGAATCACCTGTGTAAACTGGCCGACAAAACAATTCCGGTTAAGCAGAAGCGAGTCGTCTTGCAAAAGGGTGCGGGTGGTTTTCTGACGGCCCTGCTAGCGCCGTTAGCGAACACCGTTCTCCTCCCACTGCTCAGACAGGTCATCGGCAGCGGGTGATTGATGCAGTACGCGAAGAAGATGGCGTTGGTCGCCCCGCGATTGGTGGAAAGCCTCCTGCCACGTATCGATCAGCCGCCGAGCACGCCCCGATCATGTGTGCTGAGTAGCCTGGACAGCGACATGAAGGACGTTCTAGAGCGGTCGGATTGATCCGAACGCGAAAAGGTGGCGTCGAACAATCAACTTCTGAGTCGCTACAACACGATAGAGGCGGCTCGAGCGGCGCAACCGGTACGCGTGTTGGTGGTCAACGGCGAGACGCCGGAGGCGGCGGCGGCGGCGGCGGCGGCGCCACCATCGTCGGAGGCCGTAGAGCGCGAAATCATGGCCAGCAATCCGAAAACGCTGAAAGGGAAGACGGGTCTGCTTATCGCGAAAATGAAAGCCGATCCGATGTGTCGATGCAACGACCGCGGCTAATTCGTGTACGCCGGTGAAACGGTCGCGGGGAGTAACATGGTCGATCTAGTGAACGATCTCATGCGAACGAGAAAGAAGACGACAGCGCCCGTAGGATGGTGAGAGTTCGGGTTGCGCATAAAGGGTATAAACATCCCTATGGAATTCGTAGGCAACCCGCGCTATCGGGCGTACATGGAGCGGCGGCAGAAGCGACTACTAGAAGAGGCGGCGACGCCGTCGGCCAGTTCATCAGTGTCGCCGGAGCGGAGACGACGGGTGCGACGCGACGCTAAAAAGAGAAAACGGTCCCTGACGTCGCGGCGTGGGACGAGTTGTGTCGATGATGCCGTCACGACGAACGATAACGGCCATCGTCGTCAGTTTCACCATCGCGGTTATCGCTCTCTATATAATCGTCGTCGTTCATTGGGGTCCGTCGTCGTCGTTGCCATGGTGTCCGGGTGGAGTCGTCGCCGTCGTCCAAGACGAACGCCAACGACTCGACAGCAACGAAAAGACGACGACCTGAATAGCGTCTACTTCGATCCGTAACGGGCGGGAAGTTACGGCGGCGTCGACGCGTTGCACCGGGCGTCGAAGATCCGACGACCGGCCGTCGAGAGGTGGCTAGCGGCGCAGGACGCCTATACCCTACACAATCCGGTTAAACGACATTTCAAACGACGTCGCGTCATCGTGGGCGGTCGAAACCAGCAGTGGCAAGCCGATCTGGTCGACTTGACTAGGCTGAAAACGCACAACGACGGTATAACATTCCTATAGACGGTCATCGACGTCTTTTCGAAACGGGCGTGGTGCGTTCCGTTGAAGCGTAAGTCCGGCCCGTCGCTCGTCGCGGCCTTCGAGCGCCTGCTGAGCGGCGAGGCGCCGACCGCGCTGCAGACCGATAAGGGGACCGAGTTTCTGAACCGACCCCTGCAAACGTTCCTAAAGAGTCGCGGCGTTCACCATTTCGTGACGCATAACGAGGAGACTAACGCGAGCGTCGTGGAACAGTTCAATCGGACTTTGAAGACGCGTATGTGGCGCTATTTTACGAAACACGAGACGCTGCGCTACGTAGAGGCGTTACCGGATTACGTGCAATCGTACAACAACGCCTACCACCGAAGCATCGGTAGGACGCCGGCGAGCGTCGACGCGACGAATCAGGAGACTGTATGGCAACGACTGTACGGCAACGTCGGCTGAGGCCGGAGGCGAAAACCTAAACTGCGCGAGGGAGATCGCGTACGTATCAGCAAGACGAGGGGTCAATTAAAAAAAGGATACATGGCTAACTGGAGCGAGGAGCTCTTCACCGTCGTAGAGGCACACCCGTCCGAGCCGCCCGTTTATCGCCTGAAGGACGACGCCGGGACGCCGGTAGAGGGCGCCTTCTACGAACCGGAACTACAACGCGTAGTCGTTCCAAAGGACAAACTGTATCGCGTGAAGGCGGTTCTACAGCGTCGTCGTCGTCGTCGCCGCGGCGGTTCGGAGGCGCTCGTAAAATGGAGCGGTTATCCGGCCTCCTTCAACAGCTGGATCGACGACGAGTCGCTCGTGGACCTATAAAGACTAGCGCGGCGGCGCCGGCGGAGATGAGAATGACTCGTTGGACACGCCACGAGGGGTGCTGGCGACTACATGAGGCGCGGTTATGCAGCGGATTTTCGTTCTTGTATAAGGGCCCCTGCTGTATCGACAGACCGCAGTTTGCGAGACGATGATCGACGAGGCGACGAGGCTCTGCGACGATACCGCTTCGGGCGAACCTACCAACACGGACTGCGTCGACGCTACCTCCACCACCACCGCCGCCGTCCACGAACCCGTTCCATGGTAAATCTGCGGCAACGAATGCCCTAAGGCCGAAATCGTATTCCTCTGTCAGGTCGTCGTCCTATACTTCGTCATCGCCGTTAGTATATACCATCTGACGAGAGGTCAAGGCGACTCCAACCTGTGGACGGCGCTGTTGAGCAGCTGTCTCGGTTACCTGCTCCCGAGTCCGTCTATGAGTGTTGGCGGTCGACGACGACGACACGGCGATGGCGGTCTCGTCTGACTTTTACCTGACGCTACCGAGCAACGCGTCTATGAAGCGTCACCCCGAAAATACGTTGACGCACTACATCACGAAGCTGCCGCGACGTTTCGACCTGTCGGGGGAGTGCGAATGCGGACAGGTGACGCAACAGTATCCGCACCCGTGGTACAACGTGAGAGAGAAGGACGCCTACTTCTTCCTGAATTGCGCGACGGGCGAGCCGGGTATTAACACTCACGTAGACGACGAAACCGGCTCAACCGTTCTGCTATACCGACAGGGCACGATTTCTCACGGTTTCTACAACAGCCCTTACACCTTGATGCACCAGATCAACGCGGAGCTAAGGAAATTGAGCACCGATATGGTCAAGGCGCGTCTAGAGTTCAGCGACGTCTCTAACCGAATGACGCTGATGAGCGCCGCGCCGGAAGTCGTCATCGACACCATGCCCGTCGCGTACACGTACGCGTACGAAGGTCGCAATACGGTGGATATGAATGCGGGCGCCGACACCCTGTACGAGTACACGGATATCGTGGGACCGCGCGTAGTCGGTGACGTGTACGCGCCGCTCCTTCGAAACATCGCCTTCTACGGTACGAACGGCAGCATTATTTCGGAAACGTTCGATCGCGTCCAATACGTGAAGCTGCTGCGGCATCAATTCGATACGGTCGAGGTCTATATAAGAGACGATCTCGGTCAACCGACACCATTCGAGCGGGGAAAGCTAGTGACGACGCTTCACGTCAGACGCTGTAAATCGAAATTGTTTTAACGACGATGAACCCGTACGAGGACTACTACGTTCAACAGGTCGGCGTTCACCTGCTGGTCTTCGTCGGTGGTCGGGGGCAACGAGGACACGGTCTGGGCAATCTCTTCGGGAGCCTGTTTCGAAGCGCCATGCCGCTTATCAAGAGAGGCGCGTTGAAGTTGGGAAAACGTGCGCTCAACACCGGCGTGCGCGTGGCGCGGGACGTCGTCGGCGGCGGCAATCTGAAACATTCGGTAAAACGACGCGCGAAGGAAGCCGGCGTCGATCTTCTCGACGGCCTATTGAATTCGCCGCCGCCGCCGACGAAGAGAAAAAAACGCCGCAGCGCCGCGCCGCCATAAAGAGACCGCGCCTAGCGGCGACGACCGTCAGTAGGCGGAAGAGACGGCGTCGAACGGACCACGACATATTCGACGACTAATGGCGGTGTTCGTGAATAGCGCATCGTGCGAGGGCGTGAAGGCCGAACTGGAACTGTTCAGCGGGCCGGTGACGCAGACGAGCGTCGAGATCTGTCAGTGGACCGTCTACCAACCGCTGACGGCTCTCGACGCCGGCGGCACTATCGAGTTCCTCATCCCGGGCTCGGGCAACGATTATACGGACCTGGCGAGCCTTCAAGTGTACGTCCGCTTCAAATTGTTTCAGCGGGACGGTACCGATCTGGCGGCCGGCGCCGCGGTGGCCCGGTCAACAATTTCCTGCATTTAATGTTCAGTCAAATCGACGTGTCGCTGAACGGCACGCTCGTGACGCCGTCGACCAATACGTATACGTACCGGGGCTACCTCGAGACCCTGCTGATTTACGGTAGCGACTCGAAACGGTCGCATCTCACGGGGTCGTTGTGGTACAAAGACACCGCCGGACACAAGAACGAGCTCCCGAACGTCAACGCCGGGTTCGAGGCGCGGCGCGCCATGACGGCCGATAGCGACGAGGTGGAGATGATGGGACGCCTGCACGTCAACGCGTTTATGCTAAACCGGCACATGCCGAACGGCGTCGACACGAAAATACGCATGGTGCACTCGAAGGACGCGTTTGCGCTCATGGGCGCGCAAGCCGTACCGGGGTGGCGCCTCGTGATGCGGTCGATTTGCCTGCACGTACGAAAAGTGAAGTTGAACCCGTACGTCCAGATGGGTCATATCAAAGGGTGGGCGTTGGGAACGACTAAGTTCCCGATGCGCCGCGTCGATTGCAAGTCGATCTCGATATCGGCGGGTACGCTGTCGCACACGCACCAGAACTTGTACATGGGTACGATTCCAAAACACCTATTCCTGATGATGATCGACAACGTCGCCTTTAACGGAGACAACACTAGAAATCCGTTCGACGCGCGGCAGAATGATATAAACTTCCTCACGCTCGTCGTCGACGGACGTCAGGTGCCGAGCAAGCCGCTGCAGCCGGACTTCCCGCGTAACCGGTACGTCCGAAGCTACATGAACCTCTTCGCGGCCACCAGAAAGGCGTACGAGGACGAGGGGAACGACGTATCGCGCGCGGACTTCGGCGCTGGCTACACCATCTTCGGTTTCGACCTGACGCCCGACTGTTGCGACGGGGACCATTTCAACGTCGTGCGTCGTGGGACCGTGGGCACGGAAATGCACTTCGGGACGCCGATACCCCGACCGGTGAACGTCGTCGTGTACGCGGAATTCGAGACGGTGCTGGAGATCGACAAGAACCGGAACGTCGTGTACGGCTGGTAACGATGGATACGTTCCAACTGATGCGTCGCCTGGAACGCGATGCGTACGCTAAACGCATCGTCGTCGGCGTCGTGCCTAAAGACGCGCTACTTACAACCACCACCACCACCACCGCTTACACGACGGCCTTCGTGTGCAACACCGACGACGGCGGCGAGCCGGGGAAGCACTGGGTGGCCGTCTACGTGGACTTCGACCGGCGAGGCGAGTACTTCGATTCGTACGATCTGCCGCCGCTGCACGCCGAATTCCGCGCGTTCCTGCACCGCAACTGCGGCGACGCGTGGACGTACAACGACAAGCGGCTGCAGAGCGTCGTCTCTAACGTGTGCGGACAATATTGCGTCGCCTACCTCCTCCTCCGATGTCGCGATATGACGTTGACGAAGTTCAAGAGCCTATTCGGCACCGTTCGGGTGGCCAATGACTGTCTCGTATTCGATTGGTTAAAACCATTGCATTAACGCTATCGCTTTACGTGTATGGTAGTAATAAAACGATGACAAATTGTGCGCACTTGTTTTTATTACCCTACCTACCTACCTACATACATACATACATACAGAACCTACCCCTACGGGGGTGGCCTCCCAGTCCTTAGGCGTTAGACGAGTTAGGTTAGTTATACGAGTTAGACGAGTATCGGCGCCGTGGTGACGCCGTCGTCGAGCACGCGGCGTTTAGCGTAGAAATAGCTCAACGCCGCGCGCTCTTCAACGTACGTGAACACGGACGTGTCTTTCACCTGGAAACCGCGGTTCCAGCCGACGCCGCTGCGTCGGTCGCGCAGTACGGCGAGGAAGGTGTCCTCGTCGATGTCGTTCTGACGCTTACTCAGACCCTTCGTGCTGTACTTCGGGCCGTTGTCGCCGCCAAAGCAGTAGTAGGTCTTGCTACACAGCGCCACGATTCCGTCGCCGCACCACTCTTCTTTAAAGAGACCCGGCGTTCGACGATCGAACACGGCTAGTCCCAGGCTAGTCCGGCGACTCGGCGTCGTACGTACGCGTCAACGTGCGCGTAGCAGCATTCGGCCGGAAACCAGAGCGAGCGATTCCGGAAGTAGTGTTCGCGCAGTTCTTCCGCCACCAGCGCGTCGACGTCGCGCCCCGCGAGGGCGATGTACGACGAGTCCGTGTCCATAGCGCAGTACTGGAAGAGTGGTCGGGGGATGTAGGCGTCGATGAAGTCGAAATAGAATTCGAGCATCCTCAATTTCGCTAACTGTTAGACGAAATAGCCGATTTGGATCGGCAGACCGTAGACGACGGTGCGCTTATTCAGCGCCACCTCGTACAGCACGTCGTCGACGACGACGTCGAGTTGCCGGAAGCGACGGTTGTTGATGAGCATCGTGGCGCTGACCGGCGTGGCGTACTTGATTTCCCGGTGCCGTTCGACGAGCGTAATCGTTTTCACATACGAACTGTTGCCGAGAAGCTTGAAGGTATCGGCGATGATCGATTTGTAGGGATCGACGTCGCCCTCGCGTCGCGCCTCCGAGACCGTGTCGCCGAAGCGGCGAAAGCACGCGACCGGCGCGTACTCGATCACCTGGTAGACGCGCGCAACGACGAGACCGTGCGCCAGATACCATCGTAGGAGGTGCGTCGCGAGCACGATCTCGGCGCCGAAGTAGCTACCGACGAACGTCCGTTGAGGTCGGTTGAGGAGATCGTGGGACTCGGCGTAGCGGCGCATAAACGGGCTGAGTTCTTCGCGCGCGATATTGACGTTCTTGAACACGGGCTGCATTTCGGCGAACTTGGCGCGCAGCGCTTCCGGCACGGCGATATCGCACTGCACCAGACCGAATAGAGAGCCGTCGCGTACACCCTCCAGTATCGTCGCGCGCGTAATGGGGGCCGCCGCCGGTCGCCATCGTGACGCGGCGGGCGGTGTCGGCGCCGCGGGTGGTCGCACGGCGCGACACTGACACTCCCACATTTCGTCGACGTCGTCGACGAAACGGCGCAGGCAGGTCGTCACGGCGATCGTCGCGGCGTACAGCGTCGTCATCGGTTGACCGTTGACGGCGTTCGTCGTCACGTGCGCCTGGCACGTCGGGCAGCCGTGAAAATAGCAGCCGTGAAATTGGTGCGCCGTTCGCGTGGCGGCGCACCAGCCGTCGACTCGGTGCTTGACGAAGCGCTTCTCGCGCCCGTTCAACTGGTGAAGTATACGCGCGCCGGTTCGTGTCGCCTCCCACGTCAACCACTCCACGGCCATACGACCGTAGCGTTGCACGCGTTCCGGTCGAAAGGCGTTCTCAGCGCGCCGGCGCGTGTACCAGCTCGTCGGCATCTCCTGCATTATCGCCCACAGAAAGAGGCCATTCGCGTCGAAACCGACTATCGAACGACACGGGCGTGACGCGTCGCCTCGAATCGCCGTGACGCCGGCCTCTTGGTGGCGCGCGAAGATGATCGACGGGCCGCCGACGATCTGCGATTGCAGCAGGCGGTGGAGGTCTTTGTTGGGTTCGTTGAAGATCGAGAAATGGATTGACGTCGGCAGGTCGTTGAATAAGTACAACAACGTCAACCCCGGTACGCTGAAGGCTTCCTTGAACATGTCGATGCGCCGGCGCCTATGGAAGGCGAACAGCCGATCGACGGCCTCGAGAAACGGCGCCACGTCTCGATTATTATACCAAATCAGAAAATCGCGCATCGTCGTCATGCGCTCGTCACGCCACGCCGTCGCGCAAATCTCGTACGCCTCCGCGGAGATTCCCTCCCGTTTCAGGCGGCTGTAGAAAGCCTCGCGCGGCGGCAGGGAGGTCTCGTCCAGGCGCGTCAACGCTTCGATATATTTGTACGGAAAGTACCCCTTCGTCGCCGCGCAGCCGAACGCTTTCAGAAAACGATCGTAGCTAACGCCGGGCGCGAGGTAATTGGTTATATCGAGGAACTTCAACGTCGACGTCGTCAGGCACATGTAATTGTTCTGTCGTTTAATGGTAAACGCCGACGAAGTGTGCTGCGCGTCGCCGGTTATGAGCAGGGGGGTCAAGTATTTCTTCACGACATTCAGATCGTACTTACCGGAATTGAATCCCAGTACGGGCATTTGACGAAGGTGCGTCCACAGGCGGTCGGCGAGTGCGACGTACGGTGACGCGTCGTCGCCGTCGCCGCTGCACCGTCGCCGCCGCTGCACCGTCGCCGCCGCTGCACCGTCGCCGCCAGTTCGGCGCCATTCGCCGCGGCCGTCAGTCGATAGACGGCGACGTTGATACCGAAAACCATCTCCACGCGTTCCAGGTCGTTCAGGCGGACACCGTTCGAGGCCGTCGTGCGCGTGGCGCGGCAATAGCGCGCGTGCAGTCGTTTAGCGACTTTCGTTAAACGGGTCGTATCGATTTTGCCACCGTTCCGCGTTTCGCGTCGTCGGCCGCCTTGCAGGTGGAGACCGACGCACTGGAAGAGGCATAGATGGTCGTCGTAGGGTGTGCCTCGACGATCTTTCGTCAACGCCGCGACGGCCCTGTTGGCGCGCACGTAGGCGGGAAGCGTCGCGCCAACGTACCCGATAGGATGGGCGATGATGGCGTTGATTAAGTAGGTGGCGTTCGTTACGAGCTCGACGACCCACCCCGAGTCGGGACGCTGCGCAATGACGTACTGCAGTACGTCGGTCGTGCGCACGGCGTCGAGGAATCGTTCGAACGAACGGCTATCGGTAACGAGGGCGGGCGTTTCGAGGAGGTGGCCGCAGCAATTACACGAAGAATGAAAATAGCGGTAACTACCCGACACCTTGTGGCGCAATACGAAACCGTAGCTCACGTTAATTTTAAAGGCATTCGTTTGTTCACGAATCATCGCCCTCAGACGCGGTTCGAGCACCCGCGTGCTCGTACAGGCGGTCATGCGGTAGTTGTAGCGGGACTGCACGACACCGCGCGCTACCGACGTCTCTGTGCTGCGCCGGTGCTCGTCCACGACGCACTGTAGAGCGTCGTCGGTCTCGGCGGCTGCCGGTTCATTACTACCAGGCGTTGGCGCCGTCTGACGGCCGCACCGCTCCTTCTGGTGTCGTAGCATAGCGGCGCGCGTAGTGTACGTCGCGCCGCATTTCGGGCACTCTCGTCGTATTACGCATAATGTTCTATAGCATAGCACTGTTCTTTTAGTCGAGACCTCTCCTGCACTGGACGTACGTATGGACGGCCGACTCCAGCAGAGCGCGGTTCATGTAGTCGCGCCAGTCCGTGCCTAGTAGCCAGTCCGAAACGAACTGGACCAGATACAGTTCCCCCGCACGACCCGTTTGCTGCTGCCCGATTGCCACCTATCGTGCAGTATTAGCACGAGACGCGTGAAGCTCGGTATCAGCGAACGACGCAGAAACGCTTCCAACACGGCGTTGAAGTGACGCGTTACGATGCCCCCCACGTCGTCGTAGCGCTGTGTGTACACGCGTTTCGGACGACCCGCACGATAGCCGGCTATATGCACCTACGGACAGCCCTCATTAGGTTCGCATACGCCGCAAGTGTCGCGCGCCCGCTCCAGTACCGTCTCACCGAGGCACTCGGCGAGGATGGTCATTGCGTGCCGCTCATAGCGACAGGCCAACTGGCCCCTGCCCGGAACGACGACTTGTCGTTGTATTACGGCCTCCGATGGGCTCCAACACGGAGCGCACGTCGGCCCCATCGAATGCATGCTTTCGTAAGTCGGTGGCGGCGCTCGAGTCGCTTCGAGGTATTGGCGCGCGGCTGTATCGGATACGTCAAGCGCCTCCTCTATGATGGCGTCCAACACGCTAGCGTCACGCACTCCGCTTCCTCCCTACAGCACAAAGCATGTCCTAGTCTTTACGTTCGGTGACCACCGTCAGCAACGCGTCTACGTATTCTCGCATACATTCACGCCTGGTGCGCCGCACTTCCTACAACACATTATTATGATTAGTCCGCCTGATCGGTTTTTCGACCTTTCTCGGCGTTTCTTCGTTGGTAGCTAACATATCCAGCAGTACGCGGCGCACCTCCTACAGCATATAAACACAACTGTTAGTTACGACATACTAAATAAGTTCGCTTGGTAGGCTAACCAAAACGCCCTTATGTAATTCTCGGCCGTCTCGCGTAGTAGTCGCGCGGCCTCCTCACTTGTTGCACGACGCCTCATCACTTGTTGCACGTTCCTATGCGTCAGCAAATCTACCAGTATCGAGCACTCTTCCTTCTACAAACAACAACACATTAGGCGTCGTCGTATCTCTTCAGTGTGCGCACGGTATACGACGGCTCCCCGTTCAAAGTCGTCTTACGCACGCTGATCTCCACTTCCGTGCCGGTTAAATCCAGCACGGTATCGCGGAGCGGCTCATCGCTCAACTCCACCAAGTAGTCGGCCCGGTATTCGATGAGATTAGCCATGTGCGTGTCAAATAAAGTGATCCAAAGCTCGTCTTCGTCGTCCTCGCCATCCTTCATCATCACACGCAACGCGAAGTAATTCTTCGCCGCAGACTGCTCACCGTGCGTTCGACATACCATAGGCCCGCCTTTGTCTTTCTGATACAATTTTCGCCGAAAACGGGAGCATCGCAAATACGTACAGTTCTCTTTATACGACACAGCGTCGATCATAACGGGCGTCTTAATTTTATACACGCCATTGTTAGCACACTGTAGACCCCTCAGACTCACCAATGTAGCCCGTGTCGACGACGCCGACTCGCATTCTCTTTCGATCGACGCGCTCCGCGCTAGGGGCGGATGCCCCGCTGCCGCCTCGACGCTCCCCAAGACCTCTTCGGCGCCTCGCTTACGGCCGGCTACCAGCGGCGGTGCGATGACCACCACGGGTCTCTTATTACCCGTTGACACCGCTGCTGCTTCTGCCGTAGCTTGCTGTTGGCCGCCGGTACGTTAAGTACGCGCATGCGTACTTAACTCATACGGCGCATAACTGACTAGTCTACCGAGGTATTTGCTTTAGGAAAAAAGTAAGCGGTCATGTCAGTACATTCATCGTCAAATGTGTCTTTACATCGAATTTATCTAATATCACTGCACCACACGATTCCCGAGCCCTAACTAATCATATACAACGGTTACTTTCATGCTTTTAGCTTTTCGTTTATTGTTTTTGAAATGGCATTGTTCTCCGTTCACATTCCGATCACGATAAGTCACGCGCCGCAGTGTCATGCGCCGCCGCCGCCGCTGTTTGACGGCGCATTTCACCGTTTGCTCATTTCATGCACAATTATGGAGTCGAATGCAACGCCTCGTAAGGCAACACAGCGGTAAGCCTGCTTTTTACGCATGCATGCGTGCGTGCATGCATAGTTCTCGTTTAATTTTTGCGCCCTTTGTTTAAACAGTTGTAAGCACGCACACGTACATGTATTGTGGTTTATTTCATAGAAAGTTCCAACTGCCCACAAGAACGGCCCTGTCAGCAGCAAAGCCGGTATGCGCGGTCGCTCCCATATCACGGACCCCTCGCCCGACCACTCCACCACCTATCAGCCACGACCCCGATGACTTCGATGACGACACCAGCCTCGTGTCTACGTTCTTAAAAAGAGGAAGCGATGGATCGTGGTACACGCCTATCCTGCCGACCGAACTATATCCGCGACGCGGTTTTCACATCCCACCGACCAAACTATATCCGCGACGCGGCTTTCACGCGCCGATCCCCTATAGGGCGGGCGTTGGACATATCACGGAGCAGCGCCACCGTGATGATTCTTAAACAAGCATTCTAGCAGTCTATAATAAATACTCTCTCTACTACTAACGCTTCCACTCGTCTGTATCCACTGCATAAACACCCTACGTACAGCGCCACCAACCTATACGCTGAACGTTAGCGTATTTATGCATTGGTTTCGTTTTGATCACACCGCTAGATTTATTTATTTATTTAAACGCACAGCGCATTGGTTTCGTTTTGATCGCACCACTAGATTTAAAACGCACAGCACATTCCGTCTCACCGCTAGCCAGCTATGCTGCCGTGCCGGGGTCATAGTCCACTCCAGCTGCAGCGCCGGTCGCTTATCGCAGCAACGCTGCTAATATAGGGTACGGCGGGGCATCCTCATAGGGCTGACGGGGGAAGTCTGCACACAGTGGTTTTATCGCGGTTATATAGCCGCGCGATAAACGCATTATTGCTTAGGTAAGCACGCGCTAGGTACGGCGTTGGTCGCTAGGGAGAAAACTAAAATGATCACTGCGCTCACCGCTAGGTGGCACCTCAAATGTACTTAGAGGGGGTAATCCATCACGTTTTTTATAAGTAGGTTCCCGAAAACGTTTAGTGTCATAAAATAATTTGATCTTTTTTTATAAGTAGGTTCCCGAAAACGTTTAGGGGTAATAAAAACGTTTTTTATTAGTAAAGTGTTGCCCAAAGGTCACCAAAGGTGTCGTGCACGGGCCTCTAAAACGCTTCTATACTACTCACAGTAATTGTTAATACTCCAACTAAAATATACAATCTGATCACTTAGGTATATATATCAATAAAGCATTTGAAACGACTTTATTTATCTGCATATTTACTAAGTTTGTATACATGTGTATGTTCAAGGTATATTATTCGTTATCAACAAACTGTGATAAATGTCAATATATTTTGCTAGTTACTTAAATGGTTACATACAATATTATATGTTACATTACAATTTTTTTCTTCAAAACGTTATAAATTGTTGTAGGTTTATTGTCAAAACGATTTATCTCGAATTCTTGTATGTTAGCCTTGGTTTATGAGAATGAGTTATGTGTATTCAACGCACATAACTGCATGCAATGTATGTAGCGTGACAAATCAAACGTATCGCTTATAATGAAAGAAATATAATTTTTAACAAAACAGTGCGGTTTTGCAAGTTTTACAATAAAGGGTGGAAACTGAGACGCGCCCAAAATTGCACATAATAGAGACTAATAAATTAAACAACAAATGCGTAATTAGCCCATATGTCGATTATTGCTGATCTGGTGAACTGTTGATCTCCACGCCCATCAACCTAGCCTCGGCGGTCGTTTAAGTTACACAATCAGCGAACGCCAACCAGCCTGCGCTACTCCATGCACAGCATGACACTATGTACACCCCAAATTAACTAGATTCTGAAGTCATGGTGGGTGATTGATGTGGTGTTGAAAAGATTCTTTCTATCAACGAGAAGTACGTGACTGGTATGAGCACACAACAGATCTGGTATCACTGATGACCAGCTGGGCATTACTTGACATCACCAAATCAGATGATTTTAAAGATATGATTTAGGCTGCGGATCAATCTGATGCCACGTACAAACAGATATGGACATTTAATTATGTATACTGATTTGTAGAGTGTAGTGAACTTGAAAGGAAATATTCGTGTTTCGCTGATTGAAGGAACTAAAAATTACAATTACCCAAAGCATCGTTGAATTTATTGATTACTTATTACTGTGGTATAATGTTAATTTACATCGTGTATTTGTGTGCTATTTGCAACCGTAGAAATGTAGCCATGTTGACTGTGTATTTACACCGTACCATATCACTTAGTTTCAACAATGTATCTGAATGAACTTTTTACCACCTTTGCGTCGCTCTACAAATGTACTTATTACTGTTACAAAACGAATTGAAGCTAAATTCTTCTAACTGTGATACTTTGTTGGCAATGGACGGAAACTCACTAACACCAAACGAATACTGCAGGATATGCTTCTACAGCCAGGAAGATGATAGTAAACCATTACAGTTCGCTCGCCTCGTTATCTATCTAAGATATGTAAACCAAAATAAACTAATTAATTGTTATGTGTCTAAATAAATAACAATTGTGTGTAACGTTATTTACTCGTATTAATAAAATATAAAACAATGAATTGACTCTTGGATATAATTTCTAGCCTCGATCACACGATACTACCCGGCTGACAGGGTGTACCAAAACGCAAAACCCCCCTCCCATCATGCATCTGATATTACCTCGTTTCCAATGTTCGTTCTATCGCTCGCCAAGGCATACGTGTTTTCTGCTTGTCGTAATAATACATATATATATATGTATATATATATATTCTTAGGTTCTGTGGAGGGTTTAAAATGTTTTTTTTTATTTGTAAGGATACATTCTTACTGCGTACGGACGCAATTTAGCATGAGCTATGTATAGTCCCGAATGGCGTAGACGTAGATCGGTATTTAATTTGTCCATGTCATTTTGATTCGTTCAAACCCAGACTAATTTTCATTTAACTTTTAGTTCGACGTAGTTCCTACTCTGGAATGACGTAGTATGTTACTGTCGCCTTTTTAGGTGTGCTGACTACACCTTTATAGGTGTGCTGAGTACACCTTTTTAGGTGTGCTGACTACACCTTTTTAGGTGTGCTGACTACACCTTTTTAGGTGTGCTAACTACATTCCGGTTCACTTGCAACTGTATTATTGCCTACTAAATTTGTTGCGCCTGTCGCTTCTTCGCCACGCAACTACGATTTGTGTTGGTGTGTCTGTGTTGGTGTGTGTATGCGCGCGCGCGCTCGTGTATGTGTGTGTGTGTGTGTGTGTGTTTGTGTGTGTGTGTGTCTGTGTGTGTGTGTGTCTGTGTCTGTGTCTGTGTCTGTGTCTGTGTATGTGTGTGTGTGTGTGTGTGTGTGTGTGTGTGTGTGTGTGTGTGTGTGTGTGTGTGTGTGTGTGTGTGTGTGTGTGTGTGTGTGTGTGTGCGTGTGTGTGTGTGTTTGTCATTTTGACTTGTTCAGACCTAGACAAATTTTCATTTAACTTTGAGTTCGACGTAGTTCCTAGTCTGGAATGACGTAGTAGGTTACTGTCGCCTTTTAGGTGTGCTGACTGCACTACGGTTCACTTGCAACTGTATTATCGGCCACTCACTTTGTTGCGCCTGTGTGTGTCGTATGTGTTTGTGTTTTTGTGTGTGTCACAATAACGATTGTGATTGTTTAATCGACGTGTTTTCAATATGGGTAAATAAGACCTGCAGGGAAATATTTCTCACTCTTCCTCTTCTCCGCCAATGGTTTCACACGCCCCAGCCTCCTCTCACCCTGTTGACTCTAGTCTGGAGCAACCACTGTGTGCACAGTGTATTAATCCAGGATGTGTTCCTGCCTATGGGCATCGCAACAAAACCAATCCTCGTTCCGTCTCTTTTGTGAGTAGAGAGACAGAGAACACTAGGGGATCTGAGCATGGGTTACGATCCTGCTCAGTAGGTCATATGTTGGTCACCGCTAGTCGGTCACCAGACGTATATGACCAGGGCTCCACTAGTCAGTCAGCTGACACTGGTGGAGGCATCTGACCCTTCTTTGAGTTCTGGGAGTGCTCGTTCGAGTTCACATCCCAGATCCACTCATTCGAAGTCCATGCACTCGAAATTGTATCGCTTAAAGTCGTCTCAATCGAGGTTGTCTTCACAGGCAGACAAGACATTAACTCCTTATCCAGTTGAGATATCGCGTCATGTGGTAGAGTTCAACGAAGGATCTCATCCAAATTATGAACCTTTGTATTGTAGAGAGAGAGAGGAAATTCGTCCTACTTTTGTGGATCATTTAGACACGATTCGCCACTTGCTACAGGATGATATTCTTACTCCTGTTCCTATACACAGGAAATCATGTTTGCTGTTATCACTTTCATTGTTAGAGACTGGCTTTCAGGAAGAGTCAATCTTGTACAATAATTTCTACGACTACAAGAACGGCTTTCGATAGGGGAATGGCCAATTTTAATGGCGCGATGAAACCTTTCATTAAGCCCTTGATCAGTTTTCTGCCTGAGAAGGAGGTCCTGACCCCATTAAGGTCACTGCAACCCCCTTATGACAGAGCCGGGTTTGCAGGGGTCTGGCAGCTCTGCAGTGTTCAGTGGATTATATCCGCTTACAGTAAGAGTTTTCTGCATAGGTGTCAGAATAGTTGATTTATGTCTCCAAGCAAATAAATTTCCTTGGCAAGATGCGGGAAGATGGGATTGCCATTGATTCGCAATCTGCTGCCAAATTACACCGGTCCTTCCGGGATGCTACATTAAACCAGGTTGGCTTTCTACTACAATGTCAGAAAGATCAATTACGCCAAATCCCAGTTTTTGGTTCACCCATTTTTAATGGCGAGTTAACCAAAGTGGAGTTTGTTAATGAGGGGTCACAGAGATTTCGCGATCGTCAACTTATTGATGCTGTCACAGAGATGCGCGTACCATCTTCACTTCCTTCGACGGCAGTGAACGTTACAGTGAATCGGTACATAACGTAATCTCTTTCCTAATCAGTACATGACCTAATCCCTTTCCTAAACAGGTATTTCAACATTCTTCAAACACCCCCTCTCGCATTTCAGTTCCACGAGGGCGCGACCGCGTTCTTCCTCCCCCACATACAGGGATACGGAGGAGAAGTTCTAGCCGTACTTGTCTCTGACGCCACGTGTCACCCTTTTCCTGTATACAATGAACTGCCTACGCCTGGCGTAATAATAGGTGCATCCGATTATGGTGTAAAACTGAATTCTTGTCCAATTTACAATCATACTCCCTGCAATCTAAAAGTGGGTGGCATATTATTCCTACATTCCGGGTGGAGACAGCAGAACGAATTTGCAATTGTCTGCATCAGAACGCTTGGGTGATTTCTCTCGATCTGGTCTTTTCATATACCCAATCACCGGGAATCCTGGAAATACCTCCGATTCCAGATCGAGGATCAGTATTTTTAATTTCGATCTCTGCCCCCCGGTATTGCGACAGCTCCGTGGCTGTTCACGAAAATTGTACAGGAAGCAAAGAAGATTGTAGACATATGCCTACAGGGGATTCAATTATATCAGTATATCGACGACTGGTTAATCCAAGCGCTATCTCAGGTTTTATGCAATGTGCACACCTAGACTGTTCTCTCATTATGTCGCAGTCTGGGTCTGCTCATAATCTGTAGAAATCTTCCATGATACCAGTTCAGAAGTTTCTTTTTTTAGACTACCAGTTAGATCAGGTCAAGTACCTTTGCACTCCGCCAATATACATATATTTCAAGATAGTGGAGCTATCCAACCGCTTTAGCAGTCAACACGGAGCTCTAGCCCGTCTATGGCAGGTCTTGCTAGATTTGTTGGCGTCCTCCGAGAAAGTGGTACCTCTCGGTCGACTACATTCACGTGAAATTCATTTCGCACTTGATACGCAGTCGCATCTCAATCAGTGCACAAATCATCGATTCGTACCTCTTCTCCAACCTGGACTGAAGGAACTGACCTGGTGGATGTCAGAACCAAATGTATTCAGGGGTTCAAGGATTACACCATGGAAACCCGACATTCATATTCTGATAGATGCATCAGAGCTGGGTTAGGGCGCTCATCTAGTTTGGGAGACAACTTCAGTCCAGTGGTTCCCAGATCTGCTGTATCAGGGCAATCTCTACCACAGAGACCCCTCCAACTTGCGGTTTCACGCACTCTATTATCAGGGAAGCCATTGAACAATGTTTTTTTATAACAAGTTGCTGATTGCGCATCACAACAGGCTTCTACTCTCGCCATCTATGAAGCAAAATGGCGGACTTTTGTCAATTGGTGTAGTAAAAGGAAAGCAAATACATTATCTGCCTCTTCGGCTTTAGTGGGCGGCTTCAATCTTTTCCTCGTTAATGAGATGAAACTACATATTTCTACTATTGAGGGATAAAGAATGGCTATAACAAGTGCTTTGTGTACCACTACTGGTGCGGAGGTGAGTGGTCGTTGGCTCTGATTATAAATCTTGGAGTTGACCAGGCCAAAGTCCGCCGTCCTGTACAGATAGGGACCTCTTCTTGGTTCTCAAGCGACTGTCACAAGCCCCTTTAAAACTCTTAGAGTCTGTTTTTTTGAAGCTTTTGACATGAAAAACTGCATTTTTAGTTGTACTTGCTTCTGACAATAGAATGAGTGAGTTACACGCCTTTTTGGAAGCTAGACTGTTCTTCTATAACTTGTTCAGTTAGCGCTTCCTTTCTGGCAAAAACCCAGTTAGCAGAGAAGGGTGCAGAAACGTTACTGTCGGTAAGGAGGGGACATGCAAGAATATCTTCTACTGTGCCCTGTTAAGGCAGTGAAAATTTACCTCCACGAACCAAGGAAACTCGAAATGATAAGAGATTATTTTATAATATAATTTCAACCGAACCATGAATGGGATATATCCCTAGTTACTTTATCCGAAAGGATAAGATCTTGAATTTCATTTTGTTATAATCTGGAGGGTGCCTGATTGCGATCAACTCCTAATGTGCACATAGTTCGAGCTTTGGCGACTTCCTTGGCCTTCTTTTAATAAGCTTCCATGCAGCAGATTCTATCTGCAGGAACTTGGAAGTCATCGAGCACCTTTATGTCATATTATTTAAAGGACATGACTCTTCTGAGTGGCCATATATCTCGCCTGTCACCACTTGTGATTGCGGGAGTTACCCTGATGTATGTGAGTTATCTTCTCATCATCCTAACTCTCGATTCATTCATTGTTTCCTATGGTAATTATCTGGCGTAATAGAGTTTAATATTTTAGTATTAAAATATATTTCCATTAGCCTAGATATTTAACATCGGAACTTCTACGACCCTCCCTACCATCCCCGCGTCTGATACCCCACTCTGCGTTATATAATCACGAAAATTGGAAAAGAAGCCGTTTCAAATGCATGAAGGGCGAGGGTTTTTGCGTTTTGGTAATGACATTGACGAGTCAATTCATTGTTTCCAATGGTAAGTATCTAGGCTAATGGAAATATATTTTAATACAAAAAAAAAATTTAATATTTCAGCCCCAACACCAAATTATTACAAATAATCAAGTATGACAATTTTATGTTTTGTTATTATTGCATTCAAATGAGTGAGTACATGAAAATAGTCAAATCTGTGAATGTGTAAACAACCAGTGGTGTTTCGTTAAATATCCAAACACCTGCAGACGAATCTAATATGAGTTCCAGCGAAATGTCAAAAATGCAGCAAAAATCTGGTCGCAGTAAAAACCCAGCAGGTGAATATACTGTCAAGATTTAACAAGATTAAAAAAGATTGCCATCCAGAGAATTAACTCTAGATGGCAGGTGGACAAGGAAGCCCTTAGGCTTATCGAGAGTCCAACCCTTTTATCTACATATATCAAGCCCTTCTGAGGTATGTGTCGATTTTATTTCATATTCACACTACCAGCACCCACACAATCATCCGATAATCTGTTCCATTCATTTACAGTCCTTTGTAAAAATTACAATTTTCTTATATCTAATCTGCTCCTTTGCTAATGTATCTTCATGTCCTCTGGTCTTTCTATCTTTCTTAACTGAAAAAAACTTATTTCTATCAATATTTTTAAAACCATTCAATATTTTAAACACTTCTATCTGATCTCCTCTCAATCTCCTGGTCTCTAGTGTTGTTAAAACACATTCTTTTAGGCGTTTTTCATAATTAAGATCCCTCAGTTTTGGTATCATTTTAGTCGCTATCCTCTGTACTCTTTCTAGCATATCTATGTCCTTCTTGCGGTATGGCCTCCACGCTTGTATACAATATTCTAAATGAGGCCTAACTATTTTTTGTACAGCGGTATTATTAGTTCTTTTTCTTTATATGCTATATTTCGCCTAATCAATCCAAGGATTTGATTTCCTTTTGAAGCTGCAATTCCACACTGCTCTGAAACCTTCATGTCAGAACTAATTGTCAGCCCTAAGTCTTTTTCTTTTACAGTAATACTTAGTACAGTTCCACCCATTGTATATTTTACATATTCGTTCCCATGTCCTGTGTGAAGGCATTTACATTTCCCAAAATTGAACAACATTTGCAACTTTTCAGACCATTTGATCAACCTGTCAAGATCATCTTGTAAATGCTGTCTATCTCCATCACTTTTAATCCGTCTAAACACTTTTGTATCATCTGCAAATTTCAACACCTTGCTAGCTATGTCATCGTCCAAATCGTTTATATATATTAAGAATAATATAGGTTCCAGTACTGATCCCTGTGGAACCCCACTCAAAACTTATTTCCAGTTTGAAGCATCCCCATCAACAACTACCCGTTGTCTTCTGTCAATCAGCCATTTTTATATCCAGTTAATTATACCATTTCCTATACCATGGGCTTTTAGTTTAAGCAGTAATCTTTGATGTGGCACTTTGTCGACAGCTTTTTGAAAATCTAAGTAGATGATATCTACTGGTGATCCATCATCTACCCACTTAGTGATATCTTCCTAAAAACATAACATATTTATTAAGCATGACCTCGCTTTTAGAAACCCATGTTGAGATGGGTTTATCAAGTTATGTTTAACAAGAAAATCCACCATGTGATCTTTAATTAGTCTTTCTAATAATTTACAAATCACCGATGTTAAACTAACTGATCTATAATTGTTTGACTTGTTTCTCGAACCTTTTTAAAATAACGGTATAATGTTTGCTTCTTTCCATTCTAAAGGAAACACTCCCTCTTCTAATGACAAGTTGAAAACTGTTGCAAGCGGTATGCTAATTTGTTCTACAATTTCCAATAGTAGTTTGGGTGGAATACCATCCACTCCAGGTGATTTATTTTCCTTCATAGCCCTAATTTTCTTAGCTACCATTTCTGGGGTTACAATTAACTGTCTTAAATAGTCTGATTCTGCCCCCTTGAACTTAGCCTGTGGTACTGGCAGTGAAATAGTGACTTCTCAGGTAAACACTGAACTAAAATACTTATTCAGGTCTTCTGCCTTTAAGAATCCTTCTGATATTATATTTCCAGCATTATCTTCTAGAGAACCGACCTCATCCTGAACTTTCTGTTTGCTTCGAACATACGCATAAACATTCTTGCTGTCATGTTTATATTACAAGCTAATTTATGTTCATAGCTTCTCTTTGAATTTCTAATTTCAGCTGTAGCTTGGTTTAGTGCTTCTTTATAAATGTTGTAGTCTTCGTCATTTCCAGTACGTCTATATGACTTCCACATCATTTGTTTATACTTAATTTGTCTAATGGCTTCTTTCGATAAGTATTTCTTTCTGGTCCGAGGGAAGGCGACCGGTGTGAAGGAACAAGAAATTGAGAAGACAGAAGGACGGAGGAAAAGTGTTCGGCAGAGGAAAAGAAAACGGGTCAGTGGGGATAGATCAACAGGTAGTCAGACTGCAGGTGCTGAAGAGGTAGAGGCAGTTGGTAAGACTGTGAGACAGAAGACTGATGGAAGGAGACAGAGTGTTCAGCAAAAAACAGAAAACATGACAGGCGTGAAGGTGACAGAGGAGAAAGTAACCGTAGTGAAGGAGGTAGCCGGGGAAAAGGGACAGGAGAGGAGAGAAGAACATGTGATGGGAGGAAAGATGAAGGGACGAAATGAAGCGAGAGTAAATGTACTAGAAGAGAAGATGACAGGAGGAAAGGGGACAAGAGAAAACGCGACAGGAAAGAAGGGAATGGAAGAGAATGTGACAGGAGAGAAGACGGCAAGAGGAAAAGACAACAACCAGACATATGCAAACCGGAGGAGCTACTCCGAGGCAGTGATTGAGGGGGCAAGGAGAAAAGAGAGAATGTTTATGGGCGATTCAATTCTGAGAAAAACAGACAAGACTATATGCGAGGGGAACGACGTTGTTGTATGTCTACCGGGGGCTAGGATAGAGCATGTGACCGAAAGGGTAGAGAAGGTATTGGGGCATGGCAAGGGAGGGTCAATACTAGTACACGTAGGGACGAACAATGCAGACAAGGGATAGTTCAGAATACAGACATCTAGTGAGGAAGCTAAAGAAGTCAAGAATGGAACAGGTTATTCTCTCAGGAATTTTGTCAGTAATGGGAGGAAGGGGGGCAAGATACAGAAACTGTAAGAGGATGGCGATCAACGCACTAGTTGAGCAGATGTGTGAAGAAGAGGGCGTGGGATTCATAGATTTATGGGGGTACTTTGTTGGGAGAGAAGATATGTGCATGAGAGATGGCCTCCATCTAAGTGGAAAGGGGGCAGCAGTATTCTCAGAGAATCTGCTGCGATCTGTTGACAGTGGGACAGATTGCATCTATTTAAACTAAATTCGCAAGGGGGACTCGCAGAGAAGCCTGAAACTGGAGGCATAGAAAAAGACAGCAAAAAGAACAGTCTGGAAAACTGTTCTGAAGCTGGGTATAAATGTGTTTGATTAAATGCAAGGAGTATAGTAAACAAAAGAAATTAACTAAACGTTATGGTAGAAAATATTGACCCTCACATAATAAGTATAACCGAATCATGGGCAACCACCCATATATCAGATGCCGAATTGGGACTGACAGGATATGTAATGTTTAGGAAAGATAGAATAGGAAGAAGGGGAAGTGGAGTTATTTTATATGTTAAAGAATCTATCCACATATTTCAACACCTTTCTTTTTATATCATCTTCCAAATCGTTGATATATATTAAGAATAATATGGGTCCCAGTACTGATCCCTGTGATACCCCACTCAGAAGTGATTTCCCGTTTGGAGCCTCCCTATCAACTACTATCCTGTGTTCTTCTGTCAATCAGCCATTTTTTCTATTTAGTTAATTATAGCATTTCCTATGCCATGGGCCTTTAGCTTAAGAAGAAATCTTTGATGTGGCACTTTGTCGAAAGCTGTCTGAAAATCTATATAGATGACGTCTACCTATTTAGTGACATATTAAAAAAAAAACATATTTGCTAAGGCAGCTGGGCTGGCTATCATGTCAGTCGATTTCTTAATTGTTTTCTTCATAGAACATTAGTAGGTGTCAGTATAAACATGTGTACTATTAAAAAAACCAAGGCATCGCCATATGTCACCAATCCGTCCTTTAAAAACTAGTATTTTTAATATGTCTGTGGAAAGTCCCTTTTCAGATTCTTGGAAACTGACGATGTTTCCATAGTGACGATCAAACATAAATTCGTTCAGCATAAATGCAGATCATATAGTCTGGCTATTCTCATGCCACTATGTTGTTGTATTATAATTAACTAAATACATCACACTGTCAAATAACCAAATAATGTGTAAAGAATAGGAGATAGTACACACAACAGTGCAACCAACATTACGTTTTCTATTCTTATACCACTGGTTTCTAGTATACATATTTTGGAAGGCTGGACGATGTTCAAATATATATTAATACTAAGTAACTTGAGGTTTATCAGGATCTCCATACGGTACCATGATGTCGTTTCTTGTCAACAGCTGAGTTTAGTGTCAACGCAATTATCGATCTTTGTATAACTACTAACGTTATTTATGTGCAGACATCTCCGGCCATTCTGACTATTGTGACAAATGCCCCGTATGCACATAATTCTGTTATAAATATGACTACCCCACAATCCCTATTAACTATTCAGAACATTAATCGTTCTTCTCATAGGCAAACACCTCTTCAGATCTGTTTTGGTCGATGATATTACGACAAGACTAATTTTCAGTGTTTGACGTTATGGTGTTAATTGATATTCAAAGGATGTAGTATGTTCCCGGTTTTTCACTTATTAATTAACACAATGTTTATAAGACTATACTAAATATGTTGAAGATGTACTGCCCGCTATATTATGTTTAGTAAGCCAGTAACAACGGTCGCAATTTGAAGGTATGGCCACGGGTATATGATCAAATAGTAATCAAAACATCCAATTTCAAAACAAGCATTATTGGCAATACGGCCCAATCGGGGTGAGATAACTGCTACACCCTGTGATGTTCAACTTTCCCATGTTCAATACAGCATACTTCATGTTACAAATTACAACCCCCGTTAATTCATAGTAGAGAACCCACTACGTCCCTTTAATACAAATTGTCCTGTAGTTGTATAATAAGTAATATAGTTCATTTGTTTCTGTAACACGTGATGTTGAAGTTGTTATCATTTTGGTTGCAGCATGGCGCTCAATATATCTATGACACGGATGACGACAACATACTCTTAGACGACCTCCGGGGTTTCCACATTGACACTGCTGTCTCGCGCGGCCTTATGCCAGTGACCAATTACCTTACGTTCAACCCGTACCCACACTTTGGTCAGGCGTTCTTGTGGCCTCGGGGCTACCCTTTGGAGGAGGGTGGACGCGACACAATCAACGACTACCGGCTATGTTCCGCTCCCCAGGCGTCCATACGACAGGCTGTAGCCAATGGTGATCCAGATGTCGATGCCGTATTCCGCTTGACTCGGAGACATCACAGCGATGATGGCAAGCTGACATTTGATGCAGCAGCACCGCGTGTTGTAATTCCGCGTGGTACATTCGTCCCTTTCAACTCGCAGGATACACTTTTTTTGCGGAGGATGTATTGTGGGCATTGATTTTGCCGGCGACGCTTTCAGACAGAGCTTGTGATATATACAGGTCGTACTGGGCCCAGGCCCTGTTGTGGCTGGTGGGTGGCCGTCTTGGATTCTACCCACCAAACGTGATGCACGTTCGTAACATGCACTCCTCTCCAAGTGATTTGTCACAAGAAACTGGGCTGTATCAAGATATTGGACGACTTGTAAAGTTCCTTCACAATTGAAAGTGTTATCGACTGTCGTTATTTGGCTGCATGACAGCATTGGCAGAGAATATGGCGTTGAACAAGTTCGCTTTGAAAAGTGCTGCAGAAGCCATCAGCGTGGGTTGCTGATCTGAAGACATTTGGTTATGAACACCCTCCCTTAAGACAGACCAGTGTTTGTTCAGAGGGCGTGTCGGTTAAGTACTTCCCTGATGAACAGAACACGTCGCTTGCTCATATTCACAGTACGTCACACATCAAAGCAGATCAAGTTCACCACGACGCAGGTTGGGTCTCGAACAACGTACGTGCAGCGCAGAAATCTACAACACTGTCGGCACTGAACCCTTGCGGAGCACTCCTGTCAGTTGTAACAATATGTGGGCCTACTGCAACAATACCTCTTATAGATGCATATTATAGACGGTGTTACACACACATTCTCTATTGTGACGGGACAACGCCAGACACGTGTTTCCTGAACAAATGGAAGATATCATATCTGACCATTTCTAATACTTCCGATGTTGTCTCTTGTACGAAAGCCGCTTCCGAAATAGGCTACAATGTAGATGGCGTCATGCAAGTCTCCGACAAAATGTTGCTACTCTCTGGAAAGAAACTACACAGCAACGGAAGAAGTCAGATGGCGGTAATGAAGAACACGCCGCATATGTCCCAGCTGTGTAAAGAAAACAATTAAGCAAACTGCTTCGTTCTGACTGAACCAGTGTTCAACGGACTTAGCTTACAACTTGATATATTGCAGACCGCATGTGCAACTAGACTCAAACCGAAGGAAAGTCTCATGAATACACTGCCTCCCGGTGAAAAAGGAGGTATATTTTGTTGAAGATGTCGCATTCTACGTGCCTGAGAGACATATGGAAATGTTCCGTGCACATGCAGATGTGCACAAAGGAATGTACAATCATGCAACTGTGTTATTGGTCGCATGTCTTGATACACAGCCGTTGCATCTCAGTAATGCAGTCGAACTAATGGCCGGTCATCAGGCCGACTACCTGGCGAACTTAATATTTCCGTTTTTATTCAGTGCTGTTCATAGGAATAATGCTGCAAAGAGCCAGTATTGCAAATCAATGCATTCGTGTTAACGTGGTTACGACGTGTGTGTGTGTGTGTGTGTGTGTGTGTGTGTGTGTGTGTGTGTGTGTGTGTGTGTGTGTGTGTGTGTGTGTGTGTGTGTGTGTGTGTGTGTGTGTGTGCGTGCGTATGTGTGGATTTGCGTAGGTAGGTTAAACAACAATCGACATAATACACACCGTGGAACACTCACAACACTTATTCTTTGAGTGACGCATACATTTACTGTTGTTAGGCACGCGCACTGTACGTAATTTACCTGCACCACAATCGTACGCCATGCGTATATGTGTTTTGGTTTGTACTGATATATTTACTTGGGCATGGGTGTGGCAATTAGGGTGTTTGATCGGGAGGTTCATAGCAGCTTCTTTCAAGATGTCTATGTTTTTCTTAGTTCAGTGTGTTTGCTGGGATAGTCATATACGAATAGTTTGGAATAATGTTCCTTTAGGGTAAGTACCCATGATGGGTTTAATATGCCCAGTCGAGGGCTAATCTCAATAAAGTATTGGCACTGTTGCATGTTGTCGTGCTCTGTTTTATGTTGCATCGCTATTTTATGCTTTGCCACACTGTTGTGAGCGGTATGTCCCTTCTTTTCAAGTATTGCATATGTTCGGATAAAACAAATCCAACTCAACCTGCACTCATTAAATATATTAATGCAGCGGTTCTTAACCCAAAATTGAGTCATCAGTCCATCTTGAAAGGGTCGCCAAGAGTCCAGCGATTTTCTGAATTTTCCTTTAATGTTCGATTTGCCTGTACATGATGCACGTGAAACAAATAATGTAGTTGCCAAATGGTGCATGAATTTGAAACGCCATGCTATATCATATTACTCGGCATTTCTAATCCACGTGACATTTGGTGTAAAATTGCTGAAAAACTAATTCGGATGGCCTGATGGATTGTGCAACTGTGCGTTTTAGCACAACTATGTATCCTTTGTAAAGCTTACGCTACGCAATAGGACAATAAAAGTGATCAAACTCAGACTTGGTCACAACTCTATCATGAGGATATGTAGCTGTACTAATGTAGTCACCGTGGCGTGTTATAGGTTTGGCCATTCACACTGCATCATGTGATGTTTGGTTACCTTTAGCGTAAGCTTTGGGGTATAAATCACTTTCTAATGTTCTTTTGAAGGTATGATGTTTGAAGATATAAAATATAAGTCTGACAAGTATTTTTTTTCAGATTGCAAGCATATGCACTGGTTACATCTGCCAATACACAAGGCTGACCCCATCTCAGCACCATGTAGTAGCGTCGTACCCCTGAGCGTGCGTGGATCCGTCTTGTTGCCCTTGTAATATATCTGTGTGTTCCTTTTAGATGCAATCCTTAGTTTGACTCTGAAAACTAAGACTATGTGGCCTCTGGGATATTTGGAGCGACAACTAGCAACATGTTTTCTTCTCATTGTGTTTAATATGCCCAGTCGAGGGCTGATCTCAATGAAGTATTTGCACTGTTGCAAGTTGTCTTGCTGTGTTTGATGTTGCATCGACATTTTATGCTTTGCCACACTGAAAGTGAGCGGTATGTGTCTTCTGTTCAATGGTGCATCAATTTCAAATGCCATGCAATATCATATCACACGGCATTTCTAATTCACGTGACATTTGATGTAAATTGTTCATATTGGGTGCATCTGGTATTGGCAAATGAGCCACATTATGTTTGAAGCAAACGAAAAAGTTCAAAATCAGTTCCGTTTATAAACAAATCCATTTCAAAATCTGCAAATTAAGTATACTTTCACTGACAAAGTTCGCTTAGGTCATCATATCACACTTAAGAAATCTTCTACATCACTGATAGCGGACACTTGTGTGAAGTTGACTATTGCGTTAGCAAGAATGTCCTCTGTACCACGACCTCCTTGAATGTACCATCCTAATGGGCATCTAACAGCAACTGGATCTTCGAAGTCTGTACCCATGACACGTTCTTCTGATGTGAGTATGTCACCATTCTCCACACCAAGCAAGACATCAATTTTCTCATCGTGAGCTTCAACGATATCGATGTCTTCAAGATGAGGATAGCGGCAGAGTTGTGAATTGGTGACAATCTGAGCATCACCACAAGGTCTCTTCATCTCGGTAAGTCAGACTTCTCTGTTAAATGTTCCATCTAGACTCTCGAGGGTACATTCAACGACACGAAGTTTGTGGTTCACAGTATCACCTCCAACCGTTGTAAGGTTGAAATCTTGCATGTGACAAGTGTCTAACTGAGGGATGATTCCTTCACGTATCAACGATATCTGACTTCCGGTGTCGAGGAGTATCCGGACCTTGGTCTTCTTTGCACCAAAACGTATATATCCCATGACGGTTGGCAGAGCACATGTGACACGTTCCTTGCCTGAACTGCTGGATTCAACCATAGGATTTGAGTTTCTGTAGATCGGCTGAGATTTCGAAGGATGGAAGTTTTCAGCATCAGCAATCAAGACATTGGCACTGATAGATTTCCTATCGAAGTGGTTGTAACCGTCTAGACCATACACACGTGGGCAAATCGATGAAAAGTGAGTGTTCATACCACAAGTCGGAATCTGACAGTTCGCAATGAATTGACAGTCATCATAGTTGAATGGATGTTTTCCAGCGACACAGTTGTTATGTCCACATCGGTGACATATTCCATGAGTGTTCATCAAGTCAATTTTCTCGGCTTGTGGGAGATTGCGAAACTTGTAGCAGCCTTTCAAGAAGTGATTCGAGATTTGAGGATGAATCGGGCACTTCGGTGTAGACATGGTGTTATATTCCTTCCGAGTATTCACAAAGTCAGATTTCACGCCATAACCTTTTCTTCCTCTAGCTCCAGAGGACACCGTAGACTGTCCTGCACTTTTCGATTTCGGTAGAACCGGAGATTGGTTAACACATTCGATTTGCGACTTTGTCTTCTTGAGAAGAATGAGGTGGGAGTTCAACCATTTGGCTAAACCATAGACTGAGTCTTCCGACTTTCCATCAGCAACTCTTTGTAGAAATAACAGGCAGTGTTCTTCCGATAACTTTCGGCGGATTTGTGTGACCAATAGTCGACCGTTTAAGTCTTGCGTCATATGAATGCCCTCTACTTGAGTGATAAAGTTCTGGATGGCTTCAGTGAACTTTTCCATTTCAGCGAGATTGACTTTTCCTTTTGTAGCGTACGAGTTCAAGTCCTCAAGATCATGTAGAAGAGTATCGACGAGGCGGTCGTCATCCCCATAGGTTTCATCAAGAATTTCCCAAGCTCTGTTGATGTTGGTACACGGCTTGATTTTCTTCCTCTCGACGGGACGTTGCATGGATTCGACTAGCTGATACAGACATTCGGTTTGGTCTAGGTGTTTAGTGAAATGAATGAAGATTTCTTTGAACCACTTGTAGTCACGGATGTCTCCAGAAAATGTTGGAAACTTGAGCTTTTGCAGTTGGGCTGCCGGAGCTGGGGCGAGCGGCGCTGGTAAAAGTGGTATCGGTGGTAAGTCTCGGCGTAGAACACTTTCAGCTTTCTTGATGAGTTCATGGATCATAGGTATGGCTCTGTCTCTAGCTTCATCAAGGTAGTTGCTTTCAATATCTGCAATTACTTGTTCTTCAAAGTCCCTCCTCTCATCAGTAGATTCATCATCTAACACTAACGCACTGCATTTCAAGGTGATAAAATGTTCGTTGTCGACGTGTAGAACATCCAACTCTTTTCGAATACGTTCAGCGAGATATCGAAATTCAGTACTTGGAAGGCCCTCATCAGCTTTCAATAACGAATCACCTTCCTTGATGAAATTCGTAATTTTGCGTTTGGTACTGGCACGGTCGCTCTTAGCTTTATTCAAAGTCTTAGGAACAGTCTCTATTTCACCGTGATTCGACATGATTGCGGTGAATTTCGGTGTCGGTAATTATGGCGATGACGACGCACCATACATCGGAAATCGCTGAACGCTTGGCGTCGATAAGCTTGAGAGTGGAAAACGAAGGCTAGCGGTGAATTTCCACCCACAATGACAGGCCAGCGTAACAGACCTTCAAGCGGCGAATGTACAAAGTACAAATTGAATAAGATGTTATGGAATCTACGTTAATTAAACACAATGAATTAATTATAAAATTAACAAAGAAAAGTAAATGCTATATCTTTTTGAATAACATGCGTTCATTTAAAACTAATTGCGTCGTATTATAGCTGTATAGGATGTGTTTTCTACAAACAATTCCCCCATTGTTTTCTTTTGGGGGAGGGCAATGGTCATACATCGTATTTTCACTACTTTTAGCGTTAGTCAAAAAACATTTTTATTTTCGGGACAGTGCGTATTTTCCCGACGTTTAGCGTTGACACAATAATAATTTTGTGTACTGCTCAATATGCATATTTTATTCACATTCTATATTCATGTGGGGACAATGCATGTATTTTAATTGATGTTCACACATGTTGTGCTTATGTTATAAGTACGTTGTGTTGTACATGTATGTGAAATATTCGTATTATTCTCTTTTAGAAATTGTCCTTGTATTATGCCCGTGGCATAGATTATGCAACTCTTTCACCACGACTAGTACATGTTTATATGATGAGTCCTATACATACACAGAACATTATTTTTTTATCAAGTATGATTGATAACAATAGTTTCTTAGCGCAGTTTGGTGGTGTAGAGAAAAAATTTATCCATCACATATTAAAAAACACATGAAATGAATGAAGATGTGGATAGCGAACCATTGCAACATTCACCATACTTTGATGAGGAAAATTTAATAAACCACCTAAAGAACAAACAAAGTAAATAGATTGTTCTCAGCCTAAATTGTAAGAGTTTAAATGCAAAAATTAATGAAATTAAAATAAAGCTAGAGACACCCAGAAGCAGTGGCTGTGAAATTATTACTCGATGTACACACGAAACATGGCTCGATGATGACGCTGACACTTCTTTATTTCAAATAGATGGCTATGCATTAACAAATCAAGGCAAAATTTGTAGTGAACATGCTGACCTGGCAATCTATCTCAATAACAAACACAATTACAAATATGTAAATATCCATGTTAATACAGATATTTGGGAAGGTATATTTACAGAAATAACATGTTGTGCCATGAATAAAAAATAATTCTTCGAAATATATATAGACCACCTAAAGCTATAATTGAAAACTACATAATATTTAGAGAAGAATGTGCATAAAATTTAGTAGATTTTCAAAAATACAAAAATGAAATAATAATTGCAGGAGATTACAATATTCGTTTGCTTGAAATTAGCGACAAAAAATAAAATGTGAATATTTTGATGCAATCGTTTCACATGGTTTCTTCCTTAAAATTACATTACCAACACGACTTTCAGAACATCAAGGAACACTCATTGATAATTGTTATGCAATTTGTCAGAAGGATTCTTCAAATCCTCAGCTGTATTTTAGTAAGCAATATTTCTGATCACTTACCATTCTTTCTTAGTCTGGACAATGTTTTGACAACTAATGCTATACCAAAATGTGTACGAATAAAACAACAAAATCCAGACTTAACAAATTTCAAAGTGAAATAATAAACTCAAATATTTATGGTAAACTTAACAAGGATACTATTACAGATCCCAATGAAAACTACAATATCGTCGATGAAATCGTTACTGCATGTATGGATAAATTCATACCTATTAAATTAATTAAATGCAACAAGTTTATAAATAAATTGAATGCGAGAATAAAACAAACTCCCGTAAATACAGAGCAGTATCGTAGATTCAAAGCTAACCTGCATACTCATAATATAATTCTTAAAAATAAATATTACGTTAGCCAAGAAAATACATGTTCAATCCAGTTTAAAAAGCGTAAACATGGTGTTAAGAAGGCTATATAAATCTATGTTTCACTATATACCAGCAAATAATGCAGATAACTGAACAAATAATGTGTGTAGACATATGTTTTGAAGGTCAAAAATCATAATAAAACTATTATTGAAATTACCATACGTGTCCGTGGCATACTAGTATGCAAATTCTTGCCGCCATTACTAATAAATCGATTAAATAAAAATATAGATCGCAGATAAGTTGAGAGAGGGTTTTTGAGGGCAATCATTTCTAAAATGGTGTTATTTTTGCGATCACAGGTCAAAGTCACGTGCTTGGGGGTCAAGTCAAGGTGTTTTGAATACAGAAATTTCACTAAATTCATTTATTAACTCATTTATTGAAGTAAGTAATAACAGTACAGAAAACGTCTTCAAACTTTGCAAGGGAAATGTTCTGCACTATCAGAGCCATCACACACCATCGCTTTCAATGAAACCGTCAAAGTCACTCTCGTCCTCTTCTTCCTCCTCCTCCTCTTCCTCCACTGCCCGATCATCAGTGTACATGAGATCAACCAGCGAGGTTGGTAAGACAGGACCTAAGGACCACACCGGTTACAACACTCCTTCGTCAGTCCTCATTCATCCCTGCCCCATCGTCGTAGGGTTTCGGCTTTTCCAGAATGGGTTTGTCAGCTCGCATGTACAAGGCGACGCGGTGGTTCACACGCTGGACGTGCGGCTTCTGAGCTGAGTGGAAGGGAGGAAGGCGAGCCAGGTCGACGTTAGACTTGGAAGTGAGTTTCTGGTCCTCCCCCGCCATCTTGCGCAGCAACTTGACACGAACGACGTCCACCGAAGACTTGCGACTCTGTCCATACATCAGGCAGGTGAACTGTTCAAACTGCTTTAGCACCTGCGGCTTGACGTTCCAATCGCTCCATTAACAGCCTCTCCTTTGCCTCACACACGGGACTTGGCCTATGCCTTTCCACTGAGAACACCTTTGTCACCAGCTGCGTCTCAAACAGAATATCTGCATATCCAGAACCACGCATTTTGTGGCCTGTGAGTATCGCGATATAGTTCATGGACGTGTGAAAGGGTCCGATCATGACCACATGACTGGCGAATTCATCTGGCCATTGCCAGATGATGGATAGGGCTTTCAAACAGAATCCCAGATCGAACGTATTCAGGACGCACTTCCGACCCACCTCAGCAATAGCTACCTCCGAGCGCTTCAGTAGCTCGCGAACATCTGTGTTGTCAGTGATCGGTTGATGGATGGGGGTGAAGTAGTCCACTGTTGATTTTCTGGGCGGGGTAGTCCCGATTGCAGAGTTGAAGCCTCCTGGTTCAGGCACGGGCTGCTTGCCGCTGCTTCCAGTATACATGCTGAAGAGCCAGACATAGTTCTCTTGCATCTTAGCAGCATAGACGGCGTCGTTCTCTGCAGGGGGTGTGAATGATGAGTCATCGGGAAACTTTGGACCGACGCGAGTGAAGTGCAAGGATGGGGGAGTTTCTGGTTTGTCGACTTTCAGGCTACGCTGTTGCGACTTGTCGATGATAGGCAGCGTTCGGACCTTGGGGCTCTCGAACCCAGGCCTGACCTCATGCACCATGATTCCCCCAGCATTGTTGACAATGTTGCTGCCGTGCACATTCGTAGTTGTTTTTTTCAAGTTGTCCCTCTCATAGTGGAATACGACGTTGTCCTCTCCCAGTCACGATTTGGGGCGTCAGGTAGGTTGAGACTTCGGCCCTGGGCCTTGACCAGGGCAGTTCCCAACTCTAAGCCAAAATCGTAGACCTTAGAGTGGCCAAGCCTGTGCAATATCATGGTGAGCTGCTTGCTTCGAAGCAAGTGCCGGACAGTCAAACAGAGAAGCACGTGTTTTGGTAAATTCCATTTTCCTCCGACACTGCACGGCACAGGTCTTGCCCGATGTAGAATACCAGATGTTTCATCTTTTCGCTCGTCTCCACGCCTTCCTTGCCTGCCATAACCATGCTGGAGGTAGGAGCTTTTCAGGACTGACCTCCATATCATCGGCTGTTGGCGGCCACGGTAGGCCTTCGGACTCTGTGAAAGCCCTTAGAATATTACGAAGAAGAAGGAGAACGACGTCTTGGTACTTGTCTGCGCTTCCGAGAGTGTAAGCTCGTGCAAGAGCATTAGCAACGGTGATATTCGAGCTGTACACGAGCCAGAATGAAATGGCATCAGTTTTGTCGTGATTGACCTGCGTGAAGTAGACATGGTCCTTGATTGGGTCATTCTGTAGGCGTTTCAGTAGTTTTTCAGAGCGATATGTCCAGCTCTCGTACCCATTCCATTTCAGTTCGTCGAGATAGAGCAAGCGCAAGGAAGATAGTCGTAGGTCCTCAGTCTACTGATGAGTCTGAATGTGCTCCAGTACCGAGACGTAGGCGGCTGACACGTGCGAGCTTGCTCGGTATCCTTTGCTCCTTCTGTTCTGCGAATCCCGCGCTCATAGTTAGCGAACGCTGTGCGAAAAGATCTCAAGCATGATGAATGGCGTTTGGCCTCACCAGCAAAGAGGTCTTTCTTTTCTTTTTCATGAAATCGAACTGGACCCATTTTCTCGGCCCATTTTCTCAGTTTTGCGATCACCATCATTGATCTCTGCTTTGACACAGAAAATGCACTCTGGTGGGGAGATGGGTCCAACGGAACCCGCTGAAGATAATTTACGAGAGGAGTGATGCCATTGCGAGGTTGATGCTTCGGATTCTGTATCATCTCTCAGAAGATGGAGGTTGCCAGAAAAGCGCTGGTAACACTGACGGTGATACCCAGCACTTTCCAGGTCATCGAGGAGAGTTGTGGGATCCGGTCGCACACTGATTGCATACGATATGGGGACTCGTGTGATTAGTGGAGACGTCGGACCCGGATCATATGAAGCTGCTGTAGTTTTTTTTACTTGCAGTTCTTTTCATTTCACTGAGGGGGGTAAAACGACCATGATCAGACATGTCTAGCACATGAAGGATGCATGCAGGCGGAGAGTGTTTAGGGGCTGCAGGATCTGCGCTCCGGTCACTTTTTCTTTTGGGCATGATGGCTTAATGTCCACTTCTACCAACATTGTTTGTCTGGAATGGGAAATAAAAGTCACCATCAATATTGATACTAATACAAAACATTAAAATAACACAAATTTTTTAATTATTGCCCTCACAAACCCCTAAAAAAAACATCTCTTAGCTTATCTGCAATAACTATATTTTTAAAATACATTTTTCGGTAATGGCAGCACGAATTTGCATACGAGTATGCCACAGACACGTGTGGTCACGTCAAGAATAGTATTATTATGATCTTTGACCCTCAAAACATGTGTCTAGTGACCTTATTTGTCCAGTTTTCTGCAATATTGGCTGATATATAGTGAAACATATATTTTTAGATTTTTTTTTCGGTAATGGCGGCAATGATTTGCATAAAAATGATACGTGGGACATCCGGACGACTTTTTAACACAACTCATCGTTTTCTACGCATTGTTTCCGATCTAGAGACGCCGAAACCCCCTCTTCCGACTAGACTAGTCCATCTGAAAACGTAAAAGCATATAACGTATGGACCTATGGCATAATAATGTACGGCTCATACGTTGTTTGTTGTAATTGTGCATACATAGATGGGATGCATTTCTGATTTCCATAATTTTCGATAAAACACATTCAATTTCAATTTCGAATTCTTCCACGCTATTAAAACATATGACTGTTGGTTTTACTAAACTGACATCATGATCGACATACGAAATAAATCGAACAACAGTTATACAGTTAAGAATAATACTAGTTTTTCACACAAAAATTCCCTCAGATGTAAGTACAAATATATCTAAAGTTGTTTTGTGGAAGGTTGTCACCTATGAGCCATTTTCATGTTTTCAACAATACACCCAACATTAATACAGTTCTTCGCATTATATTTGCACTACCGTTTACACGTACATATCATCCAAGAAGGTCGTCGTGAAATGTGAGGCTGGGATATACCAAATTATAATTATATGAAAATTAATGGACGCATACCCTTATGAATTGATGTCATGATCCTGCTTAGTCTATGCCTCTGTATCATTTCGTGTAAATTTCACAAGGAATTTTGCAAATGTATTTTTTATAGTGTTAGGTAAGTTAATGCACACACCGTGGTTGTCAATTTTTTGGCAGCCATGTTGCATTAATGGAGCCATATTGCATTCATGAATCTGTATAGTCTCACATATAGTGTGTAATGGCAAAAATGTATGAAATTGGTGCAACTCTAAATATGGACAAAGGTAAAATCGTTGCACTTACTTTACTTGATATATCTGATGCCTTTGACACAACTGATTAGGCAAATTATCAGCAAATTATTAGTTGTTTTTTATCATATCTAGCATGGAGACACCAGAACGTTGAAGATTGTGGATTGTGTTTGATGAACACTCTTTTTTCATATAGACTTCCTCAGTTTTCTGTCCTTAAACCATTTTGTGTCACTTCCTACTCAACCCCATGAGCAACTCAGCTCAAAGGCGTTGAGTCATAATTTGAGTCACAACCATTATGCAGATGATACACACATTACGTTTTTTGATCTACTTCTAATACTAATTGCTTCTTAAATCAGCTCAGAGTATCCACCCATCTGTCGGCAACTTGAATACTGCTTGTCGATTTTGAGATTGACTAACCCTTTTGTTTTGATGCGTGTCTGTGCTTGGATTCCGAGGACTTAGGCGCAAAAGACGTTACTTTATTATTGGTCTTATTACTACTGTAAATATTACGTTGGCTTCCCCTCACACACAACACACACATATTCACACACGCATGCACGCACACACACACATACACACGCACACACACACACTCACACACACACACACACACACACACACACAAACACACACACACACATACATACACACACGCACGTACGCACGCACGCGCGCGCGCGCGCACACACGCACACACACACACCAGCTCCTGTCACCGCTGCCCATCTCTCATCTTTGCAACCAATAAACACCTACATTTACTGAAAACGCGCGACTCAAAAGCCTCCCGCGACTGATAAAGTGGGGCGCGGTTATCTGACGTAAGCGCCGCTTGACAAGTGTCTGGTCACGTCATTCGTCGCCGTGTCCGTGTCGCTGTGGTTGTTTATGTTCGCTGCTCCGTCTCATCAAAGCTCTTCGGCCGACACAACCATGCCGCGATTTATTGTCGTTGTCTTTACAGCTGCCTACGTAACATTTTTGTGCAGTCACTCAACGTAAGTTCTACATAACGGTCTGAACGACGTTGTTGGTTGTTAAGGGAAGGTCGGGACCTATGAAAATAGATAAACTTTAAGCTGTGTTAATGTTTTTCAGGATTTAAATGTTGCGAGTTCTCTAGAATAAGACCATGCAACTTACACCACTTGAATAATTATGACAACTAATGGCGCGTAAAATCGTGATTGATGCTATGTGTTGTACCATGATTATACGCATTTTTATCGTGTTTTAATTTTATACTTTTTACATGGACCATACGTACTGGCAGGTTTTCGATAATAGTTTATTGACAATAAGGGATGCATGTTCGTTCAATAACTAAAATAAGTATTGTTACATTGTAGTCTTATGTATGATGAAGTTAATTGCACATCTACATTTGTGGTCAGGCACCCACTAGCTGAAAACTGTGGAGTCCGATGGGCCGGTTCTTGCGTCCAGTGCAACCATCACATGTGTTGCCTTCAATAAGGCATGTGTGTAGCGTTTGGATATGGGTATATTACGATACAATAAGGTTAGCGTGACATCAAATAAACCGTCTCCTGGATGCTACGATATCATTGATCAATTGCTAATTAAAATATAACTTGTGTAACTCAGTGGCGTTGTCTTTAGCGCTACGGACACTCAATCGAGAGAACCCTGGTTCGAATCCTGGTGCTGCTTTTTCGAACATTCGGCAAGTTCTTTGCCTCTACGTAGTTTCACTTCATTCATTTATATAAACGAGTATCTAGCTATATACATCGGTGGGTATTCGAATAGTCTGAGGCGTGGTTAAATATTTTCCACAGACGTTGAGATGGTTTTCGATTGAACAGGTCTGCATGGGAGTAAAGTATAACATGCCTTGAGCATTTGTGATCACTGGGTGCTTCGCTATATAAGAACTAACCTATACTTTTTACCTGTTTTACTTAGTTTTACATAATTACTAATCATTGGAAACGCTAGTTGAATTTTAATGTTCCCATGAAGAGGAGAAATGCGTAAAAAAACAATTGTTTGCCACATCCGTTATGTGTCAGATTAATCAGTTATTCTAATTGGGGTTTCTGGACCGACTGGAGAGCGTTGTCCTACACAGAGAACAGCATTAATTAAACGGTTCCTGTAAATATGCAATGCAAATCAATTAAAAGTATGAATACATGTTACAATAAGTATTACATATTGCGATGGATAACTAACGATATAGATTAGTATTACGGGTCTGATATTTATGCAAACGTTCGTGGATGTATAACTCGTTGCACATAATGCCAGATGTGAAGTGTAATAAAAAATCATGTTAAATGCATCGATCTGTTTTAAACGTAAACGTGTTGTTATGGCTCAAAGGACCCCATATTGTGGTTCAAAGGATATGCGGTTGGGATCCCTTGAGCCACTTCACATGTTTCCACTAATATTCACATATTGGGAAATTGATATATCCCAGCTTCATAAATGCAACGATCATGTTAATGGACATACATACATACATACATATTTCCCAATCTTCCCCTATAATACTTCTATTCTACGTATGTTTGTACTTCTCGCGCCTTTATGCCACATTTAGAGCAAAGTTAGCATTATACATTATCGTGTAAATGAATTTGAAATTGTAGAAAATTTTAGAAAATTCGGGATACTTCTGTGTTACAAAAAAATGTAGGTTGTGTAATTGTTTCATAACGTTGCCCATACTGAACACATTACGTAATTATTATCTACGCATCACTTAGTTGGTGTATAAAGTATTGCTTTATTGCACATCGATTAAGTGCTCATTGTTTGAGTATGATTTATGAAACAATGCATGAGCAAGATATTGGTAAGCCATAACCCGGATGTTATCATTCTATGTTTAAGATGGGCGTCTTCTCTATACAACAAACATCGCAACCACCAGCCAGGCCGCTGTAGACAGGTTCCGGGTATCGGTAAGTTTTGGTCTGGTGCGGCTACCGTGATACCCATCAGCGTAGTCTGATTGTTGGGGCCGTTCTACAGTTACATAACGACTACAATAATAAGGAGACGAAGGTGATACTTAGTTTGTTACTGCGAGTTTAAATTCGAATTACAGTGGGACTCAGATTGAATCGTCGGGGAACACAGGTTCTTATTCCGGGAATGTTGAACACTCGCACCAATTTTTTGATTGTTTTGTGTTTTATATTGCAAGAGTATCGATGGGATCGATTACTCATACTAAGTCATCTTGTTATTTTGAATCATGCTTTTCATCAGTTAGATTATCTTACGATGAAGAGTACTATTGTTATTTATTGCAAGACGTTGTTTCAGTACTCTTTCGTAAATCACATTGACTACATCGTGAATAGTGGAAATTAAGCACTTCATGAAATCCTATTGGCGTCGTTCGATGGTGACACAAATATTAGAGCGTGAGCGATACATGTTTAATTCGTGAGTTGTGGTATTTAGATTTATTTTACAATGTTGTTGTATTGTGCAATAGATAAATGCAGTTGGATGTTGTTGGTGTATTATCCATGAATATTGAATATGCGTGAACGAAACCACGTTAAATATTATGTGATGTCGGCATAGAAACTGAAGTGGCTTTCGCAACATAAAAAAGTGACTGTTCACTTTTTTAGTTAGAGAAACAGCGTAAGTTGTTTTATGACCTGTCGAGGCATCGTAACTCGAGATTTGATACGACGCAATTCGATTTTATATGATATGGCGTCATTTAGAGAAAAACCGAAACGCACAGTGTAGCTTTGGATTAACGACGTAAACTGTATTGAATTGGCATATCGATTTCATGCGTTAAATTGTCATTAGATGTTCGTGAAAACGGCCTATTCGATTTACGCTCCGCAGAAAAATTGGCCCATAACCGATGTCCTAATGTGTGTGTCTGTGTGTGTTTATATATATATATATATACACTGTATATATGTGTGTGTGTGTGTGTGTGTGTGTTGTTGTGTGTGTGTGTGTGTGTGTGTGTGTGTGTGTGTGTGTGTGTGTGTGTGTGTGTGTGTGTGTGTGTGTGTGTGTGTGTGTGTGTGTGTGTGTGTGTGTGTGTGTGTGTGTGTGTGTGTGTGTGTGTGTGTGTGTGTGTGTGTGTGTGTGTGTGTGTGTGTGTGTGTGTGTGTGTGTGTGTGTGTCGGCTGTATCATCATCCGAAGGACGGTCATTGTTGCTTGTGAACATAGATACCACACGATGCTCGGGCTCGTGTTTCCACAATAAAGTTATTGCAAGTAATTATTGTATTTCATCGTTGCTATAATGGTTTAAACTTAACATTGTTTTGACCGTTTGTGATTGTTTGCCCGTTTTGGTTTCGTGGCTATGCCTTGTATCAAGTCGTATATATTTAGGTATATTTACATTCAATGTTTCATCGTTGTGTAAAATCCTCTAGATGTCGGCACTGCGGACATTCAGGTGCTACCAAATGGACAGGCCTTGATCACAACAGTAAGTTCCTGTGATTGTTTTTGTGTGTTCTGATTGCTGCTTGGCGGGTCAAGGTGATGCTTATCATGTACCTGGGCGTCTGCTTCTTGTGGCCAGATTTGTCATTACATCATCGTTAGTAGTCTAGCAAGTACACTTCAGCATCACCACTAATTTAATAGTTTCACGGGTTGGTAGACATTTGTTTACTTTAAAATATTAAAGATCACCATTAATCAAGCTGATCACAAACGAAGACGGAAACGTGTTTTGGGGAAAAAGTGGATATTCCATTATGGTTTGTTCGATACATTTCGCTGGCTACTTTATTCTACTTAACAAATCAGGGAAATACAAAATATTATTGACACAGTGACAGTTATTGACTGGATATGTTGTAGGCATACCAGATGTCGAAATAAAATTGTCACAATAATAAAAAAAACAATATACGTAACTGAAAATGGCATAATCAGTTGTAACATATCACCAAACACGCAAACGAACGGTTTGCCGAAATATTTGGGTTTGTGGACAACGCAAATTAGAGTAAAGTTCGGCGATTGGCGAACAGGGAAGAGTAGGAATTGGTGACGTCAAGTTATCTACAACAGTGATGACGTCCGTGCTATTTAGATTATGTGTCGTCATCAAGATTAATATATTAAACTGTTCACATAATATTGTTCTTGTAGCTGTTAATTATTAACACTTTTCCTCGTACACATAGGCCCCCAAAATGCCTTTTCTTTCCGTTTAGCAAAACTTTGATCAATATTACTCAATAGTACTCAATATCAATACGAAAATAACTTAATTTGGGGGGAATGTTGTAGAAGTAGTCGAAATACAATGATATACTTTTTTTTGGCAACAAACAATTAAAAAAACAATAATTTCATCCGCGTTGTTGGACAGGGCTTGGACACAAACGTTCGTGGCAACATGTTTCTGTTTGACTTCAAGAAGCGCATAGATGGGGCACACGCGCTTGACATAGTAGGGAACTTCGACAGAGCCGGTTTCTCTCCTCACGGTTTAAGCATCTGGAGAGATACTAATCGCAGTAAGGCTTCTACCAATATAATACGTTTCTTTCATTGTCTGTGGTCGTAAAATATGTCACCGTTAGCACCATATACTCAAAATCAGTATTTGTGAAATGCGCATAGTCGTACTTGTTTCTCGTTTATGTTCGCTCATGTACAGTACACTTATCCAACTAATGATGTCGGTCAGAATATTCGTCATTATAATGTATATCTTACAATATTCGTCATGGCTTATAGTATTTCTTGTTTTCAGACTTAGTCTACATATTTGTTGCAAATGATTCTGGAGACAATAGGGCGACAGTGGAGAAGTTTCGTTTCGACGAGAAGAGACTAAAATTGTACCACGTTCGAACTTACAAGGACCCAACAATTACTACGTTAGTGTTGCTAAACCACATCAACGTTATTAAATACTAACATGTAGAAATGTACACAATACGAAATAATTTTACACGTGAACCGGTTTGATATTAGTGACTCTGAAATGGCCTTTCAAAATCAGCTTCACGTGGTAATTCATATTTCTACTATTCTGAGGCAATTCCCGATTAGAAAACTGCACTGTGCTCCCAATAGATTTCTTTTTATAACGGCGTATATATGCGGTGTCTCTTCGGGACTGAAATATATAACTCAACTTTAATTGTATGATCATGTTTTCGTGTGTCCCCATTAGCCCCGTCGACATCGTGGCGACAGGAGAAGACACTTTCTATTTCGTCAACTACTACGAGTTTAACTGGATCTTGGAATTTTGCTTTGGCATTCCCGTTGGCAATGTCGGTTTCTACGATGGGACAAGCGGACGTATTCTTCTAACGAAACTTGCCACTCCAATTGGCATCAACGTGTCACCAAATGGCAAGTAGGTGTCCCCTGAATTGTAATTTACGCGATGTCATGATGTATGATAAACCTGATGGTAAAAACATTATTGATCAGGAAGATTTATATCTTTCTCTAAGCGAATGTTTCTAAGCTACAAGGAATGACATCGAAACGTTTGCTGATATGTCTGCAAAATGTCACATCTGTCAAAGGTATCGAATGTTGGGGCATACTTCCATTATTGAATCAATCTCTGCGTCCCACCACCCTCTTCCCACAATTCCATCAATCTCTCTGAAATGCCGAATAATGCAAAGTGTAAGTTTATAAACAATCATAGCATGGTATGGATATGCACTTTTGTAACTCGATGACATATGCACTAATGCGGGCCGGCGGATATTATTGTCGTAACACAACGGTCGTAGATAAGGGTTAGGTTGTCACATAATGGCAACATATTTAAACGAACGATTCTATAGTATCCTGTCCGTGAATCCTTCATGCTTATGTAACAGTCTTGCGGAAGTAGAAATGGTGCAAACAAATATGTTGAATAATCTATTATGTTGATAGTTATCTAATTGACACATATGTGCACGACTCACAATTGCCTTGACAATATTACAGATACGTATACGTGGCGGAGTTTGGTGTGAGAAGCGTGAATGTCTACAGCCGGGAGTCGGACAACTCTTTGAGGTTGAGGCAGGTAAGATAATGTATGTAACAAATCAGAATCACAGGAAACGATTCCCAAAGATAATCATGAGTTGCTATGATGCGGAAATGCAAATATGATAGTTTACTAAATTGAATAATCTCTTGGTGGTTAATTTGTTCCGTGCGAACAAAGATATCGACAATGGTCGTTTGTGGTTATGCATCGGATGAGAAAGAATACAATCACACAAAAACAAAATAACTCACCGTATCGGTTTGTTTATTTCTTTGCAATAATGGTGCATTTCGCTTCAGTTGAGCTGAATGAAGGAAAACACAAACACACGCACACGCATTCCTCACAAACACACCCGTGCACGCACACCACATATTTACACAAACCTCACATCTATACACAAACACACGCAAACACGCACACACACACACACACACACACACACACCACACATGCACATACGCACACATACACAAACACATTCAAAACACACACACACAACCAACACCCAAGACAAACACACACAACAAACGCACACAAACACATTCAAAAACACACATACACACAAACACACACACACCGCACACACACACACACACACACACACACACACACACACACACACACACACACACACACACACACACACACACACACACACACATACACACACATACACAACAAACACACACAACAAACACACACAAGAAACGCACACAACAAACACACACGCAAACACCCACACACTCACACACACCCCTACACACACACACACACACACACACACACACACACACACACACACACACACACACACACACACACACACACACACACACATACATAGTTGTTCGTGTATTTCAGGTGGTTCCGTTGTTCTCGCTGGCCACTCTAATCGACGTTGACGTGGCGACTGGAGACTTGTGGGTGGGAGCGCAACCAGACGCCTACCTGATGTTGAAGAACTGGACGCCACCTCACACCTCTATTTCGCCGTCGCAGGTAAATACAGTTAGCCTGCATTGGTACGAATGTGTGCGGGTCTGCATTAAGCGATTATAAGAAATAACAGTTTAGTGTGTCTGTATCAACATCCCAACACGCCTTGCTTAGTCGTATACAGGTGGCCCGATCCTCACTGGCCTCGTTAGACGTCTCAAAAAGACACAAAAATGGAAGGGTGTGGTGGGGCAGGTCGCGAAGCCCGTTCCTAGTTACTGCAATGTGACACGCCACGCCGCAGTACGTGGATGGTTGCGCATTAGAACCTCTGTATAAGCCCGTGCACATGCATTTAGCGGGGCGTCGCACTGTGAGCCCGTGCACATGCCTTTATCGGGACGTCGCACTGTGACTTCAACGGAACAACATAGCTGATTCAGAGTGTTCTGTGTGGGCCGCAGTCACTGTTGTAATTATAATAGGCCTATAAACAGTGTATGTATGTAAGTCGCAATAAACGTAAGTTACCTTCTTACTGTGTATTACATCCTGTGACATATGGAATGGCATTACGCCAAACATTCCATCATACTACATGCTATTTTGCAGAGAAATCCGCACTGGCGGAGCACGCAACAACAGAAACCATATCACAGATTAGGAGAAGTAAAAATGGTAGACAGTGAGGCAAATCCGACTCATAAAACGGGCCATCTATGAAAGAAAGACCAAACACAAATCAATAGAGACGAGGTCAATTAGGCTATTTCCTACGTGTACGATTCGCCATTAGAAGTCAGGCGCGGTGATGGTGTCTGCATGGCAACCTATGATGGCCGAGAAGGGCCATCGGGTTTTTGTGTGGCAACCTGCAGCGCCATGGAGCGATGACGCGATGCGCGATGCGATGGGCGATGCGATGAGCGATGCGCGATGCGATGGGCGATGCGATGGACGATGCGCGATGCGATGCGCGATGCGATGCGCGATGCGATGGACGATGCGCGATGCGATGGGCGATGCGATGGGCGATGCGATGCGCGATGCGATGGGCGATGCGATGGGCGATGCGATGCGCGATGCGATGCGCGATGCGCGATGCGATGCGCGATGCGATACGCGATGCGCGATGCGATACGCGATGCGATGCGCGATGCGATACGCGATGCGCGATGCGATGCGCGATGCGATACGCGATGCGCGATGCGATGCGCGATGCGATGCGCGATGCGCGATGCGCGATGCGCGATGCGATACGCGATGCGATGCGCGATGCGATGCGCGATGCGATGCGCGATGCGATACGCGATGCGATACGCGATGCGATGCGCGATGCGATGCGATGCGCGATGCGATGGTATACATTATAAAGGTGCCGCAATGAGCATGCGTACGTCGAAAACGAGACTTTGGCAGCCATTTGTATTTTATTAAACGCATTCCTTTTTATGTTCAGAGCATGTGATCATGGCTGATGATTCTGACTGTACGTATACGGTTACATATATATTTGGTTTGCGCACATAATTTGTTGTGTTCGTACTTCTAAATGTTGTGACGAAAGTCTGGGGCAAACATATTTCATAACATGACATATGTGTACTTCTTCTACCGCTCAAATGCAGTTTTTAAATTGTTTCCATCTGGATATCCTTGGTAGAAAATATAAAACTTATTTTGTATACATGGGAAGAGACGACAACTTTTTTCAACTTTCGCTTATTGCAAATGCCGTTCGTTTGTGTCCAAGTTTATGTTTCAATTATTATAAATAGCTACAATATTCGAAGTCGGTTTAACAAGAAGCATGTACATTAAATCATCGAAAAAAATGAATTTAGCCGTCATTTGCGTCACATGTTTTTTTTCTGTCTACAGTTTAATTATTTATTTTTAGTTAAGTGAATCGAATAGCTGAGGCACAGTTTACCAAACCGTAGATACGCTACAGTGTAACTGCCTGTCAATCGCAGCGATTTACGATGCCGCCCAATATAGCATGCGGCACGAAGTGGTAATTATTGAGACTGTCTGGTCATAGTTGTGTGTAGGCAACTGCTTTGATGTGGTCACATGTGGATGCGATTATTGTTTTGAAATAGGTGCCACTAGTTAAGCCAGACATATTCATTAGAACAGTATGATTATTTTGTATGTGTCTGTCTGTTCCCAGATATGGAAGTACTGTGGAGGCAGTCAATCTATGAATCGCCTATCTTGCATGCCCCCAGTAAATTACAACCATGGAAGATACATCTGTAATATATTCCCATGTGTGTGCGTGCGTGCCTGTGTGATTATAAACCTATAATTATAGCATGCATGTGTGTCAATTGTATTTTTGTAAATACAGTTGTAGCATCATTGCCAGGTCAAATAAAGGTAACTGCTGCAAACTTGTCGTGTATTTTTCATGAGAGTGCATTTCATAATAAATGTATATGTTCATTTTAGTTCACAGTTTAGTAAGACAGTGTTTCGTGGCAGGATACAGTAATGTTGAAATCTGTGCGATACTCAGCCACAATGGAATATCCATCAGGTGTGTTCTTCATGAATATAATATGGTAATAATATAATAATCTGAGTAAAAAGCATACTGTGTTCATAGATTACATCCTCGCGCGACAGGGGCGCTGCTGATTACACCAGTCTCAGTGCCCCCGGCAGATCGCCTTGCGGGACTCGGAATATAAGCTAGGCCAATAATATTGCGTGCCGGCAAATTTTCAACCACATGATTTTGGTAATGTTATGTGCAATGTTGGGGAAGTAGAAGTAATTATTTGAATACACAATACCGTTCAGTCCCTCGTGAGATGTTATGAAATCACTGGATTCGTCTTAGAATTGAGGTGCGGGTGGGGCGGGTGTCTGCACTGTTCTCACGGGTTGTACAGTTGCGGCGAAGCTAATTTCTAGTTTGAATCAGCTGACCTCCATACATTGCGTAGGATATCTGCCAGGGGTAGTGTACGTTGTCATCGACCTGGCTTACGAGGATGATAGAGGATACTCTTTCAACTTGTATTTATCGTTTAGGCCCCAACTACTCAATTGTTTAGACAACTGTTGCACTTCCATTCGCTCTTTGTAAAATGAATGACGGTGTGTTGTTGAGTAACTGCGTCGTGAATGCTTAAAACGTATTGATTAACTAACCATGAATATACTGAACGCATTAATGTTTACAAACTCAATAAATTCATACGTACACACACGCACACGCGCACCAGGGTAGGGTGGTAGGAATGGAGGGGGAGGGGGGAAGGGGGGGAGAGAGGGAGAGAGGGAGAGAGGGAGAGAGGGAGAGAGGGAGAGAGGAGAGAGAGAGAGAGGGAGGCAGAGAGGGAGAGAGGTAGAGAGGGAGAGAGTGGAAGAGCGAAAGTTATAGTAAAATAAATAATGCATTCAATAAGCACAATGACTTAACAGCAAGCGGGCTTAGTGCCAGATGTGTATGTAAACCACTTAATGTTGTGCAGTGTGCGGACGTTAAAACGCCTTCTACAAAGACTTGGCTTAAGGCGCAGACAAGTAGTTGACTACGCTATGGTTGCAACAGCAATGCAGGTACTTTCAAGTTTAAATAAGTACTCATGTCTATGTTGCACATGTTCACGGCTACTGGAAATAATTAAAAATTATATTTATGTAACACAAGAAATAAAAAGAAAGTTCGTAAATGAAGTAGAATTTAAATGTATTTTAATATGTCAAAAATAGCGATTCAGTATTAAATGAATTCTTTATGATCTTCTATATTCTAGTACATTCCTGAAACAATACACATATAAACGGAAGGTGTAATTGTTTCTGTTTAGCATCATATCGAAGAAAATAGCACAATGTGTTAGGGTATATTCTGTGATAACAAATTGAATCATCACTATGAAAATATGAAATATATCACACACGTTACCAATAAATATACACAGTTGAATAGTTGTCTTGTTGAGTGTCCTAACCTACTTATGCAATATGCATCAATACCTTAACAACCAGTTAAATAGAGGCGCTTTGTTGTGTATAATGTATACCTTATGAAAGTAAAGTATAATTCATCCCTTTAACGATTTACCACATTTACGCAAAACCATATTAATGATACACTATCTTTAATGGGTGTGTTTTTTGTTTACAACAATATATATATATATGTGTGTGTGTGTGTATATATATATATATATATATATATATATGTATATATATATATATGTATATATATATATATATACACACATTATGTCAATCTCTTTTCCACATAATAATTGTTTCAGCACGAGTTGGAAGGAAGTGGACGTTGTTTGGGCTACAGGAGCATGACAGTGCGACTACGCAACCTCCACGGTTTGATGGTGCCAAGGTGTGTCCAGTGTTTAGCAACAACAATTTTATTCAGAGAATATTAGCAGTAGTATATATAACACTCCATATGTTATCCTTCATTTAGTTTAATTACATGTCCACTATGACCACAGGTGTGGTACTATTGGCGGAGATTCTAATGTGGCATAAGACGTACACAGCAAAAAAGTTTGACATTTTTTATTTTCATCTAATTTTTATCTTTCATTGCAAATAACATGGACATTTTAAATCGTAATATGATCTTATTAGCATAATAACTTATATTATCAGTTCCTGCGGCTACTGTCCTGGGAAAAGTCTTTTGCTACTGTTGCAACACGTGTTCTAAACCTGAGCTGAAACCTTGGTTGTCAGTCGGACGTAAATGTGAGCGCAAAGTTTGCCGCTACCGTGACAGCACTAATTTTGATGTGTACCTGCTACTGAAGGGCATACTGTAACTAAGTGATGTGAGGCTCCATCTACATATGTGTGAATTTATTTATGATAGTTTATTTCATTTACAGGGACACGGTAATGACATTGTTACAAATAATGGACCCAGAAAGGGTATCCGAGCGAAGGATAAACAGATTTTCCCGGAGGCAATATTATAGCAAAGGCCCAAACTATCTCATTCACATTGATGGGTACGACAAGCTAAAGCCGTTTAGTTTTGCAATACACGGAGCAATATGCGGGTGAGGCCAGTTTGTTTTTATTGGCATGTTTAATGATGTGTTTATGTAATGACTAACCACGCTGCCCTCTTCTGTTATCAAATATGTAATTAAAATTTGTTTCACTCAGTAGGTGACGCCACAGTGACAATTTATTTCCTCTTAGGTACTTTGCGACAACCAAACCACCCATACGCAATAGGCCTAGTGTGTATGGAAAAGTTTTGGGGTGTTTTGGAGTCAGTTTTAATTTTACTTGTAAAGTCAGATGCAAAACAACACTACTTGAATAGTAACCTAGTGGTCAGCCGAATACATTGGCTGATAGATATGTGAATAATATATATATATATATATGTATATAGTTTTATGTATGCTGTTCAAGTGTGTCATGAAATTAAACAAAATGTGCTGATTCAGATTCTCCAGGAAAATACTATGGCTCAAGGTGGGCAGAACCAACAAAGATCCCTATGTTGCGGCCCATCATTTCTTAGAGTTTGTGGAGGACATCAGTGGTAACTTGTTCTTTATTGGCATTTACATATGCAAAATACATGTAAACCACACACACGCACGCACACACTCACTAGCAATAGCATATGTATGTACGTATGTACGTACGTACATACGTATGTATGTACGTACGTACGTATGTAAGTATGTACGTATGTACGTATGTACGTATGCACGGATGTACGCATGTATGCATGTACGCATGTATGCATGTACGTATGTACGCATGCACGCATGCACGCGTGAAAGCATGCACGAATGCACGCATACACGCATGTACGGATGAACGTATGTATGTATGTATGTATGTATGTATGTATGTATGTATGTATGTATGCATGAACAAATAAAGAGTGATGGAATCGTACCACTTAATTGGTGAGATGCGCATGTTACAGCCGTGCCACGGTGCATCAGAATGGACCGGGGAACTGAGAACGTCTTCATGGAGGACATACAACGAGCCTTCAGATGGGACCACTTGGATGGCATGGCGCGAGACAGCAGTGTGGTGTATGGGAGTTCCCATAGAAACCAGGTGTATACACCTAAATAATATATATCTGTATATATATCTATCTGTCTGTCTGTCTGTATGTATGTCTGTCTGTCTGTCTGTCCGTCTGTCCATCTGTCCGTCTGTCCGTCTGTATGTCCGTCTGCCTGCCTGCCTGCCTGCCTGCCTGCCTGCCTGCCTGCCTGCCTGCCTGCCTGCCTGCCTGCCTGCCTGCCTGCCTGCCTGCCTGCCTGCCTGCCTACCTACATACCTACCTATATATATATATATATATATAATTACATTTTTACATGAGTATGTACCGTATCAAATGTATGCATATTAATACTAATTACCTTCACATGTTTGAATTTTCGATTAGTTGCTTCATAATTACAGTGAGAACATGATGTATATTTTAAATGTCTTTTTCAGAGAATTGAACGTTGGTGGCTGTCGCTTCGACGCAGTGGGATGGACTGGTGGATAAATCTGATGAAAGACTTCGAGTCTCAATGAATCATTTCAACCGACGATGATATTAAGATGTAAGCAATATTTTGTACATTTCTGAAACAGCGTGATTCTTTGTGCAAACGAACGGGGTAACTAACATAAGCAATTCAAAGCAAGGACCCAGAAAGACTAACTTACATAATTGTTTACGCAATGTTATGTACAGCATGTATTACTTACAACAGTTTTTTTTTAAACAAGACATGCACAGTATTGGTAGGCCTGATTTAATTCTACAATACAATTCAAGCAGCTTCGTTCATTTCAGGGAGTGCTTGCGATTTTGCTTCACCCAGCTGATTCAAGTCGACCTCGACCAAATTGCTGGAGAGTGGAATCAGCACCATCTCAGCGTAAGACGCACAAGCGACACGGTCGTCCGAGGAAAACCAAACCTGCTGTATTTCTTGCCAGAGATTTATGGTAACGTAGCATTT
>CM034539.1:44236793-44285577 GCA_020002185.1 Paraescarpia echinospica
CGGTAGGTGTTTGTTTAGCATAAACGCGTCGACGTGCAGGCGTCCCATCATCTCCACCTCGTGGCTATCGGCCGTCGCGACGCGTCGCGACTCGAAACCGACGTTGGCGTTGCCGAGCGTGTCCATCCGTTCGGCGGTGTCTTTGTACCACAACGACGCCGTGAGATGCGAACGTTTCGCGTCGCTACCGTAACTTAGCAACGTCTCGAGGTAGGCCCGGTACGCGTACGTATTGGTCGACGGCGTCACGAGGGTGTTGTTCAGCGCCACGTCGATTTGACTGATCATCGAATGCAGGAAATTGTTGACCGGCGCCACCGCGGCCGCGGCCGCCAGATCGGTACCGTCCCCCCGCGTCACTTTGAAGCGTACGTACAGTTGAACGCTCGCCAGGTCCGTATAGTCTTCGCCCGAACCCGGCACGAGGAACTCGATAGGGCCGCCGGCGTCGAGAGTCGTCAGCGGCTGGTAGACGGTCCAATGACTACTCTCGATGCTCGTCTGCGTCACCGGTCCGCTGAACAGCTCCAGTTCGGCCTTCACGCCCTCGCACGTCGAACCGTTCACGAACGCCATCGTTGTCGACCGTTCGACGTCTTCCGCCTACTGACGACCGTCGCCGCTAGCCGCGCTCTCTTTATGCCGCCGCCGCCGCCGCCGCGGCGGTTTTTCTTACGTCGAGTTGACTTAATAGCGTATGCAGGATCGAATCTCCTCCGCGCGGCGGCGGCGCCATCACCACCACTACGACGCGCACTCGAAAGTACGGCGACTGGTAGAACTGACCGTCGTTCTCGAGTGCGCGCTCCATCGTTACTCGTCGAATATGTCCGTTCGACGCGCTCTTTTCCGCCTACTGACGGTCGTCGCCGCTAAGCGCGCTCTCTTTACGCCGACGCGGGGACGGCGCTGCGTCTTTTTTTGCTTCTTCTTTGGCGCCGCCTGCGGATTCAATAGGCCGTCGAGAAGATCGGCGCCGGCCTCCTTCGCGCGCCTTTTTAGCGACTGTTTCAGATTGCCGCCGCCGACGACGTCGCGCGCCACGTGCATGCCGGTGTTGAGCGCCCGTTTTCCCAACGCCATCGCGCCCCTCTTGATAAGCGGCATGGCGCTTCGAAACAGACTCCCGAAGAGATTACCCAGACCGTGACCTCGTTGACCCCGAGCGCCGACGAAGACCGGCAGCTGTCCGCCGACCTGACGAACGTAGTAGTCCACGTACGGGTTCTTCGACGACATGTTAAAACAATTTCGATTTACAACGTCTGAAGTGAAGCGTTGTCACCACCTTCCCCTGCTCGAATGGTATCGGTTGGCCGTGATCGTCTCTTATATCGACTTCGACCTCGTCGAATTGATTCCGCATCAGCTTAACGTATTGCACGCGAACGAACGATTCCGAAACGACGTCACCGTTCTCACCGCGGACGGCGATGTTTCGAAGCAGTGGCGCGAACACGTCACCGACGACGCGCGGTTCCACGAGATCCGTGTACACGTACAGACTCTCGATGCCCGCCGACATGTTCACCGTATCGCGACCTTCGTACTCGAACGTGTACGCGGCGGGCGACGTGCTGATGACGGGCCTCGTCGCCGGCGCGGGACCGAACGCGGACGAACTCATGATCGTGTTGCTATGGAAACCTAGCACGTGCCTCAGACGGCTCGTATGAGGTATGATAAATTCGACACCCGCCGACAAACGTAGCGTAAAGCGGTTAGAGACGGCGCAGTATTCTAGCACGGCCTTGGCCTTGCTGGTGTGTAATTTCTCTAGCGCCTCGTTGATCCTGTTGCACAACGTATAAACGTTGTTGTAGAAACCGTGAGGAATCGTCGTCTGACGATATATCAGCACGGTCGTGCCTTCTTCGTCTATCTGCGTGTAAACGCCCCGTTCGCCCGCCGCGCAAGTCAGATAGAAGTAGGCGTCCTTCTTTCTCACGTTGTACCACGTGTGCGGATACTGTACCGACACGGCGCCGCATTCCCACTCCCCCGACAGGTCGAAACGTCGCGGCAACGTCGTGACGTAGTGCGTCAACGTATTTTCGGGGTGACGTTTCATAGACGCGTTGCTCAGCAGCGTCAGGTAAAAATCAGACGAGACCGCCATCGCGTTGTCGTCGACCGACACTCATAGACGGACTCGGGAGCAGGTAACCGAGACAGCTGCTCAACAGCGCCGTCCACAGGTTGGAGTCGCCTTGACCTTTCGTCAGATTGTATATACTAACGGCGATGACGAAGTACAGGACGACGACCTGACAGAGGAACATGATTTCGGCCTTAGGGCATTCGTTGCCGCAGATTCGCCATGGAACGGGTTCGGCGGCGGTTGCTGTTGTAGCGTCGATGGAGTCCGCGTTGCGCTCGTCGTCGACGACGGACGATTCTTCGGCGTTCGTTCGACGCTCGCCATTCGAGGTAGTTTCGTCGTCGTCGCACATCGTCGCGCCACTGCGCCCTGTCGATGCAACAGGGACCTTTATACGGTAAGAACGAAGAGCCGTTGCATAGTCCCGCCTCGTGCAGTCGCCAGCAGCCGGTGTGACGCATCCAACGATTCATCATCATAGGTCCACGAGCGACTCGGCGTCGATCCAGCTGTTGAATGAGGCCGGATATCCGCTCCATTTTACGAGCGCCTCCGAACCGCCGCCACGACGCCGACGACGCCGAAGAACCGCCTCCACGCGATATAGTTTGTCTTTCGGAACGACTACGCGTTGTAGTTCCGGTTCGTAGAAGGTGCCCTCTATCGGCGTCTCGGCGTCGTCCTTGAGGCGATAAACGGGCGGTTCGGACGGGTGCACCTCTACGACGGTGAACAGCTCCTCGCTCCAGTTAGCCATGTATCCTTTTTTGAAATGACCCCTCGTCTTGCTGATACGTACGCGATCTCCCACGCGTAGTTTCGGTTTTCGTCGTCGTTCGACGCCGTCGCCACCGTACAGTCGTTGCCATACGGCCTCCTGATTCGTCGCGTCGACACTCGCCGGCGTCCTACCGATGCTTCGGTGGTAGGCGTTGTTGTACGATTGCACGAAATCCGGTAACGCCTCTACGTAGCGCAGCGTTTCGTGTTTCGTAAAATAGCGCCACATACGCGTCTTCAAAGTTCGATTAAACCATTCCACGACGCTCGCTTTGGTCTCCTCGTTATGCGTCACGAAATGATGAACGCCGCGACTCTTTAGCAACGTTTGCAGGGGTCGGTTCAAAAACTCGCTCCCCTTATCGGTCTGCAGCGTGTGCGGCGTCTCGTCGTCGTCGTTCAGCAGGCGCTCGAAGGCCGCGACGAGCGACGCTCCGGACTTATTCTTCAACGGAACGCACCACGCCCGCTTCGAAAACACATCGATCACCGTCAATAGGAATGTTATACCGTCGTTGTGCGTTTTCAGTCTAGTCAAGTCGACCAGATCGGCTTGCCACTGCTGGTTTCGACCGCCCACGATGACGCGACGTCGTTTGAAATGACGTCTAACCGGTTTGTGTAGGGTATAGGCGTCCTGCGACGCTAGCCACCTCTCGACGGCCGGACGTCGGAGCTTCGACGCCCGGTGCAACGCGTCGACGCCTCCGTAACTCCCCACCCGTTTCGGATCGAAGTACGCGTTATTCAGCTCCTCGTCGTCGTCCTCGTCGACGTTTCGTTGCTGTCGAGGCTTTCGTTTTGGACGACGACGACTCCACCCGGACACCATGACGACGACGACGACGATGATGATGATACGATGATACAGAACGCGATAAGCGCGATGATGAAACCGACGACAACGACGACGATGATCGCTCGTCGTGACGTCGTCATCACGACAACGTATCCCACTCCGTGACGTCCCACGAAACGGATCTGCGTTTAGGTTCGCCTCGCATACGACGTCTCCGCTCAGTCGGCGCTGCTGATGATCTAGACGTCGACGGTCTCGTCATCCTCTCTTCTAGTAGCCGCTTCCGTCGTCGCTCCACGTACGAACGATAGCGCGGGTTGCCTACGAATTCCATAGGGATATTCATATCCTTCATGTGCAATCCGAACTCCCGCCATCCTACGGGCGCCGTCGTCTTCGATCTCGTTCGCATGAGATCGTTTACTAGATCGACCATATTACTCCCCGCGATCGCTTTACCGTCGTACACGAATTCACCGCGATCGTTCCATCGAGACAACGGATCGGCTTTCATTTTTTCGATCAGCAGTCTCGTCTTCTCTTTCAACGTTTTCGGCATACTGGCTACGATTTCGCGCTCTATCGTCTCCGACGATGGTGGCCGCCGCCGCCGCTGCTGGGCGCCACCGGTACCGCGGGTGTCTCGCCGCTGTTCACCACCGACACGCGTACCGGTTGCGCCGCTCGAGCCGCCTCTATCGTATTGTACCGACTCAGCAGTTGATTGTACGACGCTACCTTTTCTCGTTCCGATAAATCCGAACGTTCTAGAATGTCCTTCATGTCGCTGTCAAGACTACTCAGCACACGTGATCGAGGCGTGCTCGACGACTGATCGACGCGTGGCAGGAGGCTTTCCACCAATCGTGGATCGACCAACGCCATCTTCTTCGCGTACTGCATCAATTACCGCCGGCGCCACCGCCGAACACCTGTCTGAGCAGCGGCAAGATAACGGTACTCGCTAACGGCGCTAGCAGGGCCGTCAAAAAACCACCCGCACCCTTTTGCAAGATGACACGCTTCTGCTTACGCGTCACGTGTTTGTCGACGAGTTTACGCAGGTGATCCCGGTATTTCGACAATACGCGTTTCTGTTTCGGCGACAACTTCACGTTCCCTTTCAGAATGTTGTACGCGCAATCGCACAGACTACAAATGAGACCGGTGTCCGCGTGGGCGAGTAGCGCTTTTCGCAGAGCGATGTTCCGCCTATGTCTCTCCAACAGCTGCAGGGCGACGATGTGTCTCTTTATTTGATTCGTCGGTCCCGCCACCTTCGGTCGTCTCTTCGCTCCCGTCACGCGCCCCGTCATAGCGACTAATAAACGTACGCCCCGTCGTCCCTCTCTTCTTATAGTCCGCCGACGCCGCCGCCGCCACCACCACCGCCGCCACCCTTCCGTACGTACACGTACTGAAGGCCATCGTCCGGAAATATGCACGTACGCAAACGCATGTCCTCTTCCGTTTCCTGTTTCAGATCCACGAATAGATACCCGTACGCCGACGACGTCGCGTCTTTGAAAGCCTCTATCATGTAGTTGACCTTTCCCGGGTACATCTGTTTCGCTAGGTGACCTACTTGACCCGCGTCTCGGGACTCTTGAATAGCACTATGTATTGAGCGTTCAGGCTGATTGTACGGTTTTCTTTCCCTTTCGGAAACATGTTCTGACGCAATTGTACGACCGACGTATTACAATGATGACTTTTTTTAGTAAATAGTACCGTCACCCGGCTATCGGTCTCCTCCATGAGGTCGTCGAGTACTAGAAGCGTTCTCGCTTTACCGTCTAAACGTTTCGGATCCGGCAGGCCGTCTACGAACTCTATTTTCGAAGACATAGACGCGTAGCCGCTCTGCCACTGTCCGTAACACCACAGGATTTTCTCCGGCGGCGGATCGATCATAGTGTCGTAACGTATCAAACGCTCGACGAACGTCGTCTTACCGCATCCCGTAGGACCGGCTACTATACACGTAAAAGGATGCTTCAACGACGGTCCGTTCATTTTTCACGACTGAACGACGAACACTTTTTTACGCCTTTTTATACTCATCGCGCAACTCCATCAACAGTTTACCGAGCGTGTTCTTCCCCGGATCGCCCGCGATTCCGCTACCCCAGAAACCCTCCTTACTCGCTACCCATTCCACCAATTCGACGTCCCCGGTCGCCAACAGTGCAGCCTTCAAATCGCTCGATCCGTCAAACTTCCTCTTCAACAACATCTTCATACATTTCACCCTAACGTCGGTCCATTTGTTTCTCATTCTCTTTAGTCGAATGTCGTAACTGCGTCGTTTCGCTGCGTAAGAGCTTAGCGAACTTTTGATTATTTCGGCGCATTCCACGTCCTCGTAGAATAGCGCTTTCCTATACTGATAGGCGTGCTCGACGGATCGAAAGCCTCGACCGAACGCCGACAGTCGACGCATATACATATTCGACAAGAACGACCGCGATCCACCAAACCTTATAGGCGACATCGTACCGACTACCGATCACCCGCTACCACCACCGCTTATATACCACTCATAAAAAGTTGCGACTAACCTTTCGATCCCTAAGATTTTGCCCCGGTTACCGCTAGGTGGCCTCTCGAATCTACAAACGCATTACGTCAGTGTTCCATGGTTTTAGCGTGGTTAGCGCGATAAACGCATTATTGCTTACGTCAGCGCGCTCTAGGTACGGCGTTGATCGCTAGGACTAAAATACTCTCTGCACTCACCGCTAGGTGGCATCTCTCTAGTGTACTGTCAATCATCCAATTAGTATCAAATTACATCGCTCATCAATCACGTTTTTTATAAGTAGGTTTCCCAAACTCATTAGTGTCAAACACAAAGCCTTTGATCTTTTTTTATGCATAGGATTAGTCTCGCATTATTGCTGACTCAGCGGTGTGCCCGAAAACGATTAGTGGTCATTAAATTCTTTTTTATAAGTAGGCTTTTGAGATCGTACAGCTCTTACTATCTACTGATATCATCTACTGAGATTTTCAGAAAGCTTTCTACAAAGTGCCACACCAAAGATAACTGCTTAAATTAAAGGCCCATGGCGTAGGAAATGTTATAACTAACTGTTTAGAAGAATGGCTGATTGACAGGAGACCATGGGTAGAAATTGATGGGGAGGCTTCAAACTGGAAATCAGTTTTCAGTGGCGTACCATAGCGATCAGTATTAAGAATAATATATATTAGTATATATATATATATATATATATCAACGGATGATATTTGATATTTGCGGATGATACAAAAGTGCTAAGAATGATTAAACGTGATGTGGATAGACTGCATTTATAAGATGAACTTGATAGGTTGATCAAATGACCTGAAAAATGGCAAATGCTGTTCAATTTTGGAAAATGTAAATGCCTCCACACAGGACATGGGAACGAATACAATTGGGGGTACACTACTAAGTACTATAGAAAAAAAGGACTTAGAGTTAACCATTAACGTGACTAATTCAAAGGCGCAGCAGGTAAAGTCTATAAAATGGTTGGCGCTGTAAAGGTAAAACAGGTCGAGATAGAGGTTCAAGTAGACTCTATGAATGAGAAGGTCGAGCTACTGGAAAGAACGATAGAAGCGAAGATGGATGAAAAATATCTCAGCTGAGAAGGGATCAGGAAGAAATGGGAATGCGCAAAGCAGACCTGATGATATGTGAGCTAGCGGAGCCAACAATCGAAGATAGTAAGGAGTGAAAAAGCGAGGACGATCGCAAAGTGGAATTACTATTTCAAAAGATCCAGCTGTTGGTAACCGAAACAAAACCAGTCAGTCGATTAGGAAATAAAAACAAAGGAAATGTTCAGACAATAAAGGTAGTGTTAAGCTGTGAGAGCGACAAGATGGTTATCATGGACGGAGTTCAATCACTGAGGCGATCTCAATAAAAGGATGATAACGAGATCCTGAAGGAAAATCACATTGCCCCGGACATGACCCAATGGCAAACAGAGAAGAGAAGAGAGCTGAAGGATGAATTGGATAAGCGGAACCAGGAGAAGCAGAAGATGATATGACGATACGGAATGGCAGAGTGGTCAGAAAGAAGTCCTTTCGTAGGCAATAAGAACTATCAGACAAGACACGGACAGATAGAAAACATTAAACATATGGTGAAGAAAATGTAAAAAAAAAGAATCACTGAAGGTACAGTCAGCACGTGTAACTGGAGAGGATCAGGACGCACAGCAAACACGAGTTGAACAAAGCTTCTCACCATCTGCACCATCAGCAGTGATTGCGAGCATTTTTTTTATACACAAATGCTAATTTTGACTATTGAACAAACTGCCTGAATTAAAAGCACACGTGGCTCAGTCACAACCAATGCTAATAGGAATAATGGAGGTGAAACCGATAAATTGTAGATTCAATGTTGTGCCATGGGAACTTCACATTGAAGGATATGAAAATGTTTTTCTAACTTAGAGAAGAATGGTAGGGGGTATGCATGTATGCGCACAATTCACTTAAACCCATAGAATGTAATATAAATGGTGAACATCTTTTGAGGAGTGTGTTTGGGCGGAGCTAAAACTAGACGGGGAAGACACAAATCTACTTGTTGGATGTATATACCGCAGCTCCAACAGCAGTGACACCAACAACGAGAAGCTATGCGAACTTATACGCAAGTTAAACGACATGAACGCGTCCCACATATTAATGATGGGATACACCAATTACCCGAATATGAACTGGATGGATGATGCAAATATTAATGAGAGAGCGTGCAGAACAAATAAACAGTTTCTATAAAGGACAATATATTCATTCCTTATACAACGCACCATGGAACCGACGTGATAAAAATTAAACCAAGTCCCACATTTATTAAACTTTTTAATGAAGAGGACATGGTAAACCATAACAATGTCAAGGATCCTCTCATAAAGAGTGCCCACTGTTTAATCACATTTACATAACAATATCAATCACCAGTTCCAGGTCAAAGCAGTGAAACGTTCATATATCAGGAGGGAAACTATGAACAATTACGATAAATGTTGAGAGATGATTGAGAAACCAAATTGCAGAAAGTACACTCAGGGGAAGAGCTGGTAGATGCGTATAAGTAGGTAGAACATACAGAGAATGAGAGTATTCCCAAGAAGAAATCAAGGGAATCAGGAGAGTATAAACCATTATAGATGAACAAGAAAACAATGGAGAGAGTGAGGAAAAAGCACAGAGCTTGAAAGAAATACCTACGAACAAAGGATTTAAAAGACTACCTAGATTACACGAAAGCTAGGAACCAAGCAACAAGAGCTACTCGACACACAGTGTAGACACTTCAGCAGTCCATTGCACATAAGATTAAAAGCAATCCAAAGCATTTCTGGAACTATGCTCGGCCAAAGATAAAAACATGAACAAGAGTAGTTGCTCTCCAAAAGGAAAATACCGCAGAACTAACAACTACTGACAAAGAGAAGAGAGGACCTAAGCAAATTCATTACATATGTTTTTTATTAGGGAAGATTGACACATGTACCACGGAATCAATACCCTAGTAGATATCAACTTGACCATTGTAGACGTTGAGAAAAAACTGGGAGATCTTAAAACTGGGAAATCACCAGGAACTTATGGAATGCATTCCAATGTACTAAAGGAACTCGCAAAAGAACTTAAAGTGTCATTGTGCATCATAATCAGGAAGTCCTTAGATAGAAGCTTATATATGAGAATATCCGATCGCATATGAAAACAATAACTACCACAAAACAAACAATGACATTGTTATACATAGTCTATGTGGTCTACCCTCTCTTGCTTAACAGTTCGATAATGTCCATTTGTCAGCAGTGTTTCAGGAATGTTCGCTAAGTCGACGCGGTACAAGTGTTAATGCTCGTCGGACGGCACACCTTGAGACACTTGTCCCCTTTTGTCTTCGGTGACGGCGACTGCGTCTGCTCTTGCGTAACACAAACAACAAGTGCGGCGTAGCTTGAGACATGCGTCTTGCTTACATCGTATTGTGTGGACCACACCTTGTTTGTCTTTACATAGGATGTTTCCATTAAAGGACCAACAGTCCATAATCTGTCCATCCTTCTTTTGTTTTCGGAGTTCGTACAGCAGCTCCGAACGAGTCTTCGTAAGGTCTTCATTTACGAATAAACAAAGGTTTCGATCCGCAGTTTTTTATGGTCTTTTAAGTTGTTTCTGGCCCTGTAGATAGCGTTTCTCCGCCGTTCACCCTTAAATCTGACAATAGTAGTACGTGGTCGTCCACCATCCGTTTTAGGGCGACCAAGTCTGTGCGCGCTCTCAATCTCGTAAAGTTGTAGGACTGGGATTAACTTTATTTTGTTATTTACAATGTCAAGGATCGCATTTTCAATTTTGGCAGCACCATCACACTCGGGTATTTCTTATATTCTCAAATACGATCTTCGAGAAAGTTGGTCTATATTGTAATTTCTCGATTCTAACAACACAATTCTTGTTTCTAGTTCTGTGAATTTTTAGTCTTTCTCTTTTACGGCTTCTTTTAGTAGCTGGATTTGAGCTGATAAATGGTCTGTTTTATTACTTCATTATCACTAACGATTTCAATGAATGTTATTTTCAAAAGTTCAGTGTCAGTACCTTCTAAACGAGTTGCCTCTTTCGAGCTCTTTCGAGCTCTTTCGAGATCTCGGCATGTTGTCTTGCTGTCGTGTGTTATTCGTCCGATGGGTGTATCATCTGCGGTGTGTTCACTGTGGCGTGTCCAGCGTGTCCAAGACACATCACTTCAAACGATATGTATGTCTTTGTGGCAAGTTGCCTCATTTCGAAAGATACTCGGTAGATGACACCAACACCTCCTCCAGTTCTGTCACTACGCGGTTTGTGGTCAAATTTGTAGCCGTTTGGTGACAATAAATTTATCTCTGTCCGACTAGCATCACCCGGGCTCAGCCAGGTTTCTGTCAGTGCTAGAATATCAAGTTCGTTGTCATCAAGCAACTTGACAAGTTGATCCACTTTAGATTTCACGGACATGCAGTTATTGTAGGTCTCGCATACTTAGTTACACGTGGAGATGTGTGAATGTCCACTGCAATCAGATTGTGTAGGCAGGCTGTTTGTCAGTCACTGACCAACAGCTGTACACATAAGATTCGGAATACCTGCTTGCTACCTCTTTGTCATACTCAAAAGAACCGCCAACAATTTAAATTGCAATTAGAAGCCACGATCCTGGCATGTTTACACAGAGGCCAGTAAACTTCTGAAAACTATAAAAGACACTGCACTTAAGATTCTATTTGGATGAATAAATCTCCCAGAAAATACGACAGCCCGGTCGGTTATGATGCTAACAATAAGGTGTCATTAATTGGGCTGCTTGTTTATCTAACAAAGCTGAGCTCAACTGGAGCCGTAGGTTCAGTGTGATTGACGATTTGTTAGATGTTCACTAATGTATGTGAAATGGAAGAGAGATATAAGAGATGTGTCAGGAAAGTGCTTAAATCCTGTTATTTCATGTTCTCTGTATACAATCCTATATATGCACACTGGACTTAACATTTTAGGAAAAGCAAATACTCTCTGTAACTGTATTCACAAATAATCCAGACACTACAATATACTTTATATCAACAATGCATTTGCTTAGTATGCATTGCTATTAAATTTACATGTATCTGAGCAATTTTCCCAATTCCCATGATGCTTCAGTCCCCATAATTAGTAGTAGGATCACCTCGTTATTAGATTCACTATTGTCCAGTCCCGTGGGTGACCCTAATGCCGAGGTTCAACTATATATATATATATATATATATATACATATATATATATATATATATCGTCTGTCTAGAGTCAAAACTGGGTAAATCCATTTTGGTCAAACAAATATTACCATTGAAAAAGAATCCTCTAACACATAGCGATACAGGAACAAAACAACTTAAGTCCTTTTAAGGTATATGTAGTGCGTCCTAGCGAACAGATGCAAACTGACTTTTATGTTGACGCGAAGTTTTAAAAAATAAAAATAACACAAGTCCATTAGTCACGCTTTTCGCCTAAACATGCGTGGCATTGCTGGGTCATTAGAGTTTGGCCTCGGTGTCATGATATGAGGCCCTTTATCAGAAATGTGAGTTTACAAGTGAAATATAACGTGCCAATTAAATATCTAGTGAGTTACCTCACATGTAGACAATCAGCAAACCGACCATGCCGCTGATCCGTGAACTGGGTAGCGGCGATGCAATCACACTTCCGCATGTTGAATGCTTTGTCGATGGGCTTATCTTACCAGTTATATGGGCGTTAAATTTATCACACGTCTTGGTATCAGTTACTCTATGACAGCAGATAGTGATGAGACATGTGAGAATAACCTTGATAGTAACGACTTGACTCTGTTCAAAAATATGTGCTGTGTTTCATATTTAAGGTACTAAAGGTATATTATATTACAATGCACAGCTTGTTTAATTATGGACATGTTCTGGCCAAATGCCAAAACAATAAAGGATGTACACCAGATTTGACGTTTCTCTATCATGTTTTACCATTTCCCCCATAACCAAGTATAATAAGAGGGCGTTTTGATAATACCAATTTTTATTTCATATTTTCAAAGTTTCTCAAGTCCATTTGCTGTTCAAAACAGTTTAAGTCATTGTTGGCCAAATGACTACAATAATGAAGACACAGAATAATATTGCACTAAATTTACTTAATTGCATTATCGTGCACAAATAAATAAGTCCATTGTATGGCCAAATGGCCAAAGGTAACAAATGTACACCAGCTTTAACATTGCTGTATAATTTCTGACTGCTTTCGTCATAATCAAGTGTATTAATTATTAATTTATATTACATGCAATTCACTCTAGACAGACGATATATATATGTATACACACACACTCAAACACACACACACACACACATATATATATATATATATATATAGATAGATACACATAAATATACGCCTGTGAGTGTGTGTGTTTGTGTTGAAATCACGGTTTAATCCTACCATTGTTCGACCGTTTGTGATTGTTTGCCTCTTATTGTTTCGTCTATATGCCTTGTACCAACTCGTATTTATTTAGGTATATATACAATCAATGTTTCATCGTTATGTAATATCACCTAGGTGACGGAGCTGTGGACATTCAGGTGCTACCGAATGGATTGGCCTTTATCACATCAGTAAGTTATTGTGGCTGTTTTTGTTTGTTCTTTTTGCTACTACCCTTGGCGTGTCCAGAAGATGATTATCAGGAACCTGGGCGTCTGTTTCATCCGGTCAGATTTATCATTGCATCATATTTACTTGTCTAGCAAGTAAACTTTAGCATCACCACTAACTTTATAGTTTCACCTTTTGATACAACAAAACTTCAAGACGTTTGTTGTCTTTAAAATATTTAGCATCATCTTTAATCAAGCTGATCATGAACGAAGACGGAAACATGTTTTTGGGAAGAAATGTATATTCCGTTAAGTTTTGTTCGATGAATATAACTGGTTTCTTTATTCTGCTTAAACAGTCATGGAAACACAAACTATTAGTGACATAGTGAAATGTCCCACATTTATTGATTGGATCTGTTGTACGCGTACCAAATGTCGAAAAAAATTGTCACAATAATACAATAAACAACATACGTATTTGAAAGTGACATAATGAGCTGAAGCATATCACAAAACATGCAAACAAACGGTTAGCCGAAATATGGGGGTTTGTGAGCAATACAAATTAGAGTAAAGTTCAGCGACTGGCGAACTGGGAAGAGTAGGAATTGGTAAGGTCAAGTTTTCTACAACAATGGTGACGTCCGAGCGGTTTTTATTATGTGTCGTCAATAAGGTTAACCTATTGAACTGCTGACATAATATCTGTATTGTTGCTGTTAATTATTAACACTTTTGTCGGATGCGAAGGCCCCCAAAATGCATTTTCTTTCCACTTAACATATCTTTAATGAAAGCTACTGTAACAGCAATTCCTTCATAATCAATATCAAAAAGAAAATAACATCATTTGAGTGAAATGTTGTAGAAGTAGTCGAAATACAATGATACACAATTTGGTTGACAACACATAATTAAAAAAACAATAATATCACCCTTGTTGTTGGATAGGGCATGAGCGCAAACGTTCGTGGCAACATATTTATGTTTGACTTCAAGAAGCGCGTAGATGGGGCACACGCGCTAGACATCGTAGGGGACCTCGACAGAGCCACTTTCTCTCCTATCGGTCTAAGCATCTGGAGAGACACCAATCGCAGTAAGGCTTCTTCCAGTATAATAATTTTTCTTTCATTCTCTATGGTCATAAAATATGTCACCGTTAGCATCACTTACTCAAAATTAGTATTTGTATTATGCACGTAGTCGCACTTGTTTCTCATTTATGTTCGCTCACGTATAGTATACTTATCTAACTAATGATGTCAGGCAGAATTATCGTTGTTATAATGTATAACTTAATTTATTCGTCATGGCTTATGGTATTTCTTGTTTTCAGACTTAGTCTACATATTTGTTGTCAATAACCGTGGAAACAACACACCGACATTGGAGAAGTTTCGTTTCGACGAGAAGGGAAGAAAATTGTACCATGTCCGAACGTACAAGGACCCAACACTCACTACGTCGGTGTTTCTAAATTATATCATCATTACTAAAAACTACCATGCAGAAATGTATACAATACTGAATAATTTTACCCGTGAACCGGTTTGATATTGGTAACCCTGAAATGGCCTTTCAGATTTAGGTTCTTGTCGTAATTCATACCTATATTATTCTGAGGCAATTTCCGATTAGGAAACTATACTGTTGATCTCAATCGATCTCTTTCTTGAACGGCGTAGACATATATTGATAATGTGTGCGGTATATCTTCGTGAATTAGATATGTAAATCAACATTAAACATGTGATAATTTTTTCATATTCCCCATTAGCCCCGCAGACATCGTGGCGATAGGAGAAGACACTTTCTACTTCGTCAACTACTACGAGTTTAACTCGCTCTTGGAATTTTGCTTTGGCATTCGCGTTGGCAATGTCGTTTTCTACGATGGCACTAGCGGACGTATTCTTCTAACGAAACTTGCCATTCCGGTTGGCATAAACGCGTCACCAAATGGCTAGTAGGTATCCCCTGTATTGTTATGTACGCCATGTCTTGATGATAAACCTGATGGTAAAAGCAATCTTGATCAAGAAGCTTTATCTCTTTCTCTAAGCGAAACGACGTATGTAACGTTTGTAAACTACAATGAATGAAATCGAAACGTTTGCGTGATATGTCTACACAATTTCACATCGATATCACGCTCCCGTTATTATATCAATCTTTGCGTTCCACCACCTGCGCCCCACTACCCCGTATATCTCTTTGAAATAGTAAGTTTATAAATGATCATTGCATGATCTGTACATGCAGCTTTGTGACTCGATGCCATTTGCAATAATACAGGTCGGTGGATATTATTGTCATAACACAACGGTCGAAGATAAGGGTTAGGTGGCTACAAAAATGCAAAATATATTTACAAGGACGATTCAGTAGTATCCTGTCCGTGATTCCTTCATGTTTATGTAATGATCTTACGGAAGTAGAAATGTTGAATACTCTACTATGTTAAACGTTAACTAATTGACATGTATATGTCCGACTGACAGTTGCCTTTACAATATTACAGATATGTATATTTGGGGGAGTTTGGTGGGAGAAGCGTGAGTGTCTACAGCCGGGAGTCGGACAACACTTTGAGGTTGAGGCAGGTAAGATGGCGTAGGTAACTCATTGGGATCATAGGAAACGATTCCCCAAGGTGATTACGAGTTGCTATCATGCGGAAACGCAAGGAGGTATGATATTTTACTAAATTGATTAATTTCTTGGTGGTTAATATATTCCATAGTAAAAAAGAGATCAACTATTGATGGTTATGCATCGGACAAGGAAGACCACAACCACACAAAAAAGACTACTCCCGCTTATTGATTTTGTTTTATTTTTTGCGATAATAATGCACTTCTCTTCAGTTGAGATGACCGAAACAAAAACAGTTGGTACACACACACGCACATGCACCCACCACAGACACACACCTCACATATATCAATGCACACACAAACACACAAACACACATACGCACACGCACACCTCACGCACACACGCACACACGCACGCACACACGCGCACACTCACGCACTCACACACGCACGCACGCACACACGCACACATGCACACACTCACGCATGCACACACAAACAATAGACTGACACTCTCACATACACATACGCACGCACACGCAAACGCACACACACACACACACACACACACACACACACACACACACACACACACACACACACACACACACACACACACACACACACACACACACACACACACGCATACTTAGTTGTTTACGTGTTTCAGGTGGTTCCGTTGTGCTCGCTGGTTGACCGAATCGACGTTGACGTGGCGACGGGAGACTTGTGGGTGGGTGGGAGCGCACCCAGACGCCTACTTGATATTCAAATACTTTACGCCAACTCACACCTCTATTTCGCCGTCGCGGGTAAATACTGTTAGCGTGCATCGGTATGAGTGTGCGCGAGTCTGCATGAAGCGATTACAAAAAAATAAAGGTATAGTCTGTCTGTATCAACACCCCAACTAGCTGAGCTTAGTTGTATACATGTGGCCCGGTCATCACTGACCTCGTTAGCCCTCTCCAAAAGCCATAAAGAGGGAAGAGTGTGGTTGGGCCCGGTTACGATGTCCGGTCCTAGTTAATACAAGGTGACACACCAGGCCCCAGTCCGTGGGTGGTTGCGTAATGAAACCTATGTATAAGCCCGTGCACATGCGTTTAGCCTGGCATCGGACTGTGACTTCAATGGAACAACAGCTGATTCAGAGTGTTCCGTGTGCGGCGCAGTCACTATTGTAATGATTATAGTCCTATATATGTAAGCCGCAATAAACGTAAGTTATCTTCTTACTATGTATTACGTTCTGCGACATATGAAATAACATTAGCCCAGACATTCCATCATACTACATGCTATTTTGCAAAGAAATCCCTGCTCAAGGACCACACAGCAACAGAAAACCTCGTCACATACTAGGAGGGAGCGAACCGAAGAATCCAACACATAAAACGAGCCATCTATACATGAAAGTCCAAACACAAATCAATTGCGACGAGGGAAACATATATATCTCACGTGTACGATGACGTCATTAGACATCACAGATATTGATGAAGTTTGCACGACAACCAGATAAAACTCTATACATCGTAATAATCGTCTTGAATATGTCAACAAGATAATGATTAAATCAAATGATCTGTCCTGAAGAATGTTCAGTAATCAAATATATCCATTGCTTATTTTAACAATCTAGTTTGAGCAGATTACATTACGCTACGTAGCACATGTCAGATGGTATGTTACAAATGGCAGCTTGTCGTTGTCTACAAACACAACGGAAAATCCAATGACTCACAGCGGCAATAGGCCAATATAAATAGGATGATAGAAATATAATGTGAATGATAGTACAACAACCAATGTACAAAGACTTTGTAAATGGGATACTTGAAGGACATAAAACATGATGACATTTTACACAATGCATAATGCAAAACAGTATGTACTATGATGGACGTTTTGTCCTAATATCTTCCCATAGTCGCATAGGCTCGTGAATACATAAGTATATGTATCATAATCATGGCTAAGATATATTTGTACATATTATTTGTATCACGATATTCTTCATCATAATTTCCACGTGCATAAATATATATGGAAGTGTCAGTGTACTGTTGCGCGTGCGTGCGTATGCTTGTTGTGTGTGTGAGAGAGAGAATATGTGTGTGTGTGTGTGTGTGAGTGCGCGCGCGCGCGCGTGTGTGTGTGTGTGTGTGTGTGTGTGTGTGTGTGTGTGTGTGTGTGTGTGTGTGTGTGTGTGTGTGTGTGTGTGTGTTTGATGTATGATTACAAGTCCACGTGCTGTTCCTCGACGTAGGTGTTTCGACTGAAGGTGTGCGACGGTGGCTCCACGGTGCGGCACGTTGAGGAGGTGTACAACAACGATGGAAAACAAATTACTGGTTCATGTATCGCAGTTCACTACGGCCGGCACATGCTCATTGGCAGCCTCTTCAACAACATGCTTCTTTGTCATGTTCGCCAGTTATAAAAACATAATCCTTTATCATGTGTTCTATACATGAATATTGCAACATTGGAGCATTGTAAGTGTATCTCCACTGAGATGCTTTAGTCCACTCGTTTCTCTCTACGTTCATTCGTTCCCTTGAACCATCGGCCTCCAACCTACCAATTGGTTGTGGATTGTTACAACGTTAATTATTTATAGTTACTTACTTTTCCAGTAAACTAATTGAGTAGTATGCTACCTTTTGGGCCAGAGTTACATTAGGGCCGAGTGGCTGGAGCCAAATAAACGATGTGGATCAATTGTATGTACGTAAGTTTAATATTAATTATACTTATTATTAGTTATGGTTGGATTAAGTGATCGTTATTATTAAGGCTAGCCACATTTAGGGTTTGCTGTGATTATGTTTAGGCTTATTTAGGATTTAGCTTTTTCTATTAGCTGAACATTATTTTCGGCTGCATGTCATGCCATGGTGATAACAAATATTAAATTAATATCAACACACTGTAATGGTGAAAACAGCTGCCCGTGATTTGTTGCCCAATGTGTGGATGTAAACTAGTGCATAATGGATAATGGGCCATCGTGAGCTTTGTTAAATCAAGCGTCTGATTGTTTTCGCTTTTTTTGGTGTCTTCGTTTGGAAATAAAGATGACTGGCGCCCGACATACTGTGTTATCCCTATATGTTAATGTTGCTGATGTTAAGCTGTAGGTTTTTATGCGCAATCATTTCAAAAGTGTCGCTGTTAACCTTCTCCAACTTTCATGTCCGCCATTTTCATCACACCATGGGGCCGCCAGATATTCCCAGGTGTGAGATCATGGGCAATGTCACCATGATATATAGGTGTGAGATATATAGGTGTGAGATCATGTCACTTCAATCGTTCTTTTCATTTTTTGTCATGACAACTGCTCCTTAAATACATATCAAGTATTTACAAACGAGTAAGACATCTTGCTCACATCAACACCCGGTGAAAAGTGCATCGGAATGATTTCTCTATACTGATAGTCACCACAAACCTGTCGCAAACATGTTCGCGAATAAAGCTGACACCTAGCAACTGGAATCAATTGTTAAATAATAAAACATAGGTGGCTGAAGAAAAAAACGTCTTCCGATTAAATACGGGTGCACATCAAATGGAGAAATAAACGCAATAAAGCAGGCATGTTCTTGTGTTAGGAAAGTTAATTACAACTACGGCTGAATTAATCAATCACACTTCGTCTATATAGAGGGACTACCAGTAATGGGTTGTAACAGCAAAAGTTGGGAAGTGGTTTACTGGCAGAGAAAAGTGTTCCAGTAAAAAGTGGGCAATCATATGTAATTTATGCGTCAACAGCCATTTCACAAAGAGCGCCCATTTGGCATTGCAGGTTGTGAATCCAATTAGTCAGCAACATTTAAATAACCCAGAAGCCTATTTACACACGCATTGATTAACTTGACTGAACTTTTCACGTACGTCTATGCATGTGTCACGTCGACATTGAGACCGGTTGATTCGGCACAGTCACAAAGTAGCGACTAAAGATTGGGGTTCGTTAACGTTCTACGACCGTCTTCGCAATAAACATCCCAGGAGAACCGACAGAACCAGCAATGACAAGGGAACATTTATCTCCTGGTCGTTCTTATCATTTTCGTTGGATTTGTTATTTCAGATACATCTTGGGTCTGTATTCATTTCTTTATTTGCAAATGTTATTGTTATATCAGGTATCAACTAACTTTCGATTTTTTACCGTCCTGTAACTGGTGGCAATACGGACTCTTGGAACTGACCTCAAGCGGACTCAGACGTGACGCCGATATATCGCGAATGATAAGCCGTATGTCCTTTCTATATGGTGTCCACCAAAACGCATAATACCGGTGACTCATAGAATTAATGGTCTCGATTTACAGAAATTATACGGGCGCTGCAATAACAGCAGTCGAAATACGTCCTCTGGCAAAGCACATTGTTTCACCGACGCCAAATACAAGACGGTGCTGTGTTATTTTTGTTATTGTTATTATTATGATTATTGTGATTAGTGTGATTAGTTTTATTAGTGTGATTAGTGTGATTATTGTGATTATCGTGATTATCGTTATTATCGTGATTATCGTGATTATCGTGATTCTCAAAATTATCATGTCTAACATGATAATAATTATAATAATTATCATTATTATCATTATTATTGTTATGGTCATTATTATTAATATTAGTATTATTATTGTTGTTATTATTGTTGCTGTTGTTGTTGTTATTATTATTGTTATTATTATTGTTATTATTATTGTTATTGTTGTATTATTGTTATTATAATTATTGTTAGTATTATTATTTATGTCAACAGCTACGACATGCAGCTCGTCGACTGAGTGTCTCAACGGCGGAACCTGCTTCAAGAACGTCTGCTATACATCGGAGACCACTACGAAACAGGTAGAGATTAGTTGTATACACTAGTAGTAGAATACACCCAGCCGTGCAACAACTTACAAAAGGCAGGAATTATCATCATTACAATAGTTTGAACTTGTGGCGCCCCCAGGGGATTGACTGACTAACTCAGTTTCTTTACTGAAAAAAAATAATACCGTGACAACACGGATAAGTATAACTGGCTTACCTTTAAACCTGTTTGTGACGCACAATTGTTCACAGTGCCATTAAGGCAAATCGGCTCAACCTTGTGTGAAATCACGATAACTTTAAATAACTACCTTTGTGTTTTATGTAAATGCTGCACCAATTGTTAGAACAGAGGTAAATGGTCCAAAGGAAGCGAAATAACATAGAAAGAGAAGACAGGATATCGACACTTGTTTGTATTGCCATATAGTTAAACCAGCTGAACGATCTGTTAAGAATAGCTTATATTTAAATAACCCTACTAAATACCTTTGTGTTCTTTGAAAGGCACCAGCAATTGGTAATTCAGAGGTAAATCGTCCACGTAAACGAATGACCACAAAAAGAGGAGAATAACCAATTTCCAAACGTTGCATATATATATATTTTGACGCGTGAACATTCTAAGTGCTTGTATGTGACATGTCACAAACACATAACTGTTTGCTGCGTTCTAGTGTACAACAGACCCTGACTGTCTCCATCAAGGCAACTGTTCTGGAAACAATGCCTCATGCGAGTGCGCTATGGGCTTCTTCGGTGCCAATTGTGGTACGGACGACATAATTATTATTAGCACTGCGCAGCGTTGTAATTTTTATTTATTCTGTATTGTACTTGTGCTTAATTGCTTAACCATTCAATCAAGAAAATGGCTACATCTACAAATGGCAACATGTTAGGACAAGTTACTGATCTACGTAAACTAATTCCCTAAAGGTTTGTGACAGGTAGTAAAAAATTATATCGCGTATATTTTATATATTAAATTATTAGTTCTTTATAGGCCTATACATGTATAAGAAGATGTAGGACTCGCATTATGCCACAGGTTTTCTTGTCCATTTGCCGTTTGCTTCGTAAATCTTGTTATATGAAAATTACAAATATTGTGTGAATCTGAAATGCAACAAAACATTATATTGAATAAAAACAACGTTTGACATATCTATGTTTGATATGAAAAAAAATTAGTCACTGTCATGCACACACTAACATTAATACGGCCGTGTCTTCCTGATGCTTGTATGCGTTGGTGTACAATTGCAGAACACGAAGTCCCTGCTTTGATCATAACTTGATTGTCTACGGTTTGTTCTTTGATCAACAGGACCCACACAAGATATTCGCATGTCACCGCATCGGCAGATGTCTTGACCTATTGTGCAGACATTCTGCTCCGAGGATCATCAAGTCAGCATGACAATTCCTTCCTGACGTCCAATACTTGACATATCGACGATCAAAACACAGTTCCAGCTATACGCTTTTCTCTGTACGTAGTCTTTGTAGGCCGGTCATATATTCTTCAAAGATGACGCGAAGTGTATATATTTCTCTATGCGTAATTATTAATAAATTAGCATCCGCTGTTAAACGTTATTAATGTGCTTGATTTATTTAAAATAGAGAATTTACCTTTTAAGATCGAAAAGAATATCGATGTCTAACAACAGTATTACGTAACATTACAGCTACGTGACTTGTTATTGTTCTGTAATTGTACACTTTGGACTGAGATAGCACCTTGCTGGTTGAAAATCATTCAGGTATAATGTGGTTTAAGGTCAAAACACCCACTGAGCTTAAATAGCAATTTCTCACTGAGATAAGTTACACTTATAGCCTATGCATTAAGTATTGCTGTAACTTCGGAGCTTTAAGTTATAACTGAAACTGTGTATTGTGTATATTGTTTTCGCCCTAAATTATTTCCATTGATCAAACTACGAAATATTTAAAAAAAATTACAGAAACGTTCAGGTTTTTATTGGAAACCTCTCTAGTGTTATATTTATGTTTTCATAAAACATTATGCGTCTGGCAGGCATTTGAATTTACACTTTCCTTAAATAACAACATGCCTGCTTTATTGCGTTTATTTCTCCGTTTGATATATATCCGTAGTTAATCGGGAGACGGTTTTTTCTTCAGCCTTTTATGGTTTATTACCCAACAATTGTTTACAGTTGCTTGGTGTCAGCTTTACTCGCGATCATGGCTGCGACAGGTTTGTGGTGACTATCGGTATAGAGAAATAATTCCGATTCACTGTTCACCTGGTGTTGATGTGAGCAGTACGTGTTAGCCGTTTGTAAATACTTGATGCGTATGTAAGGAGCCGGTATCACCATCAAGACAATAAAAACAACGTTTGAAGTGACTTTCCTCATGGTCTCGCACTTGGGAATATCTGGCGGTCACATCGTGAGGTAAAAATGACAAACGTGAAAGTTGGAGAAGGTTAAGAGCAACTCGTTTCAAATTGTTGCACCTGAAAACCTACAGCTTAACATCACCATCATTACGATATAGGGTTAATTCAATTTGACGGGCGCCATCTTTACAAATGGTGGATATTTGAATATCAGCGACGGTAAAAAGAAACCTATTTCAAATCGTCGCACTTGAATACAAATATTTTATATCGACGTCAAGGCTGTAGGTGATCGACAGTATTCAAACAATGGTGACAGTAGACCAACACGCATCTTTATATGCAAACGAAACCACCAAAATAAGCGAAAACAACCAGACGGTGAATATACCATAATAACCTAATAAGTACAAGTTTACATCCACCAAATGGGCAACAAACCACGGGCAGCTGTTTTCACCATTAATTTTTTTTGAAATTAAGCTCTTTCTCAATGACAGTTTAATATTTGCTATCACCACGGCATGACATGCAACCAGTAATATGTCCGGCTAAGAGAGAAGCCAAAGCATAAATAAGCCTAACCCTAATCACAGCTATCCCTAACTATGCCTAGCCTTAACCTTAACGACAATTTAATCCGAACATCACTAATAATAATAATAATTAATTAATATTAAACTTATTTATTTGGATCCAGCCACTCGGCCCTAGTGTAACTCTGACGCCACAGGTAGCATACAACTCAATTAATTTACTGGAAAAGTAAATAACTATAAATAACTACCAATCCGTCACCAATTGGTAGGATGGAGGCCAACGGTTTAAGGGAACGAATGAACATACAGAGAAACGAGTGGACTTAAGCATCTGAGAGGAGATACACTTACAATGTTCAAATGTTGCAATATTCATGCCTAGAACATATGATAAAGTTTATAACTGTCGAACTTGACAAAGAAGCATCTTGTTGAAGAGGCTGCCTATGAGCATGTGCCGGCCGTAGTGAACTGCGACGTTTGAACCAGAGAATTGTTGTCCATCGTTGTAGTACACCTCCTCAACGTGCCGCACCGTGGAGCCACCGTCGCACACCTTCAGTCGAAACACCCACATCGCGGAACAGCATGTGAATTTGTAATCAGACAGTACACACACACTTACACACACACACACACACACACACACACACACACACACACACACACACACACACACACACACACACACACACACACACACACACACACACACACACACACACACACACACACACACACACACACACACACACACACACACACATACACACACACACACACACACACGCACACACACACACGCACACACACACACACACGCACACATACACTCACACACACACACACAACAAACACACACACGCACGCACACACATACTCACAGAAACACGCACGCACACACACACATACAACAAAAACACGCACGCACACACACACGCACGCATGCACGCACACACACACACACTTACACACACAAACACACAACAAACACACGCACGCACGCACGCACGCGGACGAGCACTCTCACATTTCCGTGTATATTTCTTCACGTGACAATTATGATGAAATATATAATGTGACAAACAATGTGCACTAAAAGACCTCCGTCATGATTATGATACAAATTTCCTATGTTACGTAGCAAGGTGAGTGGTGTCACCTAGCGGGATAGGCCTGTAGTTTCCCTGGTGGACTTATTCATGTGCACGTAGTGATACATAGCATAGTGATGCAGAGGGGTATAAGCAGGAGCTCAGTTCAAATCTGCCTCCATTGGTCGGCATTGGTCATCAGGGTTCACGTGTTTTAGCAGAAGTTTCTATTATTAATTGCGGATTTAAGAATTTAATTTGTATATATTGGTTTATTGTGTGTGTTTTATAAATGTGTTTGTTCATATGGGATGGTTAATGTGTTGTAATGTCGTTAGGACCGAGGATAAGAATCGGAGCATCGCCACGCGTTTCTACGGATGGATTGTCGGCGTGAATATTTCGACGAACAGCTAAAATGGCTCCGATAAGACTGTCGGCCAGACAACGGGCCAGGGCGGCAGCAGCGAGTCAGGTGCATCCGTCCGTTCGTCTCGCTACAGCTGCTGCCGTGTAAATGGATTATCTGCTAATTGTGGGTTTTGTAATATAAACTTAAAACGTCAATTACATATGTCGTACTGTCTATCTTTCTATGGTGTATGCCTGTGGAACTTGATATGTTTTAGACTACGTGGCGGAAAGTTATCAGAAAACTGTTTAATCTACCAGTTCGCAATCATTGTAATATGGTGCCACTTTTAGCAGACTATTTACCGGTTCAAATTATGAATCGAATGGTACGATTTATTCAAAGGTGCTTGAAATGCAGTAAGTCCAGTTTGAAAATGCTCTCTAGTCTAGTCCTTCAAGGTTGTGGGTCATACATGTCTAAAAGGTTTAACTATATCATGTCCACATTCAAACTTGATGCCATGACATTCTTTAGAATGAAGTCTAATAAGTGTTATGGTACGATTCAAGACCACTACCAGGAGGGGCTGGATGATGAACTAGTATGTAGAGTCTCATTTGCAAAAGATATATTACATAATATATATAATGCGGGTAACTCTTCATGTTTAGCCGTTGATGAATACAGTACATTGATTTAGTCGAATTGTACAATTTCTTAGTACGAATAAATGTATTATTATAGGGGTGGCGCAGCGTCGTTTCGAGGGTCGCGGCAGCCACAGAACAACAGGTGGCGGATCCACCAACGACGGTGAGCGAATCACCAACTCACCAGGTGGCGGCACCTGGACCCCAACAGGCGCCGAGCCTGCCAGCGTCGGCTGCAACCATCCAAGGGCCAGGCATGGTGGCCCCCTTGGCCTTCAGTTCAGAGCATGGTGGAGGCAGTAGCTGTCCGACCCGATGCAGGTATTTGCGAATCTGTTCTGAATCTCCCTGGAGCAACGCAGACTAGATTATCTAAGATGATTACAAATGCATTGTCTTTGCACAGTCATGTTCCCGAGAAACTACGATTAAAAATCTGGTAAGGCGAATTTGTTGATTTGTATTCCCTCCTGCCCGAAGTCAGCTTAGTATAACCAGATATGGCCCTGACAGTACGTCGTGATGGGGATAATTGGGTCCCTGCAGTATGCTTTGCTCCAAAGCCGAGATCAGAAATCGGACATTCTACATGTGGTCGAAAGCATTTGATGTGTTCAGTTCGGTATACATGTTGAAACCTGGCAATATCATGGAGACAACTAAGCTTTTGTAGTACAGGCGTCTCATTAGGAACATGTGTAAGAGGGGAGGGAACTGGCGATGGTATGATGAGTCGTTCCGCACGCTGAGGTCCGTAGAGGGATGGGGGTGGGATGAAATGCACTCGCAGCTCTGGCTTCTGGCTTCTGGCAGCGCAGCAACCAATGTCAAGGGGGTCACCCCAGGTGATACTCCCCTTTCTTTACAGGGGGACGGGCCCGCGAATGCCTGGTGACAACCACTCTTTCAATGCAACCGCATACTGTTCGTGCAATCCCTGTCGTTTCAAGCACTTGTGCAGTCGGTGCGGGGGGTCATGCCGGGATCAGATGTGCTACGCGAAAACAGGGGCCAGGCACAAACCAGTGCGGCGGTTTTAGATCATGAACGAGTCATGCCGTCGCCAGTATCACCTGAGAAGTTGGCACAGGTGCTGCAGGGTTACGATGAGGTTAAGAGTAACTACCTTAAAAGGGCGGGATACACGTAGATAAAAAAATATTGGGCTCTCGATAAGCCAAAAGGCTTCCTTGTCCACGTGCCATCTAGAGTTAATTTTCAGGATGGCAATCTTGTTAAATCTTGTTAAATCTTACCTGGTTAATGGTTTTATAGTAGGGGTCGAAATAGGATGTCTAGGAATATCTGTTCAGAGTAATAGCAAGGTTGTTAACATGAAATCTGCATTCGAGTTCCCGCAGGTGATAGATAAGAAGTTAGCAAAGGAAAGAAAAGTTATTGCACAGGATATTAGGCCATTTCGATGTGTCACCAAGTGTTACGTCTTTCCGAGTGTCCCCTCTTGGTGTGGTAGCTAAGAATTTGCCAGGGGAGTTTCGCATGATCCATAATTTATCATACCCAGAGGGGTCTTCAGTGAATGATTATATCCCAACCGAGTTCGCCACAGTGCAGTATGCAACAATTGAAGATGCAATTTCCTTCATCAAAACTGCTGAGTCAATAGTTTTTATGGCTAAAGTAGATATAGATTCGGCTTTCAGAATTATTCCGGTAGCACCAAAAGACACACCTTTGTTAGGCTTTAGATGGAGGGATAAATATTACATGGATGCAGTCCTCCCAATGGGTTGTTCTAGCTCATGTTCGAATGTTTCACCACAGCCTTAGAATGGATAGCAGTGAACAAGTTTGGTGAAAGTAGGGTTATCCATGTCATTGGTGATTTTGTGTTGCTCGCAGATTCAATAGAGAAATGTGAAAGAGATTTCCAGTCTTTTACGGAGATATATAGCTAGTATACAGCTAGGGGTCCATTAGCACCAGGAAAGATGGGTAGGTCCCTGTACAACAATGCAGTTTGTGGGCATTACGCTAGATACAGTATCGATGGAGGCCCGCTTACCGGAGGACAATATAGACAAAGCGAAAATGCTGTTAAGATCCTTTTTAGGTAAGCAAAAAATAACGCTTAGAGAATTACAGAGTTTATTAGGGTTACTCCAGTTCATGTGTTATGTCATAAGGTTTGCTAGGGCTTTTCTTCGGAAAATGTGCGATTTAACTTTGGGAATACAAAAGCCTAATCACCACATTAGGCTAACAAGTGAGGTCAAATTAGATTTAGTGGTATGGCAGGATTTTCTGGAAGATTTTAATGGAAAGTCCTTTTTCATAGATGACGATTTCCTGACAGGGGATTTCCTCCAGTTGTTCACAGACGCCTGATGGGGCATTGGTTATGGGGCTGTATGTGGTCCGGAATTATTTGTTTGGGAGTGGCCCTTATCGTGGAAGAATCTGAACATTACAGTTTTAGAGTACTACCCAATCATGGCTGCGGTGGAGATGTGGGGCCAGACTTGGACATACAATAGTACAGAGGTGTATGTGGGATGCGCCGGTATGTGGCAGCATCATAACAAGCTCTGGAATATTTAAATTTTTATCAAATTTTTTTCCAGGACACAGCGGCGAAGTTTATACAGTTGGTTTTATAAAAGTCTAATGATGATGCTGGACTATACAGTTTTAGCAAACGTTTTATAATTTGTTTTGTATTTTAGTAAATGTTACATTGTGTGCACCTGTCTAGTTGAACTGCACCTGTGTTGCAACATTGTTGGTTGACCAGGCGTGACGTTGACAACACGAACATTGTGAACAACCATTCCTACAGCATGATCACATACAATACGACTGGATTACTGCTGATTAGATGTGCCTCTGTCACCCGAGTTTACCCAGCACTGGACAATTGTATTGCACCGCGTGAACGCTTGAATCATCGTCGTCGGACTCGTAGGGGCTGTAGGGCTGGCAAGTCCAAGAAGACTTATCGCTGTACTGACTAATCCTCGCCCCCCCGTCCCTGTTTACTGTGAGATGCAAAGCCAGCCTACAAAATCTGATTGCACTGGACATTCACACATCTCCACGTGTAACTAAGTGTGCGAGACCTACAATAACTGCTTGTCTACTAAATACCCGGTCCGTGAAATCTAATGTGGATCAACTTGTCAAGTTGCTTGATGACAACGAACTTGATATTCTAGCACTGACAGAAACCTGGCTGAGCCCGAGTGATGCTAGTCGGACAGAGATAAATTCGTTGTCACCAAACGGCTACAAATTTGACCACAAACCGCGTAGTGACAGAACTGGAGAAGGTGTTTGGTGTCATCTTACGTGCATCTTTCGAAATGAGGCAAGTTGCCACAAAGACATACAGATCCTTTGAAGCGATGTGTCTTCAACTGATGTATAGATCATATTGTTTCCGGGTATGTATTATCTATAGTCCTCCACCGTCTGCCCGTAATAGTCTGAGCGCATCGATATTCATGGACGAATTCTCAGTTTTCCTGCAGTGTTTCTGCATGGGTGATGACAACTGGGTGATTGTTGGAGATTTCAACATACACGTTGATTTGTTGGATGATACAAAGATTTTACGCTTTCACAACATCCTAGAATCTCATGGTCTGCATCAGCATGTGATGGAACAGATACATTCACATGGTCACACTCTAGACCTAATAATGACGCGATCCGAAGCAGACATCATTGGTGATGTCGTGGTTGAGAATCCGGGTATATCCGACCACTCTGCAGTGACATTCAAGATACAAGGTTGTAAACCTTGTGCTCCTAAGAAACGGGTCAGCTACATATTATACCGCAATGTAAGTGCTGTACACTACTCCAGCTGATGACTTGGATGGACTCGTTCGCCAGTTTGACTCGGTCTTGCGCAGCTTGTTGGATAAACATGCTCCCGTAAGGTAGAAAACGATCATGGTGCGACCAGATGTGAAATGGTACAAACAAAGAGTTACGCAAGGAGATACAGACACGTCGGAAATATGAAAGACTATGCCGGAAATATGGACTTGAAATTCATCGCCAGATGTTCAGACACCAGTGCACTGTCGCAAATAACTGTCTTCGTCAAGCCAAACATCGATACTATTCCAACAATGAGGCTGGATCAAACCAAAAGAAACTTTATACCATTGTGCAAACATCGATGCACACTCGGGTGGACCCGCCACTGCTTTCACATGCCTCTCCAGAAGCTCTGCCTGAAGTTTTCCGAAATTACTTCCAAGAGAAAACTGCAAGCATTCGCTGTGCACTAGAACGCCGAGCGGGAGCACAACGTGATGCCCAGATCACTACTTATGAACATGATGGAGTCATCCGTTGGACAGGCTGTCGCCAGCCTCTGAGAATGAGGTCAGAAACATAATTACATCTGCTCCTCGATCCTGCGCTCTCGATCCTCTGCCGACACGGATGCTGAAGAATTGCCTTGACGCACTTGTTCCTGTCATTACCAGGATTGTGAACATCTCGCTGGCCACAGGAGATGTGTCAGCTAACTTGAAAGCTGCACTTGTGACTCCGCTTCTTAAGAAGCCATCCCTGGATACCGAACGTCTTACAAGCTGCCGACCGATATCTAATCTCAGTTTCCTGTCCAAATTAATTGAGAAGGTGGTGTCGTCACGTTTGTCACAACCTATTTGAAGTGAATCAGTCAGCGTACAGAAAGGGCCACAGTACAGAGACTGCACTGCTGAGATTCCAAAACGATTTACTGTTATCTGCTGATAATCGGTGTGTCTCGTGTCTAGTCCTCCTTGGCTTGTCTGCTGCTTTTGACACGATTGACCACCAGGTGCTTGTGTCACGTCTGTCTAAGAAGATCGGCCTTTCGAGCACAGCACTAAACTGGTTTAACTCGTATCTCGAAAACAGAAAACAAGCTATTAAGATTGGAGAAGCCATCTCGAACGTGTCGGTGCTGACATGCGGTGTCCCCCAAGGGTCAGTCGTGGGACCGTCACAGTTCACCATGACACTGGTGAACTGGGTTGCAAAATCCGACAACATGGCTTGGATTTTCATATGTACGCTGACGATACGCGGCTTTACACAACATTCAAGACCCCCGACACAGCTGTTGCCATATCTCAGCTAGAAACATGCATTGCTGACATCAACGGTTGGATGATAGCAAACCAACTTCAATTAAATGGTAACAACTCTGAAGTTCTGTTCACGGGATCAGAGGCGCTGCGCAGAAAGATACCTAAAACAACAAAGATCAACGTTGGAGATGCCCAAGAGACCCCCAATACTTGTGTCAGAAATCTTGGGGTCATGTTCGATGCTGGACTTACAATGGATCAACAAGTCAGTGCCATCTGTAGATCTTCTGGTCTGAAAATCCGAAATGTGGGAAAAATCATAAAAATTCTTACGCTAGGAACTGCCGAACAAATCATCCATTCATTTATAACGTCTAGACTGGATGGTTGTAATTCGCTGCTGTTCGGAACTAAAAAGTGTCAGCTACGTAGACTGCAGTGCATTCAGAACACGACTGCTCGTTTAATCACACGAACAAGGAAACACGAGCACGTAACACCAGTCCTGAAATATCTCCATTGGCTTCCCATCCAAGAAAGAATTACGTTTAAAATTCTCCTGATCACCTTCAAGGCACTCCACGGACTTGCACCGCAATACATTTCCGAGCTTCTTGTTGAATATCAGCCCACACGCTCCCTCCGATCGAATTCTGCTGGTCTGCTCACAGTACAAACCACACGCCTCAAGTCTTTCGGAGACCGTGCGTTCTCCAAAGCGGCCCCTGTACTTTGGAACAATCTCCCACAGTCAGTCAGACAGTGTGACATTATTGCGTCGTTTAAGACGGCGCTGAAGACACACCTTTTTAAAATCGCTTTCACTACCTAAATGAGTGACATGTAATTGTGAACTTTTTGGTAAAGCGCTTTGAACAGAACTAAGGAATGGATACAGCGCTATGTAAGACCTTATTATTATTAATAATAGTGTATGCGTTTTCACGAATAATGAGTCCCTGGTGTCGGTAATCAATAAGCAAACATCTAAGGAACCGTCAGTAATGGTGTTGCTACGTAAGTTGATATTGACATGCTTGCGTTATAACATTAATTTTACAGAGCGACATGTGCCGGGCCGCGATAGTACTCTAGCTGACAAATTGTCCCGAGTCAGATAGACGAGTTCCGGGAGCTGGCCCGTTGGGCCAATCGCGAACCTGGAGCGGTGCCGTTCCACATCTCCCCAGCAGCATTACCGACACCATAGAATTACTCATGCGGGCGTCCCTGACACCGTCATCCCGAACACAGTATCAGAGGGCTTGGGCAAAACTGGTAGGATTCTTGCAGTCGTTAAATAGTATTTTAGCCTTGCCAGTGTCTACATCCATGATGATAATTTTTATTGCTCATTTGCATAACACAGGTTTGGCGCCAGCATCTATTATTTCCACAGTGTCTGCAATTTCATCTTTGCATAAGGTAAATGGCTTTCAGGATCCAGCAAAAAAAATCATATTTTCAAAACTTTTGACAGTGGCCCAACATTTATGAACGGTATCGAATGTACGGTTGCCCGTGACGCTGCCAATACTTGCCCAGTTGGTTAGTGCAGTGCCATTAGTGTTCACTTCTCACTATAAATGTGTCATGCTGCGGGCCATGGTGGGCGTGGCTTTCAAAGCATACATGAGGGTAGGGGAAATGGTGCATCGATCAAGCAAGATGGTGCAGGGCTGTCTGCAATATCAGGATGTGGCAGTAAATGGTGACTTGATAACAGTGTTTTTAGGCATTTTAAGATTAATGGTAGACGTGGCCCACAATCGTTGCACATTAATGAAGGGTGTGTATTAGGCACATCCATTCACCCAGCTAGGTTGCTAAGAGAGTTCCAGCAGGCTAGGGGAACAATCCAGGCACCTCTATTTGCACATATATATGGCACGCCGATGCTGCGTAGGGAGGTTGATATATCAATCTAGCGGCTGCTCGAGTTTCGCGGACTCAGTTGCAAGGTTTTTAAGGGTCATAGCTTTAGAATTGGGGCTGCAACATCGGCGGCATTACGGGGGGAGTCGGATGCGTAAATTAGGACGGCAGGGCGATTGGCTTCGGATGCATTCAGAAGATATATTAGAATAACATGATGAGTAGATAGAAAACTTGGGTTGTTTATGTTTTTTTCTTAATTTTGTTGGTTTAGACAGTAGCTGTAAGGATTTGGCCATATCTCCAATACTTCCATGTCTGGAAAAAACTGACACATATTCCGTGAGACGTTCTTCGATACAAATGCAGTGATGTTTAATGACTTAATCTGGGTTCCGTAGTAGCACATAAAAGCAGCGTTGCGCCGAAATACAAGTACGAATAACGCGGTGTCAATAAATAGGCCCGCTCAAATCAGGCTACCAGCTCTATTGGACCACGTAATAAACAGCCGAAATTGACAGGAAGTTAACTTGTAGTAGGTCTACTAGGAGGTGCACGGTGCGCGCGGTGCGTCTACAATTCGATTCACTTAGGGGTCATCTCAGAACGTCGATGTCCGATATCAGACGAAATTACTTTCATCTTGCCTCAGCCCCCCTCCCTACCCACCTCAGACGATCTTTTTAAACATTAATATGATGACACCAGTATAATTAAGAGTGTCGGTCGATGTCCGACGCCAGATGAAACTGCCTCAGACCCCCGTCCCCCAAACAAAAATAATTTCGCTTGATATCGGACATCGACGTTCCGAGATGATCCCTTAGCAAAAATGAAACTACTCTCTAGGAACAACGATTCGCTACCTCGTTTGTGCATTTTATATGTAGGTTTGGTAAAATAATTAGAGACAATACTATTTTAGTTTACGATTTAGATATTTTATTATAAACTAAATACACTAAAGTTTAGTAGGGTCTAACTTATTATAGTTATTTATATATATATATATATATATATATTGTTTTATTTATGTAAGGCATAATGAACATGATATGTACACCTATGAAAATATATCATGTCATTAATGAATAAATATTCAAGAAATGTATACTTCAAAGTCTACGGTTAATGTTCAACTGAAAAATGCCATCAACATCCCTGTTTTTCATGTGTGGAGGTACATAAATTATCGTTTATATTTTCGATCAAGGATATTCAGATGAAACCAAAAATGAAATGGGGAGTGGTAGAAGAAGTACACACCTCATGCTACGAAGTAATTCATTTTTGGTCTCCGGTTTTGGTGCGAGAACCTAGATTACATTCTATAAAGTGATTGCCCGCATGCCCCCATTTATCTTAGTCTAAACTCAATCGCATTAGGCTTCTATCATAATATTTAGAAGTACAAACGCATAATCTTTTGTGCACAATAACTGGATGTGTAACCGTATACGCACACTCAAAATCATCAACCATGGACACATGCGTTGAACATAAAAGGCATCCAGTGTGTTGCCTAAGGTCACGAATTTGTTCAAGCCCAGACAATAAAGCCAAACCCAAAATACTGGCGTCGGAACATGGTGGATATTTGGTGGGTTGAGGCTCTCCAAAACCTCGATTTGCACTCCCCCTCTTGAGGCTCGCCAAAACAGCCACATTAAGGCTCTCCAACATCACAATTTGCACACCCATTGAGGCTCGCCAAAATAACTCCATCTTCAGGCTCTTCAAAAACCTCGATTTGCACCCCCCAAATATCTACATTGAGGCTCTCCACAAACATGAATTTGAACTCCTCATATATCCCTGTCTGTCAGGGATGAAACTGGCCTCGATTCCGATGCTCGATGTCTGATTTTTTTTAAATTTCTCTCGCTGATCCTGCACAGCTCTCTCCACCAGATCGTTCGCTCTCGTTTTCCACCTTTCTCCCAATCCTTCAAAATCTCTTTTTCCATAGTCTTCCCATCGCATTCTAGTTCTTCTTCGCCTCCTTTTCCTTCCAGTCTCCGTGCATCTGCTCTCTTTGCCATCCGTTCTTCTCCCATTTTCTCTACAAGTCCTGCCCATCTTAGTTGGCTCATGCTTATGCTTGTTCAGACACAATTGTGTCGACTATTCATATCAAAGACACAATTAACCACAGGCGCAACTACGACCAGACGATGTAAATAAGTAGCATCATTCTAGTCCAATGCTGCAATTTTGGGAGGTGGTGCTGTTCTAATTATAGCTCCCGACCCAGGGATTATCGTCTCCACAGACGCATCGACTTTGACACATCATGTAATCCACTTGCCAGACAAGAGATACAATTAACCGAAAGTGCTACTTAACCCCCACTTTAGTGCATCGGCACTTCCAGGTGTAAATTACAATTTTGATATCATATAGAAAACGACATTGCTCTCTAGTCTAAAAAAATTAAGTTGTGTTACATCCGTGTAACATAGCTGTTAAGGTGTATCAGAATGGGACGAGGAAAGGCGAATGTGTTTTTGGAGGACAATCGTTCAGATGGGATCACCTTGATGATATGTCGTAAGACATGTTGTTGTTGTCTATGGAAGTTCACATAGAAAGCAAGAGTATACATCTCAACAATAAAAATATTGAATGAGTATTGGTTTACATTATTTATTCATTGTAAGTACGGAGAAATTACATTATCACATAAGTATGTACGGTATCAGCGGTATGCATGGTAATAGTAATTAGCATCACACGTTTTGCTTTCGTAAACACATTGTATCACACGTCAATTAGATATATATATATATATATAAATACATATATACCACGTGTATATATATATATACATATATATATATAAATTACAGTGAAATTACAATTACAGTGAAAACATGATGTATATCAGAAGTATCTTTCTTAGAAAACTGAACGATGAAATACTACGAGACTCAAGGAATCATTTCAATCGACGAAACACCGTGCTTCTTTGTGCATATTCGTTAAATTTGTTTGCACCGCACGTTTTATGAGAAATCATTAACACAGAGTATAGTTGGCACTTATCAAAAACGAAGACGCACAAGCGATACGGTCATCCGAGGAAAACCAGACCTGCTGTATTTCTTGCCAGAGATTTATGGTAACGTAGCATTTAAATTAATGTACATTAATGCTATACAATTTGCACTCATACGTATAAGGCATTTTAAGTTTACCGTGCATATGTGACGTACATATTTAATAATTGTATTCATCCCAAAGATCCCTAGCGGAGTGATAGGAACCTTTTTCTGAGTCACAACAGTACCATTAGGCAAACCGATGTATGTACATCATTACAGTATGTAAAATAAAGTGAATGTAGACTATGTCATTAAAACATGCAAAATAGGAGTGAGAGTACATTATGAACAATTAGTATACGGTGAGAAAATTATATTTACAAATGAACAGTAAAGTAGGAAATTAGCTTCACCTTATTAAACATAGGATACTATAATAATTTTTGCAAACAACCTCTGTTTAGTTTTAGACACGGTTATTGTACTACAAACAGCATCGATTTAAGCAATGTTTTTAAACGCAAACATTGGTATTGGTAATGTAGTTGTTGTCTTCCCTAAGTTTGATTGAAACATTTGTACTGTTATACAATGTATGTTATAACAATTTACTAGCTTGTGTAAAACGCTATATCTACTGTAGACTACAAAGTCGAAGTCGACAAGGAAGACATCATACACATGAAGAGGATGTGCAGGAAACCCCGTGATTGAGGCTGTAGCGAGTGTGCGTGCGAGTGAGCGTGCGCATGTGACTATGTGCGTGTATGCAATGCTAAAAATGATTCAAAATGCAAGCGTAGATGGCGCTCAACTATAGTGAATAACCCAGTCACAATTTACATAGGGTCTACTGCCCGTGAATAAAAGAAACAACTTAAAATAGTTTAGTTATATACATATGCGTCGGAACCGGACTTGGGGGGACTGAACCGAAATATTTAGGTGGGGGGCTTGAGATTGAGATGAGATTTAACCCCATATATTTAGAGTCACGTGGTTGTCTTGTGTGTCTCAAGGAGGAAGAATATGAGTTTTCTCTTCGTAAATACCCGTGAGGATGTTTTAGTTGCACATACTTGTATGTGCATTTTCTAATTAATTTTATGCGCCACTTGACGATTTTGTGGGTTTGTTTGGGTTTGATTTTTTGGGTCTTTGTGCAGACAAAATATGTGACCTGGCAACACTGTTCATAGCAAAATGTTTAGCGTTTAATGATACATTTTACAAAAACAAATTAACATTTTACATACAATCTGTCATCATTAGCGTTACTTCATGTCCTCTAGTTCAAGTTCGCCACTTATGACATATATTGCGCTTAGGCGGTGACACGTGGTACAAGCCATCGGTACAGCTCGATCGCTTCCTGGACGACTTGCGGCTTGTTTCGTCCATGTTGATCCAGCAGCCCCTGGAAGACTCGTTCAGTGTCAACGCGGCAGCCTGAATCACGGGGTTTCCTGCACATCCTCTTCACGTTTCTGATGTCTTCCTGATCGACTTCGACTTTGTAGTCGACAGTACCTGAAGCGTTATGAACAACTTAGTAAATGTTTATAAGGTGCATTGTGCAACAGAACAAATGTTTCAATCAAACGTAGGGAACACAACAATGTAAACGTAATACTATCAACGTTTGTATATAAACACATTGCATAAGTCGATGCTGCCTGGAAAATGATAGCCTTGTTTAAAACTACACACAGCTTGTCTGGAGGTGTTCACATGTGTGGTGTGTGGTGTGTGGTGTGTGGTGTGTGGTGTGTGGTGTGTGGTGTGTGGTGTGTGGTGTGTGGTGTGAGAGAGGGGAGAGAGAGAGAGTGAGTGTGTGTGTGTGTGTGAGAGAGAGAGAGAGAGATAGAGAGAGAGAGAGAAAGAGAGAGAGAGAGAGAGAAAGAGAGAGAGAGAGAGAGAGAGAGAGAGAGAGAGAGAGAGAGAGAGAGAGAGAGAGAGAGAGCTGCTACGTTACCATAAATCTCTGGCAAGAAATACAGCAGGTTTGGTTTTCCTCGGACGACCGTGTCGCTTGTGCGTCTTACGCTGAGATGGTGCTGATTCCACTCTCCAGCAATCTGGTCGAGGTCGACTTGAATCACCTGGGTGAAGCAAAATCGCAAGCACTCCCTGAAATGAACGAAGCTGCTTGAATTGTATTGTAGAATTAAATCAGGCCTACCAATATTGTGCATGTCTTGTTTAAAAAAAACTTTTGTAAGTAATACACGCTGTACATAACACTGCGTAAACAATTATGTAAGTTAGTCTTTCTGGGTCCTTGCTTTGAATTGCTTGTGTTAGTTACCCCGCACAAAGAATCACGCTGTTTCAGAAATGTACAAAATATTGCTTACATCTTAATATCATCGTCGGTTGAAATGATTCCTTGAGACTCGAAGTCTTTCATCAGATTTATCCACCAGTCCATCCCACTGCGTCGAAGCGACAGCCACCAACGTTCAATTATCTGAAAAAGACATTTAAAATATACATCATGTTCTTACTGTAATTATGAAGCAACTAATCGAAAATTCAAACATGTGAAGGTAATTAGTATTAATATGCATACATTTGATACGGTACATACTCATGTAAAAATGTAATTATATATATATATATCTATATATATCTATATAGGTAGGTATGTAGGTAGGCAGGCAGGCAGGCAGGCAGGCAGGCAGACGGACATACAGACGGACATACAGACGGACAGACGGACAGACGGACAGACAGACAGATAGATAGATATAGATATATATTATATTATTTAGGTGTAGACACCTGGTTTCTATGGGAACTCACATACACCACACTGCTGTCTCGCGCCATGCCATCCAAGTGGTCCCATCTGAAGGCTCGTTGTATGTCTTCCATGAAGACGTTCTCAGTTCCCCGGTCCATTCTGATGCACCGTGGCACGGCTGTAACATGCGCAACTCACCAATGAAGTGGTACGATTCCATCACTCTTTATTTGTTCATACATACATACATACATACATACATACATACATACATACATACATACATACGTTCATCCGTACATGCGTGTATGCGTGCATTCGTGCATGCGTGCACGCGTGCATGCGTGCATGCGTACATACGTACATGCATACATGCGTACATGCATACATGCGTACATCCGTACATACGTACATACGTACATACGTACATATTTACATACGTACGTACGTACATACATACGTACGTACGTACATACGTACATACATATGCTATTGCTAGTGAGTGTGTGCGGGTGTGTGTGGTTTACATGTATTTTGCATATGTAAATGCCAATAAAGAACACGTTACCACTGATGTCCTCCACAAACTCTATGAAATGATGAGCCGCAACATAGGGATCTTTGTTGGTTCTGCCCACCTTGAGCCATAGTATTTTCCTGGAGAATCTGAATCAGCACATTTTGTTTACTTTCATGACACACTTGAACAGCATACATAAAACTATATACATATATATATATATATATATTATTCACATATCTATCAGCCAATGTATTCGGCTGACCACTAGGTTACTATTCAAGTAGTGTTGTTTTGCATCTGACTTTACAAGTACAATTAAAACGGACTCCAAAACACCCCAAAACTTTTCCATACACACTAGGCCTATTGCGTATGGGTGGTTTGGTTGTCGCAAAGTACCTAAGAGGAAATAAATTGTCACTGTGGCGTCACCTACTGAGTGAAACAAATTTTAATTACATATTTGATAACAGAAGAGGGCAGCGTGGTTAGTCATTACATAAACACATCATTAAACATGCCAATAAAAACAAACTGGCCTCACCCGCATATTGCTCCGTGTATTGCAAAACTAAACGGCTTTAGCTTGTCGTACCCATCAATGTGAATGAGATAGTTTGGGCCTTTGCTATAATATTGCCTCCGGGAAAATCTGTTTATCCTTCGCTCGGATACCCTTTCTGGGTCCATTATTTGTAACAATGTCATTACCGTGTCCCTGTAAATGAAATAAACTATCATAAATAAATTCACACATATGTAGATGGAGCCTCACGTCACTTAGTTACAGTTTGCCCTTCAGTAGCAGGTACACATCAAAATTAGTGCTGTCACGGTAGCGGCAAACTTTGCGCTCACATTTACGTCCGACTGACAACCAAGGTTTCAGCTCAGGTTTAGAACACGTGTTGCAACAGTAGCAAAAGACTTTTCCCAGGACAGTAGCCGCAGGAACTGATAATATAAGTTATTATGCTAATAAGATCATATTACGATTTAAAATGTCCATGTTATTTGCAATGAAAGATAAAAATTAGATGAAAATAACAAATGTCAAACTTTTTTGCTGTGTACGTCTTATGCCACATTAGAATCTCCGCCAATAGTACCACACCTGTGGTCATAGTGGACATGTAATTAAACTAAATGAAGGATAACATATGGAGTGTTATATATACTACTGCTAATATTCTCTGAATAAAATTGTTGTTGCTAAACACTGGACACACCTTGGCACCATCAAACCGTGGAGGTTGCGTAGTCGCACTGTCATGCTCCTGTAGCCCAAACAACGTCCACTTCCTTCCAACTCGTTCTGAAACAATTATTATGTGGAAAAGAGATTGACATAATGTGTGTATATATATATATATACATATATATATATATATATATATATATATACACACACACATATATATATATATATATATTGTTGTAAACAAAAAACACACCCATTAAAGATAGTGTATCATTAATATGGTTTTGCGTAAATGTGGTAAATCGTTAAAGGGATGAATTATACTTTACTTTCATAAGGTATACATTATACACAACAAAGCGCCTCTATGTAACTGGTTGTTAAGGTATTGATGCATATTGCATAAGTAGGTTAGGACACTCAACAAGACAACTATTCAACTGTGTATATTTATTGGTAGACGTGTGTGATATATTTCATATTTTCATAGTGATGATTCAATTTGTTATCACAGAATATACCCTAACACATTGTGCTATTTTCTTCGATATGATGCTAAACAGAAACAATTACACCTTCCGTTTATATGTGTATTGTTTCAGGAATATACTAGAATATAGAAGATCATAAAGAATTCATTTAATACTGAATCGCTATTTTTGACATATTAAAATACATTTAAATTCTACTTCATTTACGAACTTTCTTTTTATTTCTTGTGTTACATAAATATAATTTTTTATTATTTCCAGTAGCCGTGAACATGTGCAACATAGACATGAGTACTTATTTAAACTTGAAAGTACCTGCATTGCTGTTGCAACCATAGCGTAATCAACTACTTGTCTGCGCCTTAAGCCAAGTCTTTGTAGAAGGCGTTTTAACTTCCGCACACTGCACAACATTAAGTGGTTTACATACACATATGGCACTAAGCCCGCTTGCTGTTAAGTCATTGTGCTTATTGAATGCATTGTTTATTTTACTATAACTTTCGCTCTTCCACTCTCTCCCTCTCTCCCTCCCTCTCTCTCTCTCCCTCTCACTCACTCACTCTCTCTCTCTCCATCTCTCCCTCTCCCTCTCTCCGTCTCTCCCTCTCTCCCTCTTCTCCTCTTCCCCTCTCCCCCTCCATTCCTACCACCTTACCCTGGTGCGCGTGTGCATGCGTGTACGTATGAATTAATTGAGTTTGTAAACATTAATGCGTTCAGTATATTCATGGTTAGTTAATCAATACTTTTTAAGCATTCGCGACGCAGTTACTCAACAACATACCGTCATTCATTTTACAAATAGCGAATGGAAGTGCAACAGTTATCTAAACAATTGAGTAGTAGGGACCTAAACGATAAATACAAGTTGAAAGAGTATCCTCTATCATCCTCGTTAGCCAGGTCGATGACAACGTACACTACCCCTGGCAGATATCCTACGCAATGTATGGAGGTCAGCTGATTCAAACTAGAAATTAGCTTCGCCGCAACTGTACAACCTGTGAGAACAGTGCAGACACCCGCCCCACCCGCACCTCAATTCTAAGACGAATCCAGTGATTTCATAACATCTCACGAGGGACTGAACGGTATTGTGTATTCAAATAATTACTTCTACTTCCCCCAACATTGCACATAACATTACCAAAATCATGTGGTTGAAAATTTGCCGGCACGCAATATTATTGGACTAGCTTATATTCCGAGTCCCGCAAGGCGATCTGCCGGGGGCACTGAGACTGGTGTAATCAGCAGCGCCCCTGTCGCGCGAGGATGTAATCTATGAACACAGTATGCTTTTTACTCAGATTATTATATTATTACCATATTATATTCATGAAGAACACACCTGATGGATATTCCATTGTGGCTGAGTATCGCACAGATTTCAACATTACTGTATCCTGCCACGAAACACTGTCTTACTAAACTGTGAACTAAAATGAACATATACATTTATTATGAAATGCACTCTCATGAAAAATACACGACAAGTTTGCAGCAGTTACCTTTATTTGACCTGGCAATGATGCTACAACTGTATTTACAAAAATACAATTGACACACATGCATGCTATAATTATAGGTTTATAATCACACAGGCACGCACGCACACACATGGGAATATATTACAGATGTATCTTCCATGGTTGTAATTTACTGGGGGCATGCAAGATAGGCGATTCATAGATTGACTGCCTCCACAGTAGTTCCATATCTGGGAACAGACAGACACATACAAAATAATCATACTGTTCTAATGAATATGTCTGGCTTAACTAGTGGCACCTATTTCAAAACAATAATCGCATCCACATGTGACCACATCAAAGCAGTTGCCTACACACAACTATGACCAGACAGTCTCAATAATTCCCACTTCGTGCCGCATGCTATATTGGGCGGCATCGTAAATCGCTGCGATTGACAGGCAGTTACACTGTAGCGTATCTACGGTTTGGTAAACTGTGCCTCAGCTATTCGATTCACTTAACTAAAAATAAATAATTAAACTGTAGACAGAAAAAAAACATGTGACGCAAATGACGGCTAAATTCATTTTTTTCGATGATTTAATGTACATGCTTCTTGTTAAACCGACTTCGAATATTGTAGCTATTTATAATAATTGAAACATAAACTTGGACACAAACGAACGGCATTTGCAATACGCGAAAGTTGAAAAAAGTTGTCGTCTCTTCCCATGTATACAAAATAAGTTTTATATTTTCTACCAAGGATATCCAGACGGAAATAATTTAAAAACTGCAATTTGAGCAGTAGAAGAAGTACATATATGTCATGTTATGAAATTGTTTGCCCCAGACTTTCGTCACAACATTTAGAAGTACGAACACAACACATTCTGTGCGCAAACAAAATATAGATGTAACCGTATAAGTACAGTCAGCATCCTCAGCCATCATCACATGCTCTGAACACAAAAAGGAATGCGTTTAATAAAATACAAATGGCTGCCTAAGTCTCGTTTTCGACGTACGCATGCTCATTGCGGCATCTTTATAATTTATACCATCGCATCGCGCATCGCATCGCGCATCGCATCGCGCATCGCATCGCGTATCGCATCGCGCATCGCATCGCATCGCGCATCGCGTATCGCATCGCGCATCGCATCGCGCATCGCGTATCGCATCGCATCGCATCGCGCATCGCATCGCGCATCGCATCGCCCATCGCATCGCCCATCGCATCGCGCATCGTCCATCGCATCGCGCATCGCATCGCGCATCGTCCATCGCATCGCGCATCGCATCGCGCATCGTCCATCGCATCGCCCATCGCATCGCGCATCGCTCATCGCATCGCCCATCGCATCGCGCATCGCGTCATCGCTCCATGGCGCTGCAGGTTGCCACACAAAAACGCGATGGCCCTTCTCGGCCATCATAGGTTGCCATGCAGACACCATCACCGCGCCTGACTTCTAATGGCGAATCGTACACGTAGGAAATAGCCTAATTGACCTCGTCTCTATTGATTTGTGTTTGGTCTTTCTTTCATAGATGGCCCGTTTTATGAGTCGGATTTGCCTCACTGTCTACCATTTTTACTTCTCCTAATCTGTGATATGGTTTCTGTTGTTGCGTGCTCCGCCAGTGCGGATTTCTCTGCAAAATAGCATGTAGTATGATGGAATGTTTGGCGTAATGCCATTCCATATGTCACAGGATGTAATACACAGTAAGAAGGTAACTTACGTTTATTGCGACTTACATACATACACTGTTTATAGGCCTATTATAATTACAACAGTGACTGCGGCCCACACAGAACACTCTGAATCAGCTATGTTGTTCCGTTGAAGTCACAGTGCGACGTCCCGATAAAGGCATGTGCACGGGCTCACAGTGCGACGCCCCGCTAAATGCATGTGCACGGGCTTATACAGAGGTTCTAATGCGCAACCATCCACGTACTGCGGCGTGGCGTGTCACATTGCAGTAACTAGGAACGGGCTTCGCGACCTGCCCCACCACACCCTTCCATTTTTATGTCTTTTTGAGACGTCTAACGAGGCCAGTGAGGATCGGGCCACCTGTATACGACTAAGCAAGGCGTGTTGGGATGTTGATACAGACACACTAAACTGTTATTTCTTATAATCGCTTAATGCAGACCCGCACACATTCGTACCAATGCAGGCTAACTGTATTTACCTGCGACGGCGAAATAGAGGTGTGAGGTGGCGTCCAGTTCTTCAACATCAGGTAGGCGTCTGGTTGCGCTCCCACCCACAAGTCTCCAGTCGCCACGTCAACGTCGATTAGAGTGGCCAGCGAGAACAACGGAACCACCTGAAATACACGAACAGCTATGTGTGTGTGTGTGTGTGTGTGTGTGTGTGTGTGTGTGTGTGTGTGTGTGTGTGTGTGTGTGTGTGTGTGTGTGTGTGTGTGTGTGTGTGTGGGTGTGTGTGGGTGTGTGTGTGTGTGTGTGTGTGTGTGTGTGTGTGTGTGTGTGTGTGTGTGTGTGTGTGTGTGTGTGTGTGTGTGTGTGTGTGTGTGTGTGTGTGTGTGTGTGTGTGTGTGTGTGTGTGTGTGTGTGTGTGTGTGTGTGTGCGGTGTGTGTGTGTTTGTGTGTATGTGTGTTTTTGAATGTGTTTGTGTGCGTTTGTTGTGTGTGTTTGTCTTGGGTGTTGGTTGTGTGTGTGTGTTTTGAATGTGTTTGTGTATGTGTGCGTATGTGCATGTGTGGTGTGTGTGTGTGTGTGTGTGTGTGTGTGCGTGTTTGCGTGTGTTTGTGTATAGATGTGAGGTTTGTGTAAATATGTGGTGTGCGTGCACGGGTGTGTTTGTGAGGAATGCGTGTGCGTGTGTTTGTGTTTTCCTTCATTCAGCTCAACTGAAGCGAAATGCACCATTATTGCAAAGAAATAAACAAACCGATACGGTGAGTTATTTTGTTTTTGTGTGATTGTATTCTTTCTCATCCGATGCATAACCACAAACGACCATTGTCGATATCTTTGTTCGCACGGAACAAATTAACCACCAAGAGATTATTCAATTTAGTAAACTATCATATTTGCATTTCCGCATCATAGCAACTCATGATTATCTTTGGGAATCGTTTCCTGTGATTCTGATTTGTTACATACATTATCTTACCTGCCTCAACCTCAAAGAGTTGTCCGACTCCCGGCTGTAGACATTCACGCTTCTCACACCAAACTCCGCCACGTATACGTATCTGTAATATTGTCAAGGCAATTGTGAGTCGTGCACATATGTGTCAATTAGATAACTATCAACATAATAGATTATTCAACATATTTGTTTGCACCATTTCTACTTCCGCAAGACTGTTACATAAGCATGAAGGATTCACGGACAGGATACTATAGAATCGTTCGTTTATATATGTTGCCATTATGTGACAACCTAACCCTTATCTACGACCGTTGTGTTACGACAATAATATCCGCCGGCCCGCATTAGTGCATATGTCATCGGGTTACAAAAGTGCATATCCATACCATGCTATGATTGTTTATAAACTTACACTTTGCATTATTCGGCATTTCAGAGAGATTGATGGAATTGTGGGAAGAGGGTGGTGGGACGCAGAGATTGATACAATAATGGAAGTATGCCCCAACATTCGATACCTTTGACAGATGTGACATTTTGCAGACATATCAGCAAACGTTTCGATGTCATTCCTTGTAGCTTAGAAACATTCGCTTAGAGAAAGATATAAATCTTCCTGATCAATAATGTTTTTACCATCAGGTTTATCATACATCATGACATCACGTAAATTACAATTCAGGGGACACCTACTTGCCATTTGGTGACACGTTGATGCCAATTGGAGTGGCAAGTTTCGTTAGAAGAATACGTCCGCTTGTCCCATCGTAGAAACCGACATTGCCAACGGGAATGCCAAAGCAAAATTCCAAGATCCAGTTAAACTCGTAGTAGTTGACGAAATAGAAAGTGTCTTCTCCTGTCGCCACGATGTCGACGGGGCTAATGGGGGCACACGAAAAAGTGATCATACCATTAATGTTGAGTTATATATTTCATTCTCGAAGAGACACGCATATATACGCCGTTATAAAAAGAAATCGATTGGGAGCACAGTGCAGTTTTCTAATCGGGAATTGCCTCAGAATAGTAGAAATATGAATTACCACGTGAAGCTGAATCTGAAAGGACATTTCAGAGTCACTAATATCAAACCGGTTCACGTGTAAAATGATTTCGTATTGTGTACATTTCTACATGTTAGTATTTAATAACGTTGATGTGGTTTAGCAACACTAACGTAGTGATTGTTGGGTCCTTGTACGTTCGAACGTGGTACAACTTTAGTCTCTTCTCGTCGAAAAGAAACTTTTCCACTGTCGCCCTATTGTCTCCAGAATCATTTGCAACAAATATGTAGACTAAGTCTGAAAACAAGAAATACTATAAGCCATGACGAATATTGTAAGATATACATTATAATCACGAATATTCTGACCGACATCATTAGTTGGATAAGTGTACTGTACATGAGCGAACATAAACGAGAAACAAGTACGACTATGCGCATTTCACAAATACTGATTTTGAGTATATGGTGCTAACCGTGACATATTTTACGACCACAGACAATGAAAGAAACGTATTATATTGGTAGAAGCCTTACTGCGATTAGTATCTCTCCAGATGCTTAAACCGTGAGGAGAGAAACCGGCTCTGTCGAAGTTCCCTACTATGTCAAGCGCGTGTGCCCCATCTATGCGCTTCTTGAAGTCAAACAGAAACATGTTGCCACGAACGTTTGTGTCCAAGCCCTGTCCAACAACGCGGATGAAATTATTGTTTTTTTAATTGTTTGTTGCCAAAAAAAAAGTATATCATTGTATTTCGACTACTTCTACAACATTCCCCCCAAATTAAGTTATTTTCGTATTGATATTGAGTACTATTGAGTAATATTGATCAAAGTTTTGCTAAACGGAAAGAAAAGGCATTTTGGGGGCCTATGTGTACGAGGAAAAGTGTTAATAATTAACAGCTACAAGAACAATATTATGTGAACAGTTTAATATATTAATCTTGATGACGACACATAATCTAAATAGCACGGACGTCATCACTGTTGTAGATAACTTGACGTCACCAATTCCTACTCTTCCCTGTTCGCCAATCGCCGAACTTTACTCTAATTTGCGTTGTCCACAAACCCAAATATTTCGGCAAACCGTTCGTTTGCGTGTTTGGTGATATGTTACAACTGATTATGCCATTTTCAGTTACGTATATTGTTTTTTTTATTATTGTGACAATTTTATTTCGACATCTGGTATGCCTACAACATATCCAGTCAATAACTGTCACTGTGTCAATAATATTTTGTATTTCCCTGATTTGTTAAGTAGAATAAAGTAGCCAGCGAAATGTATCGAACAAACCATAATGGAATATCCACTTTTTCCCCAAAAGACGTTTCCGTCTTCGTTTGTGATCAGCTTGATTAATGGTGATCTTTAATATTTTAAAGTAAACAAATGTCTACCAACCCGTGAAACTATTAAATTAGTGGTGATGCTGAAGTGTACTTGCTAGACTACTAACGATGATGTAATGACAAATCTGGCCACAAGAAGCAGACGCCCAGGTACATGATAAGCATCACCTTGACCCGCCAAGCAGCAATCAGAACACACAAAAACAATCACAGGAACTTACTGTTGTGATCAAGGCCTGTCCATTTGGTAGCACCTGAATGTCCGCAGTGCCGACATCTAGAGGATTTTACACAACGATGAAACATTGAATGTAAATATACCTAAATATATACGACTTGATACAAGGCATAGCCACGAAACCAAAACGGGCAAACAATCACAAACGGTCAAAACAATGTTAAGTTTAAACCATTATAGCAACGATGAAATACAATAATTACTTGCAATAACTTTATTGTGGAAACACGAGCCCGAGCATCGTGTGGTATCTATGTTCACAAGCAACAATGACCGTCCTTCGGATGATGATACAGCCGACACACACACACACACACACACACACACACACACACACACACACACACACACACACACACACACACACACACACACACACACACACACACACACACATATATATATACAGTTTATATATATATATATATATATATATAAACGCACACAGACACACACATTAGGACATCGGTTATGGGCCAATTTTTCTGCGGAGCGTAAATCGAATAGGCCGTTTTCACGAACATCTAATGACAATTTAACGCATGAAATCGATATGCCAATTCAATACAGTTTAAGTCGTTAATCCAAAGCTACACTGTGCGTTTCGGTTTTTCTCTAAATGACGCCATATCATATAAAATCGAATTGCGTCGTATCAAATCTCGAGTTACGATGCCTCGACAGGTCATAAAACAACTTACGCTGTTTCTCTAACTAAAAAAGTGAACAGTCACTTTTTTATGTTGCGAAAGCCACTTCAGTTTCTATGCCGACATCACATAATATTTAACGTGGTTTCGTTCACGCATATTCAATATTCATGGATAATACACCAACAACATCCAACTGCATTTATCTATTGCACAATACAACAACATTGTAAAATAAATATAAATACCACAACTCACGAATTAAACATGTATCGCTCACGCTCTAATATTTGTGTCACCATCGAACGACGCCAATAGGATTTCATGAAGTGCTTAATTTCCACTATTCACGATGTAGTCAATGTGATTTACGAAAGAGTACTGAAACAACGTCTTGCAATAAATAACAATAGTACTCTTCATCGTAAGATAATCTAACTGATGAAAAGCATGATTCAAAATAACAAGATGACTTAGTATGAGTAATCGATCCCATCGATACTCTTGCAATATAAAACACAAAACAATCAAAACATTGGTGCGAGTGTTCAACATTCCCGGAATAAGAACCTGTGTTCCCCGACGATTCAATCTGAGTCCCACTGTAATTCGAATTTAAACTCGCAGTA
>CM034539.1:44286577-44371670 GCA_020002185.1 Paraescarpia echinospica
CCGATGCATAACCATCAATAGTTGATCTCTTTTTTACTATGGAATATATTAACCACCAAGAAATTAATCAATTTAGTAAAATATCATACCTCCTTGCGTTTCCGCATGATAGCAACTCGTAATCACCTTGGGGAATCGTTTCCTATGATCCCAATGAGTTACCTACGCCATCTTACCTGCCTCAACCTCAAAGTGTTGTCCGACTCCCGGCTGTAGACACTCACGCTTCTCCCACCAAACTCCCCCAAATATACATATCTGTAATATTGTAAAGGCAACTGTCAGTCGGACATATACATGTCAATTAGTTAACGTTTAACATAGTAGAGTATTCAACATTTCTACTTCCGTAAGATCATTACATAAACATGAAGGAATCACGGACAGGATACTACTGAATCGTCCTTGTAAATATATTTTGCATTTTTGTAGCCACCTAACCCTTATCTTCGACCGTTGTGTTATGACAATAATATCCACCGACCTGTATTATTGCAAATGGCATCGAGTCACAAAGCTGCATGTACAGATAATGCAATGATCATTTATAAACTTACTATTTCAAAGAGATATACGGGGTAGTGGGGCGCAGGTGGTGGAACGCAAAGATTGATATAATAACGGGAGCGTGATATCGATGTGAAATTGTGTAGACATATCACGCAAACGTTTCGATTTCATTCATTGTAGTTTACAAACGTTACATACGTCGTTTCGCTTAGAGAAAGAGATAAAGCTTCTTGATCAAGATTGCTTTTACCATCAGGTTTATCATCAAGACATGGCGTACATAACAATACAGGGGATACCTACTAGCCATTTGGTGACGCGTTTATGCCAACCGGAATGGCAAGTTTCGTTAGAAGAATACGTCCGCTAGTGCCATCGTAGAAAACGACATTGCCAACGCGAATGCCAAAGCAAAATTCCAAGAGCGAGTTAAACTCGTAGTAGTTGACGAAGTAGAAAGTGTCTTCTCCTATCGCCACGATGTCTGCGGGGCTAATGGGGAATATGAAAAAAATATCACATGTTTAATGTTGATTTACATATCTAATTCACGAAGATATACCGCACACATTATCAATATATGTCTACGCCGTTCAAGAAAGAGATCGATTGAGATCAACAGTATAGTTTCCTAATCGGAAATTGCCTCAGAATAATATAGGTATGAATTACGACAAGAACCTAAATCTGAAAGGCCATTTCAGGGTTACCAATATCAAACCGGTTCACGGGTAAAATTATTCAGTATTGTATACATTTCTGCATGGTAGTTTTTAGTAATGATGATATAATTTAGAAACACCGACGTAGTGAGTGTTGGGTCCTTGTACGTTCGGACATGGTACAATTTTCTTCCCTTCTCGTCGAAACGAAACTTCTCCAATGTCGGTGTGTTGTTTCCACGGTTATTGACAACAAATATGTAGACTAAGTCTGAAAACAAGAAATACCATAAGCCATGACGAATAATTTAAGTTATACATTATAACAACGATAATTCTGCCTGACATCATTAGTTAGATAAGTATACTATCCGTGAGCGAACATAAATGAGAAACAAGTGCGACTACGTGCATAATACAAATACTAATTTTGAGTAAGTGATGCTAACGGTGACATATTTTATGACCACAGAGAATGACAGAAAACATATTATACTGGAAGAAGCCTTACTGCGATTGGTGTCTCTCCAGATGCTTAGACCGATAGGAGAGAAAGTGGCTCTGTCGAGGTCCCATACGATGTCAAGCGCGTGTGCCCCATCTACGCGCTTCTTGAAGTCAAACAGAAATATGTTGCCACGAACGTTTGCGCTCATGCCCTATCCAACAACAAGGGTGATATTATTGTTTTTTTAATTATGTGTTGTCAACCAAATTGTGTATCATTGTATTTCGACTACTTCTACAACATTTCACTCAAATGATGTTATTTTCTTTTTGATATTGATTATGAAGGAATTGCTGTTACAGTAGCTTAGATTAAAGATATGTTAAGTGGAAAGAAAATGCATTTTGGGGGCCTTCGCATCCGACAAAAGTGTTAATAATTAACAGCAACAATACATATATTATGTCAGCAGTTCAATAGGTTAACCTTGTTGACGACACATAATAAAAACCGCTCGGACGTCACCATTGTTGTAGAAAACTTGACCTTACCAATTCCTACTCTTCCCAGTTCGCCAGTCGCTGAACTTTACTCTAATTTGTATTGCTCACAAACCCCCATATTTCGGCTAACCGTTTGTTTGCATGTTTTGTGATATGCTTCAGCTCATTATGTCACTTTCAAATACGTATGTTGTTTATTGTATTATTGTGACAATTTTTTTTTCGACATTTGGTACGCGTACAACAGATCCAATCAATAAATGTGGGACATTTCACTATGTCACTAATAGTTTGTGTTTCCATGATTGTTTAAGTAGAATAAAGAAGCCAGTTATATTCATCGAACAAAACTTAACGGAATATATATTTCTTCCCAAAAACATGTTTCCGTCTTCGTTCATGATCAGCTTGATTAAAGATGATGCTAAATATTTTAAAGACAACAAACGTCTTGAAGTTTTGTTGTATCAAAAGGTGAAACTATAAAGTTAGTGGTGATGCTGAAGTTTACTTGCTAGACAAGTAAATATGATGCAATGATAAATCTGACCGGATGAAACAGACGCCCAGGTTCCTGATAATCATCTTCTGGACACGCCAAGGGTAGTAGCAAAAAGAACAAACAAAAACAGCCACAATAACTTACTGATGTGATAAAGGCCAGTCCATTCGGTAGCACCTGAATGTCCACAGCTCCGTCACCTAGGTGATATTACACAACGATGAAACATTGATTGTAAATATACCTAAATAAATACGAGTTGGTACAAGGCATATTGACGAAACAATAAGAGGCAAACAATCACAAACGGTCGAACAATGGTAGGATTAAACCGTGATTTCAACACAAACACACACACTCACAGGCGTATATTTATGTGTATCTATATATATATATATATATATATATGTGTGTGTGTGTGTTTGTGTGTGTGTGTGTGTGTGTGTGTGTGTGTGTGTGTGTGTGTGTGTGTGTGTGTGTGTGTGTGTGTGTGTGTGTGTGTGTGTGTGTGTGTGTGTGTGTGTGTGTGTGTGTGTGTGTGTGTGTATGTGTATATACATATATATATCGTCTGTCTAGAGTGAATTGCATGTAATATATATTAATAATTAATACACTTGATTATGACGAAAGCAGTCAGAAATTATACAGCAATGTTAAAGCTGGTGTACATTTGTTACCTTTGGCCATTTGGCCATACAATGGACTTATTTATTTGTGCACGATAATGCAATTAAGTAAATTTAATGCAATATTATTCTGTGTCTTCATTATTGTAGTCATTTGGCCAACAATGACTTAAACTGTTTTGAACAGCAAATGGACTTGAGAAACTTTGAAAATATGAAATAAAAATTTGTATTATCAAAACGCCCTCTTATTATACTTGGCTATGGGGGAAATGGTAAAACATGATAGAGAAACGTCAAATCTGGTGTACGTCCTTTATTGTTTTGGCATTTGGCCAGAACATGTCCATAATTAAACAAGCTGTGCATTGTAATATAATATACCTTTAGTACCTTAAATATGAAACACAGCACATATTTTTGAACAGAGTCAAGTCGTTACTATCAAGGTTATTCTCACATGTCTCATCACTATCTGCTGTCATAGAGTAACTGATACCAAGACGTGTGATAAATTTAACGCCCATATAACTGGTAAGATAAGCCCATCGACAAAGCATTCAACATGCGGAAGTGTGATTGCGTCGCCGCTACCCAGTTCACGGATCAGCGGCATGGTCGGTTTGCTGATTGTCTACATGTGAGGTAACTCACTAGATATTTAATTGGCACGTTATATTTCACTTGTAAACTCACATTTCTGATAAAGGGCCTCATATCATGACGCCGAGGCCAAACTCTAATGACCCAGCAATGTCACGCATGTTTAGGCGAAAAGCGTGACTAATGGACTTGTGTTATTTTTATTTTTAAAAAATTCGCGTCAACATAAAAGTCAGTTTGCATCTGTTCGCTAGGATGCACTACATATACCTTAAAAGGACTTAAGTTGTTTTGTTCCTGTATCGCTATGTGTTAGAGGATTCTTTTTCAATGGTAATATTTGTTTGACCAAAATGGATTTACCCAGTTTTGACTCTAGACAGACGATATATATATATATATATATATATATATATATATATATATATATATAGTTGAACCTCGGCATTAGGGTCACCCACGGGACTGGACAATAGTGAATCTAATAACGAGGTGATCCTACTACTAATTATGGGGACTGAAGCATCATGGGAATTGGGAAAATTGCTCAGATACATGTAAATTTAATAGCAATGCATACTAAGCAAATGCATTGTTGATATAAAGTATATTGTAGTGTCTGGATTATTTGTGAATACAGTTACAGAGAGTATTTGCTTTTCCTAAAATGTTAAGTCCAGTGTGCATATATAGGATTGTATACAGAGAACATGAAATAACAGGATTTAAGCACTTTCCTGACACATCTCTTATATCTCTCTTCCATTTCACATACATTAGTGAACATCTAACAAATCGTCAATCACACTGAACCTACGGCTCCAGTTGAGCTCAGCTTTGTTAGATAAACAAGCAGCCCAATTAATGACACCTTATTGTTAGCATCATAACCGACCGGGCTGTCGTATTTTCTGGGAGATTTATTCATCCAAATAGAATCTTAAGTGCAGTGTCTTTTATAGTTTTCAGAAGTTTACTGGTCTCTGTGTAAACATGCCAGGATCGTGGCTTCTAATTGCAATTTAAATTGTTGGCGGTTCTTTTGAGTATGACAAAGAGGTAGCAAGCAGGTATTCCGAATCTTATGTGTACAGCTGTTGGTCAGTGACTGACAAACAGCCTGCCTACACAATCTGATTGCAGTGGACATTCACACATCTCCACGTGTAACTAAGTATGCGAGACCTACAATAACTGCATGTCCGGTCCGTGAAATCTAAAGTGGATCAACTTGTCAAGTTGCTTGATGACAACGAACTTGATATTCTAGCACTGACAGAAACCTGGCTGAGCCCGGGTGATGCTAGTCGGACAGAGATAAATTTATTGTCACCAAACGGCTACAAATTTGACCACAAACCGCGTAGTGACAGAACTGGAGGAGGTGTTGGTGTCATCTACCGAGTATCTTTCGAAATGAGGCAACTTGCCACAAAGACATACAGATCGTTTGAAGTGATGTGTCTTGGACACGCTGGACACGCCACAGTGAACACACCGCAGATGATACACCCATCGGACGAATAACACACGACAGCAAGAAAACATGCCGAGATCTCGAAAGAGCTCGACAGAGGCAACTCGTTTAGAAGGTACTGACACTGAACTTTTGAAAATAACATTCATTGAAATCGTTAGTGATAATGAAGTAATAAAACAGACCATTTATCAGCTCAAATCCAGCTACTAAAAGAAGCCGTAAAAGAGAAAGACTAAAAATTCACAGAACTAGAAACAAGAATTGTGTTGTTAGAATCGAGAAATTACAATATAGACCAACTTTCTCGAAGATCGTATTTGAGAATATAAAAAATACCCGAGTGTGTGGGTGTTGCCAAAATTGAAAATGCGATCCTTGACATTGTAAATAACAAAATAAAGTTAAGCCCAGTCCTACATCTTTACGAGATTGAGACCGCGTACAGACTTGGTCGCCCTAAAACGGATGGTGGACGACCACGTACTACTATTGTCAGATTTAAGGGTGAACGGCGGAGAAACGCTATCTACAGGGCCAGAAACAACTTAAAAGACCATAAAAAACTGCGGATCGAAACCTTTGTTTATTCGTAAATGAAGACCTTACGAAGACTCGTTCGGAGCTGCTGTACGAACTCCGAAAACAAAAGAAGGATGGACAGATTATGGACTGTTGGTCCTTTAATGGAAACATCCTATGTAAAGACAAACAAGGTGTGGTCCACACAATACGATGTAAGCAAGACGCATGTCTCAAGCTACGCCGCACTTGTTGTTTGTGTTACGCAAGAGCAGACGCAGTCGCCGTCACCGAAGACAAAAGGGGACAAGTGTCTCAAGGTGTGCCGTCCGACGAGCATTAACACTTGTACCGCGTCGACTTAGCGAACATTCCTGAAACACTGCTGACAAATGGACATTATCGAACTGTTAAGCAAGAGAGGGTAGACCACATAGACTACGTATAACAATGTCATTGTTTGTTTTGTGGTAGTTATTGTTTTCATATGCGATCGGATATTCTCATATATAAGCTTCTATCTAAGGACTTCCTGATTATGATGCACAATGACACTTTAAGTTCTTTTGCGAGTTCCTTTAGTACATTGGAATGCATTCCATAAGTTCCTGGTGATTTCCCAGTTTTAAGATCTCCCAGTTTTTTCTCAACGTCTACAATGGTCAAGTTGATATCTACTAGGGTATTGATTCCGTGGTACATGTGTCAATCTTCCCTAATACAAAACATATGTAATGAATTTGCTTAGGTCCTCACTTCTCTTTGTCAGTAGTTGTTAGTTCTGCGGTATTTTCCTTTTGGAGAGCAACTACTCTTGTTCATGTTTTTATCTTTGGCCGAGCATAGTTCCAGAAATGCTTTGGATTGCTTTTAATCTTATGTGCAATGGACTACCCAAGTGTCTGGACTGCCTGTCGAGTAGCTCTTGTTGTTTGGTTCCTAGCTTTCGTGTAATCTAGGTAGTCTTTTCAATCCTTTGTTCGTAGGTATTTCTTTCAAGCTCTGTGCTTTTTCCTCACTCTCTCCATTGTTTTCTTGTTCATCTATAATGGTTTGTACTCTCCTGATTCCCTTGATTTCTTCTTGGGAATTCTCTCATTCTCTGTATGTTCTACCTACTTATACGCATCTACCAGCTTTCCCCTGAGTGTACTTTCTGCAATTTGGTTTCTCAATCATCTCTCAACATTTATCGTAATTGTTCATAGTTTCCCTCCTCATATATGAACGTTTCACTGCTTTGACCTGGAACTGGTGATTGATATTGTTATGTAAATGTGATTAAACAGTGGGCACTCTTTATGAGAGGATCCTTGACATTGTTATGGTCTACCATGTCCTCTTCATTAAAAAGTTTAATAAATGTGGGACTTGGTTTAATTTTTATCACGTCGGTTCCATGGTGCGTTGTATAAGGAATGAATATATTGTCCTTTATAGAAACTGTTTATTTGTTCTGCACGCTCTCTCATTAATATTTGCATCATCCATCCAGTTCATATTCGGGTAATTGGTGTATCCCATCATTAATATGTGGGACGCGTTCATGTCGTTTAACTTGCGTATAAGTTCGCATAGCTTCTCGTTGTTGGTGTCACTGCTGTTGGAGCTGCGGTATATACATCCAACAAGTAGATTTGTGTCTTCCCCGTTTAGTTTTAGCTCCGCCCAAACACACTCCTCAAAAGATTTTCACCATTTATATTACATTCTATGGGTTTAAGTGAATTGTGCGCATACATGCATACCCCCTACCATTCTTCTCTAAGTTAGAAAAACATTTTCATATCCTTCAATGTGAAGTTCCCATGGCACAACATTGAATCTACAATTTATCGGTTTCACCTCCATTATTCCTATTAGCATTGGTTGTGACTGAGCCACGTGTGCTTTTAATTCAGGCAGTTTGTTCAATAGTCAAAATTAGCATTTGTGTATAAAAAAATTTGCTCGCAATCACTGCTGATGGTGCAGATGGTGAGAAGCTTTGTTCAACTCGTGTTTGCTGTGCGTCCTGATTCTCTCCAGTTACACGTGCTGACTGTACCTTCAGTGATTCTTTTTTTTACATTTTCTTCACCATATGTTTAATGTTTTCTATCTGTCCGTGTCTTGTCTGATAGTTCTTACTGCCTACGAAAGGACTTCTTTCTGACCACTCTGCCATTCCTTATCGTCATATCATCTTCTGCTTCTCCTGGTTACGCTTATCCAATTCCTCCTTCAGCTCTCTTCTCTTCTCTGTTTGCCATTGGGTCATGTCCGGGGCAATGTGTTTTTCCTTCAGTATCTCGTTATCATCCTTTTATTGAGATCGCCTCAGTGATTGAACTCTGTCCATGATAACCATCTTGTCGCTCTCACAGCTTAACACTACCTTTATTGTCTGAACATTTCCTTTGTTTTTATTTCCTAATCGACTGACTGGTTTTGTTTCGGTTACCAATAGCTGGATCTTTTGAAATAGTAATTCCACTTTGCGATCGTCCTCGCTTTTTCACTCCTTACTATCTTCGGTTGTTGGCTCCGCTAGCTCACATATCATCAGGTCTGCTTTGCGCATTCCCATTTCTTCCTGATCCCTTCTCAGCTGAGATATTTTTCATCCATCTTCGCTTCTATCGTTGTTTCCAGTAGCTCGACCTTCTCATTCATAGAGTCTACTTGAACCTCTATCTCGTCCTGTTTTACCTTTACAGCGCCAACCATTTTATAGACTTTACCTGCTGCGCCTTTGAATTAGTCACGTTAATGGTTAACCCTAAGTCCTTTTTTTCTCTATTACTTAGTAGTGTACCCCCAATTGTATTCGTTCCCATGTCCTGTGTGGAGGCATTTACATTTCCCAAAATTGAACAGCATTTGCCATTTTTCAGATCATTTGATCAACCTACCAAGTTCATCTTGTAAATGCAGTCTATCCACATCACGTTTAATCATTCTTAGCACTTTTGTATCATCCGCAAATATCAAATATCATCCGTTGATATATATATATATATATATTAAGAATAATATATATTAGTACTGATCGCTATGGTACGCCACTGAAAACTGATTTCCAGTTTGAAGCCTCCCCATCAATTTCTACCCATGGTCTCCTGTCAATCAGCCATTCTTCTAAACAGTTAGTTATAACATTTCCTACGCCATGGGCCTTTAATTTAAGCAGTTATCTTTGGTGTGGCACTTTGTAGAAAGCTTTCTGAAAATCTCAGTAGATGATATCTACTGGTGATCCTTCGTCTTCCCACTTAGTGATATCTTCCACACACACAAAATAGCATATCTGTTGTTACGGAATCTACGTTAATTAAACACAATGAATAAATTATAAGTGTTTATTCAATTTGTGTGAATACAGCGGACGCCATCTTTACCGGAAGTTACCAGTGTCCAACGAAAATACGAATTCGGAATTTATAAACACATTTGAAAATTAACATTTGCGACGGCCGACGGCAATACTGTAACATCCCAGGGGACACCAACTCGACAGGGATGTCGAACAAACAAAAGTCACTGAATATCATTAATGTCACAAATGTCACTGAATGTCAAGTCTCTCATTCCTCTTCATCAGGAGAACCAGCTTGGTCACCGGACGCTTCAATAGATGGCCATCTGCAAACTTGACCTCGACGACCCTCACGAGGTCATCATTCCCGACGTACGTCTTGACGACTTCGGCCATCTTCCACAGTCCACGCTTGGAGTTCTCATCCACGACAAGAACGACGTCTCTCTCAGTAAGGCTGTCGCAAGTATTGGACCATTTCTTCCGAGGGGAGAGCCTGTGAATGTTCATCATCCAACGGCGCCAGAATCCTTCAACCATTGAGGTGCAAAGTTCGCGTCGTTTTCGTGTGTTGCCGACATATTCCTCACATGGCACTTGAGGACTTGGAAGATCGTCCCTACCAAGGAGAAAATGGTTGGGAGTGATAGGCGGTTCATCGAGAGGCGACGACGACGAGGCAGTGATAGGACGACTGTTTAGGTGACCGGCGATTTGCGAAAAAACAGTCTCCCACTCAATGAAGGTTAGTTTGTCGGTTTGTACTAAGTGCTTCATGGACTTCTTCACTTCTTGTACCATGCGCTCCACTAGATCTTGATGATGCGGACCACCAGGAGGTCCAAACTTCCAATCGATCTCGAACTTCAGACCATGGTTGTAAAGTTCGTCGTGATTCAAGCGAAGATGAAGATCACGGATCTCGTTGTCAGCACCACGGAAGCACGTTGCATTGTCACTGATGATAAGAGCTGGAGCTCCTCGGATACTGATGAAACGTTCAAGGGCTTGCAGGAACGCGGATGTCGACAAGTCTTGAACACACGTCAGATGTATTGCTTGGACAACAGCACAGACGAAGACTGCACACCATCCCTTGGCAACGGTGTTTCTTGTAAGTTTCACTTGGATCGGTCCCAGGTAATCCAATATCGTCGTCTGGAAGGGAGGTGAAAAAGGCTTGATGCGGAAGTTAGGCAAATCGGCCATCTTTTGCTGTAAAGGTTTTCCTCGATGACGGTTGCAAATCTTGCAATCACGAACCACTCGTTTGCAGAGGTTCGTATCGCCAACAATCCAGTACATCTTCCTGATTTCAGCGGCAGTACTGAGATGTCCTCTGTGAAGAGCATGCCTGTGTCTGTCACGGGCGATGAGCAAACTGATGTGAGTTTTCCGCGGCAGGAGACATGGATGACGGATGTCGAAGGACAGCGGAGCGTTGCGAATACGACCTCCTACTCTGACGACTTGTTTGTCATCGGCGAATGGATTCAGCTTGGATATGTGCTTATCTTCCAGGTCAAGGTCCTTCTGAGCATATCGAATCCAGTACAGTTCAGCTTCTTTAATTCTTCGGCGTGACGGAAGTTGACAGATCTTTGATACGAATTGCTTCAACCACTGGGTCCTGGGTAAGTCTTTCAGAGACATCACCCGGGCTGTCATCATTACCAAACGAGGCCAACTGGAGAACTTTGTCGGATCGACGATAGGATTAAGCCGAGTCACATTCAACGTCAGCACTTTGGCATTGCGGATGTGAAACTTCTTTTGCTCAGCATCGTCCTTGTCAACTGGGACGTTCTTTGGAGTTGTAGGCCAGTAGACGGGAGGTAATTTCAGGAAGCCAGGTCCATCAATGACTTTCTGCAATTGACTGACATCAACACCACGGGAGACGAGATCAATGACATTCTGACCACTCGGTACGTAAGCAATGTCAATGACGGGATCAAAGTCATACGTTATTTCCCCGACTCGACTGGCCACGTACGAACGGAAGGATTTCGATTGTCCCCGAAGCCAGCTAATGGCTGTCATGCTGTCTGTCCATATCCTTTTGTAGGCGATCTCAATCCGAAGAGAATTTTCCACAGTGAGCATCATGCGACTCAGGAGAAGAATTGCCTGAAGCTCTTTACGCGGCATACTTGTCTGCTTCAACGGAGTCAATCTTGCTCGGGCGCAAACGAACGATAGCTCAGCATCATCATCTTCTTTCGCAGACCATCTCAGCCAGACTCCAATCCCCATGGCATCTTCGGAAGCATCGCTGGCTCCATGGAGGGATACTTCTGGCAATGGCGACATTCCGCGGAACTTTTCTGGGATCAGACAGCGTTCAATCTTGACGGTGCCAACATCTTTCAGGTCCTGCTTCACTCTTTCCCACATCTGAAACAAGTCACTGTCTGGACTAACTGGAGTGTCCCAATCAAGACCAAAAGTCCAGAGCTTCTGAAGCAACATCTTTGGTCGGACGAGGATTCCTGACAGCATTCCGTAGACATCGTAGTAGGATGCAGTCGTCTTGAGAATGTCGCGTTTCGTCGGAATACATTCGTTGAGGGTTACTTCTTTGACACTAAGTGTGTCCTCTACTAGGTTCCAACGTGTACCGAGTGCCATAGCGATGTCATCCTTAGGATAGTACTCGGTGTCACAAACATCTGACTTGTTCGACAACCATTTTCGGATCTTGAAGTTCCCTCTATCAAGAGCGACGGTAAGATTATGTTTCAGGCGGAGAGTGCCCTCGATCGATCTCTGGGAGTCGTTCAGATCATCCACGTAGAACTGGTTGGCGACAATACGCTGGATCTCGGAGTCGTCGGTAGCATTATTTGCAGCAACATGACGGAGAACGACAGTTGCTGCTGTAGGAGAAGGTTTGTCACCAAAGGTAACAGTGAGCAGTTCATAAACCTGAATCGGGTCATTTGGATGTTTGCGAAACACGTAACGATGGAAGCGGGCATCTTCTGTAGTGAATTTGACAGCTTGGAACATCTTACTAATGTCAGCGATCACAACCACTTCGTACTCTCTGAAGCGAAGTGCAACATCAAAGAGGTTTACATTGAGATTGTCACCTTTGGCAAAGTAGTCATTCAGACAGTGTCCTTGGTACCTAGCCTTGCCGTAGTAGACAACACGTACTGGAGTAGTAACGGAGTCTTTCATCACTGCGAAATGAGGCAAGAACCACATTTTTTTGCCCTGGCTGATGTCTCCTTCGAATTCTAAAGTCGGCACAAGACGAGCAACTCCACGGTTGAGTTGATCGTCCATCACTTTCGAGTAAACTTCCCATTCGCGAGGTTTGTTCCGGAACTGCTTCTCCAAGTTCATGAAGCGTTTGACAGCGTAATCGTTGTTGTTCGGCAAACCTTGCGGTGACTTCCTCCATGGGAGGCGAATCTGGTAGGTACCATCGGTTAGTTGGACTACGCTTTCCTTCATAGTTTGCGTCGCTGTGTGATCTTGTTCTTCAGTTACACATTTGCAGTGTCTCGGTTCCATGCCCACTCGTTCGATGCCTAAGAAATCGTCTACATCACTGATAACGGACACTTGTGTGAAGTTGACTATTGCGTTAGCAAGAATGTCCTCTGTACCACGACCTCCTTGAATGTACCATCCTAATGGGCATCTAACAGCAACTGGATCTTCGAAGTCTGTACCCATGACACGTTCTTCTGATGTGAGTATGTCACCATTCTCCACACCAAGCAAGACATCAATTTTCTCATCGTGAGCTTCAACGATATCGATGTCTTCAAGATGAGGATAGCGGCGGAGTTGTGAATTGGTGACAATCGGACTTCTCTGTTAAATGTTCCATCTAGACTTTCGAGGGTACATTCAACGACACGAAGTTTGTGGTTCACAGTATCACCTCCAACCGTTGTAAGGTTGAAATCTTGCATGTGACAAGTGTCTGACTGAGGGATGATTCCTTCACGTATCAACGATATCTGACTTCCGGTGTCGAGGAGTATCCGGACCTTGGTCTTCTTTGCACCAAAACGTATATATCCCATGACAATTGGCAGAGCACATGTGACACGTACTGCTGGATTCAACCATAGGATTTGAGTTTCTGTAGATCGGCTGAGATTTCGAAGGATGGAAGTTTTCAGCATCAGCATTCAAGGCACTGGCACTGATAGATTTCCTATCGAAGTGGTTGTAACCGTCCAGACCATACACACGTGGGCAAATCGATGAAAAGTGAGTGTTCATACCACAAGTCGGAATCTGACAGTTCGCAATGAATTGACAGTCATCATAGTTGAATGGATGTTTTCCAGCGACACAGTTGTTATGTCCACATCGGTAACATATTCCATGAGTGTTCATCAAGTCAATTTTCTCGGCTTGTGGGAGATTGCGAAACTTGTAGCAGCATTTCAAGAAGTGATTCGAGATTTGAGGATGAATCGGGCACTTCGGTGTAGACATGGTGTTATATTCCTTCCGAGTATTCACAAAGTCAGATTTCACGCCATAACCTTTTCTTCCTCTAGCTCCAGAGGACACCGTAGACTGTCCTGCACTTTTCGATTTCGGTAGAACCGGAGATTGGTTAACACATTCGATTTGCGACTTTGTCTTCTTGAGAAGAATGAGGTGGGAGTTCAACCATTTGGCTAAACCATAGATTGAGTCTTCCGACTTTCCATCAGCAACTCTTTGTAGAAATAACAGGCAGTGTTCTTCCGATAACTTTCGGCGGATTTGTGTGACCAATAGTCGACCGTTTAAGTCTTGCGTCATATGAATGCCCTCTACTTGAGTGATAAAGTTCTGGATGGCTTCAGTGAACTTTTCCATTTCAGCGAGATTGACTTTTCCTTTTGTAGCGTACGAGTTCAAGTCCTCAAGATCATGTAGCAGATTATCGACGAGGCGGTCGTCATCCCCATAGGTTTCATCAAGAATTTCCCAAGCTCAGTTGATGTTGGTACACGGCTTGATTTTCTTCCTCTCGACGGGACGTTGCATGGATTCGACTAGCTGATACAGACATTCGGTTTGGTCTAGGTGTTTAGTGAAATGAATGAAGAGTTCTTTGAACCGCTTGTAGTCACGGATGTCTCCAGAAAATGTTGGAAACTTGAGCTTTTGCATTTGGGCTGCCGGAGCTGGGGCGAGCGGCGCTGGTAAAAGTGGTATCGGTGGTAAGTCTCGGCGTAGAACACTTTCAGCTTTCTTGATGAGTTCATGGATCATAGGTATGGCTCTGTCTCTAACTTCATCAAGGTAGTTGCTTTCAATATCTGCAATTACTTGTTCTTCAAAGTCCCTTCTCTCATCAGTAGATTCATCATCTAACACTAACGCACTGCATTTCAAGGTGATAAAATGTTCGACGGCAATACTGTAACATATGTTAAGCATGACCTCGCTTTTAGAAACCCACGTCAAGGGTATAAAAACGTGGAATAATTTACCAAATAAATTGACTTAGCTTCAAAATTTAACACAATTTAAAAAAGCATTCAAGTTGTCATTACTTTCTACATATTTGTGATTTGTTAATTGAAGGTGACGTTTTGTTAAACCCATGTATTAGTAACACAAGCAAAATGATAAACAATTTATATATGAGTTGTGAATATTATTTTGAAATTTATTTATAATTCGTGTTGTATTTATTCAGTTTTTTATTTTGAGAAGGGCATAGCAACACATAAATCTATTACTTCAGCTATGTCCTTTCATCAGCAGCAGCAAACCATACTGTGCATGTATTATGTTGTTGTTGTTGTTGAATAAACGTTCATTCATTCAGATGGGTTTATCAAGTTATGTTTAAGAAGAAAATCATGTGATCGTTAATTAGACTTTCTAATAATTTGCAAAACACCAATATTAAACTCACTGTAGTTATCTGACTTGTTTATCGAACTTGTATAATGTTTGCTTCTTTCCATTCTGAAGGAACCACTCCTCTTCTAATGATAAGTTGAAAACTGTAGCAAGCGGTATGCTAAATTAATCTACAATTTATAATAGTAGTTTGTATGTGATCCAAACCACTCCAGGTGATTTATTATTCTTCATATCCCTTATGTTCTTTTCTAACATTTCCACGGTTACAATTAACTGTCCAAAATAGTCTGATTTAAGTTCCCCTTGAACTTAGCCTCTGGTACTGGCAGTGATCTAATACATTCCCTGATAAACACTGAACTAAAATAGTCATTCAGGTCTTCTGCCATTAAGAATCCCTCTGATATTATATTTCCAGCCTTTCTTTTAAAGGACTGACCTTACCCTGAACTTTCTGTTTGCTCCGAACAAAATTTATGCGCAACAACTCTTGCTGTCATGTTTTATATTACAAGCTAATTTTGGGCCATTGCTTCTCTTTGCATCTTTAATTTCAGTTGTAGCTTGGTTAGGTTTTTCTTTATGAATGTTGTAGTCTTCATCATTCCCAGTACGTAGTATATATATATATATAAATATATATATATATATATATATATACAGAGAGAGAGAGAGAGAGAGAGAGAGAGAGAGAGAGAGAGAGAGAGAGAGAGAGAGAGAGAGAGAGAGAGAGAGAGAGAGAGAGAGAGGGTGGTCATATCTCACAGCATATGTAAAGCTTGTTATGGGGCTGTTATATTGACAACTTGTACATGCACATATAACAACATATGTGTCAGTCTAGATAACGTAAACTGTTATTAATTGTTATCGAGTTTCAACAACGCGACACCAAATTGCTTTAACAATAGACTTAAGTGACTGTACACGAGTTTGCTCACACCTAAGCGCGTTTGCGGAACAATGCGAGAATAGGCAAAACTAGCTCATGTTCCAGCTCCTGTCACCGCTGTCCATCCCACGTCTTTGCATCTAATAAACATATCCATTTACTAAAAATGCGCGACACAAAAGCCTCCGCGACTGATGAATTGGGGCGCGGTTATCTGACGTAAGCGCCGCTTGAGAAGTGTCTGGTCACGTCATTTGTCGCCGTCTCCGTGTCGCTGTGGTTGTTATTGTTCGCTGCTCCATCTCTTCAAAGCTCTTCGGCTGACAAAACCATGTCGCATCTTATTGTCATTGTCTGTACAGCTGCCTGCGTAACACTCTTGTGCAGTCACTCAACGTAAGTTCTACATAATGGTCTGAACGACGTTGTTGGTTGTTAGGGGAAGGTTGGAACCTATGACAATAGAAGGAGGAACTATAAGCTGTGTTAATACTTATCAAGATTTTAATTTTGCGAGTTCTCAAGAAGCAGGTTATTCAACATACAATTGCAGGACCACTTGACTAATTAAGACAACTAACAGCACGGAAAATCGCGATTGATGTTATGTGTTGTACCATGATTGTATGCTTTTCATTGTGCCTGTTGCATTCTTTATATTTGGACCATACGTAGTGGCAGGTTTTCAAAAATAGACAATGATGGATGCATGTTCTGTCAATAACTTAAATAATTATTGGTACATTCTAGTATTATGTAAGATAAAACTCGTTTGCATCTACATTTGTAGTCAGGCACCCACAATTTGGAAACTGTGGAAGTCCCATGGGCCAGTTCATGTATCCAGTGCAACCATCACATGTGTGTAGCGTTCGAATATGGGTAGCTTATGAACATGGGTATATTACTATATTTTAAGGTTAGCGTAACATAAATTAAACTGTTTCCTGGATTCTACGCTCTCACTGATCAGATGCTAATTAAAATATCACTTGTGGAAAGCAGTGGCGCAGTCGTTAACGATTCGGATTCTCAATCGAGAGGACCCTGATTCGAATCTTGATGCAGCTGTTTCGATCATTAGGCAAATCCTTCGCCTCTACCAGTTCCAGTTCATTCAATTATCTGAACGACTATAAACAGCGGTGGGTATTCCAATTGTCTGCGGCGTGGCTGAATAGTTTCCGTTGACTTTGAGATTGAACACGTATTCCAGAGAGTAACGTTTAAAGCGCTTGGAGCATTCGTGATTACTGGATTCTTCGCTGTATAAGAACTTACCTTTACTTTTTACCTGTTTTATTTAGTTTTACATAATTAATCCTCATTGAAAATTTCCGTTGAATTTTAATATCCCCACGAAGAGGAGAAATGCGTGAAAAAAAGATTGTTTGCAACATCCGTTATGTGTCAGAATAATCAGTTATTCTAATTGCGGTTTTCACACTGACCGGAGAGCGATGTCATATAAAGAGAACAACAGTAATAAACCGGTTATTGTAAACATGGATCTAAAATCAACATCATTTACGAATATGTGATACAATAAGTAGTAAATCGTCCGAGAGGTAACTAACGATATATATTAGTATTACGGGTCTGATATTTATGCAAACGTTTGCGGATGTATAACTCGTTGCACGTATTGCATGATGTGTAGTGTAATAATTATCCTGTGAAATGCCTCGATCTATTTCATATGTAAAAGTGTTGTTATGGCTTTAAGGACCCCGTATTGTGGCTCATAGGATGTGCTGTTGGGGACCCTTTAGCCACTTCACATGTTTCCTCTAATGGTTCACATATTTGGAAATTGATATATCCCAGCTTCATAAATGCACCGGTCATATTAAAGGATATGCATACGTTGTTTATATGATGATAGTGCAACTTTAATATTAAAAACTGTATTGTTTTCAAGGCTTATCGTTGATGACATAAAAAGTGGCTCATAATTCCCAATTTATCCCTATGATACTTCTATTCTATGTATGATTGTATTATCGCATCTTTATGCCACATTTAGAGAAAAGCTAGCATTATACATTGTTTCGTAACTGGTTTTCAATTTATTTTGTATAATAATAGTCATTATGTCAGTTAAATAAACCCATAATCATATGTTTTGAAATCTTTTTTTATATTTTTGTGTTACAAAAAAATATACGTTGTGTAATTGTTTTACAACGTAGCTCATAATGAAGCCATTACGTAATTATTATCTACGCTTCATTTAGTTGGCGTATAAAATATTGCTTTATTGCACGTACATGAAGTTGTATATACAGTTACACCAAGCAATAAATAATCCAGACATTGGTATGCCATAACCCATATGTTATGAGTATACGTTTCAGATGGGCGTTTTCTCTACACAACAAGCCTCGGAACCACCAGCCAGGTCGCTGTAGACAGGTTCCGGATATCGGTAAGTTTTGGTCTGCTGCGCCTAGCTTGATACATCCATCTGCCTAGTCTGAATGGTGGGGCCGTTCTTTCGTTACATAACGAATATAATAATACGAAGACGATGGTGATGCTTAGTTTGTCACTATGGGATTAAAATCGAATTACAATGGGACTCAGATTGAATAGCCGGCGAGCTCGGGTTCTAATTCTGGGAATTTTGAACACCTCGTACTACTTTGGTTGCTCTGTGTTTTGCTTAGCAAATATGTCGAAGCGATCAGACTGTGACTCCTACTAAGGTATGTACGCTTGTCATCTTGTCATTTTGAATAATGCTTTTCATCAGTAAGATTATCTTACGATGAAGCGTACCACTGTTATTTATTGGTATATGTTGTTTCAGTACTAATTCGTAAATCACATTGACTACATCGTGGGAAGTGGAAATTAAGTACTTCATGAAATCCTATTGGCGTCGTTCCATGGTCACACAATTATTAGAGCGTGAGCTATATATGTTTGTTTCGTGATGTGTGGTATTTAGCTTTATTTTACAATGTTGTATTGTGCAACAGATAAATGCAGTTAGATGTATGTTCCGATATTGGCGTTGAAATCACCCGTGAGGATGTAGATGTCTTTCTGTGGTAGGCTCTCTAGGATGTTCTGCGAAAACGTTGACGTAATCTTTGTTATCATCACTTCTTCCATTTGTGGGAGCATAGTAGTGGGTGACGTTCATTTGAATCCGTTTCTTCTTTGTCCAGAAGGAAGCTATAATGATCCGTGGCCCATGGGCTTCCCAGCCGATCGGTGCCTTATGTGCTTGTCTGGACAGCATTACTGCTACTCCTTCTGTCCTGAATATAGCAACATCTCGCCTGTCATCAGTTGTCTCTGCCCTGAGTGGGTCCAACGTGTCTCGCTGATTCCCAATATGTTAAGGCTGTAGGTTCGCATATCTGATGCAACTTGTGAAGTATTTCTTGTCTCGAACGTGGTCCTCACATTCCATGTTCCTATGTTGATGGCGCTTCCGGTTGATAGAAGGTTGGTCGGCTTGGTGGCTTCCGATGATCCACGGCTTTCACCACACGACTTCATACTTCTTCTTGATGAAGATCATTCCTCTTCCAGGGGTGAGATTCTTTGAGCATTTGTAGACGTTTCTGTAGCACACCCTGCTTTACAGGGTGGGGTTGCTTGTGACAACTCCCCAATGACCAATTCGACTAAGCTCCCGCCGGCATAGCTCTAAGGCTCACAGTGGCTATCCAGCTCCCCGACCACGCCAACGTGGCGAGCCGACAGGCACACATTACAGGTGGTCGTACGTCTTATATATATGTTGACCCAACTACTGAGGTGACCCAATACCGAGGTTCCACTGTATACATCCTCATACACACACACACACACACACACACACACACACACACACACACACACACACACACACACACACACACACACACACACACACACACACACACACACACACACACACATACATATATATATATATATATATATATATATATATATATATAGATATGTGTGTATACAGTGGAACCTCGGTATTGGGTCACCTCAGTAGTTGGGTTAACTCACAACTGTGGTCATGCTGGGTCTGTCCCAAATAATTTCCATATTAATGAATAGGACATTTGTCCCTATAATAGGGTAACTTCACTATTCGCTAATAGTGTCAGTAACTGGGAGCAAAATGACCAGATTACCCACAGATGAATCACGCAATTATAAATAATAATAAATAATAATAAGCTCTTATATAGCGCTGCATTCAGTCCTTAGTTCCGTCCAAAGCGCTTTACAAAAAAATTCACAATTACATGTCACTCATTTAGGTAGTGAAAGCGATTTTAAAAAGGTGTGTCTTCAGCGCCGTCTTAAACGACGCAATAGTGTCACACTGTCTGACTGACTGTGGGAGATTGTTCCAAAGTACAGGGGCCGCTTTGGAGAATGCACGGTCTCCGAAAGACTTGAGGCGTGTGGTTGGTACTGTGAGCAGACCAGCAGAATTCGATCGGAGGGAGCGTGTGGGTTGATATTCAACAAGAAGCTCGGAAATGTATTGCGGTGCAAGTCCGTGGAGTGCCTTGAAGGTGATCAGGAGAATTTTAAACGTAATTCTTTCTTGGATGGGAAGCCAATGGAGAGATTTCAGGACTGGTGTTACATGCTCGTGCTTCCTTGTTCGTGTGATTAAACGAGCAGTCGTGTTCTGAATGCACTGCAGTCTACGTAGCTGCCACTTGTTAGTTCCGAACAGCAGCGAATTACAACCATCCAGTCTAGACGTTATAAATCAATGGATGATTTGTTCGGCAGCTCCTGGCGTAAGAAATGTTATGATTTTACCCACATTTCAGATTTGCAGACCAGAAGATCTACAGATGGCACTGACTTGTTGATCCATTGTAAGTCCAGCATCGAGCATGACCCCAAGATTTCTGACACATGTACTGGGGGTCACTTGGGCATCTCCAACGTTGATCTTTGTTGTTTTAGGTATCTTTCTGCGCAGCGCCTCTGATCCCGTGAACAGAACTTTAGTTTTGTCACCATTTAATTGAAGTTTGTTTCTGTCATCCAACCGTTGATGTCAGCAATGCATGTTTCCAGCTGAGATATGGCAATAGATGTGTCGGGCATCTTGAATGTTGTGTAGAGCTGCGTATCGTCAGCGTACATATGAAAATCCAAGCCATGTTGTCGGAATTTGCAACCCAGTTCACCAGCCGTGTATATGGTGAACAGTGTCGGTCCCAAGACTGACCCTTGGGGGACACCGCATGTCAGCACCGACACGTTCGAGATGGCTTCTCCAATCTTAATAGCTTGTTTTCTGTTTTCGAGATACGAGATAAACCAGTTTAGTGCTGTGCCCGAAAGGCCGATATTCTTAGACAGACGTGACACTAGCACCTGGTGGTCAATCGTGTCAAAAGCAGCAGACAAGTCAAGGAGGACTAGACACGAGACACACCGATTATCCGCAGATAAGAGTAAATCGTTCTGGATTCTCAGCAGTGCAGTCTCTGTGCTGTGGCCCTTTCTGTATGCTGACTGATTCACTTCAAATAGGTTGTGCTGTGCCATGTGACGTGACAAACGTGACGACACCACCTTCTCAATTACATTGGACAGGAAACTGAGATTATATATCGGTCGGTAGCTTGTAAGACATTCGGTATCCAGGGATGTCTTCTTAAGAAGCGGAGTCACAGGTGCAGCTTTCAAGTTAGCCGACACATCTCCTGTGGCCAGCGAGATGTTCACAATCCTGGTAATGACAGGGTCAAGTGCGTCAAGGCAATTCTTCAGCATCCATGTCGGCAGAGGATCGAGAGCGCAGGATCGAGGAGCAGATGATGTAATGATGTTTCTGATCTCATCATCAGAGGCTGGCGATAGCCTGACCCACGGATGACTTCCATCATGTTGATAAGTAGTGATCTGTGCATCACGTTGTGCTCCCGCTCGGCGATCTAGTGCACAGTGAATGCTTGCAGTTTTCTTTTGGAAGTAATTTCGGAAAACTTCAGCCAGAGCTTCTGGAGAGGCATGTGTTGGCTGTGGCGGGTCCACCCGAGTGTGCATCAATGTTTGCACAATGCCGAAAAGTTTCTTTTGGTTTGATCCAGCCTCAACAACCTTGTTGGAATAGTATCGATGTTTGTCTTGACGAAGGCAGTTATTTGCGACCGTGCACGGATGTCTGACCATCTGCCGATGAATTTCAAGTCCAGATTTCCGGCATAGACGTTCATATTTCCGACGTGTCTGTATCTCCTTGCGTAACTCTTTGTTGTACCATTTCACATCAGGTCGCACCGTGATCGTCTTCTGCCTTACAGGAGCATGTTTATCCAACAAGCCGCGCAAGATTGAGTCATACTGGCGAACGAGTCCATCCAAGTCATCAGCTGGAGTAGTGTACAGCTCTGACTGAGAAATATATGATATATATGTCACACGCACTTACATTGCGGTATAATTTGTAGCTGACTCGTTTCTTAGGAGCACAAGGTTTACAACCTTGTATCTTGAATGTCACTGCAGAGTGGTCGGGTATACACGGATTCTCAACCACGATATCACCAATGATGTCTGCTTCCGATCGCATGATTATCAGGTCTAGAGTGTGATCATGTGAATGTGTCTTTTCCATCACATGCTGATGCAGACCATGATATTCTAGGATGTGAAAGCGTACAGTCTTTGTATCATCCAACAAATCAACATGTATGTTGAAATCTCCAACAATCACCAAGTTATCATGGCCCATGCAGAAACACTGCAGAAAATCTGAGAATTCGTCCATGAACATCTATGCGCTCAGACCATTACGGGCAGATGGTGAAGGACTATAGATAACACATACCCGGAAACAGTATGATCTATACATCAGCTGAAGATACATCACATCAAACGATCTGTATGTCTTTGTGGCAAGTTGCCTCATTTCGAAAGATACACGGTAGATGACACCTACACCTCCTCCAGTTCTGTCACTACGCGGTTTGTGGTCAAATTTGTAGCCGTTTGGTGACAATAAATTTATCTCTGTCCGACTAGCATCACCCGGGCTCAGCCAGGTTTCTGTCAGTGCTAGAATATCAAGTTCGTTGTCATCAAGCAACTTGACAAGTTGATCCACTTTAGATTTCACGGACCGGACATGCAGTTATTGTAGGTCTCGCATACTTAGTTACACGAGGAGATGTTTGAATGTCCACTGCAATCAGATTGTGTAGGCAGGCTGTTTGTCAGTCACTGACCAACAGCTGTACACATAAGATTCGGAATACCTGCTTGCTACCTCTTTGTCATACTCAAAAGAACCGCCAACAATTTAAATTGCAATTAGAAGCCACGATCCTGGCATGTTTACACAGAGGCCAGTAAACTTCTGAAAACTATAACGGACACGGCACTTAAGATTCTATTTGGATGAATAAATCTCCCAGAAAATACGACAGCCCGGTCGGTTATGATGCTAACAATAAGGTGTCATTAATTGGGCTGCTTGTTTATCTAACAAAGCTGAGCTCAACTGGAGCCGTAGGTTCAGTGTGATTGACGATTTGTTAGATGTTCACTAATGTATGTGAAATGGAAGAGAGATATAAGAGATGTGTCAGGAAAGTGCTTAAATCCTGTTATTTCATGTTCTCTGTATACAATCCTATATATGCACACTGGACTTAACATTTTAGGAAAAGCAAGTACTCTCTGTAACTGTATTCACAAATAATCCAGACACTACAATATACTTTATATCAACAATGCATTTGCTTAGTATGCATTGCTATTAAATTTACATGTATCTGAGCAATTTTCCCAATTCCCATGATGCTTCAGTCCCCATAATTAGTAGTAGGATCACCTCGTTATTAGATTCACTATTGTCCAGTCCCGTGGGTGACCCTAATGCCGAGGTTCAACTATATATATATATATATATATATATCGTCTGTCTAGAGTCAAAACTGGGTAAATCCATTTTGGTCAAACAAATATTACCATTGAAAAAGAATCCTCTAACACATAGCTTAAGTCCTTTTAAGGTATATGTAGTGCATCCTAGCGAACAGATGCAAACAGACTTTTATGTTGACGCGAAGTTTTTAAAAATAAAAATAACATAAGTCCATTAGTCACGCTTTTCGCCTAAACATGCGTGGCATTGCTGGGTCATTAGAGTTTGGCCTCGGTGTCATGAGTTGAGGCCCTTTATCAGAAATGTGAGTTTACAAGTGAAATATAACGTGCCAATTAAATATCTAGTGAGTTACCTCACATGTAGACAATCAGCAAACCGACCATGCCGCTGATTAGTGAACTGGGTAGCGGCGATGCAATCACACTTCCGCATGTTGAATGCTTTGTCGATGGGCTTATCTTACCAGTTATATGGGCGTTAAATTTATCACACGTCTTGGTATCAGTTACTCTATGACAGCAGATAGTGATGAGACATGTGAGAATAACCTTGATAGTAACGACTTGACTCTGTTCAAAAACATGTGCTGTGTTTCATATTTAAGGTACTAAAGGTATATTATATTACAATGCACAGCTTGTTTAATTATGGACATGTTCTGGCCAAACGCCAAAACAATAAAGGATGTACACCAGATTTGACATTTCTCTATCATGTTTTACCATTTCCCCCATAACCAAGTATAATAAGAGGGCGTTTTGATAATACCAATTTTTATTTCATATTTTCAAAGTTTCTCAAGTCCATTTGCTGTTCAAAACAGTTTAAGTCATTGTTGGCCAAATGACTACAATAATGAAGACACAGAATAATATTGCACTAAATTTACTTAATTGCATTATCGTGCACAAATAAATAAGTCCATTGTATGGCCAAATGGCCAAAGGTAACAAATGTACACCAGCTTTAACATTGCTGTATAATTTCTGACTGCTTTCGTCATAATCAAGTGTATTAATTATTAATTTATATTACATGCAATTCACTCTAGACAGACGATATATATATGTATACACACACACTCAAACACACACACACACACATATATATATATATATATATATATATATATATATATATATATAGATAGATACACATAAATATACGCCTGTGAGTGTGTGTGTTTGTGTTGAAATCACGGTTTAATCCTACCATTGTTCGACCGTTTGTGATTGTTTGCCTCTTATTGTTTCGTCTATATGCCTTGTACCAACTCGTATTTATTTAGGTATATTTACAATCAATGTTTCATCGTTGTGTAATATCACCTAGGTGACGGAGCTGTGGACATTCAGGTGCTACCGAATGGACTGGCCTTTATCACATCAGTAAGTTATTGTGGCTGTTTTTGTTTGTTCTTTTTGCTACTACCCTTGGCGTGTCCAGAAGATGATTATCAGGAACCTGGGCGTCTGTTTCATCCGGTCAGATTTATCATTGCATCATATTTACTTGTCTAGCAAGTAAACTTCAGCATCACCACTAACTTTATAGTTTCACCTTTTGATACAACAAAACTTCAAGACGTTTGTTGTCTTTAAAATATTTAGCATCATCTTTAATCAAGCTGATCATGAACGAAGACGGAAACATGTTTTTGGGAAGAAATATATATTCCGTTAAGTTTTGTTCGATGAATATAACTGGCTTCTTTATTCTACTTAAACAATCATGGAAACACATACTATTAGTGACATAGTGAAATGTCCCACATTTATTGATTGGATCTGTTGTACGCGTACCAAATGTCGAGAAAAAAATTGTCACAATAATACAATAAACAACATACGTATTTGAAAGTGACATAATGAGCTGAAGCATATCACAAAACATGCAAACAAACGGTTAGCCGAAATATGGGGGTTTGTGAGCAATACAAATTAGAGTAAAGTTCAGCGACTGGCGAACTGGGAAGAGTAGGAATTGGTAAGGTCAAGTTTTCTACAACAATGGTGACGTCCGAGCGGTTTTTATTATGTGTCGTCAACAAGGTTAACCTATTGAACTGCTGACATAATATCTGTATTGTTGCTGTTAATTATTAACACTTTTGTCGGATGCGAAGGCCCCCAACATGCATTTTCTTTCCACTTAACATATCTTTAATCTAAGCTACTGTAACAGCAATTCCTTCATAATCAATATCAAAAAGAAAATAACATCATTTGAGTGAAATGTTGTAGAAGTAGTCGAAATACAATGATACACAATTTGGTTGACAACACATAATTAAAAAAACAATAATATCACCCTTGTTGTTGGATAGGGCATGAGCGCAAACGTTCGTGGCAACATATTTCTGTTTGACTTCAAGAAGCGCGTAGATGGGGCACACGCGCTAGACATCGTAGGGGACCTCGACAGAGCCACTTTCTCTCCTATCGGTCTAAGCATCTGGAGAGACACCAATCGCAGTAAGGCTTCTTCCAGTATAATATGTTTTCTTTCATTCTCTATGGTCATAAAATATGTCACCGTTAGCATCACTTACTCAAAATTAGTATTTGTATTATGCACTTAGTCGCACTTGTTTCTCATTTATGTTTGCTCACGTATAGTATACTTATCTAACTAATGATGTCAGGCAGAATTATCGTTGTTATAATGTATAACTTTATTTATTCGTCATGGCTTATGGTATTTCTTGTTTTCAGACTTAGTCTACATATTTGTTGTCAATAACCGTGGAAACAACACACCGACAGTGGAGAAGTTTCGTTTCGACGAGAAGGGAAGAAAATTGTACCATGTCCGAACGTACAAGGACCCAACACTCACTACGTCGGTGTTTCTAAATTATATAATCATTACTAAAAACTACCATGCAGAAATGTATACAATACTGAATAATTTTACCCGTGAACCGGTTTGATATTGGTAACCCTGAAATGGCCTTTCAGATTTAGGTTCTTGTCGTAATTCATACCTATATTATTCTGAGGCAATTTCCGATTAGAAAACTATACTGTTGATCTCAATCGATCTCTTTCTTGAACGGCGTAGACATATATTGATAATGTGTGCGGTATATCTTCGTGAATTAGATATGTAAATCAACATTAAACATGTGATAATTTTTTCATATGCTCCATTAGCCCCGCAGACATCGTGGCGATAGGAGAAGACACTTTCTACTTCGTCAACTACTACGAGTTTAACTCGCTCTTGGAATTTTGCTTTGGCATTCGCGTTGGCAACGTCGTTTTCTACGATGGCACTAGCGGACGTATTCTTCTAACGAAACTTGCCATTCCGGTTGGCATAAACGCGTCACCAAATGGCAAGTAGGTATCCCCTGTATTGTTATGTACGCCATGTCTTGATGATAAACCTGATGGTAAAAGCAATCTTGATCAAGAAGCTTTATCTCTTTCTCTAAGCGAAACGACGTATGTAACGTTTGTAAACTACAATGAATGAAATCGAAACGTTTGCGTGATATGTCTACACAATTTCACATCGATATCACGATATCGCATGCTGGGGCACGCTCCCGTTATTATATCAATCTTTGCGTTCCACCACCTGCGCCCCACTACCCCGTATATCTCTTTGAAATAGTAAGTTGATAAATGATCATTGCATGATCTGTACATGCAGCTTTGTGACCCGATGCCATTTGCAATAATATAGGTCGGTGGATATTATTGTCATAACACAACGGTCGTATATAAGGGTTAGGTGGCTGCAAAAATGCAAAAAATATTTACAAGGACGATTCTGTAGTATCCTGTCCGTGATTCCTTCATGTTTATGTAATGATCTTACGGAAGTAGAAATGTTGAATACTCTACTATGTTAAACGTTAACTAATTGACATGTATATGTCCGACTGACAGTTGCCTTTACAATATTACAGATACGTATATTTGGGGGAGTTTGGTGGGAGAAGCGTGAGTGTCTACAGCCGGGAGTCGGACAACACTTTGAGGTTGAGGCAGGTAAGATGGCGTAGGTAACTCATTGGGATCATAGGAAACGATTCCCCAAGGTGATTACGAGTTGCTATCATGCGGAAACGCAAGGAGGTATGATATTTTACTAAATTGATTAATTTCTTGGTGGTTAATATATTCCATAGTAAAAAAGAGATCAACTATTGATGGCTATGCATCGGACAAGGAAGACCACAACCACACAAAAAAGACTACTCCCGCTTATTGATTTTGTTTTATTTTTTGCGATAATAATGCACTTCTGTTCAGTTGAGATGACCGAAACAAAAACAGTTGGTACAGACACACGCACATGCACCCACCACAGATCCACACCTCACTAACACACACCTCACATATATAAATGCACACACAAACACACATACGCACACGCATACCTCACGCACACACGCACACACGCACACACGCACGCACGCACACACGCACACACTCACACACGCACACACGCACACATGCACACACTCACGCACGCACACACAAACAATAGACTGACATACTCACAGACACATACGCACGCGCAAGCACACGCAAACGCACACAGACACACACACACACACAGACACACACACGACGTCATACTTCTTCTTGGTGAAGAACATTGCTCTTCCAGGGCTGAAGTTCCTTGAGCATTTGTTGACGTTTCTGTAGCACACACTGCTTTACAGGGTGGCGTTGCTAACCCCACGCCGAAACCCCGAACCTGGAGGACAGGTGGATAGCTCTTTGTCTGACCACTCCCCTTTGACCTGTACGCCTTGGGTGACCTTCCAGGAGCTAAGCTCCCGCCAGCATAGCTCTAAGGCTTACGGCGGCTCTCTAGCCCCCCGACCACGGCAAGGTGCCGATCCGACAGGCAAACATTACAGGTGGTCGTTCGTCTTATACACACACACACACACACACACACACACACACACACACACACACACACACACACACACGCACACACACACACACACAAGCATACTTAGTTGTTTACGTGTTTCAGGTGGTTCCGTTGTGCTCGCTGGTTGACCGAATCGACGTTGACGTGGCGACGGGAGACTTGTGGGTGGGAGCGCACCCAGACGCCTACTTGATATTCAAATACTTTACGCCAACTCACACCTCTATTTCGCCGTCGCGGGTAAATACTGTTAACGTGCATCGGTATGAGTGTGCGCGAGTCTGCATGAAGCGATTACAAAACAATAAAGGTTTAGTCTGTCTGTATCAACACCCCAACTAGCTGAGCTTAGTTGTATACATGTGGCCCGGTCAACACTGACCTCGTTAGCCCTCTCCAAAACCATAAAGAGGGAAGAGTGTGGTTGGGCCCGGTTACGATGTCCGGTCCTAGTTAATACAAGGTGACACACCAGGCCCCAGTCCGTGGGTGGTTGCGTAATGAAACCTATGTATAAGCCCGTGCACATGCGCTAAGCCTGGCATCGGACTGTGACTTCAATGGAACAACAGATGATTCAGAGTGTTTCGTGTGCGGCGCAGTCACTATTGTAATGATTATAGTCCTATATATGTAAGCCGCAATAAACGTAAGTTATCTTCTTACTATGTATTACGTTCTGCGACATATGAAATAACATTAGCCCAGACATTTCATCATACTACATGCTATTTTGCAAAGAAATCCCTGCTCAAGGACCACACAGCAACAGAAAACCTCGTCACATACTAGGAGGGAGCGATCCGAAGAATCCAACACATAAAACGAGCCATCTATACAAGAAAGACCAAACACAAATCAATTGCGACGAGGGAAACATATATATCTCACGTGTACGATGACGTCATTAGACATCACAAGTATTGATGAAGTTTGCACGACAACCAGATAAAACTCTATACATCGTAATAATCGTCTTCAATATGTCAACAAGATAATGATTAAATCAAATGATCTGTCCTGAAGAATGTTCAGTAATCAAATATATCCATTGCTTATTTTAACAATCTAGTTTGAGCAGATTACATTACGCTACGTAGCACATGTCAGATGGTATGTTACAAATGGCAGCTTGTCGTTGTCTACAAACACAACGGAAAATCCAATGACTCACAGCGGCAATATGCCAATATAAACAGGATGATAGAAATATAATGTGAATGATAGTACAACAACCAATGTACAAAGACTTTGTAAATGGGATACTTGAAGGACATAAAACATGATGACATTTTACACAATGCATAATGCAAAACAGTATGTACTATGATGGACGTTTTGTCCTAATATCTTCCCATAGTCGCATAGGCTCGTGAATACATAAGTCTATGTATCATAATCATGGCTAAAATATATTTGTACATATTATTTGTATCACGATATTCTTTATCATAATTTCCACGTGCATAAATATATATGGAAGTGTCAGTGTACTCGTGCGCGTGCGTGCGTATGCTTGTTGTGTGTGTGAGAGAGAGAATATGTGTGTGTGTGTGTGTGTGTGAGTGCGCGCGCGCGTGTGTGTATGTGTGTGTGTGTGTGTGTGTGTGTGTGTGTGTGTGTGTGTGTGTGTGTGTGTGTGTGTGTGTGTGTGTGTGTGTGTGTGTGTGTGTGTGTGTGTGTGTGTGTGTGTGTGTGTGTGTGTGTGTGTGTGTGTGTGTGTGTGTGTGTGTGTGTGTGTGTGTGTGTGTGTGTGTGTGTGTGTGTGTGTGTGTGTGTGTGTGTGTGTGTGTGTGTGTGTGTGTGTGTGTGTGTGTGTTTGATGTATGATTACAAGTCCACGTGCTGTTCCTCGACGTAGGTGTTTCGACTGAAGGTGTGCGACGGTGGCTCCACGGTGCGGCACGTTGAGGAGGTGTACAACAACGATGGAAAACAAATTACTGGTTCATGTATCGCAGTTCACTACGGCCGGCACATGCTCATTGGCAGCCTCTTCAACAACATGCTTCTTTGTCATGTTCGCCAGTTATAAAAATATAATCCTTTATCATGTGTTCTATACATGAATATTGCAACATTGGAGCATTGTATGTGTATCTCCACTGATATACTTTAGTCCACTCGTTTCTCTCTACGTTCATTCGTTCCCTTGAACCATCGGCCTCCAACCTACCAATTGGTTGTGGATTGTTACAACGTTAATTATTTATAGTTACTTACTTTTCTAGTAAACTAATTGAGTAGTATGCTACCTTTTGGGCCAGAGTTACAATAGGGCCGAGTGGCTGGAGCCAAATAAACGATGTGGATAAATTGTGTGTACGTAAGTTTAATATGAATTATACTTATTATTAGTTATGGTTGGATTAAGTGATCGTTATTATTAAGGCTAGCCACATTTAGGGTTTGCTGTGATTATGTTTAGGCTTATTTAGGATTTAGCTTTTTCTATTAGCTGAACATTATTTTCGGCTGCATGTCATGCCATGGTGATAACAAATATTAAATTAATATCAACACACAGTAATGGTGAAAACAGCTGCCCATGATTTGTTGCCCAATGTGTGGATGTAAACTAGTGCATAATGGATAATGGGCCATCGTGAGCTTTGTTAAATCAAGCGTCTGATTGTTTTCGCTTTTTTTGGTGTCTTCGTTTGGAAATAAAGATGACTGGCGCCCGACATACTGTGTTATCCCTATATCTTGATGATGCTGATGTTAAGCTGTAGGTTTTTATGCGCAATCATTTCAAAAGTGTCGCTGTTAACCTTCTCCAACTTTCATGTCCGCCATTTTCACCACACCATGGGGCCGCCAGATATTCCCAGGAGTGATATCATGGGCAATGTCACCATGATATATAGGTGTGAGATATATAGGTGTGAGATCATGTCACTTCAATCGTTCTTTTCATTTTTTGTCGTGACATCTGCTCCTTAAATACATATCAAGTATTTACAAACGAGTAAGACATCTTGCTCACATCAACACCCGGTGAAAAGTGCATCGGAATGATTTCTCTATACTGATAGTCACCACAAACCTGTCGCAAACTTTTCGCGAATAAAGCTGACACCTAGCAACTGGAATCAATTGTTAAATAATAAAACATAGGTGGCTGAAGAATTAATGTCTCCCGATTAAATACGGGTGCACATCAAATGGAGAAATAAACGCGATAAAGCAGGCATGTTCTTGTGTTAGGAAAGTTAATTACAACTACTGCTGAATTAATCAATCACACTTCGTCTATATAGAGGGACTACCAGTAATGGGTTGTAACAGCAAAAGTTGGGAAGTGGTTTACTGTCAGAGAAAAGTGTTCCAGTAAGAAGTGGGCAATCATATGTAATTTATGCGTCAACAGCCATTTCACAAAGAGCGCCCAGTTGGCATTGCAGGTTGTGAATCCAATTAGTCAGCAACATTTAAATAACCCAGAAGCCTACTTACACACGCATTGATTAACTTGACTGAACTTTTCACGTACGTCTATGCATGTGCCACGTCGACATTGAGACCGGTTGATTCGGCACAGTCACAAAGTAGCGACTAAAGATTGGGGTTCGTTAACGTTGTACGACCGTCTTCGCAATAAACATCCCAGGAGAACCGACAGAACCAGCAATGACAAGGGAACATTTATCTCCTGGTCGTTCTTACCATTTTCGTTGGATTTGTTATTTCAGATACATCTTGGGTTTGTATTCATTTCTTTATTTGCAAATGTTATTGTTATATCAGGTACCAAATAACTGTCGAGTTATTTACCGTCCTATAACTGGTGGCAATACGGACTCTTGGAATTGACCTCAAGCGGACTCAGACGTGACGCCGATATATCGCGAATGATAAGCCGTATGTCCTTTTTATATGGTGTCCACCAAAACGCATAATATCGTTGACTCATAGAATTAATGGTCTCGATCTACACAAATTATACGGGCGCTGCAATAACAGCTGTCGAAATACGTCCTCTGGCAAAGCACACTGTTTCACAGACGCCAAATACAAGACGGCACTGTTATTATTGTTATTATTGTTATTGTTGTTATTGTTGTTATTGTTGTTATTTTGTTATTGTTGTTATTGTTGTTATTGTTGTTATTGTTCTTATTATGATTATTGTGATTAGTGTGATTAGTGTGATTAGTGTTATTAGTGTGATTAGTGTGATTATTGTGATTATCGTGATTATCGTGATTCTCGTGATTCTCGAAATTATCGTGTCTAACATGATTATCATGATTATCATGATTATAATAATTATCATTATTATTGTTATGGTCATTATTATTAATATTAGTATTATTATTGTTGTTATTATTGTTGCTGTTATTATTATTGTTATTATTATTGTTATTGTTGTATTATTGTTATTATAATTATTGTTATTATTATTATTTATGTCAACAGCTACGACATGCAGCTCGTCGACTGAGTGTCTCAACGGCGGAACCTGCTTCAAGAACGTCTGCTACAGCACGAACCAATACATCGGAGACCACTTCGAAACAGGTAGAGATTAGTTGTATACACTAGTAGTAGAATACACCCAGCCGTGCAACAACTTACAAAAGGCAGGAATTATCATCGTTACAATAGTTTGAACTTGTGGCGCCCCCAGGGGATTGACTGACTAACTCAGTTTCTTTACTGAAAAAAAATAATACCGTGACAACACGGATAAGTATAACTGGCTTACCTTTAAACCTGTTTGTGACGCACAATTGTTCACAGTGCCACTAAGGCAAATCGGCTCAACCTTTAAATAGCTACCTTTGTGTTTTATGTAAATGCTGCACCAATTGGTAGAACAGAGGTAAATGGTCCAAAGGAAGCGAAATAACATAGAAAGAGAAGACTGGATATCGACACTTGTTTGTATTGCCATTTAATTAAACCAGCTGAACGATCTGTTAAGAAAAGCTTATATTTAAATAACCCTACTAAATACCTTTGTGTTCTTTGAAAGGCACCAGCAATTGGTAATTCAGAGGTAAATCGTCCACGTAAACGAATGACAACAAAAAGAGGAGAATAACCAATTTCCAAACGTTGCATATATATATATTTTGACGCGTGAACATTCTAAGCGCTTGTATGTGACATGTCACAAACACATAACTGTTTGCTGCGTTCTAGTGTACAATAGACCCTGACTGTCTCCATCAAGGCAACTGTTCTGGAAACAATGCCTCATGCGAGTGCGCTATGGGCTACTTCGGTGCCAATTGTGGTACGGACGACATAATTATTATTAGCACTGCGCAGCGTTGTAATTTTTATTTATTCTGTATTGTACTTGTGCTTAATTGCTTAACCATTCAATCAAGAAAATGGCTACAACTACAAATGGCAACATGTTAGGACAAGTTACTGATCTACGTAAACTAATTCCCTAAAGGTTTGTGACAGGTAGTAAAAAATTATATCGCGTATATTTTATATATTAAATTATTAGTTCTTTATAGGCCTACACATGGATAAGAAGATGTAGGACTCGCATTATGCCACAGGTTTTCTTGTCCATTTGCCGTTTGCTTCGTAAATCTTGTTATATGAAAATTACAAATATTGTGTGAATCTGAAATGCAACAAAATGTTATATTGAATAGAAACAACGTTTGACATATCTATATTTGATATGAAAAAAAAGTAGTCACTGTCATGCACACACTAACATTAATACGGCTGTGTCTTCCTGATGCTTGTATGCGTTGGTGTACAATTGCAGAACACGAAGTCCCTGCTTTGATCATAACTTGATTGTCTACGGTTTGTTCTTTGATCAACAGGACCCACACAAGATATTCGCATGTCACCGCATCGGCAGATGTCTTGACCTATTGTGCAGACATTCTGCTCCGAGGATCATCAAGTCAGCATGACAATTCCTTCCTGACGTCCAATACTTGACATATCAACGATCAAAACACAGTTCCAGCTATACGCTGTACGTAGTCTTTGTAGGCCGGTCATATATTCTTCAAAGGTGACGCGAAGTGTATATATTTCTCTATGCGTAATTATTAATAAATTAGCATCCGCTGTTAAACGTTATTAATGTGCTTGAGTCGTTATTTAAAATAGAGAATTTACCTTTTAAGATCGAAAAGAATATCGATGTCTAACAACAGTATTACGTAACATTACAGCTACGTGACTTGTTATTGTTCTGTAATTGTACACTTTGGACTGAGATAGCACCTTGCTGGTTGAAAATCATTCAGGTATAATGTGGTTTAAGGTCAAAACACCCACTGAGCTTAAATAGCAATTTCTCACTGAGATAAGTTACACTTATAGCCTATGCATTAAGTATTGCTGTAACTTCGGAGCTTTAAGTTATAACTGAAACTGTGTAATGTGTATATTGTTTTCGCCCAAAATTATTGCCATTGATCAAACTACGAAATATTAAACAAAAATTACAGAAACGTTCAGGTTTTTATTGGAAACCTCTCTAGTGTTATATTTATGTTTTCATCAAACATTATGCGTCTGGCAGGCATTTGAATTTACACTTTCCTTAAATAACAACATGCCTGCTTTATTGCGTTTATTTCTCCGTTTGATATATATCCGTAGTTAATCAGGAGACGGTTTTTTCTTCAGCCTTTTATGGTTTATTACCCAACAATTGTTTACAGTTGCTTGGTATCAACTTTATTCGCGATCATGGCTGCGACAGGTTTGTGGTGACTATCGGTATAGAGAAATAATTCCGATTCACTGTTCACCTGGTGTTGATGTGAGCAGTACGTGTTAGCCGTTTATAAATACTTGATGCGTATGTAAGGAGCCGGTATCACCATCAAGACAATAAAAACAACGTTTGAAGTGACTTTCCTCATGGTCTCGCACTTGGGAATATCTGGCGGTCACATCGTGAGGTAAAAATGACAAACGTGAAAGTTGGAGAAGGTTAAGAGCAACTCGTTTCAAATTGTTGCACCTGAAAACCTACAACTTAACATCACCATCATTACGATATAGGGTTAATTCAATTTGACGGGCGCCATCTTTACAAATGGTGGATATTTGAATATCAGCGACGGTAAAAAGAAACCTATTTCAAATCGTCGCACTTGAATACAAATATTTTATATCGACGTCAAGGCTCTAGGTGATTGACAGTATTCAAACAATGGTGACAGTAGACAAACACGCATCTTTATTTGCAAACGAAAACACCAAAATAAACGAAAACAACCAGACGGTGAATATACCATGATAACCTAATAAGTACAAGTTTACATCCACCAAATGGGCAACAAACCACGGGCAGCTGTTTTCACCATTAAATGTTTTTGAAATTAAGCTCTTTCTCAATGACAGTTTAATATTTGTTATCACCACGGCATGACATGCAACCAGTAATATGTCCGGCTAAGAGAGAAGCCAAAGCATAAATAAGCCTAACCCTAATCACAGCTATCCCTAACTATGCCTAACCTTAACCTTTTTAATTTTTTGAATAACCTTAACAATTTAATCCGAACATCACTAATAATAATCATAATTAATTAATATTAAACTTATTTATTTGGATCCAGCCACTCGGCCCTAGTGTAACTCTGACGCCACAGGTAGCATACAACTCAATTAATTTACTGGAAAAGTAAATAACTATAAATAACTACCAATCCGTCACCAATTGGTAGGATGGAGGCCAACGGTTTAAGGGAACGAATGAACATACAGAGAAACGAGAGGACTTAAGCTTCTGAGAGGAGATACACTTACAATGCTCAAATGTTGCAATATTCATGCCTAGAACATATGCTAAAGTTTATAACTGTCGAACTTGACAAAGAAGCATCTTGTTGAAGAGGCTGCCAATGAGCATGTGCCGGCCGTAGTGAACTGCGACGTTTGAACCAGAGAATTGTTGTCCATCGTTGTAGTACACCTCCTCAACGTGCCGCACCGTGGAGCCACCGTCGCACACCTTCAGTCGAAACACCTACATCGCGGAACAGCATGTGAATTTGTAATCAGACAGTACACACACACTTACACACACACACACACACACACACACACACACACACACACACACACACACACACATACACTCACACACACACACACAACAAACACACACACGCACGCACACACACACTCACACAAACACGCACGCACACACACACACATACAACAAAAACACGCACGCACACACACACGCACGCATGCACGCACACACACACACTTACACACACAAACACACAACAAACACACGCACGCACGCACGCGGACGACCACTCTCACATTTCCGTGTATATTTCTTCACGTGACAATTATGATGAAATATACAATGTGACAAACAATGTGCACTAAAAGACCTCCGTCATGATTATGATACAAATTTCCTGTTACGTAGCAAGGTGAATGGTGTCACCTAGCGGGATAGGCCTGTAGTTTCCCTGGTGGACTTATTCATGTGCGCGTAGTGATACATAGCATAGTGATGCAGAGGGGTATAAGCAGGAGCTCAGTTCAAATATGTCTCCATTGGTCGGCATTGGTCATCAGGGTTCACGTGTTTTAGCAGAAGTTTCTATTATTAATTGCGGATTTAAGAATTTAATTTGTATATATTGGTTTATTGTGTGTGTTTTATAAATGTGTTTGTTCATATGGGATGGTTAATGTGTTGTAATGTCGTTAGGACCGAGGATAAGAATCGGAGCATCGCCACGCGTTTCTACGGATGGATTGTCGGCGTGAATATTTCGACGAACAGCTAAAATGGCTCCGATAAGACAGTCGGCCAGACAACGGGCCAGGGCGGCAGCAGCGAGTCAGGTGCATCCGTCCGTTCGTCTCGCTACAGCTGCTGCCGTGTAAATGGATTATCTACTAATTGTGGGTTTTGTAATATAAACTTAAAACGTCAATTACATATGTCGTACTGTCTATCTTTCTATGGTGTATGCCTGTGGAACTTGATATGTTTTATACTACGTGGCGCAAAGTTATCAGAAAACTGTTCAATCTACCAGTTCGCAATCATTGTAATATGGTGCCACTTTTAGCAGACTGTTTACCGGTTCAAATTATGAATCGAATGGTACGATTTATTCAAAGGTGCTTGAAATGCAGTAAGTCCAGTTTGAAAATGCTCTCTAGTCTAGTCCTTCAAGATTGTGGGTCATACATGTCTAAAAGTTTTAACTATATCATGTCCACATTCAAACTTGATGCCATGACATTCTTTAGAATGAAGTCTAATAAGTGTTATGGTATGATTCAAGACCACTACCAGGAGGGGCTGGATGATGAACTAGTATGTAGGGTCTCATTTGCAAAAGATATATTACATAATATATATAATGCGCGTAACTCTTCATGTTTAGCCGTTGATGAACACAGTACATTGATTTAGTCGAATTGTACAATTTCTTAGTACGAATAAATGTATTTTTATAGGGGTGGCGCAGCGTCGTTTCGAGGGTCGCGGCAGCCACAGTACAACAGGTGGCGAATCCACCAACGACGGTGAGCGAATCACCAACTCAGCAGGTGGCGGCACCTGGACCCCAACAGGCGCCGAGGCTGCCAGCGTCGGCTGCAACCATCCAAGGGCCAGGCATGGTGGCCCCCTTGGCCATCAGTTCAGAGCATGGTGGAGGCAGTAGCTGTCCGACCCGATGCAGGTATTTGCGAATCTGTTCTGAATCTCCCTGGAGCAACGCAGACTAGATTATCTAAGATGATTACAAATGCATTGTCTTTGCACAGTCATCTTCCCGAGAATCTACGAGTAAAAATCTGGTCAGGCGAATTTGTTGATTTGTATTCCCTCCTGCCCGAAGTCAGCTTAGTACAACCAGATATGGCCCTGACAGTACGTCGTGATGGGGATAATGGGGTCCCTGCAGTATGCTTTGCTCCAAAGCCGAAATCAGAAATCGGACATTCTACATGTGGTCGAAAGCATTTGATGTGTTCAGTTCGGTATACATGTTGAAACCTGGCAATATCATGCAGACAACTAAGCTTTTGCAGTACAGGCGTCTCATTAGGAACATGTGTAAGAGGGGAAGGAACTGGCGAGGGTATGATGAGTCGTTCCGCACGCTGAGGTCCGTAGAGGGATTTGGGGGGGGGTGAAATGCTCTCGCAGCTCTGGCTTATGTCAAGGGGGTCACTCCAGGTGATACCCCCCTTTCTTGACAGGGGACGGGTCCGCGAATGCCTGGTGACAGCCACTCTTTCAATGCAACCGCATACTGTTCCTGTAATCCCTGTCGTTTCAGGCACTTGTGCAGTCGGTGCGGTGGGTCATGCCGGGATCAGATGTGCTACGCGAAAACAGGGGCCTGGCACAAACCAGTGCGGCGGTTTTAGATCATGAACGAGTCATGCCGTCGCCAGTGTCACCTAAGAAATTGGCCCAGGTGCTGCAGGGTTACGATGAGGTTAAGAGTAACTACCTTAAAAGGGCGGGATACACGTAGATAACAAGTATTGGGCTCTCCATAAGCCAAAAGGTTTCCTTGTCCACCTGCCATCTAGAGTTAATTTTCAAGATGGCAATCTTGTTAAATCTTGTTAAATCTTACCTGGTTAATGGTTTTATAGTAGGGGTCGAAATAGGATGTCTAGGAATATCTGTTCAGAGTAATAGCAAGGTTGTCAACATGAAATCTGCATTCGAGTTCCCGCAGGTGATAGATAAGAAGTTAGCAAAGGAAAGAAAAGTTATTGCACAGGATATTAGGCCATTTCGATGTGTCACCAAGTGTTACGTCTTTTTGGGTGTCTCCTCTTGGTGTTGTAGCTAAGAAATTGCTAGGGGAGTTTCGCATGATCCATAATTTATCATACCCAGAGGGGTCTTCAGTGAATGATTATATCCCAACCGAGTTCGCCACAGTGCAGTATGCAACAATTCAATATGTAATTTCCTTCATCAAAACAGCTGAGGCATTAGTGTTTATGGCTAAAGTAGATATAGTGTCGGCTTTCCGAATTATTCCGGTAGCACCAAAAGACACACCTTTGTTAGGCTTTAGATGGAGGAATAAAAATTACATGGATGCAGTCCTCCCAATGGGTTGTTCTAGCTCATGTTCGAATGTTTCACCACAGCTTTAGAATGGATTGCAGTGAACAAGTTTGGTGCAAGTAGTTTTATCCATGTCATTGGTGATGTTTTGTTGCTCGCAGATTCAATAGAGAAATGTGAATGAGATTTGCAGTCTTTTATGGAGATGTGTAGACAGCTGAGGGTGCCGTTAGCACCAGGAAAGACAGTAGGTCCCTGTACAACAATGCAGTTTGTGGGCATTAGGCTAGATACAGTATCGATGGAGGCCCGCTTACCGGAGGTCAAGGTAGACAAAGCCAAAATGCTGTTAAGATACTTTTTGTTTAATCAAAAAGTAACCCTTAGAGAATTAAAGAGTTTATTAGGGTTACTCCACTTCATGTGTGATGTCATAAGGTTTGCTTGGGCTTTTCTTCGGAAAATGTGCGATTTAACTTTGGGAATACAAAAGCCTAATCACCACATTAGGCTAACAAGTGAGGTCAAATTAGATTAATGGTATGGTAGGATTTTCTGGAAGATTTTAATGGAAAGTCCTTTTTTTCATAGATGACGATTTTCTTAGAGGGGATTACCTCCAGTTGTTCATAGACGCCTCAGGGGGCATTGGTTATGGGGCTGTATGTGGTGCGGAATGTTTTTTTGGGGAGTGGCCCTTATCGTGGACGAATCTGAACAGCACAGTGTTGGAGTTGTACCCAACCATGGCTGCGGTAGAGATGGGGCCAGGCTTGGACATACAATAGTGTATGTTTTTTCACGGATAATGAGTCCCTGGTGTCGGTAATCAGTAAGCAAACATCTAAGGAACCGTTAGTAATGGTGTTGCTACGTAAGTTGATATTGACATGATTGCGTTATAGCAATAATTTTACAGCGCGACATGTGCCCGGCCGCGATAATACTCTAGCTGAAAAATTGTCCCGTTGTCACATAGACAAGTTCCGGGAGCTGGCCCCTTGGGCCACTCGGGTGTCCGTAAAGCAGCTGAGGAGATGTGGAACGGCACCGCTGCAGTTTCGCGAGTGGCCCAAGGGGCCAGCTCCCGGAACTTGTCTATGTGACAACGGGACAATTTTTCAGCTAGAGTATTATCGCGGCCCGGCACATGTCGCGCTGTAAAATTATTGCTATAACGCAAGCATGTCAATATCAACTTACGTAGCAACACCATTACTAACGGTTCCTTAGATGTTTGCTTACTGATTACCGACACCAGGGACTCATTATCCGTGAAAAAACATACACTATTGTATGTCCAAGCCTGGCCCCATCTCTACCGCAGCCATGGTTGGGTACATCTCCAACACTGTGCTGTTCAGATTCGTCCACGATAAGGGCCACTCCCCAAAAAAACATTCCGCACCACATACAGCCCCATAACCAATGCCCCCTGAGGCGTCTGTGAACAACTGGAGGTAATCCCCTCTAAGGAAATCGTCATCTATGAAAAAAGGACTTTCCATTAAAATCTTCCAGAAAATCCTACCATACCATTAATCTAATTTGACCTCACTTGTTAGCCTAATGTGGTGATTAGGCTTTTGTATTCCCAAAGTTAAATCGCACATTTTCCGAAGAAAAGCCCAAGCAAACCTTATGACATCACACATGAAGTGGAGTAACCCTAATAAACTCTTTAATTCTCTAAGGGTTACTTTTTGAATAAACAAAGACTTTGTAAATGGGACGTTAGAAGGACATAACACATGATGACATTTTACACAATGCATAATACAAAACAGCATGTACTATGATGGAAGTTTTGTCCTAATATCTAGTCGTATAATCTCGTGAATACATAAGTGTATGTATGCGCCCACTGTCACATACACCGTCCTATGCAAAGCAACAATGCATGTCCAGTGTAGATTGGAATAGGCCAACTTAATGATATTAAATTTATTGTTTCACATAGGTTATAACAACAGCACAAATACATCAATACATGTTCGCAGCAAGCATGCGGGTCCCAATGGTACTGCTAACCAATACCTACAAATCCTAGCAGTATAACGAACCACCACTAACTAGATCATTACACTATATTAACAATAGACACCGTATATGTGGGGGTCGCTTCGCCACCAGGTCACACAGAATCAAATGTGACCGACCCGCACCCATTAATCTGAGAACTAGCAAACAACCACTAAAACAACACATCCCTAACACCCTGCCCCTGTCAGGACACATAATAACTACTAGGATACACCCATTGTTTCTGCCCCTTTCAGAGAGATGGCCAAATCCTTACTGCTACTGTCTAAACCAACAACATTAATAACAAAAACATAAACAGCCGAAGTTTTCTATCTACCCATCATGTTATTCTAATATATCTTCTGAATGCATCCGAAGCCCATCGACCTGCCACCCTAATTTGCGCATCCGACTCCCCCCGTAATACCGCCGATGTTGCAGCCCCAATTCTAAAGCTATGACCCTTAAAAACCTTGCAACTGCGTCCGCAAAACTTGAGCAGCCGCTTGAGTGATACATCAAACTCCACACACAACATGGGTGTGCCAATTATATGTCCAAATAGAGGTGCCTGGATTGATCCCCTAGCCTGCTGGAACTCCCTCAGTAACCTACCTGGGTGGATGGATGTGCCTAACACACACCCTCCATTAATCTGCAACGATCGTGGGCCACGTCTACCACTATTCTTAAAATGCCTAAAAACATTTATCAAGTCACAATTTACTGCCACATCCTGAAACTGCAGACAGCTCTGCACCATCCTGCTTGATCGAGGCACAATTTCCCCTACCCTCATGTATGCTTTGAAAGCCAGGACCATCATGGCCCGTAGCATGACACATTTATAGTGAGAAGTGAACACTAATGGCACTGCACTAACCAACTGGGCAAGTAGCGGCAGCGTCACGGGCAACCGTACATCCGATACCGTTCTGAAATGTTGGGCCCCCGTCAAACGTTTTGAAATGATGAAATTTGTTGCTGGATCCTGAAAGCCATTTACCTTATGAAAATATGAAATTGCAGACACTGTAGAAATAATAGATGCTGGTGCCAAACCTCTGTTATGCAATTGAGCGATAAACATTATCCTCATGGATGAAGACACTGGCAAGGCTGGAATAATATTTAACGACTGCAAGAATCCTACCAGTTTTGCCCAAGCCCTCTGATACTGTGTTCGGTATGACGTTGCCAGGGATGTCTGAGTACCTCAGGGTGTGTGTTAGGCACATCCATCCACCCAGCTAGGATGCTTAGGGAGTTCCAGCAGGCTAGGGGATCAATCCAGGCACCTCTATTTGGACATATAATTGGCACACTCATGCTGTGTGTGGAGTTTGATGTATCACTCAAACGGCTGCTCAAGTTTTGCGGACGCAATTGCAAGGTTTTTAAGGGTCATAGCTTTAGAATTGGGGCTGCAACATCGGCGGTATTACGGGGGGAGTCGGATGCGCAAATTAGGGTGGCAGGTCGATGGGCTTCGGATGCATTCAGAAGATATATTAGAATAACATGATGGGTAGATAGAAAACTTCGGCTGTTTATGTTTTTGTTATTAATGATGTTGGTTTAGACAGTAGCAGTAAGGATTTGGCCATCTCTCTGACAGGGGCAGAAACAATGGGTGTATCCTAGTAGTTAGTATGTGTCCTGACAGGGGCAGGTTGTTAGGGATGTGTTGTTTTAGTGGTTGTTTGCTAGTTCTCAGATTAATGGGTGCGGGTCGGTCACATTTGATTCTGTGTGACCTGGTGGCGAAGCGACCCCCACATATACGGTGTCTATTGTTAATATAGTGTAATGATCTAGTTAGTGGTGGTTCGTTATACTGCTAGGATTTGTAGGTATTGGTTAGCGGTACCATTGGGACCCGCATGCTTGCTGCGAACATGTATTGATGTATTTGTGCTGTTGTTATAACCTATGTGAAACAATAAATTTAATATCATTAAGTTGGCCTATTCCAATCTACACTGGACATGCATTGCTGCTTTGCATAGGACGGTGTATGTGACAGTGGGCGCATACATACACTTATGTATTCACGAGATTATACGACTAGATATTAGGACAAAACTTCCATCATAGTACATGCTGTTTTGTATTATGCATAGTGTAAAATGTCATCATGTGCTATGTCCTTCTAACGTCCCATTTCCAAAGTCTTTGTACATCGGTTGTTGTACTGGCATTCACGTTATATTTATATCATCCTGTTTATGTTGGCATATTGCCGCTGTGTGTCATTGAAGTTTGTGTTGTGTTTGTACAAAACGGCAAGTTGCCAGTTGTAACATATCATCATGGCAGATCTCAGAAGCCATCATGACATTTGCTTGATACCATATGACATGTACCACTTAGCATAATGCAATCTGCTCAAATGTGAAAGTAGGTTACCCAAATGTCATATGCTGAAATTAGGTTGTTGAAATAAGCAATCGTTATATTTGATTCTTCAAAACCAGATCATTTGATTTAAGTATTATCTTTTTGACATATTCAAGACGATAATTACGCTGCATAGGGTTTCATCTGGTTGTCATGCAAACGTTATCATTACGTGTGACTTCTAATGACGTAATCGTACACGTATGACCTCGTCTCTATTGATTTGTGTTTGGTCTTTCTTACATAGATGGCCCGTTTTATGTGTCGGATTTGCCTCACTGTCTACCATTTTTACTCCTTCTTAGTCTGTGATGTGGTTTCTGTTGCTGCGCGGTCCGCCAGTGCGGATTTCTCTGCAAAATATCATGTAGTTTGATGGAATGTCTGGCGTAATGCCATTCCATATGTCACAGGATGTAATACAGAGTAAGAAGGTATCTTATGTTTATTGCGACTTACATACACTGTCTATAGGCCTACAATAATTACAACAGTGACTGCGCCACACACAGAATACTCTGAATCAGCTATGTTGTTCCGTTGGAGTCACAGTGCGACGCCCCGATAAACGCATGTGCACGGGCTCACAGTGCGACGCCCCGCTAAAATGCATGTGCACGGGCTTATACAAAGGTTCTAATGCGCAACCATACACGGACTGCGGCGTGGTGTGTCACATTGCAGTAACAAGGAACGGGCTTCGCGATCCTGCCCCACCACACCCTTCCATTGTTATGTCTTTTTGAGAGGGCTAACGAGGCCAGTGAAGACCGGGCCACCCGTATACGACTAAGCACAGCGTGGTGGAATGTTGATACAGACACACCAAACTGTTATGTCTCATAATCGCTTAATGCAGACTCGCACACACTCGTACCGATGCAGGCTGTATTTACCTGCGACGGCGAAATAGAGGTGTGAGGTGGCATCCAGTTCTTCAACATCAGGTAGGCGTCTGGTTGCGCTCCCACCCACAAGTCTCCAGTCGCCACGTCAACGTCGATTAAGGTGGCCAGCGAGCACAACGGAACCACCTGAAATACACGAACAACTATGTGTGTGGGGTGTGTGTGTGTGTGTGTGTGTGTGTGTGTGTGTGTGTGTGTATGTGTGTGTGTGTGTGTGTGTGTTTGTGTGTGTGTGTGTGTGTGTTTGTGGGGAATATAATTGATTGTGTGTGTGTATTATTGATATTGTGTGTGTGTGTGTGTATTATTGTGTGTATGATGTGTGTATATTATTATATTATTGTGTGTGTGTGTATATTATTGGGTGGGTGGTTGTGTATGAATGTGTGTGTGTTTGTTGTGTGCGTTTGTTATATGCGTTTTGTTAGTTATTGTGTGTGTTTGTGTGTGTGGGTGTGTGTATTATTATTGTGTGTATGTATTGTGTTTGTTTTGAATGTATGTGTTTGTCGTGTGTGTTTGTTGTGTGTTTGTGTGTGTATGTGTGTGTGTGTGCGTTTTGAATGTGTGTGTGCGTATGTGCATGCGTGGTGTGTGTGCGTGTGCTTGTGTATATGTGTGAGGTGTGTGTGTGCGTGTGTGTATGTGGTGTGCGTGCACGGGTGTGTTTGTGAGGAATGCGTGGTTGCGCGCGCGCGCGTGTGTGTGTGTGTGTGTTCCAACTTTTGTCCTTCGTTCAGCTCAACTGAAGAGAAATGCACTATTATTACAAACAAATAAACAAACCGATAGGGTGAATTATTTTGTTTTTTCTGATTGTATTCTTCCTCGTCCGATGCATAACCACAAACGACCATAGTCGATATCTTTGTTCGCACGGAACAAATTAACCGCAAAGAGATTATTCAATTTAGTAAAATATCACACTTGCATTTCCGCATCATAGCAACTCATAATCATCTTTGAAAATCGTTTCCTGTGATTCTGATGTGTTACACACATTATCTTACCTGCCTCAACCGCAAAGAATGGTCCGACTTCCGGCTGTAGACGTTCACGCTTCTCACACCAAACTCCGCCACGTATACGTATCTGTAATATTGTGAAGGCAATTGTCAGTCGTGCACATATGTGTCAATTACATAACGATAAACATAATAGATTATTCAACATATTTGTTTGCACCATTTCTACTTCCGCAAGACAGTTACATAAGCATGAAGGATTCACGGTCAGGATACTATAGAATCGTTCGTTTAAATATGTTGGCATTTTGTGACCACCTAATCCTAACTACGTCCGCTGTGTTACGACAATAATATCCACCGGCCCGCATTAATGCATATGTGATCGGGTCACAAAGGTGCATATCCATAATATGCTATGATTGTTTATAAACTTATTTGTTGCATTACTCGGCATTTCAAAGAGATTGATGGAGTTGTGAGATTGATACAATAATGGGGGTATGCCCCAATATGCTATACATTTGACAGATGTGACATTTTGTAGACATTTCAACAAACGTTTCGATGTCATTCCTTTTAGTTTAGAAAACGTCATTGATGTCGTTTCGCTTACAGAAAGATGTCAATCTTCCTGAACAATAATATTTTACCATCAGGTTTATCATCATGACATCGCGTACATTACAATTCAGGGGACACATACTTGCCATTTGGTGACACGTTGATGCCAATTGGAGTGGCAAGTTTCGTTAGAAGAATACGTCCGCTTCTGCCATCGTAGAAAACGACATTGCCAACGCGAATGCCAAAGCAAAATTCTAAGATCCAGTTAAACTCGTAGTAGTTGACGAAGTAGAAAGTGTCTTCTCCTGTCGCCACGATGTCGACGGGGCTAATGGGGACACACGAAAACATGATCATACAATTAAAGTTGAGTTATATATTTCAGTCCCGAAGAGACACCGCATATATACGCCGTTATAAAAAGAAATCTATTGGGAGCACAGTGCAGTTTTCTAATCGGGAATTGCCTCAGAATAGTAGTAATATGAATTACCACGTGAAGCTGATTTTGAAAGGCCATTTCAGAGTCACTAATATCAAACCGGTTCACGTGTAAAATGATTTCGTATTGTGTACATTTCTACATGTTAGTATTTAATAACGTTGATGTGGTTTAGCAACACTAACGTAGTAATTGTTGGGTCCTTGTACGTTCGAACGTGGTACAACTTTAGTCTCTTCTCGTCGAAACGAAACTTCTCCACTGTCGCTCTATTGTCTCCAGAATCATTTACAACAAATATGTAGACTAAGTCTGAAAACAAGAAATACTATAAGCCATGACGAATAAAGTAAGATATACATTATAATCACGAATATTCTGACCGACATCATTAGTTGGATAAGTGTACTGTACATGAGCGAACATAAACGAGAAACAAGTACGACTATGCGCATTTCACAAATACTGATTTTGAGTATATGGTGCTAACGGTGACATATTTTATGACCACAGACAATGAAAGAAACGTATTATATTGGTAGAAGCCTTACTGCGATTAGTATCTCTCCAGATGCTTAAACCGTGAGGAGAGAAACCGGCTCTGTCGAAGTTCCCTACTATGTCAAGCGCGTGTGCCCCATCTATGCGCTTCTTGAAGTCAAACAGAAACATGTTGCCACGAACGTTTGTGTCCAAGCCCTGTCCAACAACACGGATGCAATTATTGTTTTTCTAATTGTTTGTTGCCAAACAAAATAGTATATCATTGTATTTCGACTACTTCTACAACATTTCCCCCAAATGATGTTATTTTCGTATTGATATTGACTACGAAGGAATTGGTTTTGCTGCAGCTTTGATCAAAGTTATACTAAACGGAAAGAAAAGGCATTTTTGGGGCCTATGCGTACGCAAAAATTGTTAATAATTAACAGCTACAAGAAAAAGTATTATGTTAACAGTTTAATACATTAACCTTGTTGACGACACATAATCTAAATAGCACGGACGTCACTATTGTTGTAGAAAGCTTGACGTTACCAATTCCTACTCTTCCCAGTTCGCCAGTTGCCGAACTTTACTCTAATTTCTGTTGCTTATAAACCCATATATTTCGGCTAACCGTTCGTTTGCGTGTTTGGTGATATGGTTCAGCTGATTATGTCTCTTTCAGTTACGTATGTTGTTTTTTGTATTATTGTGACACTTTTATTTGGACATCTGGTACGCCTACAACAGATCCAGTCAATAACTATGGGACATGTCATGTCACTCTGTCAATAACAATTTGTATTTCCCTGATTTGTTAAGTAGAGTAAAGTAGCCAGCGAAATTTATCGAACACAACATAACGAAATATCCACTTTTCCCCAAAACAGGTTTCCTTCTTCGTTCGTGATCAGCTTGATTAATGATATTGTTTAATATTTTAAAGTCAACAAATGTCTACCAACCCGTGAGACTATCAAGTTAGTGGTGATGCTAAAGTATATTTGCTAGACTACTAATGATGATGCAATAACGAATCTGGACACATGAAGCAGACGCTCGTGTACCTGATAAGCACCTCCTGGGACCGCCAAGGGTAGTAGCAATCAGAACACACAAAAACAATCACAGGAACTTACTGTTGTGATAAAGGCCAGTCCATTCGGTAGCACCTGAATGTCCGCAGTGCCGTCATCTAGAGGATTTTACACAACGATGAAACATTCAATGTAAATATACCTAAATATATACGAGTTGATACAAGGCATAGCCACGAAACAAAAACAGGCAAACTATAACAAACGGTCAAAACAATGTTAAGTTTAAACCATTATAGCAACGATGAAATACAAAAATTACTTGCAATAACATTATTATGGAAACACGAGCCCAACCATTGTGTGGTATCTGTGTTCATTAACAACAATGACCATCTTTCGGATGGCGATACAGCCGACACACACACACACACACACACACACACACACACACATACACACACATATACACACATAACAACAACAGACGCTCGCACGCACGCGCACGAGTACTCACACTTCCGGTTACATTTCTGCACGTGGAAATCATCATGAAGTATATAGCGAAACAAACAATATGCATTAAAGATCTTAGCCATGACTATGATACATACACTTATGTATACACGATCCAATACCACAATGGGAAGACATTAGGACAAAACTGCCGTCACACGACATTTACATGTGTAAAATGTAATAATGTGTTATTTTCTTCTAACATTCTATTTATAAAGACGTTGTACATCGGTTGAATTAGGATTCACATTATATTTATATCATCCTGTTTGTATTAATATATTGCCGCTGTGTGTCATTGAAGTTTGTGTTGTGTTTGTGGACAACGACTAGCTGTCAATTGTAACATACCATCATGGTAGTTCGCAGAAGCCATCATGACATTTGCCTGATACCATATGACATGTGCACGTAGCGTAATGTAGTCTGCTCAAATGTAAAATTAGGTTACCCAAATATCATGTGCTGAAACTAGGTTGTTCAAATAAGCAATGGCTACATTTGATTACTGGACATTGTTCAGGACCAGATCATTTGATTTAAACATGACATTTTTAACATATTCAAATTCAACACACCACGCACACTCACACACACACAGGTATACATATATATATATATATATATATACTGTAACCTCAGTATGGGTCACGTACGGTACTACACAAAAGTGACCCTAATAGCATGGTTTCCCTAATCCTGAATATGGGGTCAGAGGCATCATGGAAATTGGGAACATTGCTCAGATTCATGTGATTTTAATAGTAATGCATATTAAGCAAATACATTGTTGACATTCAAGTAGAATTTGAATTCATTCTGTTACCTAAGATGATGAACACATTAAGTGCCGTGTCCGTTATAGTTTTCTGAAACTTACTGGCCTCTGTGTAAACATGCCAGGTTCGTGGCTTCTAATTATAATTGACATTGTTGGCGGTTCTTTTGAGTTTGACAAAATGGCAGCCAGCAGGTGTTCCGATTCTGATGCGTATAGTTGCTCGGCCGTGACTGACCCTAATTGTGGGGTTCATCTGTGTGTAATCTGGTCATGTTGTACCCCGTTACTGATATGTATATATATATATATATATATATATATATACATGTGTGTGTGTGTGTGTGTGTGTATGTGTATGTATACATAGATATATATATATGTATATATGTATATATATATGTATCTATATATATATCTATATATATATATATATATATATATGTATATATATAGATATATATATATATATATATATATATATATATATATATACATATATATATATATATATATAGATATATATATAGATACATATATATATACATATATATATATACATATATATATATATATATAGATATATATATAGATACATATATATATACATATATACATATATATCTATATATGTATACATACACATACACACACACACACACACACACACACACACACACACACACACACACACACACACACACAGTAGAACATCGGTTATGGGCCAATTTTTTTGCGGAGCGTAAATCGAATAGGCCGTTTTCACGAATATCTAATGACTATTTAACGCATCAAATCGATATGCCAATTCAATACAGTTAACATAATTAATCGATAGCTACACTGTGCGTTTCAGTTTTTCTCTAAATGATGCCATATCATATAAAATCGTCGTCGTATCAAATCTCGAGTTATGATGCCTCGACAGGTCATAAAACAACCTACCCTGTTTCTCTAACAAAAAAGTGAACAGTCATTTTTATGTTGCGAAAGCCACTTCAGTTTCTATTCCGACATCACATAATAGTTAATGTGGTTTCGTTTACGCATATTCAATATTCATGGATAATACACCAACAACATCCAACTGCATTTATCTATTGCACAATACAACAACATTGTAAAATAAATCTAAATACCACAACTTACGAATTAAACATGTATCGCTCACGCTCTAATATTTGTGTCACCATCGAACGACGCCAATAGGATTTAATGAAGTGCTTAATTTCCACTTTCCACGATGTAGTCAATGTGATTTACGAAAGAATACTGAAACAACATCTTGGAATAAATAACAATAGTACTCTTCATCGTAAGATAATCTAACTGATGAAAAGCAGTATTCAAAATAACAAGATGACAAGCGTGCATACCTTAGTAGGAGTAATCGATCCCATCGATACTCTTGCAATGTAAAACACAAAACAATCAAAAAATTAGTGCGAGGTGTTCAACATTCCCGGAATAAGAACCTGTGTTCCCCGACGATTCAATCTGAGTCCCACTGTAATTCGAATTTAAACTCGCAGTCACAAACTAAGTATCACCTTCGCCTCCTTATTATTGTATTCGTTATGTAACTGTAGAACGGTCCCAACAATCAGACTATGCTGATGGGGATATCACGGTAGCCGCAACAGACCAACACTTACTGATACCCGGAACCTGTCTACAGCGGCCTGGCTGGTGGTTGCGAGGCATGTTGTTTAGAGAAAACGCCCATCTGAAACGTAAATTCATAACATATGGGTTATAACATGCCAATGTCTGCTCATGCATTGTTTGGTGTAACTGTATATATATAACGATGAGCACTTAACCGATGTGCAATAAAGCAGTTATTTATACAGCGGCCTGGCTGGTGGTTGCGATGTTTGTTGTGTAGAGAAGACGCCCATCTTAAACATAGAATGATAACATCCGGGTTATGGCTTACCAATATCTTGCTCATGCATTGTTTCATAAATCATACTCAAACAATGAGCACTTAATCGATGTGCAATAAAGCAATACTTAATGTTATACAATTTTCTACAATTTCAAATTCATTTACACGATAATGTATAATGCTAACTTTGCTCTAAATGTGGCATAAAGGCGCGAGAAGTACAAACATACATAGAAAGAAGTATTATAGGGGAAGATTGGGGAATATATATGTATGTATGTATGTCCATTTATATGATCGTTGCATTTATGTAGCTGGGATATATAAATTTCCCAATATGTGAATATTAGTGGAAACATGTTAAGTGGCTCAATAGATCCCAACCGCATGTCCTTTGAGCCACAATATGGGGTCCTTTGAGCCATAACAACAATTTTACGTATAAAACAGATCGATGCATTTAACATGATTTTTTATTACACTTCACATCTGGCATTATATGCAACGAGTTATACATCCACGAACGTTTGCATAAATATCAGACCCGTATTACTAATCTTTATAATTAGTTCCCCTTCGGAATGTGTAATACTTATTGTAACATATATTCATACTTTAAATTGATTTGCATTGCATATTTACAGGAACCGTTTAATTAATGCTGTTCTCTCTGTAGGACATCGCTCTTCAGTCGGTCTAGAAACCCAAATTTGAATAACTGATTAATCTGACACATAACGGATGTGGCAAACAATTATTTTTTTACGCATTTCTCCTCTTCGTGGGAACATAAAAATTCAACTAACGTTTCCAATTATTAGTAATTATGTAAAACTAAGTAAAACAGGTAAAAAGTATAGGTTAGTTCTTATATAGCGAAGTATCCAGTCATCACAAATGCTCAAGGCATTTTATACTTTACTCCCTTGCAGACCTGTTCAATCGAAAACCATCTCAACGTCTGTGGACAATATTTAACCACGCCTCAGACTATTCGAATACCCACCGAGGTATATAGCTAGGTATTCGTTCATATAAATGAATGAAGTGAAACTACGTAGAGGCAAAGAACTTGCCGAATGTTCGAAAAAGCAGCACCAGGATTCGAATCAGGGTTATCTCGATTGAGTGCCCGAAGCGCTAAAGACAACGCCACTGAGTTACACAAGTGATATTTTAATTAGCAATTGATCAATGTTATAGTAGCATCCAGGAGACGGTTTATTTGATGTCACGCTAACCTTATTGTATCATAATATACCCATATTCAAACGCTACAAATATGCCTTATGGAAGGCAAACACATGTGATGGTTGCACGGGACGCAAGAACCGGCCCATCGGACTCCACAGTTTTCAGCTAGTGGGTGCCTGACCACAAATGTAGATGTAAAATTAACTTCATCATACATAAGACTACAATGTAACAACGCTTATTTCAGTTATTGACCGAACATGCATCGCTTATTGTCAATAAACTATTATCGAAAACCTGCCACTACGTATGGTCCATGTAAAAAGAATAAAATTAAGACACGATCAAAATGCGTATAATCATGGTACAACACATAGCATCAATCGCGATTTTACGCGCCTTTAGTTGTCGTAATTATTCAAGTGGTCTTGCAATTGTAAGTTGCATGGCCTTATTCTAGAGAATTCGCAACATTTAAATCCTGAAAAATCTTAACACAGCTTAAAGTTTCTCTACTTTCATAGGTCCCGACCTTCCCCTAACAACCAACAACATCGTTCAGACCGTGATGTAGAACTTACGTTGAGTGACTGCACAAGAGTGTTACGTAGGCAGCTGTACAGACAACGACAATAAGTCGCGGCATGGTTGTGTCGGCCGAAGAGCTTTGGTGAGACGGAGCAGCGAACTTAAACAACCACAGCAACACAGAGACGGCGACGAATGACGTGACCAGACACTTCTCAAGCGGCGCTTACGTCAGATAACCACGCCCCACTTCATCAGTCGCGGGAGGCTTTTTGTGTCGCGCGTTTTCAGTAAATGTAGACGTTTATTGTTTGCAAAGATGAGGGATGGGCAGTGGTGACATGAGCTGGTGTGTGTGTGCGTGTGTGTGCGCGCGTGCGTGCGCACGTGCGTGTGTGTATGTATGTGTGTGTGTGTTTGTGTGTGTGTGTATGTATGTGTGTGTGTGCGTGTGTATATGTGTGTGTGTGTGTGCGTGCATTGGTGTGTGAATATGTGTGTGTCGTGTGTGAGGGGAAGCCAACGTAATAATTACAGTAGTAATAATACCAATAATAAAGTAACGTCTTTTGCGCCTAAGTCCTCGGAATCCAAGCACAGAGACGTACCAAAACAAAAGGGTTAGTCAATCTCAAAATAGACAAGCAGTATTAAAGTTGCTGACAGATGGGTGGATACATATTCTGAGCTGATTTCAGAAGCAATTAGTATTATAATTAGATCAAAAAACGTAAATTTGTGTATCATCTGCATAATGGTTGTGACTCAAATTATGACTCAACGCATTTGAGCTCAGTTGTTCATGGAGTTGTGTAGGAAGTGACACAAAAAGAACACTGAGGAAGACTATATGAAAAAAGAGTGTTCATCAAACACAATCCACAATCTTCAACGTTCTGGTGTCTCCATGCTAGATATGATTAAAAAACAACTAATAATTTGCTGATAATTTGCCTAATCAGTTGTGTCAAAGGCATCAGATATATCAAGTAAAGTAAGTGCAACGATTTTACCTTTGTCCATATTTAGAGTTGCACCAATTTCATACGTTTTTGCCATTACACACTATATGTGAGACTATACAGATTCATGAATGCAATATGGCTCCATTAATGCAACATGGCTGCCAAAAAATTGACAACCATATTGTGTGCATTAACTTATCTAACACTGTAAAAAAATACATTTGCAAAATTCCATGTGAAATTTACACGAATTGATACAGAGGCATATACTAAGCAGGATCATGACATCAATTCATAAGGGTATGAACCATAAGTCATCTATAGTAAGCAGCTTTGTTAAATCGCGTATTGAAGATGGAGGATCGGGAAGATATGATTCAAGCATTAATGCATGTATTGCAACGCGTGCGTATCATATCTTAAAATCAGTTTGATGAATAACTCTTAGCGCATATGCCAGATGGTAATTGAAGTACAAATCACGTGCTAAACGCATTGATCTATTTTAAATGTACATTGTTGTTATAACTCAATGGGCCCCACATCGTGGCTCAATGGATCCCATGCATGAGTCCCTTGAGCCATTTGAAATGCACCCATTCATTTTCATACATTTATAATTTGGTATATCCCAGCCTCACATTTCACGACGACCTTCTTGGATGATATGTACGTGTAAACGGTAGTGCAAATATAATGCGAAGAAATGTATTAATGTTGGGTGTATTGTTGAAAACATGAAAATGGCTCATAGGTGACAACCTTCCTCAAAACAACATTAGATACATTTGTACTTACATCTGAGGCAATTTTTTTGAAAAACTAGCATTATACTGTATAACTGTTATTCGATTTAATTCGTATGTCGATCATGATTTAAGTTTAGTAAAACCAACAGTCATATGTTTTAATAGCGTGGAATAATTCGAAATTGAAATTTAATGTGTTTTATCGAAAATTATGGAAATCAGAAATGCATCCCATCTATGTATGCACAATTACAACAAACAACGTATGAGCCGTACATTATTATGCCATAGGTCCATATGTTATATGCTTTTACGTTTTTAGATGGACTAGTCTAGTCGGAACAGGGGGGTATCGGCGTCTCTAGATCGGAAACAATGCGTTGAAAACGATGAGTTATGTAAAAAAAAGTCGTACGGATGTCCCACGTATCATTTTTATGCAAATCAGTGCCGCCATTACCAAAAAAATCGAAAAATCTATGTTTCACTATATATCAGCCAATATTGCAGATAACTGAACAAATAAGGTGACTAGACACATGTTTTGAGGGTGAAAGATCATAATAAAACTATTCTTGACGTGACCACACGTGTCCGTGGCATACACGTATGCAAATTCGTGCTGCCATTGCCGAAAAATTGATTTAAAAAATATAGGTATTGCAGATAAGTTGAGAGAAGGTTTTTTAGGGGTTTGTGAGGGGAATAATTTCAAAAATGGTGTTATTTTAATGTTTGGTATTAGTATTAATATTAATGGTGACTTCTATTTCCCATTCCAGACAAACGATGGTGGTAGAAGTGGACATTAAGCCATCATGCCCAAAAGAAAAAGTGACCGGAGAGCAGATCCTGCAGCCCCCAAACACTCTCCGCATACATGCATCCTTCATGTGCTATCCATGTCTGATCGTGGTCGTTTTACACCCCTCAGTGAAATCAAAGGATCTGCAAGTTCACGACAATACCCTCGACATTCGACGTAATCGCCCCCTAGCGAGTATAAAATAACCAGTTCGTGTGTCGCCTCTAGCGTGGCGTATTTATGCAACTGTTTTATTGGCAATTATAACGTGAACGAAGACGAATAAGAACACGCCAATTAGTTGTTCGTAATATTCCTTTCTAATATTAGGTTTTATTTACTTATCATTACAAAGATGTTCAAACGTATGAATGTGTTGCAGTTTTGAACGTTAATGTTTCTTAATTTATATATAATAACGACACGAAATATCCTGTGAATGTGTTTAATTCGAGACAAAACATTGTACTATATGTTGAAAAGAACCATTTGGTTTTTTGCCGAAATCACTCAGAACTCAGAATTCAGAATCATTTTATTTAACCAATGTATAAAAAACGTATTAAACGAAATTACTTACGTAATATGTATGGTCGGGAGACTCCTATTAAGATATATAATATCGTAAGCACAGGAGCCGCCCCATCAATGTAAACAGCACTAAATTTTACATGAAACGATCAGAATAATGTATGACTTAAAATGATAGTTGAGGATTACTCAACGTATCAATATACATCCGTATGTACAATTACACGTTATATGTACTCGTGTATTGACATACATACAGACACATAAATATACAAAATATCAAAATGTGTTATGAATTACAAATATAACAACTGTGAACACTACAACTACAACATGATTTGAAATAAAGTAATTATTTGTGTATGTCAACAAACCATGTACATAGTGGGTCTTATTATTCGTAAGGCTTTTTTATGTAGTTTGAAAATTCCATGTGCTTGATGACCCCATAAAAATAAGCCGTAATTAATATGAGGGAGAATAAGAGAATTGCACATAATAACTAATGCATTAAATGGTAAAAAGTGTTTTAGTTTATTTTATATTCCTATTGTTTTATATATTTTGCTAGCTATTTTGTTTTGTATGACTCTCTCTGCCTGTTTAAATGGTTATTTATCGTGATGCCTAAAAAATTGAAATCATTTACATTAAATTGAAATCATTTACACATTCAATGTATGCCACATCCATTTCTAACACATGGTATTCTATTGTCTTTTGAGGGATACGACAAATCACCAGTGTAGTCTTGTGTCCATTGAGTTAAAGTTGATTAACTTTCAGCCAATTGCTAATTTTTGTTAATTCTGTGTTTTTATTTTCACTTAACATTTTATCTTATGAATTTTTAATGTATTTAGTGTACTGCAAAGGGTGTGTCATGAGCTTATGCTATCAATTTTAAAAGATAACTAGAAAGTGCTATATGATTGATGTTTATTATAAATAAAAGTGGTCGTAAAATTGAACCTTTGGGGACATTTGTGTGTATGACTATTTCCTTTGATTTAATATTTTCAATTACTACATACTGTTGGCGATTTTGTAAATAATTCTTACAAATATCAAGTGCTTTGTTGTTACATTCAAAGTAATTTCAATTAAATAGCAGTACATTGTGATCAATTGTACTTTTGGTAGATCGAGGTATTTATTTATCGGAGTAGCCGATTTGTCAAGTTGTTGTGTAATTCTGTTTATAATTTCGAATGTTGCAAGTTCAGTAGAATGTTTATTTCTAAAAACCATATTGGTTGTTGTAGTATAACGTTTTAGAGTGGAAGTATTCATGGATTTGATCAAAAACCCTTTCAATATTTTTGAATTCACTGGCAGACTAGAAATAGGGCGATAATTGTTAAGATCAGAAACATCACCTCTTTTAAAAAGGTTATGACTTTTGCAATTTTTTATTTGTCTGGAAACAAATCATTTTTTAAATAACTTTTAGTAATTTAGTTAATATACCATATCTTTACAGCTAGATTTTGGAGGTAAGCTATCAATTATGTTAACAGTAGTAACTATGTCAATGGGATTAAATTAAAGGTTGGGTTTTTCAAGTAGTCTTTGCATGATTTACTTCTACTTGAAGTTATTTTAGAGGCTAGAGTAGGAACGGTATTAGTAAAAACGTGTTAAATCTATTTGAAATAATAAATATGTCGCTAATCGTTTTCCTGTCGACTTTGACACAATCTGGAAATTGTACTTTTTGTGGATTTTTTTGTGAATAATTTATTTAATTAAAAACCACACCTTCTTAACACCATGTTTACGGTTTTTTAAACTGGATTGAACATGTATTTACTTGGCTAACGTTATATTTCTTTTTTAAGAATGATATTATAAGTATGCAGGTTAGCTTTGAATCTACGATACTGCTCTGTATTTACGGGAGTTTGTTTTATTCTCGCATTCAATTTATTTATAAACTTGTTGAATTTAATTAATTTAATAGGTAGGAATTTATCCATACCTGCAGTACCGATTTCATCGACGATATCGTAGTTTTCATTGGGATCTGTAATAGTATCCTTGTTAAGTTTACCATAAATATTTGAGTTTATTATTTCACTTTGAAATTTGTTGAGTAAGTCTGGATTTTGTTGTTTTATTCGTACACATTTTGGAGTAGCATTAGTGGTCACAACATTGTCCAGACTAAGAAAGAATGGTAAGTGATCACAAATATTGCTTACTAAAATACAGCAGAGGATTTGAAGAATCCTTCTGACAAATTGCATAACAATTATCAATGAGTGTTTCGTGATGTTCTGAAAGTCGTGTTGCTAATGTAATTTTAAGGAAGAAACCATGTGAAACGATTGCATCAAAATATTCACATTTCATTTTTTTCGCTAATTTTAAGCAAACGAATAGTGTAATCTCCTGCAATTATTATTTAATTTTTGTATTTTTGAAAATCTACTAAACTTTATGTACATTCTTCTCTAAATATTATGTAGTTTTCAATTATAACTTTAGGTGGTCTATACATATTTCGAAGAATTATTTTTTTCTTCATGGCACAACATGTTATTTCTATAAATATGCCTTCCCAAGTGTCTGTAATAACATGATATTTACATATTTGTAATTGTGTTTATGATTGAGATAGATTGCCAGGCCAGCATGTTCACTAAAAAATTTGCCATGGTTTATTAATGAATAGCCATCTATTTGAATAGAGGAGTGTCAGCTTCACCGAGCCATGTTTCCTGTATACATAGAGCACTAATCTCACAGCCACTGCTTATGGGTGTCTCTAACTTTATTTTAATTTCATTATTTTTTGCATTTAAATTCTGAAAATTTAGGTTGAGAACGATTAATTGACTTTGTTTGTTGGTGGTTTATTAAATTGTCATCATCAAAGTATAGTGAATGTTGCATTGGTTCGATATCCCCATCTTCATTCATTTATTCTGTTTTTTAATATGTGATAGATACATTTTTCTCTACACCGCCAAACTGCTCTACGAAAATATTGTTATCAATCATATTTGATAAAAAAAATAATGTTCTGTGTATGTATAGGACTCATCATATAAACATGTACTAGTCGTGGTGAAAGAGTTGCATAATCTATGCCACGGGCAAAATACAAGGACAATTTCTAAAAGAGAACATTACGAATATTTCGCATACATGTAGAACACAACGTTCTTATAGCATAAGCACAACATGTGTGGACATAAATTAAGATACATGCATTGCCCCCACATGAATATAGAATGTGAATAAAATATGCATATTGAGCAGAACACAAAATTATAATTGTGTCAACACTAAACGTCGAGAAAATACGCACTGTCTCAAAAATAAAAATGTTTTTTGACTAACGCTAAAAATAGTGAAAATACGATGTATAACCATTGCCCTCCCCAAAAAAGGAAACAATGGGAGAACTGTTTGTAGAAAACACATCGTATACAGCTATAATACGACGCAATTAGCTTTAAATGAACGCATGTTATTAAAAAAGATATGGCATTTACCTTTCTTTGTTTGTAATTTTTTTAAATTTATGTTTCTCCAGTCACCTACATTCTGACTCACGAAGCATTTGATATATCCGCTAATCATGGTCATTGTTTAACACATGAAATAGACAACATGAGTCCGGAGTGATTAAGTCATGTAGAATACCATTCGCTTGATCTAGTCTGCATCCCATCCAATCTTAAACAAGTCATCCGGATTGGCAAGCGTAACTTGCTTCTCGTGGCCGCTCACTATCGCCATACAGTGAATGCGGCGTCATGCGTGAATGCATATTTCACCGACACTTCGTTCTTTACTTCACGCAATAGTATGATTCGGATGGATGTCAGATTTTTATGTTTTCTCTCCTGCTGTATTGTTCCATTGCTTTGATTTGGCATTTTTGTTGTTGAAGTTCTTTTATTAAACTGCCTACATAGTCGATGAGTTTTTGCATAAATTCAGCTAGCTCTTGTTTAAGTTCCTCCATTAGAATTGCTGCAGTTTCTGAGAGAGCTGCGGTAACCGCCGAAGTCGCCGAGTTGATGATGATCGGTTCTATTGACGCAACGATTTGAGTCACAATGTCATTGACAGCGGACGCTCCTATGTTTGATGTATCGGTCTCGCAGCTTTTTTCCGTTTGCCATTAGTGCTCTTTTTTTGCGTCTGGTGTTTCCAGCGATCGCCCTTGCAACCGCTTCCGCAACCTATAAAGTGTAATATAGCTTTACCTCCGTGCGTATTCCATACCCACGATACATAGTCAAAGTTAATCTCTATTCGTGTATATATTTTATAATAATATAGTGTTATTGTAAGTTAATGGTGAACACCACAAAGTTATGAATAGATAGCCCACCCACCCTACACTGTAATATGTGTGTCAACATTCGGAAAGGATTTCATGATGTGTAGTATTGCCACTTGCATTGATATGGGTAATAAACACGATTGAAGAATAATTACTGATACAACATCTACCAATGAATGATGGTGATATGTTGCAAGAGATAATTCAAGATAATAATAATAGCATGCACATTTACCAAAACAACTAGATGACAAGCATAATTTGCGATAATTAAGCAAACATGCAATTTAATCTAGAATCGTAAGCAGTACCATCATTTATCTACGTCACTTTCAGCACAGCTATTTGTCAGCATAAATAATAAAAGGGACAATTCGTCCATATTATAATAACATCGTTACTTGGCAAATAAAAATTAGCAAAAGCACGGTTTCTATAATACAATTATTTCAGCAATGAAATTGCTAGTATCTCGTATAAAACATTACATGTTATAAAACAATTGTTGGTGGATAAAAACATACCCGTGTGATAATGTTTTGTTGCTACCGCCTGCCAGCCACACCCAGTCATTATAATTACCAGACACATTATAATACGTTTTACATTAACAAAGTATATTATTATGTTACTGGTATACCTATCATATTGCACTTTTTATAACAAGTTATGGTGAAAAAACATTCACATGTGATATTGTTTTGTTGGTCAAGCCTGCCAGCCACATGCGGCTAATATCATTACCAGACACGACATAATAGGTATTATATTCACATTATATAGAGTTTTATTCCCACCGCAATTCGACAATGGATAGACAATATACAATTTTGAAACACTGCTTGTTAATGGTGACTCGTTGTTCGTAGCTTTATGAATAATGTTCTTGAACTGTTGCTTTTTGTTTCCAATAATGGTAAATTATCTAATGACATTGATAACATCACCGGGCGTAAGATGCGCTACCCCCACCACTTTCCAAGTACATTATGCCATACTACGTACGCATTGGCGCACCATAGTAAGAGCACCAATTTTGTTTAATAATGTGCACCTTACCGTCGTCTTAACATTACCAAAATCTACCAAGAACATATTATAATCTTCCCAGAATTTAACTGTGTCAACACCGACTAAGGTATCTTTATTAACTGTGGATATAAGATAATGATGGCACAAATATACACCTTCCTGAATAATCTATAAATCGATATCGTTAAAAAAATGTCATTGTTACAACTACGACTTATAAAACAAGATACCTTCTTCAATATGGCTGCCGTAGCTTAACGCACGTCAAACGGGGAGGAGGTAATTGTCGTATTTTGTCGATATTAGAATAGATATGCGCTCATCCCGACAGTGGCATCAAGCTCTGGATGACATATGCAAGTGATCTAGTGAGATAAGGTTTCCCGCTGCCCCAGGATGGAGACGGATTCGAACATGATCGGCGGGTCCATCAAACTCAAATTGCTGGCGCGGTGAGCCTCCATACTGGACACGCTGGACACGCCACAGTGAACACATCGAAGATGATACACCCATCGGACGAAAAACACACGACAGCAGGACAACATGCCAAGATCTCGAAAGAGCTCGACAGAGGCAACTCGTTTAGAAGATACTGACACTGAACTTTTTAAAATAACATTAATTGAAATCGTTAGTGATAATGAAGTGATAAAACAGTTGAAACGCGCATTGTTTCCCAAAGAAATCGCTGATAAACTCGACCATTTATCAGCTCAAATCCAGCTACTAAAACAAGCCGTGAAAGAGAAAGATGAAAAAATCACAGAAATAGAAACAAGAGTTGTGTTGTTAGAATCGAGAAATGACAATAAATTCCAACATTCTCGAAGATCTTATTTGAGAATAGAAAGAATATCCGAGTATGTGGGTGCTGCCAAAATTGAAAATGCGATCCTTGACATTGTAAATAACAAAATAAAGTTAAGCCCAGTCCTAAAACGAGATTGAGAGCGCGCACAGACTTGGTCGCCCCAAAACGGATGGTGGACGACCACGTACTACCATTGTCAGATTTAACGGTGAACGGCGGAGAAACGCTATCTACAGGGCCAGAAACAACGTAAAAGACCATGATAAAACTGTGGATCGAAACCTTTCTTTATTCGTAAATGAAGACCTTACGAAGACTCGTTCGGAGCTGCTGTACGAACACCGAAAACAAAAGAAGGATGTACAGATTATGGACTGTTGGTCCTTTAATGGGAACATACTATGTAAAAACAAACAAGGTGTGGTCCACCCAATACGATGTAAGCAAGACGCATGTCTCAAGGTACGCCGCACTTGTTGTTTGTGTTACGCAAGAGCACACGCAGTCGCCGTCACCGAATACAAAAGGGGAAACATGTCTCAAGGTGTGCCGTCCGACGAGCATTGACACTTGTATCGCGTCGACTTAGCGAACATTCCTGAAACACTGCTGACAAATGGACATCATTGAACTGTTAAGCAAGAGAGGGTAGACCACAGAGACTATGTATAACAATGTCAATGTATTGCAATGTCAATGTTTGTTTTGTGGTAGTTATTGTGTTCATATGCGATCGGAGATTCTCATGAAAACAACATATCATGGTACTATCGCAATGTTATTCTTAAAGTGCGCTGTGAATATTTTTAATTCTTTTTATCTTATTTTATTTTTAGAATTATTTTATAATTACAATTATTTTATAATTACAGTTTCTTTGAGGTAAATAATTTTCTCGCTGTGTCTTGTTGGACATATGCAAATGATATTTTTATACACTTTTTGTCCATATTATGCAAACCTGTAAATCAAATGGCTTTTGAATTATTTCTATCATATTTATGAGTTATTCATAACAATAGTTTAAGTCACGTATTATATGTAAGTGATACTGAAATCAATGAATTACAAATTATACGTCGCTCGGCTTATTATGATTTTGATAAGTTTATTGATTTCGCTAAGAAAAACACAGTTCATTTTAGTATTCTAAGAAGAAACATACAATCCATAAATAAAAAATTTAGTGAACCAGAAGCATGTAAGCAATTAAATTATGTACATTTTAAATTCAGTGTAATATCTTTACAAGAGTCATGGAGAGCGGAAGGCGAAGATTTTTCTCAATTTGTGCTACATGGTTATACCATGGCTATAACCCAGGGTAAAAGTTCCAGCAATAAAGGAGGTTTAAACATATATATTGATAATCAATATAAAGCAGAAGTGATTATGAACCTTAATACATATAAACATTGGGAAGTCTTGATAATTAAAGTAAATGGTGGCAACATGTCAAAAACATTAACTATTGGGAACATATATAGACCACCAACAACATGTAATGAAGAGATAAATGCCTTTATAAATGAATTTTCATCAGTTGTAGCATCATTGGAAAAATATAATCATCAATTAATTATGGCAGGAGACTTTAATATTAATTTACTCAAAATAAATGAAAATGATATCTACAACTGTTTTGATACCTTAACTTCACACAGCCTTTACCCCCAAATAACTCTCCCAACCAGATTTACGAGATCAAACAGAATGCTGATAAACAACTTTTTCTGCAAACTTGGTAAAGCTGTTTTAGAAAGTACGGCAGGTATATTAACTAAAATATTTTCTGAGCATCAGCCATACTTCATAATTTTAGATATTACCCAAAAGAGAGAACCTCCTCCCAAATATTTAAGATAAATATTTTAAGCAAACAGCCAATGCAGAACGTTAGACATGAAATTAAAGCAGATAAAATATACAATAAACTTAATAAAGCTTCAAATGCTAATCCAATTAAATTATGATATCATGTGTAAATAAATAATGAGGTCTAAAAATAAACACATTCCAAGCAAATTAGGAAAATTTGATAAATATAAACATAACAAATTTACATGGATCACTCAGGGTTTGCTCAAGTCAATCAGATACCGAGATAATCTCTATAAACAATTGAAATTAACCAATCCAAATTCATCAAATTATGAAGCAATTAGCAGTAACCTTAAAACGTATAATGGAATTCTAAAGACAAACATTCGTGCAGCAAAACAAAGTTATACACGGAAAACACTAAATCACTTCCTCCCTAATAAAAAAAACCCAGAATAAATTTCCAACATTCTTTAAAGAAAATTATGAAAAATTAACGGATAAACAAGCAATCGCTAATAAATTTAATATGTTTTTTTTTTACAAACATTGCTCAGATTATTGCAAATGATATTAACTGATGGTACTAAAAACTATAGTTATTATTTAAATAAAAGTATAAATACTGTATTTCGATTTCATAACATTGATGAGGAAACTGTAAAGAAAACTATACAAAGTGTTCCAACAAAAATAGTTGTGGAATTGATGGTATTTCTTCTGAATTATTAAAAATAATTGAACCCACAATAATTAAATCAATAACTGTATTAATAAATCAAGTGTTAAAAACGCGACTTTTTCCTGATGAACTAAAATTTGCCAAAGTAATTCCTAGTTTTAAGAAAGGTGATCCTTCAAAAATTATAAGCCCATTTATTTACTTCCAACGATTGCCAAAGTAATAGAGAAAATGATTTTTACACAATTATCATCACATTTTAATGACAGAAACCTACTTTTTGAAAATCAATACGGCTCTAGACCCAGTCAGTCAAACTGAATTTGCTGCATTAAAATTAGTAGATATAATTATGACGCAAATGAATAAAAATGATGTTCAAATTAACATATTCCTCGATCTTTCTAAATCTGTTGACACTATTGACCACACCATTTTATTAAGTAAATTGAGATATTACGGCATTGGTGATGCAGCTCAAAAGTTATTTAAATAATTGTAAATACTATATCGAAATTGAAGAAAAAAATTATGCAAATTGTTACAAAATGGACGAAAACTACTATTTACGTATATGCACAGATTTGATTATATCAGCCGAAATGTAAGATATAAACATATGTTAAAAAAAGATTTTAAAAAGTATTAATAATTGGTTATAACTGCCGTGGCTGCCATGATAACGACAGCATGTCTTAGTGGGAGCCACTGACCTCCTTGTGCTTTAATAACTTATTATTTCTACCTTTAAGAAATGGTGTATAATATATATGATATTTATTTTATTTGTGGCAGTGCATATACCTGACATTTTTATTGTGTTATTATTGTGTTATATTTTTTGGGTCAAAATAAACTTATTGTTCTTGTCCTTGTTCTTGTTCTTGTTCATGTTCTTGTTCTTGTTCTTGTTCTTGTTCTTGTTCTTGTTCATGTTCTTGTTCTTGTTCTTGTTCTTGTTCTTGTCCTTGTTCTTGTTCTTGTTCTTGTTCTTGTTCTTGTTCTTGTTCTTGTTCATGTTCATGTTCTTGTTCTTGTTCTATTCTTAGCACCGTTAAAGTTTACATAGTATTTGTCTGCTCATTTTTCACCAGATCTTGATTAATACTCTCGAGTCCAGACATTTTAAGTGTTAGCAATGTAATGTCGTCTGTATATCAGAACCTGCTCATCAGCACGACTACTGCCCTGCTCGCTAGCGCTGCGTGTGATCACCTCTTCAGTCCTGCTGGGCGCACATTCACGACTTCGAGAACACGCATGGGGCGGACATTTTGAGGCCCACTCATGCTGAAGCCAAACACGTCGTATGTTGTGTGAACTTGTGTCAACTGTGCTAATCTGACTACCCTAATATTACTATGTTCTTTACTCAATGTTTTTTCATTTTTTATCACTATTTAGTAGGGAGCAGCACATGTAAACAGAGTAGCACTAAGGTTACGTAAGTTCGCAATGTTATTTGTGTTTTTAAAGATGTGGCAGGTCTTGTATATCAAATATTAAAACTTTGTTTTCTTGTTATCTCTTAAATGGTAGTACTTTTGATTATCTTGAATTGAGAAAACAAACGGAGGCAAACATGATTTGGCTTTTAATTTGCTCCTGGAAGTACACTGGCGCGCCGCAGCGGAAACTACGTCATAAGCCCTTTTTTAGACTATGGTAAGCCGAACATATAATAACACCCCCCTTCTTTTATAAACGTCATGAATGTCAATTTCTTGAACACGTTCAGATTTAATGTTCACATAACGTAGACGTAACACTCTGATACGTATGACAATTAAATGGTCACTCTTGACTGGCTTTAAATATAACTCAACAACAGTTAGGCTGTAGTAATTAAACCAGTGCCTTTCAGCGAATTAGCATTTTAAAAAGTCATCCATAATTGGAACTTTCACCACACGTCCAGATCTTGTACCCACCGGAATTTTGGACTAAATCTTCTCGGAAGTGGGATGAGCTTGAGTTGGACTTGGGCCAGCCGTTTCTGGGCTAAGGGGAGAGTGTCCAAAATCAGCATCAGGCACCATCTCCATAGGTTCTACACACAGAGACTCTCACCGAGGGTTTTCTGAGGTCTTTATCAGGTGAACTCGATTGCGTGTGTAGATGACGTATCCAACATCTACTTCAAATGAGCATTCGTTTAGGCGTTTCGAGACCATAGCTTTGTTCCACTTCTTCTCACCCATCTGAAATGGTTTCAAACGTACAACGTCACCTTCTTCCAAAGATGGTAAGTCTTTGGCATGTTTGTTGTACGCTCTTTCTTGTTTCTTCTGGTGATATTTTTGCTTCATGTTCTTATTATCCAGGTTCAGAGTTGGTTTGAGAAGAAGGAGGGTTCTTGAGTGATATTTTTTACTTATTTCACAGTCAGTTTACCTTTGGTTCTCGTGACGTTTCGACTGCTTTCAACAGTCTTCTTCAGACGACTACCGCTAGATGGCAACACGGTAGTCCTTCAACGCAGACGTAATCACTCAGGTGTGTGTTCCCATGGCTGCGCCCTGGGTGGATCTTCAAAAGATCGTCGTAGATGTGTGAAAGCCGGTACCGGCCTTCGTCTCGGTTCATGCAGGCCTTGGTTTTTCTAATCCAGATCTCTTCTTCGATGCCTCTTGTCCTCCAGTCCGACTCCCTGTCCACAAATTTGGCCTCCTCCCAGTCTACTATGTGATTTTTCTGCGTCATATGGTCTGTGATGGCTGATTTGTTCATCTCCTTTTCAGATATTTTTCTGTTGTTTCTGGTGTAGGGTCTGTTCATTGTTGCTTTGTCTGCGTCATCTATGTGTTCTCTGATGCGGGTTCCAAGTGTGCGTTTAGTTTCTCCGATGTATGTGGCATTGCAGTTCTTACATGATATAGCGTACACTCCATCGCACATCTGGTATGGTTCCACTTTGTGTTTTGGTCTTACCAGTTACTTCTTGATGGTGTTGCGAGGTTTCCTTGCTGTGTCCACTTTGTATTTCTTCATGATCCGTGACGTGGTTTCGGATAATCCTTGGACATACGAAAGTACCAGCATGCCTTTCCATTTGTCTTTTTCTATCGTTTTCTTCCTTCATCCTTTTGTTTCATCTTTCTCTGTACCGTTGATATGGTCCACTGTGGATACCCGCATCTCTTTAGGACTTCTTTGATGTGTTCTCTTTCTTTGTGTTTATCTTCCTCCCCTGTGACAAGTGTTTCACATCTGTTTAGTAGCGTACTGCTCACTCCCATCTTCTGGTGTAATGGACGATGTGAGGAGAAATTTAGAAATTGGTCCGTGTGGGTACGTCAGGAGAACAAAAGGTAAACTGACTGTGAAATAAGTAAGAAATATCACTCATTTGAACCAACCAGTCTGATGAACTTATTCACTCATAAGGAAAGTTCTTGTTCTTCTTTTGAAGAATCGCTGTGCAAGGTATATCCCTGTTGCCTGACTTGGTGCGTTGCGATATTTGAGCAGCGCAAGGAATTGATCTTGCTCTTTATTCTTCCTCAAAGGGGATTTGGCTGTCTTTATTGCTGATTCCGCTTTCCCATTTGCTTTGCTGTTGCAAGGACTAGTTGTTGTGAGCTGAAAGTGCCATTCATTGCAGAAGTTCAAGAACGACCAAGAGATGAATTGGGGCCAATTGTTACTTATCACAATCAACGTCAACCGTAGCGTGCAAAGTTTGACTTCAGTTTTCTGATGACAGTTGATGCCTTTGTATTCTCCAGTCTCCAGTCTGTCGCTTTCCCAGTAATTACTGAAGTAGTCCACTTTGCCATCATATTCGTACATATATATTCTCACTGGCGAGAAGGAAGCTCCTGACTCATATAAGTGTTTCTTTTAGCTGAGATATCACGTGTACTCGGCAAGTTTCACAGATCGAGATGAAGTGTTCCATGTCAGACATGCCTGGCCAGAACAAACACTCTCTGGCTCTCTTGAGACATCCTTCTATTCCAGCATGGGATTGGTGGACATCATTCTTTATTTCTGTTCGCATGACAAATGGGATAACGACTCTCTCGCCTTTGAAAATGATACCATTTTGGACAGTCATCTCATCCCGGAAGCTGTAGTACGGAGCATGTTCAGCAGCCAGCAGTTGTTTTTCTTCTGGAGAGTCTCTCATCTCTGATCGGCAGGAAACTCACGATGTTTATATGCTCAAATTATTCTTGCATCCTTTGTGAGACAGGCAGGTAGACCCTGGACAGGGTGTCAGCAAGGTTCATGTATTTCTACTTCTTGTACCTGACAGCGACATCATATTCTTGGAAACGTAGCATCATGCCTTGAAGACGTCGTGGTGCTGCAAATAGAAATGTCTGCAAAATTGCTTCCAGTGGTTTGTGGTCACGTTCAGCATTTGTGTGACGACCAAACGTGTACTGGTGGAATTTATCCAGTTAGAAACGATGGCGAGCATTTATGTCTCTACCTGAGCGTATCGAGTTTCTGTTTTCGTCATGGCACGGCTGGCATGAACGACGGGTTGGCCTTCTTGACTTAGAACGGCACCAATTCCTTTCTGAATGGCATCACACTGAAGTTCACGTTCAGGGTTGTAGTACATCAGAATCGGAGCTTTAGTAACAAGTTTCTGGACATCACTGAAGTCTGCATCATGGGTTGGCGTCCAGTTCCACATCACTCCAGCACGTGTCCACTGTCTGAAGGGGTCGAAGACATGAAATAATTTCGGCATGAATTTTGCCTAGTAGTTGACAAACACACATAAACACTGAACATCTTCAACATTCCCAGGCTTCTGCATCTTCCAGATTGCGTATATTTTCTCAGGGTCAATCTTGAGGCCTTCACTTGTTACCTTTTTACTTAGAAAGATGATTTCATTCTTGCGGACTTCCGCTTTGTCTTTGTTCAGCTTCATGCCAACAAACCGACATATGTGGAGCAGGGCTGTCAGATTGTTGTCATGATTAAGTGTGGCAGACTCTGCATCTTCACCAGAACCATACACAATGATGTTATCCGCGACACCAACCACTCCATCGGGTCCCTGCAAGGCGGCGTTTAGACGCTTCTGGAAGGGCTCTGATGTTCCGAAAGGCAGTCATTTCCACCGGTATAGTCCAAATGGTGTCTGGTAAGCTAGTAAGCACTATCCAGATCTAGTTTGGAGAAAACTTTGCATTTGCCAGTTTTGGGGAAGATGTCTTCCGTCACAGGTAGAAGATAGTGTTCATGTTTCGAGGCTTTGTTTAACGGGCGAGGATCAACACAGATGCGAAGATCATCCGATTTCTTCGTAGTGACTACCATCCGACTAATCCTGTCGGTAGGTTGGTCAACTGGAGTGATAACACCTCTTTCTGTCAATCTGCATAGGTCAAGAATATCTTGTCGGACAGTTTTCTGTTACTAACGGTGTATGTCGAGGAGGAATTACATATTGTTTGTGTTTACATGGATGATCCCATTAAAAAACTAACATGTAAATGCTGGATGCATAATAGCTGCAGCATAAATTAGTTATGTGATGTATGCTGATGCTTTAGTGCTCCCTCATCTATGATCTATGGGCTTATCTATGCTGCTTTCGTTATGTTCAGATTATGGTCTAGAACACGATATCAAATACAATAATGTCAAAAGTATTGTTTCGATATTTTGCTGTAACAACTTCAAATATATACACATCCCAAACTTTTTTAAATTATGAAATATTGCCCAGAATTAATACATATAAATATCTTCGACATGGTGTGTCTGAAGATCTCAGTGATGATGATGCTATGGCTAGGCAGTATACGGAAAAATATGCTCAGGGTAATGCCCTAATAAAAAATTATATATGTGTACTGAAGATGTGAAATAAACTTTGTTCAAATCGTACTTAACTTCATTATAAACATGTCGGTCATGGTGTAATTATAAATCCATATCAATTAGAAAATTATGTGTCGCATACAATAATGTGTTCAGATTACTGTGCTATGAACTAAGGAATTGTAGTTCTAGTTATGTGTTTGTGTCACGCGGTTTACCTGCTTGCAAAATGCTGATCAGGCAAAATGTGTATAGTTTTATGACGTGTATAGCTAAGTCGTGCAATACAATATTTCAAAGTATTATGAATAGTTATGCATTGTACACATCATCCCTGTGTCATCACTGGAGAAATATGCTATATACTTATAATTTCCAATCATTATAGTCTAGTATTTTACATGAATGTAATATTTCGGAATAAAGTTATTGAATTGAACTGCACTGTAGCTGTTGTTACCAAAGCGTGTTGGCCTAGCCCAGTGTTCAATGGATGCAGCAGCAAAGTTGCTAGCTGGATTGATTGAGGAGCACTAGCTATTTTACAGTGTATACACCATCCTTACTAGACACGTTAAGAAACATATGACACGTAGTGAAAGCAAAGGCGACATAAATGATTGACCGATAACAACAGGGTCTTACCGTAACTATAACAGTGTTGTAAGAAAAGGAGGTAGGATTCCACAAATCATTATAGAAAAACCTGAAGAAACAGGGCCTACATGACAAGGAAATTGCAAATCTAGCTGTGGAGAGGAGGCGAAACAAAAACCTAGATGCATTATAGGCTAAGGAGGCTCATTACATCAGCAGATGCAGTTGATGAATACATTGCAGTCACTGGCATAGATGAGCGAACCAAAATAGAACGTCACTACCTAATGATGTGTCATGACCGTGACACATCTCTGTCCCTACCAACTACAAGTGACGGTGCAGCTTTATTAAGAACCATGGGAAGCTCCCAAATCAACAGTTATGTCAAGAATGTGAAACTGTATTTGGACAACATAACTTTGCATGCAGAGGTCACCCTTGATGACATTAGCCAGGCTACGGATGTAATTCTCAGCCAATATCGGCACTTACAGCAACCAGCATTACGGCCTTGTGTCAGTAGTGAATCTCGATGTGAACATTATTAACATAAATTGTAGCACTAATATATCACTACTGTATCTACACAATGTTTTCTGTGTATAACCACATATATTTTTAAGAATACAAGTAATCAAATTAATTTTTATCCAAATTTTATTAGTTATTATCACTATTTTATGTACATTTTCCAGGTGAAAATGTCTTTTTCAGGGGCCTCAGTTTCAAGGGGTAATTTACATGGGGGTTAGGATCGACCAGTTGGTCAAACATGGCTATTTTCTCACTCAGATACACCATATCCATATTTTAGACGGGGTACTTTATAACATTAGTACTAACACCACCCACCTATTACTTGTCGTTGCTGTCAATTAAATCTGAGCGTTTTAACTGAGTACCAACTCATAATGCAACGCTATGTCTTTGTGTATATATTAATTGGCAAAACCCTAAAGTCATTACGCCGATATGAGGAGGGATGTTTGCAACAGCACTGCAGGACCTTTGCATGCGTCTGACCGGTATGGTTTTACAAGTGTGCATTTTCGCTGCAGACACAACTATTTCTGATATACCATTCCACTTCTTTATAGTTCTGTTGAAAATGCTGTTGGCGTAAACCTATATAAAGGCAGCAGAATAAGTCGCTCACTAAGGCCATCCGTTCTGTTGATTGAGCAAAAAATATGTTGTGGTAAAGGAAGAGCTGCTGCCAATGCGTTTCAGGATATATAGAATCATACTAGGCGGGTGATTTTTCTTCGGCGCTCTAGGGTCTTCCATTTCATTTTTGTCATCATTGTTTTTACGCTGCTTTCCCGACTGTTTTACTCACTACAAATCCCGGCGCTGTCCTTGTTCTAGTTGTGTGTGTGTATATGCGCGCGCGCGCGCGTGTGTGTGTGTGTGTGTGAGTGCGCGCGCTTACGTGCGTGCGTATGTTCATATTTGATTTCTTAAAACGGTGCCCTTCTTGTCGTTGAAAATGCCCATTTGGGACATTGCCCCCACAGTGAAAATTCGATATAAGAACATTTTGTTCCGTCTACAAAATGCTGAAGCTATTTATCATACACAATATTCTCAATAAAATTCGTTTAGGTTTACCATTACCCTCGTGCAATGTCTCTATTATTAACGACTGTCACGTCAATGATGACGTATTGTCTACAATTAAATCATTTAGACATCGCCCTCTGCAGAAACTATGTATACCACGCACAGTTGACAGCGCCACACTTCTTAATTTGTGCGCAATATTTTCCTTTAAAAAGACAGTACCTTTCCAGAATTCATGTTTGGCAATAGAAAAATTAATACAAATTGTGATAAACGATTATGTGTACATGTGTAATACTTTCTCTTACAATGACGTATTCAGTAAGGTAATACTTAAAACAGGTAAGCCATGCTAAAGGCTGCTTTATTTTATATTGTTGTTTGCGTGTACAGTCTAGCGCTCATATGGGTCATTGTCAATACGTTTTGGGCATGAATGGGTTATTAAATCAGAAGTATCCTTAGGTGGTTTTTGATTGACTTGGGTTGCATTGAAGACATGGTAAGTTTCAAGATGAGTGAGCAACGCGTCCCCATAATAATGTTATTATTAATTAAAAGAAAGGTTGCATCGCATTTGAGGCAGAACTAACCAATCATACTTCAAAGAATGAATATTATATATATGTTATTGTTAATAGATTTAAACAATAGGCATAATGTCACCAGGTGATTTTTAGTATAATTTTATATAAAAGGTGGCGCCACTGGCCGTGACTTAGTGAAGAGTTTGATTTTATGGTGTGTTATACGTCACTATTCATGCGTTTTGCAATTGTTTGTCTAACATTAACAATTAATATTGATAATTATATATACATACATATGCATACGTACATACATCCTCTTCGGTCTTTAATCAATGTTGTTTTATAATTCAATTTGTCAGGCTGGTGCATCCGTAATATATCGAGTCGGTTCTTCAATGCATTGTACATTCGTGTCGCTCTTCTTTGGACAGCCTCCACAGCATCAATATCGTACTGATACTGTGGCGACAAACTGCTACGCCATGCAGGAAGGTCGGACAAGTCCCTTATAAAGATGGAGAAAGGTTGTCTTGTCTAGGTGTTGATACGTACGGTGGATTACACCCAGCAAATTGTTTCTTTTAGATACAGCCTTTTGGACATATTGTGTGAATCTCTGCTGATCGCCACCCTGGATGCCTAGGTTTTTCTCGACACGGCTACACTCCAGAGTATTATTGTACATGTTGCTGTAGTCAATATGTAGTTAAATTATGGTTGCCATGTCAAATACTCATAACTCTGCCTTTGTCCGGGTGAAATTTTTTGTATCATTCGCAAAATTCAACATGCCAAATGCTACTACATTTGTTACGTCATTTATATACAATAACAAAATCGGACCAAGAACCCGTCCCTGGGATATGCCGACCAAAACGATTGACAAGGGGGGCGATACACCATTGACTAAGACCCTTTGCTTGTAACAAGTGATGAATGCGCCTATCCATGTCAGTAGTTATCCTTTGATTCCATATGAATTTAATTTTGAAAGTAGTACCTGATGCGGTACCGAGTCAAATGCCTTCTTGAAATCTATAGCATCTATACATTTTCCTTCGTCTACTATTCTTGCCCAGTCAACCAGCGTTGAAATAAGCTGTGTGGTACATTATCTCCAAGCAATACAACCATGTTACTGGTCTGCAATTAACTTGTTAGTTTCCGTTTGTGTAATAATGGCAATCTTAACCACCGATTCCATGACTTTACAAGCCATTGCAGTCAAGCTTACCGGCCTGTAGTTTGCTGCTAAATGCCTTTGCCTTTCTTGTAAATTGGTGACCCATTCGTAGTTTTCCAAATTTTTGGTGATATGCTTGTATCTAAGGACTTCCTGATTATGACGCACAATGGCACTTTAAGTTCTTTCGCGAGTTCCTTTAGTACATTGGAATGTATTCTACCAGTTCCTGGTGATTTCCCAGTTTTAAGATCTCCCAGTTTTTTCTCAACGTCTACAGTGGTGAAGTTGATATCAACTAGGGTATTGATTCACTGGTGATCCTCAACTGTTGGTACATATGTCAATCTTCCCTAATAAAAAACTTATGTAAAGAATTTACTTAGGTCCTCTCTTCTCTTTGTCAGTAATTGTTAGTTCTGCGGTATTTTCCTTTTGGAGAGCAACTACTCTTGGTCTTGTTTTTTTTCTTTGGGTGAGCATAGTTCCAGAAATGATCTGGATTGCTCTTAATCTTATGTGCAATGGACTGCCCAAGTGTCTGGACTGCCTGTCGAGTAGCTCTTGTTGCTTGGTTCCTAGCTTTCGTGTAATCTAGGTAGTCTTTTCAATCTTTTTTTCGAAAGTATTTCTTTCAAGCTCTGTGCTTTTTCCTCACTCTCTCCATTGTTTTCTTGTTCATCTATAATGGTTTATACTCTCCTGATTCCCTTGATTTCTTCTTGGGAATACTCTCATCCTCTGTCTGTTCTAGCCTACTTATACGCATCTACCAGCTTTCCTCCGGGTTTATTTTCTGCAATTTGGTTTCTCAATCATCTCTCAACATTTATCGTAATTGTTCATAGTTTCTCTCCTCATACATGAACGTTTCAGTGCTTTGACCTGGAACTGGTGATTGATATTGGTATGTAAAAGTGATCAAACAGTGGTCACTCTTTCTGAGAGGATCCTTGACATTGTAATGGTTTACCATGTCCTCTTCATTAAAAAAATTAAGTATAATAAATGTGGGAGTTGGTTTAATTTGTACCATGTCGGTTCCATGGTGCGTTGTATACGGAATGAATATATCGTCCTTTCTAAAAACTGTTTCTTTGTTCTGCACGCTCTCTCGTTAATATTTGCATCGTCCATCCAGTTCATATTCGGGTAATTGATGTATCCCATCTTTATTATGTGGGACGCGTTCATGTCGTTTAACTTGCGTATAAGTTCGCATAGCTTCTCGTTGTTGGTGTCACTGCTGTTGGGGCTGCGGTATATACATCCAACAAGTAGATTTGTGTCTTCCCCGTCTAGTTTTAACTCCGCCCAAACACACTCCTCAAAATATGTTCACCATTTATGTTACATTCTATGGGTTTAAGTGAATTGTGCACATACATGCAAACCCCCTACCATTCTTCTGTAAGTTAGAAAACATTTTCATATCCTTCAATGTGAAGTTCCCATGGCACAACATTGGATATACAATTTATCGGTTTTACCTCCATTATTCCTATTAGCATTGATTGTGACTGGGCCACGTGTGCTTTTAATTCAGGCAGCTTGTTCGTTAGTCAAAATCAGCATCTGTACAATTTGTGCTCGCAATCAGTACTGATGGTGCAGATGGTGAGAAGCTTTGTTCAACTCGTGTTTGCTGTGCGTCCTGATCCTCTCCAGTTACACGTGCTGACTGTACCTTCAGTGTTTCTTTTTTTAAATTTTCTTCACCACATGTTTAATGTTTTTTATCTGTCCGTGTCTTGTCTGATGGTTCTTACTGCCTACGAAAGGACTTCTTTCTGACCACTCTGCCATTTCGTATCGTCAGATCATATTCTGCTTCTCCTGGTTCCGCTTATCCAATTCCTTCTTCAGCTCTCTTCTCTCTTTGCCATAGGGTCATATCCGGGGCAATGTGATTTTCCTTCAGGATCTCGATATCATCCTTTTATTGAGATCGAAGAGAGAGAGAGGGTGGTCACATCTCACAGCATATGTAAAGCTTGTTATGGGGCTGTTTTATTAACAACTTGTACATACAAGTATAACAACATATGTGTCAGTCTAGATAATGTAAACTGTTATTAATTGTGATCGAGTTTCAACAACGCGACACCAAATTGCTTTTATAATACGCTTAAGTGCCTGTACACGAGTTTGCTCACACCTAAGCGCGTTTGCGGAACAATGCGAGAATAGGCCAAACTAGATCCTGTTCCAGCTCCTGTCACCGCTGCCCATCCCACGTCTTTGCTGATCATGTCAGGTATCTGGACTTCTGCTTCATCCTGCCAGATTTGACATTGCATAGTTATTTCTTGTCTAGCAAGTACACTTCAGCATCACCACTAACTGGATAGTTTCGCGGTTTGGTGCAACAGCACTTGAAGACATTTGCGGACTTTACGTTTGGTGTAACACTGGCTTCTTGTGTATTTGCTACCCTATACATTTACATAACATGAGACCCTGGGATAGTGTGAAGTCCTTCTGCATGGCTAATTGGATGCATTGGGGACAGAGCCCACAGCCAGGCTCCCATACAATCAATGATGATCACTTAATAGATAACGGTTCTCCATTTATCATCTGCATAAATCAGGCTTTATTGGCATTCCGTGTAGTGCTTGAACACTATCCAGCTGTTCTTAGGAGGGGGGTTAAAGCTTTTGAGAAACATGGAATACAATTAGTGGTTCACATTTTAAAGATGCAATTTTGAGGGGGATTCACATTTTGTAGAAGGGGGGTTTCACAAAAAGGGGGGTTCACGTGTACTCCGTGAACCCCCCCTGGCTACGGGCCTGCAAACACAAACATACACACACAGGTGAACACACGCGCGCACGTACACACACATACACAAGTAAATTTGATAAAAGTTTTGTGTGTTAGTGCAGATTACATAAAACGTCCTTAGCAGGTCGGCGGGCCTCGGATGAATCGCAGAAAATACCAATACACAACTGTGTAACATTAACCGTCCTTATTTAACACACGTCGCTCGTTGTTGTTTCACGAAAGTAGCAACGAGGTCATTCAGCCCCCTGGTGTATACGAGATGACATATGTCCGGGTCGTGTAGAGTCCGGCCTCGTTAAATGCGATCAGTGTCACGTGGTGCTCCTTGGTATGATCCACTCCGGTAACCCGAAGTGTCGTCTGCTGCGTCTCTGTCCCCGACACGATGTCGATGCCGCCTCTCGTCGATCCTGAAACATGTACCGTCGACCCTGAAAAAATGATTCGTCGACCTTGAAACATGTATCGTTAACCCTAAAACATGATTCGTCGAACATGAAACCTGAATCGTTAATCCTCAAGTATGTATTGTCAACCCTGAAACATGCATTTGAAACATGCATCGTCCACCCTAAAACGGATCGCCGATCCTTAAACGCGTATCATCGACCTTGAAACATGTAACGTCGACCCTGAAAATTATTCATCGACCCTGAAACATGTATATTCCACCCTGGAATATGTATCTACGACCCTGAAACATGCCTCGTCGGCCCTGAAACGTGTAATGTCGGTGGTGAAACCGTGTATTATCGACCCTTAAATATGCGTCGTCGCTTCTGAAACATATATCGTCGACCCTGAAACATGCGTCCTTGACCTTGAAACATGCATAATCGACCCAGAAACACGAATAGTGGACAGTGAAAAACACATAGTCGACCCTGAAACTTGCATCATCGACCGTGAAACATTCATTGTCGAACCTATAGCATTAGCCCATGTTGGTACCAGTTCATCGAAGTAAGATCTCATGTCGTCACAGTTACCTCCGCCCTCTTCAATGAGTGTCTGTCCGATGATTTTTATATCGGACAGACGGCTAAAATAACGAACTAGAATATGACTCAATGGGATCACAATTATTTTAGGCACCTACGCCGGGATCACAATTATTTTAGGCACCTACGCCGCATGGTTTTCTGACGACGTCTGCAGTTTCGGTTCACCAATAAACCGTATATTTACGTATAAATCGTATCCATGGTTACAACAGGTGTGCCGAATAGGTGCAGAGAGAACGGTCAGTAAACGCTTATTTGCAGGATTATGTTAACAAAATCAAAATGGTCATTCTAATTGAACACAACCTGGTCCGTATTATACAGCTGAACTTCGATTTACGGTGAAATATGTAAGCGCCATGAGCCCTTTATATGGTGGATACCGGCGCTGTACAAAACTTCATTGTTATTGTTATTAAAGATTAAGGAAGTGATGCGTACCTATGTTGACTTCGTACATCAGTGATGAGTTGCTAGTGAAGACGCCAGTCCAGTCGAGACTCAGAATCCACCGACGAGGCCACGCACTTTGCAGACGAGTCTCTGTTAACACCATCCCGCTACCGGTTAGGATATAAATGCGCAAATGATGCTACCCGAAATTCATAAAACATCATAGTAATATTGTGGAACAAGGAACCGCTGGTTCACCGACAGAGGCAACACAGTTGTTATCGTCCACACCTGAACACTGACATCGGGATAACGGGAAACGTCATTCTCAATGCCGACAAAAAGTACACGAGAGACTGCTACTACTACTGATGACTATGACCGGTCCGTATCGAGACAGACGGCGTAGTGAATGAGGTGGAGAGGAGGCAGAGGCAGAGGCAAAAGGAGATGAATAGCAAAGAAACAAGACATGTTGACCTCCAACCGGAACCTCCTGTCCCGTCTACTAAGATCTGCAGGTCAAGTATCGGGCTCCTGAGTCACGTCGAGACTGAGGGTTAACACGAGCGGCAGCTAATGATGGTGATGCTAAACGAATAGTTATGGTAAGCTTACCAACAAACACAAACTGTCATATTGAATATTTGGTTTCTACCATACATTGGATAAGTTTACACTCACTAGTGACACGTGGAGCCTCGGTTTCAATAGTGAAGTTGCTGGCAATGATGTCGCTGGTCAAGTGAGCGTAGTTGGTGGCTCGCAGCATCAGTGTGTAGGTCTTGTAAGACTCGAGACTCAGGTCTGTCAGTTCGGCGAACAGTTGATTTGCAGTGGCCAGGGACTTCCACGGTAATACCTTCGTAGACTGACTCCCCTGGATACTTATCTACAACCACATCGATGTTTATTTGAAGTCATTGTGATGTGGTTCTATCCATGGGGTGTGCGCGCACCCACATCACGCTCACGCGCACACGCCCGCCGCACGCATGCTGCACGTACGCATGCACACTCATCCACCCACACGCTCGCACATACACACCACACGCACACGCACGCACATATTAAAATAATATATTCCTGTGAACAACAATATACTGTCACCCAAATGCACTATACCTCGTATCCTACGATCCCTGACCGGTCGTGAACGCCTTCCCAACCGAAGAACAAATGGTCCATGTCCGACTGGTGGTTATTTCTTGAGAGATATCGAGACGGAGAAACGGTGATGATGTTCACTTTTGCCATGGATACGTCAGTAGGTAGTAGGGGCTCTACGATCTCAAAAGCCTACTTATAAAAAAGAATTTAATGACCCCTAATGAGTTTTTGCACACCGCTGAGTCAGCAATAATGCGAGACTAATCCTATGCATAAAAAAAGATCAAAGGCTTCGTGGTTGACACTAATGAGTTTGGGAAACCTACTTATAAAAAACGTGATTGATGAGCGATGTAATTTGATACTAATTGGATGATTGACAGTACACTAGAGAGATGCCACCTAGCGGTGAGTGCGGAGAGTACTTTAGTCCTAGCGATCAACGCCGTACCTAGAGCGCGCTGACGTAAGCAATAATGCGTTTAATAATAAAGTATATAAGTTTAGTTTCGCACTTTATAACCATGCTAAAGTATATAAGTTTAGTTTCGTTTTTATAACCACGCTAAAGTGAAGTGGCCCACCTATAACTGGGGTAAGCAATACGCTGGGGTAGGAGTTGTGCTGACGTAAGCAATACGCTAACCATTGTGTATTAAAATCATTGTATAAACGGACCACCTATAACTGGGGTAGGAGTTGTGCTGACGTAAGCAATACGAGGAGTTGTGCTGACGTAAGCAATACGCTAACCATTGTGTATTAAAACCATTGCATAAACGTTGAGATGTCCCCGTATGTGATGTTGACAGCAAGAGGAGCGACGACGACTGCTGCAGCGATAAGGGCTGCTGCCCTACTGGTCTTTGACCCCTGGATGACAGCATAGCTGGCTAACGGCGTTGTTCTGGTGGACGGATTAAAACGAAAGCAATGCGTTTAAATACGTCTAGTCGTGGGATTATCAAATGCATAAATACACTAACATTCAGTAGGGTGTTTATGCATTGAAAATTGACGCGTGAAAACGTGAGTAGTGACTGGAATATTTATTAATATAGCAGCATTCGCCTGCGAGCGACGGGTCGGCGCCTGTCGGTCGCGGCCGGCGGAAGACCGAAGCCTTCCCGCCGATAGAGTTGTTGGCGCCTGTCGGTCGCCGGCGAGGAGGCGATCTCCGGCGGAAGACCGAAGCCTTCCCGCCGATAGATTTCTGGAGGCGTTAGTGTTCTCCATAAACCGTTAGGTAGCTTCATGAGAAACACTCGCGCTAGATCGGGAACAATTTCATCGTCACTGTAGTAAGCTGCTGCTGCTGTGACATTGGACGCCGAAGCTGGCGCACGGACGGACGGCGTGACCTTGCATGTTGGTGTCGACTTTGTCGTCGACGCGTCGGGCAGGACAATCGCCCTACGCGGGGTATATCCGTCCCTTGTAGGCAGTTGGATCGGTCTATGAAAGGATGAATAAAATGAGTGAGATAGTAAATTGAAATTATTGGTAAAATACATTGTTTAAATAAAATGCATGCATTAAATAATACAACATGCATTTAAACGATAAAACAACAATAAAAACGTGCATTTAAATAAAATGTATGCATGTTAAAAATACATGTGTTTAACAATAAAAACGTGCATTTAAATAAAATGCATGCATGCATGTTTAAACGGTAAAACTAGTGAAAAATAAATAAATAAATAACATATTTGAAGTAAATAAAATGCATGCATGCAAAACTAGTGAAAACATGCATTACAACAATAAAAACGTGCATACTAGTAAAACATTTAAATAATAAAAACATGCATTTAAATAAAATGCATGCATGTTATAGTAAGCACTGTTTAAATACAACAACGAGCATTTAAATAAAATGTCTTACCGTGGTTTCGTTGTGGCCATGTTGTGAGAGCGATGGGTGGAGACGACGTGTTTGCGTGGTTGTAAAAGCGTGTATGAAATGTGCGCGTCGTGAAATCAGCGGCGGCGCATGACACTACGACTGATTTTGATTGACATGTGAACGGAGAACAAAGGGATTTTTACAAACGTTAAACGAAACGTTAAAAGTACGAAATTAAACGTTATATACGATCACTGGAGGGTCAGGAAACACGAGATGCTTGTATATTAGAGAAATTTGCGGTAAAAGTCACATTTGACGATGAATGCACTGACGTGAACGTTAGCTTTTTTTCCTCAAACAAATTCCTCGGAGAGTAAACGGAATGCGTTAAGCGCACATGTGTGACATCTGTTGCGCGTGACTTAACGAGTTGGAATGTGAACGGAGAACAATGGATTTTTACAAACGATAAATGAAACGTTAAAAGCGCGAAATAAAACGTTGTATAAGATCGCTGGGGGATCAGGACACACGAGATGTATAGATATTAGGGAAATTTGCGGTAAAAGTCACATTTGACGATGTATGCACTGACGTGAACGCTAACTTTTTTCCGAAAACAAAATGCCTGGGTTGGATGAAGTATGCGCGACGATAATTGAAAAAAGATAAGGATATGAGTGAAGTGCGCATGCGCGTTATAGTGTAGACAATGACATTTCAAAAACAATAAACGAAACGTTAAAAGCACGAAACTAAACGTTGTATAGATTCTCTGTGGAGTCAGGACACGCGAGGTGCATCGATATTAGAGAAAATCGATGTAAGGAGAGATTTAACGGCGAATGTACCGAGGTGACCGGATGCTTTTTTCGAAAACAAAATGTCTGAAATGTACGAGGCACTCACACTGATAATTGAATATTAGGGTGAAGTGCGCATGCGTGTTATTTGGAAAAGGTATATAACGGCTGAGAAAATGTTATATTGTATGACGCCGAACTTCTAACCGTGTATTCTTTATACAGAGCAGCAAGCAGCAGACGTTCTTCCGCAACATGGCGGATGAAAGTCAACAACAACAAACAAAAAAGTCGAGGGCGCCGCGTAAGCAGTCGATGAAGGCGGCGGCCAGCAGCAGTCAACCTTCGGCCAGCGGCAGTCAACCTTCGGCACTGATTGCAGCCTTGTCAACGGGGGTGTCACCGCCCGTTAAGCGTCCCGTTACGCTGATCGCGGCCCCGTTGACGGTCGGTCGAAAACGGAGCGCCGAAGAGGCGCGCTTGGAACAGCCCGACGAGACGGCAGCGCAGCCCCCGGTCCTGTCGCGGAGCGGATCGATGGAACGTGAATCGACGGCGTCGACACGCGCCACAGCGGTGAGTCTGAGACATCTGAAGTGCGCCGTCAACGGCGTATATAGAATCCTGTCACCCGTTACGATCGAGGCCGTCTCGTACAAAGGCGAACCCGGCACCACCTATTTGGGATGTTCCCGTTGTCGCCGAAAATTACAGACAAACAAAGACAGGGTCCTGATATGTCGAACGCACGGGGAAGTGTTTGTACCGAAATATTTCTTCGCGTTGCGTGTGATGGTGAAGGACGGCGAGGAGGACGAAGATGAGCTTTGGCTTACGTTGTTCGATAGCCAAATGTCTAATCTCGTCGAGTTCACGGCCGAGTACCTGACGGAATTGAACGAGGAGGATCTCCGCGATACCGTGCTCGAGTTAACCGGTACTAAAGTGGAGATTAGTGTGCGGAAGACGACTTGGAACGGGGACCCCTCGTATACAGTCCGCACACTAAAAAGATATGACGACGACGACGATGACTAATGTTGTTGTTGTTGTGTTGTTTGTAGGAAGAGGAGGAAAATTGGCCGCTACTGGTAGATTTATTGAAGCACGCCAACGAACGACAACGAATGAGAGATCGTCAGGGGCTGGAACTAAGAAAGCAGAGCTTTGAACTATTAGCCGAGTCGGCCGAACAATATATAAAAGCGTTTTGGTTGGCCTATGAAGCAAGCCTATTTCGTAGTAGTTTGATGTACTAACAGTTGTGCTTTATGTGCTTTAGGAAGTGCGCTGCGTACTCCAAAAAATGCTTGCGAACAACGAAAGGATTCGCGCTCAGTACGACGAGGTTGCAACGTTCGTAAGAACGTTGTTGGAACGAGGTGTGCCGGCAGGATCAGTGGAGGAGAAGGAGGATGAGGACTAATCATAATAATAATAATATGTTGTAGGACGCTCTGATGCAACACGCCAGACGTGAATGTATGAGCGACTTCATACACGCGTTGCTGACGGTGATATCACGTAAAGAGTAGAACTGCTTTGTGCTGTAGGGTAGTGGCGGAGGAGTACGTGACGTTCACGTATTGGACGCAATAATTGAGGAGGCGCTGGGACCCCGAACGCGCCCCCCTCCACCGACGTATAACGACAGCCTGGCGACGATGGGACCGTACTGGAGCGTATCGGAGGAGCTGGGGACATGTCGGCAACTCGTCGTGCCGAGCCGGAGTCAGTTGATCGTACGTTACGAACGACTGGCTATGGATCTCATCGCCGAGACTATCGGCGAAATGGTCCTAGAGAAGGCACGAGACCATTGCGGGCTATGCGAATCAAATGAAGGCTGCCCCTACGTTCACATGACCGGCTATCGCGCGGGGCGGCCGAATCGCGTCTACATGCAACGTTACGTTAAGCCGGGGTGTATCGTGACGCGGCACTTCAACGAGGTCATGGAAACGTTCCTACGACGATAACTTATTCCGTGTTTTACGAGACTAGTCCATATACTAAGCGAGACTACGGTGACGATTTCTTCCGGTGATCAGCAGCCGCAAACGGGCCGTGCAGGAGAATTGTATTTGGTCCAATTCGTATCCAACTGGTTGTTGGGTACGAATTGGCGAGATTACATGAATCGCGTGCAACTGGAGTCGGCCGTGCACACGTACGTGCAACGTCGGAGCGGACTTGAATGAACGAACACTAGTAGATTTTGCTTGCTATCGAAACGAAGGCTTCACACTGTTGTAAAAGTACCGAATAAAACGTTGAAAATGTTCTTTCCGTTTCCGAGTTACCTAGTTAGAAAAATTACCGCTCAGTTA
>CM034539.1:44372670-44477204 GCA_020002185.1 Paraescarpia echinospica
TTGTTCATGTTCATGTTCTTGTTCTTGTTCTATTCTTAGCACCGTTAAAGTTTACATAGTATTTGTCTGCTCATTTTTCACCAGATCTTGATTAATACTCTCGAGTCCAGACATTTTAAGTGTTAGCAATGTAATGTCGTCTGTATATCAGAACCTGCTCATCAGCACGACTACTGCCCTGCTCGCTAGCGCTGCGTGTGATCACCTCTTCAGTCCTGCTGGGCGCACATTCACGACTTCGAGAACACGCATGGGGCGGACATTTTGAGGCCCACTCATGCTGAAGCCAAACACGTCGTATGTTGTGTGAACTTGTGTCAACTGTGCTAATCTGACTACCCTAATATTACTATGTTCTTTACTCAATGTTTTTTCATTTTTTATCACTATTTAGTAGGGAGCAGCACATGTAAACAGAGTAGCACTAAGGTTACGTAAGTTCGCAATGTTATTTGTGTTTTTAAAGATGTGGCAGGTCTTGTATATCAAATATTAAAACTTTGTTTTCTTGTTATCTCTTAAATGGTAGTACTTTTGATTATCTTGAATTGAGAAAACAAACGGAGGCAAACATGATTTGGCTTTTAATTTGCTCCTGGAAGTACACTGGCGCGCCGCAGCGGAAACTACGTCATAAGCCCTTTTTTAGACTATGGTAAGCCGAACATATAATAACACCCCCCTTCTTTTATAAACGTCATGAATGTCAATTTCTTGAACACGTTCAGATTTAATGTTCACATAACGTAGACGTAACACTCTGATACGTATGACAATTAAATGGTCACTCTTGACTGGCTTTAAATATAACTCAACAACAGTTAGGCTGTAGTAATTAAACCAGTGCCTTTCAGCGAATTAGCATTTTAAAAAGTCATCCATAATTGGAACTTTCACCACACGTCCAGATCTTGTACCCACCGGAACTTTGGACTAAATCTTCTCGGAAGTGGGATGAGCTTGAGTTGGACTTGGGCCAGCCGTTTCTGGGCTAAGGGGAGAGTGTCCAAAATCAGCATCAGGCACCATCTCCATAGGTTCTACACACAGAGACTCTCACCGAGGGTTTTCTGAGGTCTTTATCAGGTGAACTCGATTGCGTGTGTAGATGACGTATCCAACATCTACTTCAAATGAGCATTCGTTTAGGCGTTTCGAGACCATAGCTTTGTTCCACTTCTTCTCAATCATCTGAAATGGTTTCAAACGTACAACGTCACCTTCTTCCAAAGATGGTAAGTCTTTGGCATGTTTGTTGTACGCTCTTTCTTGTTTCTTCTGGTGATATGTTTGCTTCATGTTCTTATTATCCAGGTTCAGAGTTGGTTTGAGAAGAAGGAGGGTTCTTGAGTGATATTTTTTACTTATTTCACAGTCAGTTTACCTTTTGTTCTCGTGACGTTTCGACTGCTTTCAACAGTCTTCTTCAGACGACTACCGCTAGATGGCAACACGGTAGTCCTTCAACGCAGACGTAATCACTCAGGTGTGTGTTCCCATGGCTGCGCCCTGGGTGGCTCTTCAAAAGATCGTCGTAGATGTGTGAAAGCCGGTACCGGCCTTCGTCTCGGTTCATGCAGGCCTTGGTTTTTCTAATCCAGATCTCTTCTTCGATGCCTCTTGTCCTCCAGTCCGACTCCCTGTCCACAAATTTGGCCTCCTCCCAGTCTACTATGTGATTTTTCTGCGTCATATGGTCTGTGATGGCTGATTTGTTCATCTCCTTTTCAGATATGTTTCTGTTGTTTCTGGTGTAGGGTCTGTTCATTGTTGCTTTGTCTGCGTCATCTATGTGTTCTCTGATGCGGGTTCCAAGTGTGCGTTTAGTTTCTCCGATGTATGTGGCATTGCAGTTCTTACATGATATAGCGTACACTCCATCGCACATCTTGTATGGTTCCACTTTGTGTTTTGGTCTTACCAGTGACTTCTTGATGGTGTTGCGAGGTTTCCTTGCTGTGTCCACTTTGTATTTCTTCATGATCCGTGACGTGGTTTCGGATAATCCTTGGACATACGAAAGTACCAGCATGCCTTTCCATTTGTCTTTTTCTATCGTTTTCTTCCTTCATCCTTTTGTTTCATCTTTCTCTGTACCGTTGATATGGTCCACTGTGGATACCCGCATCTCTTTAGGACTTCTTTGATGTGTTCTCTTTCTTTGTGTTTATCTTCCTCCCCTGTGACAAGTGTTTCACATCTGTTTAGTAGCGTACTGCTCACTCCCATCTTCTGGTGTAATGGACGATGTGAGGAGAAATTTAGATATTGGTCCGTGTGGGTACGTCAGGAGAACAAAAGGTAAACTGACTGTGAAATAAGTAAAAAATATCACTCATTTGAACCAACCAGTCTGATGAACTTATTCACTCATAAGGAAAGTTCTTGTTCTTCTTTTGAAGAATCGCTGTGCAAGGTATATCCCTGTTGCCTGACTTGGTGCGTTGCAATATTTGAGCAGCGCAAGGAATTGATCTTGCTCTTTATTCTTCCTCAAAGGGGATTTGGCTGTCTTTATTGCTGATTCCGCTTTCCCATTTGCTTTGCTGTTGCAAGGACTAGTTGTTGTGAGCTCAAAGTGCCATTCATTGCAGAAGTTCAAGAACGACCAAGAGATGAATTGGGGCCAATTGTTACTTATCACAATCAACGTCAACCGTAGCGTGCAAAGTTTGACTTCAGTTTTCTGATGACAGTTGATGCCTTTGTATTCTCCAGTCTCCAGTCTGTCGCTTTCCCAGTAATTACTGAAGTAGTCCACTTTGCCATCATATTCGTACAGATATATCCTCACTGGCGAGAAGGAAGCTCCTGACTCATATAAGTGTTTTTTTAGCTGAGATATCACGTATACTCGGCAAGTTTCACAGATCGAGATGAAGTGTTCCATGTCAGACATGCCTGGCCAGAACAAACACTCTCTGGCTCTCTTGAGACATCCTTCTATTCCAGCATGGGATTGGTGGACATCATTCTTTATTTCTGTTCGCATGGCAAATGGGATAACGACTCTCTCGCCTTTGAAAACGATACCATTTTGGACAGTCATCTCATCCCGGAAGCTGTAGTACGGAGCATGTTCAGCAGCCAGCAGTTGTTTTTCTTCTGGAGAGTCTCTCATCTCTGATCGGCAGGAAACTCACGATGTTTATATGCTCAAATTATTCTTGCATCCTTTGTGAGACAGGCAGGTAGACCCTGGAGAGGGTGTCAGCAAGGTTCATGTATTTCTACTTCTTGTACCTGACAGCGACATCATATTCTTGGATACGTAGCATCATGCCTTGAAGACGTCGTGGTGCTGCAAATAGAAATGTCTGCAGAATTGCTTCCAGTGGCTTGTGGTCACGTTCAGCATTTGTGTGCCGACCAAACGTGTACTGGTGGAATTTATCCAGTTAGAAACGATGGCGAGCATTTATGTCTCTACCTGAGCGTATCGAGTTTCTGTTTTCGTCATGGCACGGCTGGCATGAACGACGGGTTGGCCTTTTTGACTTAGAACGGCACCAATTCCTTTCTGACTGGCATCACACTGAAGTTCACGTTCAGGGTTGTAGTACATCAGAATCGGAGCTTTAGTAACAAGTTTCTGGACATCACTGAAGTCTGCATCATGGGTTGGCGTCCAGTTCCACATCACACCAGTCATGTCTACTGTCTGAAGGGGTCGAAGACATGAAATAATTTCGGCATGAATTTTGCCTAGTAGTTGACAAACACACAGAAACACTGAACATCTTCAACATTCCCAGGCTTCTGCATCTTCCAGATTGCGTATATTTTCACAGGGTCAATCTTGAGGCCTTCACTTGTTACCTTTTTACTTAGAAAGATGATTTCATTCTTGCGGACTTCCGCTTTGGCTTTGTTCAGCTTCATGCCAACAAACCGACATATGTGGAGCAGGGCTGTCAGATTGTTGTCATGATTAAGTGTGGCAGACTCTGCATCTTCACCAGAACCATACACAATGATGTTATCCGCGACACCAACCACTCCATCGGGTCCCTGCAAGGCGGCGTTTAGACGCTTCTGGAAGGGCTCTGATGTTCCGAAAGGCAGTCATTTCCACCGGTATAGTCCAAATGGTGTCTGGAACGTCGTAAGGAGACTTGATTCTTCGTCCAAGATCTGGTTAGTGCTTAACTAGCATGTCGCTAGTAAGCACTATCCAGATCTAGTTTGGAGAAAACTTTGCATTTGCCAGTTTTGGGGAAGATGTCTTCCGTCACAGGTAGAAGATAGTGTTCATGTTTCGAGGCTTTGTTTAATGGGCGAGGATCAACAAAGATGCGAAGATCATCCGATTTCTTCGTAGTGACTACCATCCGACTAATCCTGTCGGTAGGTTGGTCAACTGGAGTGATAACACCTCTTTCTGTCAATCTGCATAGGTCAAGAATATCTTGTCGGACAGTTTTCTGTTACTAACGGTGTATGTCGAGGAGGAATTACATATTTTTTGTGTTTACATGGATGATCCCATTAAAAAACTAACATGTAAATGCTGGATGCATAATAGCTGCAGCATAAATTAATTATGTGATGTATGCTGATGCTTTAGTGCTCCCTCATCTATGATCTATGGGCTTATCTATGCTGCTTTCGTTATGTTCAGATTATGGTCTAGAACACGATATCAAATACAACAATGTCAAAAGTATTGTTTCGATATTTTGCTGTAACAACTTCAAATATATACACATCCCAAACTTTTTTAATTATGAAATATTGCCCAGAATTAATACATATAAATATCTTCGACATGGTATATCTGAAGATCTCAGTGATGATGATGCTAAGGCTAGGCAGTATACGGAAAAATATGCTCAGGGTAATGCCCTAATAAAAAATTATATATGTGTACTGAAGATGTGAAATAAACTTTGTTCAAATCGTACTTAACTTCATTATAAACATGTCGGTCATGGTGTAATTATAAATCCATATCAATTAGAAAATTATGTGTAGCATACAATAATGTGTTCAGATTACTGTGCAATGAACTAAGGAATTGTAGTTCTAGTTATGTGTTTGTGTCACGCGGTTTACCTGCCTGCAAAATGCTGATCAGGCAAAATGTGTATAGTTTTATGACGTGTATAGCTAAGTCGTGCAATACAATATTTCAAAGTATTATGAATAGTTATGCATTGTACACATCATCCCTGTGTCATCACTGGAGAAATATGCTATATACTTATAATTTCCGATCATTATTGTCTAGTATTTTACATGAATGTAATATTTCGGAATAAAGTTATTGAATTGAACTGCAATATAGCTGTTGTTACCAAAGCGTGTTGGCCTAGCCCAGTGTTCAATGGATGCAGCAGCAAAGTTGCTAGTTGGACTGATTGAGGAGCACTAGCTATTTTACAGTGTATACACCATCCTTACTAGACACGTTAAGAAACATATGACACGTAGTGAAAGCAAAGGCGACATAAATGATTGACCGATAACAACAGGGTCTTACCGTAACTATAACAGTGTTGTAAGAAAAGGAGGTAGGATTCCACAAATCATTATAGAAAAACCTGAAGAAACAGGGCCTACATGACAAGGAAATTGCAAATCTAGCTGTGGAGAGGAGGCGAAACAAAAACCTAGATGCATTATTGGCTACGGAGGCTCATTACATCAGCAGATGCAGTTGATGAATACATTGCAGTCACTGGCATAGATGAGCGAACCAAAATAGAACGTCACTACCTAATGATGTGTCATGACCGTGACACATCTCTGTCCCTACCAACTACAAGTGACGGTGCAGCTTTATTAAGGACCATGGGAAGCTCCCAAATCAACAGTTATGTCAAGAATGTGAAACTGTATTTGGACAACATAACTTTGGATGCAGAGGTCACCCTTGATGACATTAGCCAGGCTACGGATGTAATTCTCAGCCAATATCGGCACTTACAGCAACCAGCATTACGGCCTTGTGTCAGTAGTGAATCTCGATGTGAACATTATTAACATAAATTGTAGCACTAATATATCACTACTGTATCTACACAATGTTTTTTGTGTATAACCACATATATTTTTAAGAATACAAGTAATCAAATTAATTTTTATCCAAATTTTATTAGTTATTATCACTATTTTATGTACATTTTCCAGGTGAAAATGCCTTTTTCAGGGGCCTCAGTTTCAAGGGGTAATTTACATGGGGGTTAGGATCGACCAGTTGGTCAAACATGGCTATTTTCTCACTCAGATACACCATATCCATATTTTAGACGGGGTACTTTATAACATTAGTACTAACACCACCCACCTATTACTTGTCGTTGCTGTCAATTAAATCTGAGCGTTTTAACTGAGTACCAACTCATAATGCAACGCTATGTCTTTGTGTATATATTAATTGGCAAAACCCTAAAGTCATTACGCCGATATGAGGAGGGATGTTTGCAACAGCACTGCAGGACCTTTGCATGCGTCTGACCGGTATGGTTTTACAAGTGTGCATTTTCGCTGCAGACACAACTATTTCTGATATACCATTCCACTTCTTTATAGTTCTGTTGAAAATGCTGTTGGCGTAAACCTATATAATGTTAGGCAGCAGAATAAGTCGCTCACTAAGGCCACCCGTTCTGTTGATTGAGCAAAAAATATGTTGTGGTAAAGGAAGAGCTGCTGCCAATGCGTTTCAGGATATATAGAATCATACTAGGCGGATGATTTTTCTTCGGCGCTCTAGGGTCTTCCATTTCATTTTTGTCATCATTGTTTTTACGCTGCTTTCCCGACTGTTTTACTCACTACAAATCCCGGCGCTGTCCTTGTTCTAGTTGTGTGTGTGTATATGCGCGCGCGCGCGTGTGTGTGTGTGTGTGTGTGAGTGCGCGCGCTTACGTGCGTGCGTATGTTCATATTTGATTTCTTAAAACGGTGCCCTTCTTGTCGTTGAAAATGCCCATTTGAGACATTGCCCCCACAGTGAAAATTCGATATAAGAACATTTTGTTCCGTCTACAAAATGCTGAAGCTATTTATCATACACAATATTCTCAATAAAATTCGTTTAGGTTTACCATTGCCCTCGTGCAAGGTCTCTATTATTAACGACTGTCACGTCAATGATGACGTACTGTCTACAATTAAATCATTTAGACATCGCCCTCTGCAGAAACTATGTATACCACGCACCGTTGACAGCGCCACACTTCTTAATTTGTGCGCAATATTTTCCTTTAAAAAGACAGTACCTTTCCAGAATTCATGTTTGGCAATAGAAAAATTAATACAAATTGTGATAAACGATTATGTGTACATGTGTAATACTTTCTCTTACAATGACGTATTCAGTAAGGTAATACTTAAAACAGGTAAGCCATGCTAAAGGCTGCTTTATTTTATATTGTTGTTTGCGTGTACAGTCTAGCGCTCATATGGGTCATTGTCAATACGTTTTGGGCATGAATGGGTTATTAAATCAGAAGTATCCTTAGGTGGTTTTTGATTGACTTGGGTTGCATTGAAGACATGGTAAGTTTCAAGATGAGTGAGCAACGCGTCCCCATAATAATGTTATTATTAATTAAAAGAAAGGTTGCATCGCATTTGAGGCAGAACTAACCAATCATACTTCAAAGAATGAATATTATATATATGTTATTGTTAATAGATTTAAACAATAGGCATAATGTCACCAGGTGATTTTTAGTATAATTTTATATAAAAGGTGGCGCCACTGGCCGTGACTTAGTGAAGAGTTTGATTTTATGGTGTGTTATACGTCACTATTCATGCGTTTTGCAATTGTTTGTCTAACATTAACAATTAATATTGATAATTATATATACATACATATGCATACGTACATACATCCTCTTCGGTCTTTAATCAATGTTGTTTTATAATTCAATTTGTCAGGCTGGTGCATCCGTAATATATCGAGTCGGTTCTTCAATGCATTGTACATTCGTGTCGCTCTTCTTTGGACAGCCTCCACAGCATCAATATCGTACTGATACTGTGGCGACAAACTGCTACGCCATGCAGGAAGGTCGGACAAGTCCCTTATAAAGATGGAGAAAGGTTGTCTTGTCTAGGTGTTGATACGTACGGTGGATTACACCCAGCAAATTGTTTCTTTTAGATACAGCCTTTTGGACATATTGTGTGAATCTCTGCTGATCGCCACCCTGGATGCCTAGGTTTTTCTCGACACGGCTACACTCCAGAGTATTATTGTACATGTTGCTGTAGTCAATATGTAGTTAAATTATGGTTGCCATGTCAAATACTCATAACTCTGCCTTTGTCCGGGTGAAATTTTTTGTATCATTCGCAAAATTCAACATGCCAAATGCTACTACATTTGTTACGTCATTTATATACAATAACAAAATCGGACCAAGAACCCGTCCCTGGGATATGCCGACCAAAACGATTGACAAGGGGGGCGATACACCATTGACTAAGACCCTTTGCTTGTAACAAGTGATGAATGCGCCTATCCATGTCAGTAGTTATCCTTTGATTCCATATGAATTTAATTTTGAAAGTAGTACCTGATGCGGTACCGAGTCAAATGCCTTCTTGAAATCTATAGCATCTATACATTTTCCTTCGTCTACTATTCTTGCCCAGTCAACCAGCGTTGAAATAAGCTGTGTGGTACATTATCTCCAAGCAATACAACCATGTTACTGGTCTGCAATTAACTTGTTAGTTTCCGTTTGTGTAATAATGGCAATCTTAACCACCGATTCCATGACTTTACAAGCCATTGCAGTCAAGCTTACCGGCCTGTAGTTTGCTGCTAAATGCCTTTGCCTTTCTTGTAAATTGGTGACCCATTCGTAGTTTTCCAAATTTTTTGTGATATGCTTGTATCTAAGGACTTCCTGATTATGACGCACAATGGCACTTTAAGTTCTTTCGCGAGTTCCTTTAGTACATTGGAATGTATTCTACCAGTTCCTGGTGATTTCCCAGTTTTAAGATCTCCCAGTTTTTTCTCAACGTCTACAGTGGTGAAGTTGATATCAACTAGGGTATTGATTCACTGGTGATCCTCAACTGTTGGTACATGTGTCAATCTTCCCTAATAAAAAACTTATGTAAAGAATTTACTTAGGTCCTCTCTTCTCTTTGTCAGTAATTGTTAGTTCTGCGGTATTTTCCTTTTGGAGAGCAACTACTCTTGGTCTTGTTTTTTATCTTTGGGTGAGCATAGTTCCAGAAATGATCTGGATTGCTCTTAATCTTATGTGCAATGGACTGCCCAAGTGTCTGGACTGCCTGTCGAGTAGCTCTTGTTGCTTGGTTCCTAGCTTTCGTGTAATCTAGGTAGTCTTTTCAATCTTTTTTTCGAAAGTATTTCTTTCAAGCTCTGTGCTTTTTCCTCACTCTCTCCATTGTTTTCTTGTTCATCTATAATGGTTTATACTCTCCTGATTCCCTTGATTTCTTCTTGGGAATACTCTCATCCTCTGTCTGTTCTAGCCTACTTATACGCATCTACCAGCTTTCCTCCGGGTTTATTTTCTGCAATTTGGTTTCTCAATCACCTCTCAACATTTATCGTAATTGTTCATAGTTTCTCTCCTCATACATGAACGTTTCAGTGCTTTGACCTGGAACTGGTGATTGATATTGGTATGTAAAAGTGATCAAACAGTGGTCACTCTTTCTGAGAGGATCCTTGACATTGTAATGGTTTACCATGTCCTCTTCATTAAAAAAATTAAGTATAATAAATGTGGGAGTTGGTTTAATTTGTACCATGTCGGTTCCATGGTGCGTTGTATACGGAATGAATATATCGTCCTTTCTAAAAACTGTTTCTTTGTTCTGCACGCTCTCTCGTTAATATTTGCATCGTCCATCCAGTTCATATTCGGGTAATTGATGTATCCCATCTTTATTATGTGGGACGCGTTCATGTCGTTTAACTTGCGTATAAGTTCGCATAGCTTCTCGTTGTTGGTGTCACTGCTGTTGGGGCTGCGGTATATACATCCAACAAGTAGATTTGTGTCTTCCCCGTCTAGTTTTAACTCCGCCCAAACACACTCCTCAAAATATGTTCACCATTTATGTTACATTCTATGGGTTTAAGTGAATTGTGCACATACATGCAAACCCCCTACCATTCTTCTCTAAGTTAGAAAACATTTTCATATCCTTCAATGTGAAGTTCCCATGGCACAACATTGGATATACAATTGATCGGTTTTACCTCCATTATTCCTATTAGCATTGATTGTGACTGGGCCACGTGTGCTTTTAATTCAGGCAGCTTGTTCGTTAGTCAAAATCAGCATCTGTACAATTTATGCTCGCAATCAGTACTGATGGTGCAGATGGTGAGAAGCTTTGTTTAACTCGTGTTTGCTGTGCGTCCTGATCCTCTCCAATTACACGTGCTGACATACCTTCAGTGTTTCTTTTTTTACATTTTCTTCACCACATGTTTAATGTTTTTTATCTGTCCGTGTCTTGTCTGATGGTTCTTACTGCCTACGAAAGGACTTCTTTCTGACCACTCTGCCATTTCGTATCGTCAGATCATATTCTGCTTCTCCTGGTTCCGCTTATCCAATTCCTTCTTCAGCTCTCTTCTCTCTTTGCCATAGGGTCATATCCGGGGCAATGTGATTTTCCTTCAGGATCTCGATATCATCCTTTTATTGAGATCGAAGAGAGAGAGAGGGTGGTCACATCTCACAGCATATGTAAAGCTTGTTATGGGGCTGTTTTATTAACAACTTGTACATACAAGTATAACAACATATGTGTCAGTCTAGATAATGTAAACTGTTATTAATTGTGATCGAGTTTCAACAACGCGACACCAAATTGCTTTTACAATACGCTTAAGTGCCTGTACACGAGTTTGCTCACACCTAAGCGCGTTTGCGGAACAATGCGAGAATAGGCCAAACTAGATCCTGTTCCAGCTCCTGTCACCGCTGCCCATCCCACGTCTTTGCTGATCATGTCAGGTATCTGGACTTCTGCTTCATCCTGCCAGATTTGACATTGCATAGTTATTTCTTGTCTAGCAAGTACACTTCAGCATCACCACTAACTGGATAGTTTCGCGGTTTGGTGCAACAGCACTTGAAGACATTTGCGGACTTTACGTTTGGTGTAACACTGGCTTCTTGTGTATTTGCTACCCTATACATTTACATAACATGAGACCCTGGGATAGTGTGAAGTCCTTCTGCATGGCTAATTGGATGCATTGGGGACAGAGCCCACAGCCAGGCTCCCATACAATCAATGATGATCACTTAATAGATAACGGTTCTCCATTTATCATCTGCATAAATCAGGCTTTATTGGCATTCCGTGTAGTGCTTGAACACTATCCAGCTGTTCTTAGGAGGGGGGGTTAAAGCTTTTGAGAAACATGGAATACAATTAATGGTTCACATTTTAAAGATGCAATTTTGAGGGGGATTCACATTTTGTAGAAGGGGGGTTTCACAAAAAGGGGGATTCACGTGTACTCCGTGAACCCCCCCTGGCTACGGGCCTGCAAACACAAACATACACACACAGGTGAACACACGCGCGCACGTACACACACATACACAAGTAAATTTGATAAAAGTTTTGTGTGTTAGTGCAGATTACATAAAACGTCCTTAGCAGGTCGGCGGGCCTCGGATGAATCGCAGAAAATACCAATACACAACTGTGTAACATTAACCGTCCTTATTTAACACACGTCGCTCGTTGTTGTTTCACGAAAGTAGCAACGAGGTCATTCAGCCCCCTGGTGTATACGAGATGACATATGTCCGGGTCGTGTAGAGTCCGGCCTCGTTAAATGCGATCAGTGTCACGTGGTGCTCCTTGGTATGGTCCACTCCGGTAACCCGAAGTGTCGTCTGCTGCGTCTCTGTCCCCGACACGATGTCGATGCCGCCTCTCGTCGATCCTGAAACATGTACCGTCGACCCTGAAAAAATGATTCGTCGACCCTGAAACATGTATCGTTAACCCTAAAACATGATTCGTCGAACATGAAACCTGAATCGTTAACCCTCAAGTATGTATTGTCAACCCTGAAACATGCATTTGAAACATGCATCGTCCACCCTAAAACGGATCGCCGATCCTTAAGCGCGTATCATCGACCTTGAAACATGTAACGTCGACCCTGAAAATTATTCATCGACCCTGAAACATGTATATTCCACCCTGGAATATGTATCTACGACCCTGAAACATGCCTCGTCGGCCCTGAAACGTGTAATGTCGGTCGTGAAACCGTGTATTATCGACCCTTAAATATGCGTCGTCGCTTCTGAAACATATATCGTCGACCCTGAAACATGCGTCCTTGACTTTGAAACATGCATAATCGACCCTGAAACACGAATAGTGGACAGTGAAAAACACATAGTCGACCCTGAAACTTGCATCATCGACCGTGAAACATTCATTGTCGAACCTATAGCATTAGCCCATGTTGGTACCAGTTCATCGAAGTAAGATCTCATGTCGTCACAGTTACCTCCGCCCTCTTCAGTGAGTGTCTGTCCGATGATTTTTATATCGGACAGACGGCTAAAATAACGAACTAGAATATGACTCAATGGGATCACAATTATTTTAGGCACCTACGCCGGGATCACAATTATTTTAGGCACCTACGCCGCATGGTTTTCTGACGACGTCTGCAGTTTCGGTTCACCAATAAACCGTATATTTACGTATAAATCGTATCCATGGTTACAACAGGTGTGCCGAATAGGTGCAGAGAGAACGGTCAGTAAACGCTTATTTGCAGGATTATGTTAACAAAATCAAAATGGTCATTCTAATTGAACACAACCTGATCCGTATTATACAGCTGAACTTCGATTTACGGTGAAATATGTAAGCGCCATGAGCCCTTTATATGGTGGATACCGGCGCTGTACAAAACTTCATTGTTATTGTTATTAAAGATTAAGGAAGTGATGCGTACCTATGTTGACTTCGTACATCAGTGATGAGTTGCTAGTGAAGACGCCAGTCCAGTCGAGACTCAGAATCCACCGACGAGGCCACGCACTTTGCAGACGAGTCTCTGTTAACACCATCGCTACCGGTTAGGATATAAATGCGCAAATGATGCTACCCGAAATTCATAAAACATCATAGTAATATTGTGGAACAAGGAACCGCTGGTTCACCGACAGAGGCAACACAGTTGTTATCGTCCACACCTGAACACTGACATCGGGACAACGGGAAACGTCATTCTCAATGCCGACAAAAAGTACACGAGAGACTGCTACTATTACTGATGACTATGACCGGTCCGCATCGAGACAGACGGCGTAGTGAATGAGGTGGAGAGGAGGCAGAGGCAGAGGCAAAAGGAGATGAATAGCAAAGAAACAAGACATGTTGACCTCCAACCGGAACCTCCTGTCCCGTCTACTAAGATCTGCAGGTCAAGTATCGGGCTCCTGAGTCACGTCGAGACTGAGGATTAACACGAGCGGCAGCTAATGATGGTGATGCTAAACGAATAGTTATGGTAAGCTTACCAACAAACACAAACTGTCATATTGAATATTTGGTTTCTACCATACACTGGATAAGTTTACACTCACTAGTGACACGTGGAGCCTCGGTTTCAATAGTGAAGTTGCTGGCAATGATGTCGCTGGTCAAGTGAGCGTAGTTGGTGGCTCGCAGCATCAGTGTGTAGGTCTTGTAAGACTCGAGACTCAGGTCTGTCAGTTCGGCGAACAGTTGATTTGCAGTGGCCAGGGACTTCCACGGTAATACCTTCGTAGACTGACTCCCCTGGATACTTATCTACAACCACATCGATGTTTATTTGAAGTCATTGTGATGTGGTTCTATCCATGGGGTGTGCGCGCACCCACATCACGCTCACGCGCACACGCCCGCCGCACGCATGCTGCACGTACGCATGCACACTCATCCACCCACACGCTCGCACATACACACCACACGCACACGCACGCACATATTAAAATAATATATTCCTGTGAACAACAATATACTGTCACCCAAATGCACTATATCTCGTATCCTACGATCCCTGACCGGTCGTGAACGCCTTCCCAACCGAAGAACAAATGGTCCATGTCCGACTGGTGGTTATTTCTTGAGAGATATCGAGACGGAGAAACGGTGATGATGTTCACTTTTGCCATGGATACGTCAGGCGATTCAGTCGCTATGACAACGCCGCTGGAGACGAGAGTAGACAGGAGACCAGCGTAGTTGAAACAGCGGACGACGCTGAAGAAGGTCTCGCCGTGGCTGACGGCGGCGTCCAGTGTGACGGACGCTGTCGACAACGAAGTCGTCCTCGTGAACGGTTGAACCTCCTGCGAGCCGGGGCTCTTTCCTACAACCCCGATTCACACGTAGTGCATCTCTAGATTCAAAGACACTTCTCATTGTGTAATGGACATAATGGTCTACTTTACTTTAGATCAAAACTGATTATAAAGGTGAACCTGATAAATTCCCTTAAGGTTCTTTGGAGTTAAGATAAGTTCTAACATAGCGCGGTATCCAGTCGTAAGGACTGCTAAAACCGTTTTTATTCCTCACCCTTTGATAGACTTGTTCATTCCATACCGTCATAACTTCACTGGGAAGCAATCAGCCTCTCTGCGCAAAGATTATACATTCAGATCCACTCACAACTGTCCACAGGCAGGTAATAATATATACAGCTACTGAATCGAAAATTAACAGTTACAAGCGGACGATTGCAAAACGCATCGAGTAACCATTGTATATATATAGCAAGACCTGACACGGAAGGTTTGGCTATTGATGATACGATATCATGTTTCCTACCTATTGCCCATTCGCAATGTTTGACGCCACTTTCTGGGTCTTTCACAGACCAGGTAATTTCTAGGGTTCGAGAAGTGAGGTTAGACGTGGCGACACCGTTGGCGCCGTCCTAGCAACAGGAAAACATCCGCTATGTAAGTATGCTCAATCGAGAGTCATAATGTATGTAAAATACTATAAAAACTATGACAAAATTTGTTTTCGTCAGAAACATTTGTTTGGGAACAGTGCGATATTTTTGTATATTCATCCATGAGTCGGAGACCTCGATGTATTGCAAGAACTTCAACGTATCCAGTGCAATTCAAGTAATAATGTGTGTCTTGCGAAAAGTGTCATGAATTGCGTTATGAAAAGTGCAATTCACCTTAACACAACACATTACTAATGCCGTAGTGCAGTAGATCTAGGTCAATTGAAGTCGTGATACGACGGATGCAGTAGTTCAACTCACGGTTAGACAACATATGACGGGCGCCGTCAGATCTATGGTGAGTGGGTCGGAGTGGATGACCGTGGTCACTCCGGCCGCGTTCTCCGCCACCACGGTCACATGCACCTCTGTCCCATGCTGCAGTCGGACGTCAGCTGTGCGTGCGACGGAGTGACCACCGACTGACCGGAAGTTCTGTAGCTGGACGCCTCCTGTAAATGAACATTGCTAACGTAGTAACACTGCTTAGTTCAGCGTAGGTTGTTCACACAAATTTAACAGTTTCATTCGTATTAATGTATATCTATGGTTCGACATGTTCAATATGCGTGTCTCTCAGTTGATGCTGCCGTTATCCTGCACGTTGTGTGTCTACGCTTTGCTACCAATACTGCTATATATTGGGTAAGTATTATCAGCAGCACTCTCTTGCAAACGATGTGTTTCCCAACATGACAAAGTGTGTTGTGTCATAATGGGATATTTATATGTAGATTTTAACAACTGACTTTGAATAGTAGTCCCGTGGTAAATCCAAACTGATTACTGTGCAAACACTACTCTATGCAGCCGACTGGAAAGATCATATAAATATGATAAATTCTACTGCCATTATATATATAGACCCAATTTTTGCTAGATAAAAAATCGCTTTTAATATTACATTGTACTTTATTTCTCTCATAGTTATCTTACTGCTGTGAAGTTTGGGGAAATACCTATAAAACATACATTGCCGACGTTTACGTATTACAAAAAAGTTACTAGAATAATTCGTAATAAGAATTCATTAAGTCATACTAATACATTATTTTATGATCTAGGCATTCTCAAACTTCATGACTTAATAAAATTAAGAATTGCTATCATAATGTTTAAATCAAACAATAATTTGTTGTCTTATAACTTTCAATTCTTTTGTAAGTATTTGTAAGTATTTTGTAAAATATACGACACCGTGTGTGTTGTGGAATTGCTTAGACGATTATATAAAAACAGCAGTTACTATCAGCAATCTAAAGAAACGATATACAAATTAATGCTTTGAAGAATACAAATGGTGTTATTAAACTGGTTATTTGGTACCGGAAGGGATAATAACTATTTGGAAATGAGAATATAGTAATTGTTTCACTTTTGCATAGCATATTCTTCAGTTACGAAACAACTTTACTATTAATATTATTCAAGTTGTATTGATGTTGGGGGGAAAGTGCGTAATCAGCAATGAGCTTCAACACCCCCCTTTCCAACTGAATTTTGGAAATTTACACTATGTACATATGTTGTAGCATTTGTTGTTTTTCAATTGGAAATACAGAATTGAATTGAAATGTCTCTCACCCCTGACAGTTCCTATGGCCCAAGAGTAGCTGGTCACCGGGCTCTCCGGGTCCTCGACGTCCCACGCCGCCGTCACGGCCGTGTAGCTGCCCCTCGACGTCACATGCACGTGCATCGGCTGCACGTGAGAACTAACCGGATCCCTCGGGTCAATGGACGGAATACGGCGACCTTCGCCGACCTCTTGAATCTGGACATTGTCCGGCAAGAACCCGGTCTTGTGACCAACAGCGCCGACTCTGACGATTGACGTCTCGTCACTGGCGATGAAGTAATACAGATGCTTCTGCCACTCAGATGTCGCTACTGTTTGCTCTACAGCAAATGCCGCGTGGAACCCTGGGAGTTGGACGAAGCCCAGTTGCTCGGAATGGAAGCGGATGGTGTTAGGGGAATGAACGTAGAAAGTAACTCGATACTTCTTTGTCTTCTCCGTTGTCACTGCATGTTCGATGTGACCACTGATGACGTCAACATATACTCGGCCGTCTTGTGCGTTTACACCGTCTGTAGACCTACTCACTGCCAGGTGACACGTCCCGTCTACCGTCCAGTCTTTGGGGACTGCATCCATCAAATCCGACGAAGGTCTGTCTTCCTCGAACGACGGGTTCTTCAGCAAGTTCGTTCCGAGCTGGAACTTGTGAAGAGGCCGTGGAGGAGTCGAGTCGAGGATCACGCCGTCTGAGCTGACTGCCGCCGACTTGAGGCCGGCACCGTTGACCGCGTACACAGTGGAGTAGAGGTGCGTTCCTGTAACCAAGTCACGGCGTGAGAACTAAGGGTGCAAAGCTGTACGTGATGGCCTCATAACCTCGGAATGTCCAAAAAAGTTATACCAGTAAACAAGGAATCCGGTTTAAATAAATAATAAACAAATAAATATACTTATAAAGCGCCAACTCTAGTTAGAAACTATTCAAGGCGTTTTACATGTAAAATAGTAATAAATCAAAAAATTTATTAATTAAGTAAAAAAATGAATATAAACAAAATTATCTTTAAATATTAGTATTATCGTGTCATATAAACAAAAGATAATTGATATTGGTTTACACCGGTGCACGCGTGTCATTCTGGTTCAGATCTGGCACGGATCCATCACTTTGAATATTACACGATGCGACCACCCTGACGTGCGCATGTGCGCGTTTGCTCGTGAGTAGGCGTGCAATCATTTGTGTTTTGAATAAAATACACGGAAATAGCAGTTGTGTTTAAAATTTCATTCTGAGGTCGTCCATCTTTTGAATAATCACTATACATAACTTTCCTCAAATCCATATAAACTTTGTTTCATATAACACGCAGTTTTAAGATAAATTTATTATTCGCTGGCCAGACATGGTGACCGGTAATTTTTTCAAAAGCATAATTTATCGAATAACATATCAAACGCCAAAGAGACATGTAATATTGTAAAACGTTTCATCAAACATGTAAATATCCTTCATATTGTACACATTTTCTTAAAAACAGTTAAAATGGAACTTTAACTCAGAATGCAACTTTAATACCAGTTGTAAATACCTACAGGTGTGCCAATAAGTTCAGTTCAGTTCATCCCGAGACCTGTCAGGTCGTAGAGGAGACATGAGGGGCGCAGTTGCAGCGATTGCTCTCCAGCGGGGCGGTCTAATGCAAGTCTCCGTAGCGTTTGGACGTCAAGGTCGATCCACTCCCGTATGTTGTCCATCCAGGTCTTCCTTTGCCTGCCTCTCCTTCTGCTACCCTCCAGAGTGCCTGCATGATTGTCTTGGCAAGGGAGTCATGGCGTGTGAAATGGTCGTACCATGCCAACTTTCTCCTCTTCACTGGTGCGAGGAGTGGCTCCTGTGGGCCAGCCAGGGCATTGATCCGTGTTCGGACAAAATCATTGGTCTTGTGTTCGGCCCAAGATGTCTGCAACAGGCGTCAGAAGCACTTGGTCTCAAACGCCTGTATCTTCTTCGTCATTGCAGCCGCCAGTGTCCAACTTTCGCAGCCGTAGAGCAGGATGGAGACAACAAGGGCTCTGTACAGTCTTATCTTAGTTGGGAAGGTGATGTTATTGCTTCTCCATATCTTACTGAGTTTGTTCATTGCTGCTGTCGCAAGGGCTATTCGGATCTGGATCTCTTTGTCCGACAGTCCATCTTTGGTGAGTGTGGAGCAGATATATTTGAACTCATCCACTTCCTCCAGCTTCTGGCCGTTCATCGTGATGTCAACAGTGATGTTTTCAGTGCTGCTGGCCATCACATTGCTCTTTTCGTTGCTTACTTCCATGCCGTAAGCGCCTGCTCTATCCACTAGTCTATTGGTGAGATCTTGGAGCTCATTGTTGCTTCCTCTAAGAAGATCTATATCGTCTGCAAATCGCAGGTTGCTGACAGGTCTGCCTCCCACAGAGATGGTGGTGTTGAAGTTGCGGAGGGCTTCTCTCATGATGTTCTCGAGCTAGATGTTGAAGTGCGCTGATGACTTGAGTGATGCCTTCAATGTTGAAGCGCCTTAGCATTTGCCACATATCTTCGTGCCACACCCTGTCGAAAACCTTCTTGAAGTCTATGAAGTTGTGGAGCAGGATCTTCTGGTGTTGCAGGTGCTTTTCGATCAGGATTCTGCAGTTGCAGATTTGTTCTGTGGTACTTCTTACGGGTCTGAATCCGGCCTGTTCTTCTGCTGGTAGTTCTTCTGATTGCTTTTTCAAGCGGTTCAAAATGATGCGTAGCAGGATCTTGCTTGGGTGGTGTAGTGAGGCTAATGGTTCGGTAGTTGTGGCACTTCCGGAGATTTCCTTTCTTAGGTAATGGGATGATGAGTGACTGTGTCCATTCCTTTGGCCACTGTTTGAAGTTCCATATCTTCTGGCATATGGCTGTCATTGCAGTGACCATTCCTTCGCCACCATGTTTGAGCTGCTCCGCTTGAATGTTGTCTGCTCCTGGTGACTTCCCTATCGGTATACTGCGGATGGCTTCTTCCACCTCTCCCCTTAAAATAGACAATGTTTCTGGTTCGATCTTTGGGGCCAGTTCTGTCTGCAGCTGGTATCAGGCTGCAGGACGTAATTGTAGAGCTCCTGGCTGTGCTCCGTCCACCTCTTTAAGACTTCGCCAGTCTGTGCTCCCGTGCTATCTTCAATGACTGATGTTCTGTTTTGCTGCGGCTTGGTCAGGTTCTTCAGTATGTTGAAGGCTTGCTTGCAGTTACCCTGATACATTCCTTTTTCAATACTCGCACTCTGCTCCACAATCCACTGTTTTTTGGCTGCTTTCATTTCCTTCCGTATTGTCCTGTTGACCTGGCAATACTGTTCCTGTGAATCTGGGCTGTAATATGTTGTAGTTAAGACTAGTTTGTTCTTAGTCAGTTTATGATGTGATACAGGTGGTGTTGTTGTTCAAACCAATACCTGTTTGTTCTTTGACATTATATATGAAGTGTGTGATATTGAGACGACAATGTATTATGAAAATTATTGTAATTGTTAGTCTCAGAGAATAAAATTAATTGAAATGGGACTCTTAGTTGTTCGCCTGAACTTTCGTATGGAAGAGTGACTTTCCAGTGTATTTTACATACGCACGCAAGCACTATTCCTCTGTCTGTTTACACACGCCGGTACATGTCCTTTAGTCACGCACACACTATTCCTCTGTCGGAGTTCACACGCAGCTAGGTACCTCAGACACACGCGCATGCATGCACTGTATATTTCTCTACGGTCACACGTCTACCTGAGTCTGCTGATATGTCACTCACATACAACCGTGTATAATCATTGTTCACACGTAGCCACACTCCCCTCCACCCACACGTTCTCACGCTTACACCCATCCTTGTTACCCGAGTCTGCTGACATATCACTCACATCCAACCGTGTATTGTCAATGATTCATACGTAGGTAGCCACAACCCTGTCCACCCACACGTTCTCACGCTTAGACCCATCCTTGATACCCGAGTCTGCAGACATATCACTCACATCCAACCGTGTATTGTCAATGGTTCATACGTAGGTAGCCACAACCCTGTCCACCCGCACGTTCTCACGCTTACACCCATCCTTGTTACCCGGGTCTGCTGACCTATCACTCACATCCAACCGTGTATTGTCAATGGTTCATACGTAGGTAGCCACAACCCTGTCCACCCACACGTTCTCACGCTTACACCCATCCTTGTTACCCGAGTCTGCTGACCTATCACTCACATCCAACCGTGTATTGTCAATGGTTCATACGTAGGTAGCCACAACCCTGTCCACCCACACGTTCTCACGCTTACACCCATCCTTGTTACCTGAGTCTGCTGATATGTCACTCACATACAACCGTGTATAATCATTGTTCACACGTAGCCACACTCCCCTCCACCCACACGTTCTCACGCTTACATCCATCCTTGTTACCTGAGTCTGCTGATATGTCACTCACATACAACCGTGTATAATCATTGTTCACACGTAGCCACACTCCCCTCCACCCACACGTTCTCACGCTTACACCCATCCTTGTTACCTGAGTCTGCTGATATGTCACTCACATACAACCGTGTATAATCATTGTTCACACGTAGCCACACTCCCCTCCGTCCACACGTTCTCACGCTTACACCCATCCTTGTTACCCGAGTCTGGTGACCTATCACTCACATCCAATCGTGTATTGTCAATGGTTCATACGTAGGTAGCCACAACCCTGTCCACCCACACGTTCTCACGCTTACACCCATCCTTGTTACCTGAGTTTGCTGATATGTCACTCACATACAACCGTATATAATCATTGTTCACACGTAGCCACACTCCCCTCCACCCACACATTCGTACGCTTACACCCATCCTTGTTACCTGAGTCTGCTGATATGTCACTCACATACAACCGTGTATAATCATTGTTCACACGTAGCCACACTCCCCTCCACCCACACGTTCTCACGCTTACACCTATCCTCGTTACCTGAGTCTGCTGATATGTCACTCACATACAGCCGTGTATAATCATTGTTCACACGTAGCCACACTCCCCTCCGTCCACACGTTCTCACGCTTACACCCATCCTTGTTACCCGAGTCTGCTGACATATCACTCACATACAACCGTGTATAATCATTGTTCACACGTAGCCACACTCCCCTCCACCCACACGTTCTCACGCTTACACCCATCCTTGTTACCTGAGTCTGCTGATATGTCACTCACATACAACCGTGTATAATCATTGTTCACACGTAGCCACACTCCCCTCCACCCACACGTTCTCACGCTTACACCCATCCTTGTTACCTGAGTCTGCTGATATGTCACTCACATACAACCGTGTATAATCATTGTTCACACGTAGCCACACTCCCTTCCACCCACACGTTCTCACGCTTACACCCATCCTTGTTACCTGAGTCTGCTGATATGTCACTCACATACAACCGTGTATAATCATTGTTCACACGTAGCCACAATCCCCTCCATCCACACATTCGTTCGCTTACACCCATCAGTGTAGTCATTGACCCGTGACGTTTGATATATGTTCTATCAGAAACAGATATTCTACTGTCAAAAGAACTAATCAAATCGTCTTTCTTGCCGTTTTCGTTGGATTTGTGAATTCAGATGCGTTTTAGGTTGGTACGCGTTTCTTTATTTGCAAATGTTATTGTTTTATTAGGTATAAACTACCTGCAGAGTTATTTACCGTCCTCTACCCGGTCGCACTACGGACTCTCAGGACTGAACTCAAGCGGACTCAGACGTGACGCCGATATATCGCGAAGAATAAGCCATATGTCCGTTCTACATGGCGTCCACCAAAACGCCTTATATCGATGACTCATAAAGCTAAAGGTTACGATATACAGAAATTATACGGGTGCTGCATTAGCAGCTATAAACGTATTCCATCTCGCATTGAAAGCGCATTATTTCACCGACGTCAAATACAAGACAGTACTTTGTTATTATTGTTATTATGATTATGATTATTATTGTATTATTATTTTATTACAATTAATACTATAATTTTTATTATTATCATTATTATTTGTGTCAACAGCTACGACAACAGCTCGTCGACTGACTGTCTCAACGGCGGAACCTGTTTCAAGAACGTCTGCTACTGCACGAATCAATACATAGGAGACCACCGCGAAACAGGTAGAAATTAGTTGTATACACCAGTAGTAGCATACACACAGCCGAGCAACAACATACAAAAGGCAGAAATTATCACCATTACAATAGTTTGAACTTGTGGCGCCCTCAGGGGAATGACTAAGTAACTCAGTTTGTTCACTAAAAAAATAATACCGTGACCACACAGATAAGTATAACTGGCTTAGCTTTAAACCGGTTTGTGACGCACAATTGTTCATAATGCCACTAAGGCAAATCGGCTCAACTCTGTCTGTGTGAACTCACGATAACTTTAAATAGCTACCATTGTGTTTTATGTCAATGTTGCGCCAATTGGTAGATCAGAGGTAAATGTTGCAAAGGAAGCGAAATAGCATAGGAAGAGAAGACTGGACCTCGAGACTTGTTTACATCGCCATATAGGTAAACCAGCTTAACTATCTTTGAAAAAAGCTTATTTTTAAATACCCCTGCAAAATACCTTTGTGTTCTTTGAAATGCATCAGCAATTGGTAGTTCAGAGGTCAATTGTCGATAGAAAGAGGACACTAACGAATTTCTAAACGTTGCATATTGATATCGTTTGACGCGTCACAATTGTAATTGCTTATTTATGATATGTCACAGACACAACTGTTTGCTGCGTTCCAGTGTACAACAGACGCTGACTGACTGTCTCCATAAAGGCAAATGATCGGGAAACAATGCCGCCTGCGAGTGGACTATGGGCTACCTCGGTGCCAATTGGCGTACGGACGACATAATTATTACCAGCTTTGCATAGCTGTGTAATTTATTTATTTATTTTGTATTGTACTTGTGCTTAATTACTTAATAATTCAATTAAGAAAATGGCTACAACAGTCAGCATGTTAGAACAAATCATTGATCTACGTAAACTAATTCCCTAAATGTTTGTGACAGGTAGTCAAAAACATGTAGCGTAGATTGTATCTATTACATGATTAGTTCTTTATAGGCCTACACACGGATGAGAAGAAGAAGTAGGACTCGCATTACGCGACAGGTTTTCTTGACCATTTGCCGTTTGTCTGTTAAATATTGTTAAATGAAAATTACAAATATTGTGTGACTCTAAAATGCAACAAAACATTATATTCGATCGAAACAACGTTTGTTATATCTATATTTGATTTGAAAAACAAGATTAACTACTCTCATGCAGACACTAACATTAATACTGCTGAGCCTTCCTGGTGCCTGCCGCTTTGGTTTACAATTGCAAAACACAAATTCCCTGCTTTGATCATAACTTGATTGTCTACGGTTTGTTCTTTGAACAACCGGACCCACACAAGATGCTCGTATGTCACCGCAGCGGCAGAGGCGTTGACCTGGTGTGAACGCTGTCTGCTCCGTGGATCATCAAGTCAGCATGACAACACCGTCCTGACGTCCAATCCGTGACATATCGACGACCAAAACACAGTTCCAGCTATACGTTTTTTTCTGTACATAACGTTTGTAGGCCGGTCATATGTTCTCCGTAAGTCGTGACGAGATGTGCACATATTCCTATATGCACAAATGTAGATAAATTTACATCCGCTTGTAAATTTGCTATTGATATGTTTGAGACGACATTTAAAATAGACATATTACGTTTTAAAATCGAAAAGAATATAGATGTCTAACAAGAGTATTAACATAATATTACAGGTATATGACTTTTAATTGTTCTGTAATTGAACATTTTGGACTAACATAGCACCCTGCTGGTGGAATGAGTTAGCTGTTGTAAAATCAGTTAGGTATAATGGCGTTTAAGGCAAAGACCCCCACTGCGCTTAATGAGCAATTTCTCACCGCTTCAAACTTAACGATGAAAGTGTATTGTGGTTACGTATGAGATAAGTTATACTTATAGCCTCTGCACTAAGTACTTTGATAAGTTCGGAGCTTTCAGGCATAACTGAAACTGTATATTGTGTATAGTGTTTTACCGGAAATTATTGCCATTGATCAAACCACGAAATATTGAATACAAATTACAGAAACGGTCTCGTTTTTATCGGGAACCTCTCTAGTCTCAAACATATGCTTTCATCAAACATCCTATGCCTGTCGTGCATTCGAATTTACACTTTCCTAATACAAGAACGTCCCTGCTTTATCGCGTTTATTTCCCCATTTGTTGTACATCCGTATTTAATTAGGGATACGGTTTTTTCTTCAGCCATCTGTGTTTTATTATCTAACAATTGCTTCCATTTGCTGGGTGTTATCTTTACCCGCGAACATGACTGCGACAGGTTTGTGGTGAGTATCGGTATAGAGAAACCATTCCGATGCAGTATAAACCTCGTGCTGATGTGAGCGGGATGTGTTAATACTCTGTGTGTATTTAAGGAGCGGGTATCACCATAAAGACAATAAAAATAACGTTTGAAGTGACTTCGCTCATTGTCTCACACTTGGGAATACCTGGCGGCCACACGACGTGGAGCAAATGGCGGACATAAAATTTGGATAAGATTAACAGCAATACGTTTGAAATTGTTGCACCTAAAAACCTGCAGCTTAACATCAGCATCATTACGATATTGGGATAATAAAACTTGACGGGAATCATCTTTACAAATGGTGGATATTTGTATATCGGCGAAGATAAAAAGAAACATATTTCAAATCGTCGCACCTGATTTTATATATCAAGGCTGTAGGTGAAGGACAACATTCAAGCAATGGTGAAAGTAGACCAATATACATCTTTATTTGCAAACGAAAACACCAAATAAGCGAACACAACCAGACGGTGGATATATCAATAGTCACGACGACTCATTAAGCACTAGTTGACATCCACCCATTGGGCAACAAACCACGGGCAGCTGTTTTCACAATTACAGTGTTTTGATATTAAACTCTTTCCCGATGACCAGTTAATAGTACCTATCACCACGGCATGACATGCAGCCGATAATAATGTTTGGCTAAGAGAGAAGCCAAACCCTAAATAAGCCTAACATTAATCACAGCTAACCCTAACTATGACTAGCCTTAACTTAATTTAATCCAACCTTAACTAATTATAATTAATATTAAACTTGCATACAAACAATTGATCCACGTCGTTTATTTGGCTCCAGACAATCGGCCCTATATAGTGTAACTCTAGAGCCACAGGTAAATTTTACTCAATTTATTTACTGGAAAAGTAAATAACTATAAAAAAACTACCTTTGTGTTTAACAATCCATCACCGATTGGTAGGTTGGAGGCCAGTGATTCAAGGGAACGAATGAACGTAGGGGAAAACGAGTTTACTTAACAATCTGGGAGGAGATACGCTTACAATGCTCCAATGTTGCAATATTCGTAATTATATAGAACACATGATAAAGGATTATGTGTTTATAACTGGCGAACTTCACAAAGAAGCATGTTGTTGAAGACGCTGCCAATGAGCATGTGCCGGCCGTAGTGAACTGCGACAGTTGTACCAGAGATTTGTTGTCCATCGTTGTAGTACACCTCCTCAACGTGCCGCACCGTGGAGCCACCGTCGCACACTTTCAGTCGAAACACCTACATCGCGGAAAAGCATGTGGACTTGTAATAATCAGACAACAAACACGAACATCCCCCCCCCACACACACACACACACAACGACACATATACACACAACAACAACAAACGCACGCGCACAGGTACTCTCACACTTCCGGGTATATTTCTGCACGTGGAAATTATCATGAGGTATATAATGAAACAAACTATATGCACTAACATATCTTCGTCATAATTATGATACATACACTTATGTATACACGAACCTATACCATCTTGGGTAGATATTAGGACAAAACTTCCATCATAGTTCATCAGTACGTGTGACGTCTAATGACGTCATCGCGCACGTGAGAGATCGTAGTTGTCCTCGTCTCGACTGATTTGTGTTTGGTGTTTCTTATATAGATGGCTCGTTTTATGTGTCGGATTCGCCCCACTGTCTACTCTTTTCGCTCCCTCCTAGTATGTGGTGTGTGGTCCGAGAGTGCGGATTTCTTTGTAAAATAGCATTTAGTATGATGGAATGTTTCTCCTAATTTCATTCCAAATGTCGTAGGACGTAATACGCAGTAAGAAGTTAACTGACGTTTATTGCGAATTACATATATAGGCCTATAATCATTATTATAGTGACTGCGCCACACACGGAACACTCTGGATCAGCTGTGTTGCTCCGTTGAAGTCACAGTGCGACGCGCCGCTAAACGTATGTGAATGGGCTTATATAGAGGTGTTATTGCGCAACCACCCACGACGTGGCGTGTCACCTTGCATTTAAGTAGGAACGAGCCTCGCGACCGGGCCCCACCACATTCTTCCCTCTTGATGTCTTTTGGAGAGGGCTAACAAAGCCAGTGAGGACCGGATCACGTGTTACGACTAAGCACAGCGTGTTGGGATGTTCATACAGACACACCAAACGGTTATTTCTGTATAAACGCTTAATGCAGACTCTCACACACTCGTACCGATGCACGCTAACAGCACTTACCTGGCACGGCGAAATAGAGATGTGAGATGGCGTCAAGTAGTATTTTACCATCAGGTATGCGTCTGCGTAAGCTCCCACCCACAAGTCTCCCGTCGCCACGTCAACGTCGATCATCTTGACCAGCGAGCCCAACGGAACCACCTGAAACACACAGGAAGACCTGTGTGTGTGTGCGTGTGTGTGTGTGTGTGTGTGTGTGTGTGTGTGTGTGTGTGTGTGTGTGTGTGTGTGTGTGTGTGTGTGTGTGTGCGCGCGCGCGTGTGTGTTTGTGTTCCAACTTGTTTTGCTTTGTTCAGCTCCGCTCAGCGGAAGAGAAATGCATTATTATCGCAAATAATAATCAAACCAATAGGCGGGAGTAGTTTTTGTGGTTGTTTTCTTCCTCGTCCGATGTATAACCTCAAACATCGATAGTCTATATCTTTGTTCCTATGGAATATATTAACCACCAAGAAATTAATCAATTTAGTAAAATATCATACTTGCATTTCCGCATCATGGCAACTCATAATCACCTTTGGGAATCGTTCCCAGTGATTCTGATGTGTTACATACATTATCTTACCTGCCTCAACCTCAAAGAGTTGTCCGACTCCCGGCTGTAGACAGTCACGCATCTCCCACCTAACTCCGACAAGTATACGTATCTGTAATATTGTGAAGGCAATTGTCAGTCGGACCCGTACACGTCAATCAGTTAATGTTCAACATAATATATACATAAACAAGAAGGATTCACGGACAGGATACAATTGAATTGTCCGTTAAAATATGTTGGCATTCTGTGACCACCTAACACTTATGTTGTGTAATGACAAATATATCCACCGACCCATATTATTGCATATGTCACCGGGTCACAAAGCAGCATGTACAGAACATGCGATGATCATGAATTTCATAAACTTACTATAGTACGTTGTAAAATTCGGCATTTCAAAGAGATATACTAGTCAGGGGGCTTAATCATAAACTTTTTTACATCGTTCTACAAGCTCCATTTTTGGACCAGCACTAGATATGGCCATGACATCTCATTTTTTTCGCGGGAGCCAAGCTGGGTTCCTGCTGTGGCGGCCATGTTTGACAAATCCAAGATGGCTGCCGTCCAGACTAATTATGTGCAAGAATTTGAGAACAAAAAGTAGTAGAACCATAAATTATACCACTTTTAGGTGTTTTCGAGTATGGATAATTTATTTGCGGTGTAAATGTGCTATGTCGAGGTCACGTGATAAGGTCACATCCAAGGGCATTTTGGGTCACAATATAGATATTTGAGCCAAAAACGTACTACATCAGATATTCACCGTTCTGGTGTCATTTTAATATAAACATGTCTTAGGTGGACAATAGATGAACCTAGAATGAGGTCTGGATACAGGTCTCTTCAATCAAGGTCAAGGTTAAATTTGCCCATAAATGCGTAAAACCCATATATATGTTCATAATTTAATTGATCTTACTGGGCAAGCAAAGGTTTATATATTTATTATAATATTGAAAGGAACCAATATTGAAAGGGGAATGGCGAGGTCATGTAATCAAGGTCAAGAACAACGATCGTTTATTATAGAAATTTTTCATTATGCACAACTGGGAATGTAAACCACTCCAACGATACTAGTATTCTATAAATAGCAATTACATGTCAATTGGATACACACAATTCAAATTAAATTAATGTACCTAACAAAAGTACAGCGCTATTTTACTTAATCACTCTACTCGAATAATCAGACTATCTCGTGTGGCATGTGGTTGACTGCTTTCAGATGAACCTGGCTTGGAGCAAGGACCTCTTGGCATGCTCGAAGAGAGCGGCCTGGGTCGGTGACATATTGTCCAGTGAACCATTGCCATTGGAGAAGAGGTGATACCTAGCATCGTTGACAGTTGCAGAGCCACACGTCCTGCTGTACATGAACAAAACGAATCGCTCGATTCGTTGCATGTGAACATATTCCAGAGTGAAGGACTCCGGATCTTCGGCCAGCGAAATAATCGTCTCAGCAAGTCCTGGTGTACTATTCCATGCAGCCCATGTCGTCTTCTTGTCGCAACCGAGAAACTGAGAGGTCGTATCGCAGTCCGTTATGGCGTGAAAGAGGGGTAGAGCCAACGACTTTGATGGACTGAGCTGGGAGTGGACGCTGTGCACCGGGATGTATATGTATTTCTTGCCGCTACCAATGCCAATCCAAAGCTCTGAAAGGTCAAGTTCTTCAAAGAAAGGGATGGCAAGAACAACGATGTCGGTGTCTACAGTGCGCAGGAGTGCTTTATCATGATCCTAGGACGAGGCATGAGCTAGATGTAGGATGATCAGCGTATCTCCCTCTGCGTGGTTACAGAGCTGTTGTTTTGACACATGGAACGGCTTGTTGGAGAGCACCAACTCAGACTCTGTGGTGAGGACGAGTCTTCCATCCATGTCGGTCTTGACCAGCTGTTTACTGATAAAGGAAAATAGCTCCTTTTTGTTTTCCACATTTTTCAATTACGATTGCCAGTCTCTTTTGGCGATGGGAGTGCAGCCGTCGCCATCTGGTTCGAATCGAGTACGCGCACCTGTACAACGCCGCTGCTGTGTAAGTGATTTCAGGCTATGTTCAGGGTAGGTGTCACAGATTGCATCGATGCGTTCAACAGTGGCGGTCACGTGAGCTTTCAGGAAAGGCACAACGTGTAGGTGTACATACTCAGCGAATGTTGTCGCTCTGGTCGGATGGAACATGTCGATGAAGTCGATGAAGGCATCCATTTTCCTCTAGGAGCATCAATTGTCAAAACATATATTATATTTATTATTTCAACACATTGACATTGATATCGTGATGAAATTTGGAAATATAACGTTGTGTACAGTGATCTTATGCTAAAAAAAATATTTTGAGCCAAAAAAGCCTTGAATGTGATTTCATCATGTGACCTCGACCTGGAATCGGCACAATAACACCCGAAATCGGTCCCCATACTCGAAAACCCCAAAAAGTGGTTTCATTTGTGGTTCTACTACTTTTGGTTTTCACATTATTACATAGCCTATTTCTGGACGGCGGCCATATTGAATTTGTTCAATATGGCCGCCACAGCGGGAGCTCAGCTTGGCTCCCGTGAAAAAATTTAATGTCATGACCATATATAATGCTGCTCCAAAAATGGTACTTGCAGAAGGATGTGAACAACAGAGGTGTTTTTTAGGATAAACCCCCTGACTATACGGGGTGGTGGGACGCGGGTGGTGGGACGCAGATATTGATACAATAACGGGAGTATGTCCCAGCATGCGATATCTTTGACAGATGTGAAATTTGGTAGACCTTTCACGCAAACGTTTCGATGTCATTCATTGTGGTTTACAAACATAACTGACGTCGTTCCGCTTAGAGAAAGATATAAAGCTTCCTGATCAAGAATGTCTTTACCATCAGGTTTATCATCGATACATCGCGTACATAGCAATACAGGGGACACCTACTTGCCATTTGGTGACACGTTTATGCCAACCGGTGTGGCAAGTTTTGACACAAGAATACGTCCGCTTGTGCCATCATAGAAACCGATATTGCCAACGCGAATGTCAAAGCAAAATTCCAAGATCCAGTTAAACTCGCAGTAGTTGACGAAGTAGAAAGTATCTTCTCCTGTCGCCACGATGTCGGCTGGGCTATAGGGGCATACAAAAAAATGATCACATAATTAATTTTGATTTATATATTTCATTCACAAAGATACCCCGCATATATTATCAATATTTGTCTATGCCGTTCTAGAAAGAGATCGATTCAATTCAACAGTGCAGTTTCCTAACCGGAAATTGCCTCAGATTAGTAGAAGTATGAATTACGACGTGAACCTGAATCTGAATGCCCATTTCATGGTTACCAATATCAAACCGGTTCACTGGTAAAATGATTCAGTATTGTCTACATTTCTGCATGGTAGTATTTAGTAACGATGATGTGGTTTAGCAACACTGACGTAGTGATTGATGGGTCCTTGTACGTTCGAACGTGGTACAACTTTCTTCTCTTCTCGTCGAAACGGAACTTCTCCACTGTCGATGTATTGTTTCCAAGATCATTGACAACAAATATGTAGACTAAGTCTGAAAACAAGAAATACGATAAGCATTGACGAATAATTTAAAATATACATTATAACAACGATTACACTCACTGACATAATCAGTTAGATAAATATACGTGAGCGAACATAAATGAGAAACAAGTACGACTATTTGCATAACACAAATACTGATTTTGAGTAAGTGATGCTAACGGTGACATATTTTATGACCACAGACAATGAAAGAAAGCATCTGATACTTGAAGAAGCCTTACTGCGTTTAGAGTCCCTCCAGAAGCTTAAACCGATAGGAGAGAAACTGGCTCTGTCGAGGTCCCCTACGATGTCAAGCGCATGGGCACCATCTATGCGCTTCTTGAAGTCAAACATAAATATGTTGCCACGAACGTTTGCGTCCCAGCCCTGTCAAACAATAAGGATGATATTATTGCTTTGTTAGTTGTATATTGTGAACCAAATTGTGTATCATTGCATTTCGACAACTTGTACAACATTTCCCTCAAATGATGTTATGTTCGATATGATAAAATAGTATTGATTATGAAGGAATGGGAGTCTCGTCAATGAAGAGAGTTTGGTTTGATTCGCAAGATGGCAGCACTATCGTCACGGTCCAACAACGCCATAAACGGTAATTGTAAACATTTATAAGAGTTATATATTCAGCCCATGTAGTATATTTGTGGTAATCTTAATGCTTCCTGGGGAATGCACCACTCAGTGATTAGTAAGTCAGTACACTGCCTATTACTGGTGGTCCCTATTTTCGCCGTAGACAATTGGAAACATTGTTTTAAAAATTGACAAAATGTTACATGACATATTTACACATTTTTTTCTCTACGATATATTGCATCACATTTGTAAAAACAAATTATTTGAAAAGTTGCTTTGATTGTAATACTTACAATGTAAAAACGGCGAAACTGTGTTACCGCGAAAACACGAAGGCGCCACTAATTGCGTTACGTACTGTAATAATATCTGCAAGGTATGTAACGTTGTTATTTTATTAAAACATTCTCAAGCAAATGTTTAGGGGTGAAGCCTCTTGTGAGGTGTCTGAAGAGAGACGCGGTAACCAGCATATTTTCGTGGTACAGTGCACCATCTTCGTTATCATCAGAGAGACAGAGAGAGAGAGAGAGAGAGAGAGAGAGAGAGAGAGAGAGAGAGAGAGAGAGAGAGAGATCGCCAACAACTACTACGAAGATATTCACAAACAGCTTTTTCTAAGACCAGCCAAGATGCACACCAATGTAGAAACGTTGATATTCTTGGTGTCATCATAGCGAATTATTCACCGATGTTGGAGGTAGTGACACAAGCTTTGCAAGCTGTTCAACTCAATGTTGTCAACGTTCACGTCACAGCTGTTGGTCATATTGAAAACTCACATATGAGAAGCTGAAGAACATTTTAAGGAAGATACTGACAAGGCTCTTGGATTTGAGTTGCGCATGTCTCGCCAGTGTGGACGACTAACTCAAAGACAAAACTACGAAATATCCGTTCCATACCTGGACTCCAAAATCAAATCTCTAGGAACTCGCTTTGTTCTTGAAAATAAGCATGACTTTGCTCTGTTCTCCCTCCACCCTGCACTGATGTCTCAGTTGCACGGAAAGATGCTCGACAGAAACTAACTCCCATCAGCATCAGCAAAACTATCTCCTGAACCAGCATTAGCCTTCCCGTTGTTCCAGATGTTGAAGAGCAGGTTGATACCCAGGAATATTTCGATCGTCCTGGTACCGTGTTAGCCATATAACACAGACCTACAATCCAACCCCTGTAAACACCTCAGATGCTGCTACAAATGTTCGCTTGCCCACGTTTTCAGCAGACAAATTCAAGAATGATCCTACTGAATTGCATTGTTTTAATGGTCTTGAAAATTACCAAATGTTCATGTGGGTATTATGTACTCTTGGACAAGGAGCATACCATACCAGTTACATGTATGACCCTGCGAGTGACAGCATTTCCGTGCTGGGCAGTTGTTTTTTTGTTAGTCAAGCTGAGAATGCATTACAGTGAAATAATTCAAAGCGAAACTGTATACTGCGAATAGCCCACTTACAGTAGTGATGAATCTCCGGAAAAGGATACATCTTATAATAAATCACATTTATTTTCCCCCTCTCTTGCCACACCCCAACCCCCTCCCCTTATAACATTATTGATGTTTGAAGCTTACATTTATACCATAACATAACAATATCACCACATAATTCCTACAGAACCAGTGGTTCCCACTAATCTATAGATGGCAGCCGACTCCTACGTAGGGTCAATGTCCACAACAAATTGACAAAATCACAAATTCTACGGAGGACCGTGACGCTCATGGTGCCATCTGGCGAGTTTGTCGGAAGCGTATTTACGAGTCCCTCGTTGCCGTTGCTGTAGCTTTGATTAAAGATATGTCAAACGGAAAAAAAAACATTTTGGGGGCCTACGCATCCGAGAAAAAGAGTTAATAACTTAAATTTAACTTAACAGTTACGGTCAGCAGTTTAATAGATTAACCTTGTTGACGAAACATAATCTAAACCGCACGGGCGTCACCACTGTTGTAGAAAGCATGACGTCACCAATTCCTACCTTTCCCAGTTCGCCAGTCGCCAAACTTTACTCTAATTTGCATTTCTCACAAAACCATATATTTTGGCTACCCGTTCGTTTGCGAGTTTGGTGATATGCTTCAGCTGATTATGCCACTTTCAGTCACGTGTGTTGTTTTTTATTTATTGTGACACGTTTATTTCGACATCTGGTAGGCCTCTGGCAGGGACATGTCATTATGTCACTAAAATTTGTATTTCACTTATTTGATAAGTCGAGTAGAGTAATCAGCGAACTTAAATTCATCGAACAAAACACGGAATATTCATTTCTTCCCAAAAACATGTTTACGTCTTCGTTCATAATCAGCTTGATTAATGATGATGCCTAATATTTTAAAGTTAACAAATGGCTTCCAGTTTTCTTGTATCAAACCGTGAAACTATCACGTTAGAGGTGATGCTGAAATGTACTTGTTAGACAACTAATTATGATGCAGTTACAAATCTGGTCGAATGAAGCAGACGTCCAGGTACCTGATAAGCATCTCCTAGATCCGCCAATGGTAGTACCAATAAGAACAAAACAAAAACAGCCACAGGAACTTACTGATGTGATCAAGGCCAGTCCGTTCGGTAGCACCTGAATGTCGAAGGCGCCGTCATCTAGAGGATATTACACAACGATGAAACATGGAATGTAAATATACCTAAATAAATAAGAGATATTACAAGGCATAGCGACGAAACAATAACAGACAAACAATCACAAACGGTCAAAACAACGTTAGCATTAAACCATGATTCCAACAATGAAATAAACTAATGACTTGCAATAATATTATAATGGAAATACGAGCCTAACCACCGCGTGGTAACTGTGTTCACTAGCAGCAATAGCCATCCTTCGGACGGCGCTACTGCCGACAGACACACAAACACACAAACACACAAACACACAAACACACAAACACACAAACACACAAACACACAAACACACAAGCACACACAAGCACACACAAGCACACACAAACATACACAAGCACACACAAGCACACACAAACACACACAAACACACACAAATAAACACAAACACACACAAACACACACAAACACACACAAGCACACAAGCACACAAGCACACAAGCACACAAACACACAAACACACACAAACACACACAAGCACACACAATCACACACAAACACACACAAACACACACAAACACACACACTCACACACACTCATCCACACTCACCCACACTCACCCACACTCACCCACACTCACACACAGTCACACACTCACACACACTCACACACACTCACACACACTCACACACACTCACACACACTCACACACTCACACACTCACACACTCACACGCACTCACATATGTCCTTTTTAGCACTATCGTTTAGGAGTGAGTTGCAGTAGTCAAGGCGACTGCTAATTACAGATACTGATATTGTTTTAGCAGTAAATAAAGACAAATAACGCTTAATTCAACGGAAATCATGTATATGGTAGAAACAGGATTTACATAGTTGAGAAATGTTCTGGTGAAAGCGGGAATCACTGCCAAAGATTACACTTAGATTACGAACAGTATCTCATGGTTATGTATCATTACGAAGCAATTTAACTGGAAAATAGTTAACGACCTTATTTCATTTTTGTTTTGTGCCAATAATAATTAATAAGTTTTATCTGGATTTAGCTTCAATTTACTTGCACAGCAAGATGTCAATGAGACAGTCATTTAAAGTTGATAGAGATGACTGTGTATCAGTTGGTGAAAGTGATATATACACCTGTGTGTCGTCAGCATACAGGTGATAATTTATATCATGATTAGTTATGACTCGACTAAGGGATGTTGTGTATAAGCTAAACAGAACAGGGCTAAGGACAGAACCTTGTGGGACACCAAACAGAAGATGTTCTGGAAAACACATCGAGCCAGATATGTTATTGCTTTGGTATCGGTCTGAAAAATATAAACTAAACCATTGAAGAGCCGTGCCAGATATACCAAGATATATATTAAGGCGATATAAAAGAATGTCGTGACCTATAGTATCAAAAGCAACTGATAGATATAATACGGTGAGAGGAGTCAATTTGCTATTATCCATATTGCATACAATGTCATTGTGCAGTTTAAGAAGTGCCGTCTCAGTTGAATGAAATCGCTTATATGCAGATTGTAGATCATTTGATAAATGCTGTGAATAAATGTGTTTATGGAGTAAATTTGCAACAACCTTCTCCATTACCTTCGACAGAAAACTAAGATTTGAGATAAGACAGTAATGTGTTACGTCATTTTTGCAAAGAATTTGTTGTTAGTAAGAGGATTAAAAAGAGCTTACTTGAATGTGTGTGGAACAACACCATCCTGCATTGACATATTTATAATATTTGTAATAGGTAAACCAGTTGATCAATACAACTCTTCAGTAGAAATGTTGGAAAAGGGTCAATACCACACGAATTGTTAGAACACTTTTGTATGACAGTGCGAACTTCACTTGTAGTTGCTGGTGTAAAACATTGCAGTGTATTATCAATAATCGGCTGTTCAGTAAACTTGTAATCGACGTCATTAATAACAAAACGTGATCGAATGTAAGTAATCTTCTCCGTGACGTATTTTGAAAACATGCTGCATAATGAATTCAATAAAGATGTATCAGGCAATACCTTTGTTTTCTCCCGATGAAGCACACTATTGATGGATTTCCACATTTGACGATAGTTTTCAGATTTTTTTTATATTAAATTCCTATAATAGTCTGATTTTGCTTTTGGCTTCATGTGGTTGCACATATTTAACTGCTTAGTATAGCGGGACCGATCAAAGGGTGTACGGGTACGTCACAAAATTATGTTAATATATCGACAGCGAAGTTTTGTTTAGTGGGATCCATGGTGACGGTGGACGAACTTTTACTTTTTTGTTTGTTGGGGGCATGGTTATCAAGAAGGTTAATTAGTGTTACCTAATACTGGTTTATTAGCTTATACAGTGTAGTTTTTGTCTGAATAAAGATATTTGAATTTGCAAGGTCCTCACGAAGAATGTCTATATTAATGTCATGTATCGGTCGGAAAGTACTAAAAAGTTGTGTTGGTCTTGACTCGAATTTGAGACACAGATCAATAATTACAGAATGATGATCTGATAATCCATCAGTAACAGATACCGCCTTGATGTTACAGCAGTTTGACCTAATGATAAACAAGTCGAGTAAATGCCCATGGATATGAGTAAGGAATGTGACATGCTGTTTTAAGTCAAATGTTTGAAGTGCATCCATGAATAACCAAATCAACGTGGATATTGAAATCACCTATAATATATAATCCTCCATGTAATTGTAATGTTGTTTCAAGAAACTCTTGAAATTCATCAAAAAATATACTTGTGTTTGCAGGAGGACGTTAAAAATTATACGCAAATAAAATTGGCAGACATAGATGAACCTATTATAAGAATACATAATGCCTCGAAGCTGTGATATCCAGATGAATGAAGGATTTCTACCTTGAACAAATCAGAAACCAGAAATGCGACACCACCACCCCTGTCTGACTGGCGTGGATGATGGTGTAGACAAAAGCCAGGAGGAGTGAAGTCAGCAAGACAGGAGACAGTATCAATTGTTGTCAATCATTTGTCAACCATGTCTCAGTCATTGCTAATATATATATATATATATGTTTTGAAGCTATTAAATCAGAAAGGGCAACAGATTTGTGATGAACAGATTTAAGATTGGTAGTTACATAGCGTATATTATGAGTTTTTTGTAGCAGGATTAATTGACACATGACCTGCCAGAATGAAAATAATAGATAATTTAAAAGATGGATTACAACCTGGTGTTTTGAGTAAGTTTTTGCACGTACATAGACCAAGATAGGAAATATGTAAAGCAGGTGTTTTGGCAAATCTGATTTGTGCACGATTATGAACGAATATCCTAGATTGATTATAGGAATGTTAAATTTCACCTTCACGAGAGTAACGTTTGTCTTGAAAACATACAGGTAGACACAGCAAACATATCGTGACCATGAAGAGAAGACACATTTTGTGTAAATACTTAAATCACTGATTTAAAAGGCTTACTGATATATATATAATTAATACGTATTATGCCATACAGTGGAACCTCGGTATTAGTGTCACCCACGGGACTAATCAAAAGTGACCTTAACAGCGAGGTGATCCTAACACTGAATATGGTGACTGAAGCATCATGAAAATTGGGAAAATTGCTCAGATTCGTGTGATCTTAATAGCAATGCATATTAAGCAAATACATTGCTGATATCAAGTACAGTGTTGTGTGTGGATTATTTATGGATACAGTTACAGGGTGTACTTGCTTTCCCTAAAATGTTAAGTACAGTGTCCACGTACAGGAATGTACACAGAGAGGATGATATAACGGGTTTGAGCTCTTCCTGACACGTCTCTTATATATCGCTAGCCTTAGATCGTGGCTTCTAATTACAATTTACATTGTTGGCCGATCTTTTGAGTCTCAAATAGGGGCAGCCGGCAAGTGTACCGAATCTGATGAGTATAGCTGCTCGGCCGTGACTGATCTTAATTGCGGGGTTCATCTGTGGGTAATCTGGCCATTTTGCCATCCGTTACTGACCCTATTAGCGAATAACGAGGTGACCCTATTATCGGGACGAATGTTCTAATGTATACTATGGAATTATTTGGGACTGACCCAGCGTGACACTAATTGTCAGGTTACCCACCTACTGAGGTAACCCAATACCGCGGTTCCACTGTATACGCTTCATCGTAAGATAATCTTACTGATGAAAAGCTTTATTAAAAATAACAAAATGACAAGCGTACATTCCTTTGTAGGTGTCATCGACGCCATCAACATATTTGCTAAGTAAAGCACAGAGCAACCAAAAAATAGTACGAGGTGTTCAAAATTCCCGGAATTAGAGCCAGCTCGCCGGCTGTTTAATGCGAGTCCCACTGTTATTCGATTTTAAACCCGTTGTCACAAACTAAATATCACCTTCGTATCTTTAGTATTATATTCGTTATGTAACTGCAGACCAGCCCCAACAATCAGACTAAGCAGACGGAGGTATCTAGGTAGCCGCAACAGACCAAAACTTACCGATACCCGGAACCTGTCTACAGCGGCCTGGCTGGTGGTTGCGAGGCTTGTTGTGTAGAGAAAACGCCCATCTGAAACGTATACTCATAACATATGGGTTATGTCATACCAATATCTGGCTCATGCATTGTTTGGTGTAACTATATATATATATATATATATATATATATATTTATTTATACACCAACTAAATGATGCGTAGATAATAATTAGGTAATGGATTCAGTATAGACAACGTTATAGAACAATTATACAATCTAGATCTTGTTCGTAGCACGAATTCCTCTACGATTTCAAATATTATTATGGTTTTATTTAACTTACATAATAACTATTATGATAAATAAATCGAACACACAATTACACAATAATATATGATGCTAGCTTTGCTCTAATTGTGGCATAAAGGCAAGTACAACCATACATAGAATAAAAGTATTATTGGGGAAGATTGGGAAGTTTGAGCCACTTTTTCATGTCATCAACGATAAACCTTGAAAACAATATAGTTTTTAACACTAAAATTGCAATATCATCATATAAACAACGTATGCATTAATATGATCGTTATTAACGTTATTTATTATTACAGTAGACATCTGGCATTACGTGAAACGAATTATACATCCACGAACGTTTGCATAAATATCAGTTCCGTAATATTAATTTATATCGTTAGTTACCACTCGGACTATTTAAAATTTCTTGTAACACATATTCATACATGATGTTGATTTGGATTCTATATTTACAGGAACCATTTAATTAATGTTGTTCTCTTCGCAAACACATGTGCTGGCGTTCCACAAGTGATATTTTAATTAGCAACTAATCAAAGGTATCGTAGCATCCATGAAACGGTCTAATCTATGTCACGCTAACCTTAGTATATCGTAATATACCCATGTTCGAACGCTACCCATACCCGAACGCAAACACATGTGATGGTTGCACTGAATCCAAGAACCGACCCATCGGACTCCACAGTTTCCAGCTTGTTCGTTCCTGACCACAAATGTAGATGCAAAACGAGTTTTATCATACATAAAACTAGAATATACCAATAATTATTTCAGTTATTGACAGAACAAACATCCCTTATTGTGAATATACTATTGTCGACAACCTGCCACTACGGGAACTCGCAAAATTAAAATCATGATAAGTATTAACAAATCTTAAAGTTCCTCTATAGTCATAGGTCCGAACCTTCCCCTAACAACCAACAACGTCGTTCAGACCGTTATGTAGAACTTACGTTGGGTGAATGCACAAGAGTATTACGTAGGCTGCTGTACAGACAACGACAATGGTTGGTCGGCCGAAAAGTTTTCAACAGACGGAGCAGCGAACAATATCAACCACAGCGACACAGAGACGGCAACGAAAGACGTGACGCTTACTTCAGATAACCGCACTCCCAATTTATTACTGTCAGATTGCAAGTGCGAGAGAAAAAAATGTGTGTGTGTGTGTGTGTGTGTGTGTGTGTGTGTGTGTGTGTGTGTGTGTGTGTGTGTGTGTGTGTGTGTGTGTGTGTGTGTGTGTGTGTGTGTGTGTGTGTGTGTGTGTGTGTGTGTGTGTGTGTGTGTGTGTGTGTGTGTGTGTGTGCATTCGTGCGTGCGTGCGTGTGGAACATCCCATTGTATATTGTACATGTTCGTTCCCATGTCCTGCATGGAGGCATTTACATTTCCCAAAATTGAACAACATTTGCCATTTTTCAGACCATTTTATCAACCTGTCAAGATCATCTTGTAAATGCTGTCTTTCACCATCAGGTTTAATCCTTCTAAACAATTTTGGATTATCCGCAAATTTCAACACCTTGCTTTTTGTGCCATCGTCCAAATCATTGATATATATTAAAAATAATATAAGTCCCAGTATTGATCCCTGTGGTACCCCACTCAAAACTGCTTTCCAGTTTGAAGCCTCTCCATCAACTACTACCATTTGTCTTCTGTCAATTAGCCACTTTTCTATCCAGTTAATTAAACCATTTCCTATGCCATGGGCCTTTAGTATAAGCAGAAACCTTTGATGTGGCACTTTGTCGAAAGCTTTCTGAAAATCTAAGTAGATGATATCTACTGGTGATCCCTCATATACCGACTTAGTGATTTGTTAAGCATGACCTCACTTTTAGAAACCCATGTTGAGATGGGTTTACCAAGTTATGTTTAACATGAAAATCCACCATGTGATCTTTAATTAGTCTTTCTAATAATTTGCAAATCACTGATGTTAAACTCACTGGACTGTAGTTATCTGACTTGTTTCTCGAACTTTTTTTAAATAACGGTATACTGTTTGCTTCTTTCCATTTTAAAGGAACCACTCCCTCTTCTAATGACAAGTTGAAAACTGTTGCAAGCGGTACACTAATTTGTTCTGCAATTTCCAGTAACAGTTTGGGCGGAATCCCACCAGGTGATTTGTTATCCTTTATAGCCCTAATTTTCTTAGCTAATATTTCCGGGGTTACCATTAACTGTCCTAAATAGTATGATTCTGCCCCCTTGAACTTAGTCTCTGGTACTGGTAGTGAACTAATATCTTCCCTGGTAAACACTCAACTAAAATACTCATTCAGGTCGTCTGCCATTAAGAATCACTCTGATATTATATTTCCAGCACTATCTTCTAGAGAACCGACCTTATCCTGAACTTTCTGTTTGCTCCGAACTATTGCTGTCTTGTTTTATATTAAAAGCTATTTTTGCTAGTAGATTATCTTCGAATTTCGAATTTCAGTTGTAGCTTGGTTTAGTGCTTCTATATAAGTAGTGTAGTCTTCGTCATTTCCAGTACGTCTACATGACTTCCACATCATTTGTTTGTTTGTACTTCATTTTCCTATTGGCTTGTTTCGATAATTATTTCTTTCTGGACCTTTCCATTGTTTTTTCAAGGGAACAAATTTATTGACGATGCACTCTATTTCACTCTTTAAGATATTCCAGCATTCTGTTTCTGTCTTATTCTTCAGTGTGTTGTTCGAGTCTATCTTTGCTAAATATTTCCTCATTTCCTTATATCTGCCTTTGTGGAAATTTCTCCTCAACTACTTTTTATTATTTCTTTCTGATTTTACTTTGATGGAAAAATGTATCTGGTTGTGATCACTACTTCCCAGTGGCTCACATAATTTGATATTGTCAATTAATTCATTCTGTGAGGACAAAACTATATCTAACATATTCTCACCCCTGGTTAGCTCTAGCACATGTGGAGATAGAAAACTGTCTTGTACTAAAATATTGTGGTCCTCACTCCCCGTACTCTGTAGAGATTTCCATAGTATGTAACCATGGTTAAAATCTCCCATAATAAGATAGTCCCGTTTGCTAACTTCTCATGAAGCGTTTTGTATTTTTTCATTCTCTTCTACACGTATGTTTGGACTTCCATAAAGTAACCCCACCGTTAACGTTGAGTTTCCTGTAACTGTGTTACACCCAACAGCTTCTTCGCAATCTGCTTCTCTTTCTAATTTTATTTCATCAGCCTTGATAGATTCTTTAACATAGAAAATAACTCCACCTCCCCTTCTTCCTATTCTATCTTTCCTGAACATTACATAGCCTGTTAGTCCCAATTCGGCATCCGATATATCAGTGGTGGCCCATGATTCGGTTATACCTATTATGTGAGGGTCAACATATTCTACCATAATGTTTAGGTCACTTCTTTTGTTTACTATGCTCCCTGCATTTAAACAAACGCATTTTTATCCTGATTCAGAACAGTTTTCCAGGCTGTTCTTTGCTGATTTATTTCTGCTGTCTTCATCAATGCCTCCAGTTTCAGGCTTCTCTGTGAATCCCCCCTGCGAATCTAGTTTAAGTAGATGCAGCCTGTCCCACTGTGAACATATCGCAGCAAGTTCTCAGAGGAGACTGCTACCCCCTTTCCATTTAGATGGAGGACATTTCTCATGTACATATCTTCCCTCCCAACAAAGTATCCCCATAAATCTACGAATCCCACTCCCTCTTCTTTACACATCTATTCAACTAGTGCGTTGATCGCCATCCTCTTGCAGTTTCTATGTGTTGGCCCACTTCCTCCCATTACTGGCAAAATTCCTGAAAGAATAATCTCTTCGACTTTTGTCTTCTTTAACTTCCTCACTAAGTGTCTGTAATACTGTACTATCCCAGTTGTTCCCTCCCTGTCTGCATTATTTGTCCCTACGTGTACTAGTATAGACCCTCCCTTGTCATGCCCCAATACCTTCTCTACCCTTTCAGTCACATGTTCTATCCTAGCCCCCAAAGCAACGACGTCCTCCCCTTCGCTTAATGTCTTATATGTCTTACTTGACAGGTATGGCAGGCAGACTGGTACATTTCCCGACGGCCGTTCTCAGACATGTGTTTTCTGAAGCTGTTTCAATATAACTTTCTCACGACCCTTACCAATAAATGGAAGATTAGACTTGTTCAGATTATTTATGGGATTATAATACACATGAAAGGTAGGTGTGTCACATGAGCGATAATTCAAGTCATCACGTGAAAGTCTAATTTTACGACAGTCAAATCACAAAAACGTTGTAGCAGTTCTCAATTACGCATATAATCTGAAGAAAGAAACATTTCAGGGGTACTTAAATGTTACAAGCTGGCAAACATGCTAAGGTGTATCTACGACATTTTTCGTTCACAACAAGCCCAGTTAATAGTTATTATTGTGATATTTTACTGCGTAGTGAGCTATTTTTGAAAATGAAGGAAGGGCGTTTTGAACGTTTTTCAACATAACATAATCGACAATATATCTACTAATTATAAGGATACACGACAACACTTTGTGTCAGCATCTGTGATAAAACGAGGCACTTGTGTATTGCAAATTTTAAATCAATATAATATATATAATTAAAATGCAAGGACAACACATACCAAATTATATGAATATTTTAGTTAGGTTTCGTGACCGAAGGTTTATAGATGTTTAGAACAATCACTTACATACGTGGCACATGACAATTGTCTGACGAACGAAGTAATATATTGTATCACAACGAAAATATTATCCCCTACCCCTTTATTTTTTATAACCACCGCCAAAGAACATAATCGGCAATATATATATATATATGTGTGTATATATATATATATATATATGTATATATATATATATATATATATATATATATAGTAATTACAAGGCTACATAGATAGTTTTGACATCACAGTCTTTCGAGTGGTAAAGTACGTATAAGTAGCTAATTTGCACTTCAGCATTGTAGACGAAGTTGAAAGAAAAACACAACATATGCCGATATATATAAATAGATATTTTGACAATTTAATTTGGTTTCGTGAAGGGTGAGCATTGGTTCAAATCATTACTTACAAATCTGATGCAAGACAATAATGTGTTATCTCCCAACAATCCAAGTTCATTTCCAAATAAAACAAAACTGGATTTTCTAACAAACAATGTAACATATTGCGTACACAAAAAAAACTAAACCTGCCCCTTTTTCATAACCACAGTCTTCAAACACAATCGACTACATAAAATTATGTTCTAATTACAGAGCTACTAGATAATTTTATTTCAAAGTTTTATGAAAGGAAATGTAAAATTTTGTGTTAATATAAATGCCAATATTGCAGACCTACTTGAAAGAAAACAACAACAAATGCACTGATATATTAACATGTTCATTTAGTTTAGTGCCCGAAGGTGTACTATAGTTGAAATCAATATTTGCGCACGTGGCGCATGATAAGTACTTTAATAATTCCAGTTCATTTCAAAATAAAATAACATTAACTTTATCAGATAACGAATGAAATATATTTGATACAAAACCAAAACACTAACCGTACCTCTTATTTTCCATAACCACCGTACTCAAACACAATAGGCTATTATACTCACCAATTGCAGAGCTGTATAGCTATTATTTGTATAAAAATGTTTGAAACATAATACACGTGTTTGCAGTTAATGTATATGTCAATATTGCAGATCTATTTAAACGAAAAGCATAACATTGGCACAGATATGTTAACATTTTAGTTTGGTTTAATGACCCTGGGTGTTCAATAGTTCAATGCATTACATACACACGTGGCGCACGCCAATTATTTTGTATCTTACAAGATAGTTAATTTCAGTTGATTTCCAAATAAAATTCTATCAATTTGTTAAACAAATATTATAAGATATTGCATACAAAACCAAAACAATAATCTACCCATTATTTTTCGTAACCACTTTTCCACAAACACTATCGGCTGTCATATCTACTAATTACAGAGCTACAGTCATGGCTAATGTTGGCATCAATACATCTGGTGCATGACAATTATGTTTAATCGCACAACAATCCCAGTTTATTTTCAAATAAAACAATATAAAGTTTTCCTGAAAAAGATTGTAAAACAGCACCTAAATTATCTAACGAATAATGTAATACATTTCATACACAACCAATATACTAACACTACTCCCTTATTTTTCCTAACCGCCTTCCTGAAGCACAATCGGTTATATATCTACTAACTACAGGAGTACATTTATTGATATAGCGCCATATATACGATATAAAATATGTTCAAAGGCGCTTAAAATACAACATTGTTAAAACAATATAATAATTTTCGACTTATTGTTAAATATTTTGTTTTGGGCCTCCTTAAAAGTAAACACAGCGACATATATTTCTTGTATTTATTTGTACTCACCATTACAGCTATTTTTTATTACAAACTGTTCATTGTAGTTCCATTTCTACTGTGCATATATATATATATATATATATATTTTATATATATATATATATATATATAACAATATATATATAACAAAACAATTACGACATTGCGGCCAGTCCGAGTAACCATAGGCTTGAATTAAATTCCAATTTTCAAAATGATGCCAACTTGTTGAGTTAAGAAGGATGACCTCTGGAAGGATGTAAGTTAACAATCACACAGAGCAACCAAAATGGCACGAGTTGTTTTACAAAAAATTAAGACCAGTGCTCCCCAATTATGTAACTCTCGTTATGTTGCTTCAATAACGAATGATAACTAATGCGTAAACGGATGACAATGATATTAATTGGTAATCGAGTATGTCACAAGGAGACGCCCAAGTTGTTTTGTAACTATGCTTAAGTGTCTCTTACTTAAATGGGTAATCGAGTATGTCACTAGGAGACGCCCAAGTTGTTTTATGACTACGCATAAGTGTATCTTACATAATTGGGCCCCTTAACAATGCTTACCACATTTGACCAAACAACATGTATCTTGTAAGAGGAGAAGCATAGCACCGCATTTTTCATGATTGCTGGGGTCACCAGTCGATCCAGTCTGAGCTCAAGTCACAGCCAACGACGCGCAACCTAAAAATGTCTCGCGACTGACCAATTAGGCGTCCGGTTCTCTGACGTCACTGGCGCTTGAGAGATGTCTGATCACGTAATTCATCGCCGTCTCCGCGTCGCTGCGGTTGTTGTTGATCGCTGCTCCGTCTGTTCAAATATCTTCGGCCGACACAACCATGCCGCGAATTGTTGTCGTTATCTGTACAGCTGCCAACGTAACACTCTTGTGCAGTCACCCAACGTAAGTTCTACATAACGGTCTGACCGACGTTGTTTTGGCTGTTATGAGAAGACTGGGATGTTTGGGCCACCCCCAATAACTTTGGTAATAATAACCAGACGTTTAACTGTTTGAGTTCACTAGACGAAGGTCATGCTACTTACAACTTCACGACCATTTCACAAATTATGGACGAGTAAAGGCGCGTAGAATCACGATTGTATTTCATGTTTTGTTGTTTTGTTTACACAGTTACCACACGATGCAATGTTGTTGATAATGGCATATTGATAATACGGTATACAAGTTTTGTCAATACCTGAAACATTTCTTGGCAGATGTATGTCTACGTTTCGATTTAACTTGTTTTGCAGATACATTTGTAATCAGTCAAACGTGTACCGGTAATTGCCATATCCACCACGTGACCTGTTGCCTAGCAAAACCTCCTCCGTCAAGCCGTCAGAAAACACGAGGCGGGTTCGGACATTCTGCAGTATATTTTGTTTATATTCTGGTAATAAAATGGTTTCTTTGTAACAGAAAACATAAGACAACGTTTTTAATTTGACAACTGTAAATGTTTGATTTATGAGATGTCATGCAGCAATGGTAACGTAACTCACATTTTAACCATTATATACTCGTCAGTCGAAGTATATGTTAGTTTTACATTTTATGTAATAGCATTACTTTTTATAACATATATATGGCAAACTAACGTATACTTCGACTGACGAGTATATGTGCAGAACAAATCAGATCCAGGGTGGCAAGTGACCTGCGGACGTCAATGGTCTATTTGAATCAAACAAAACGAAAGTTGTATCAATTGTGGTGATAGTTCAACTATCACAGTGTACATTCGAAGAGACACACACCAGGATGCTGTTGCATGCTGCAGATTGTGTCAGGCAGGGAAGACAGAATGTTGTCTTAAGAAAAGTTGACACTGATGTTACAGTGCTAGGTGTCAGCTTTGCTCGCAGACTTAGCTGTGAACATTTTATAGTAGCAATCGGCACAGAGAATTAATTCCAATACGTCGCTGCAACTACTATTGCACACGAGCATGGTCTTGACAAGTGCATGGTACTGCCTGTCTTTCATGCACTGACCGGGTGTGACACCACATCATGTTTCGCTGGAACAGGTAAACGAACGGCTTGGGCATCATGGAATGCGTTCAGTGTTGTAACGCCTGTGCTGTGTGCTCTTGTAGCCAATCCTTCGACCTGCTATCCAGACATACGTTCTTCCAACCATCGAGGGTTATTTCTGAGGTCCACGTGAAGTGCGAGAGACAGGTCCTCTTCACACACAAAGGAAGGGAGATTGAAAATATTCCACCAACACAGATTGCCCTCATGGAACACCTGCAACGAGTGAGCTACCAAGCTGGCCACGGTTGGGGCCAGGCCCAGCTGAAAGCATCACACCTTCACAGTCCAGTTCTCTTCGACTGGACTTGAAAGGAGAATGTATCTGAATGGGATGTGCAGTGCATGACACTGCCATCTGCAGTCACAGCTTGCCGTGCAATCATCAAGAGTGGCTTCACGAAAGGCTGCACAGGACAGAGTATGTGGCTCAAAGCCAATCTACGTTGCACAATGTTGTGTCAATGCCGCGGATATCAGTGGGATGTGTGAAATATTTGGGAAGCGTTGCTCTAGATGTAGAGGGTAGGCATCACAATCTAATGGTTGAAGTCACATTGCACGTTTTAGAGAATATCGAAGTGACACCCTTAACATCGTCGCATCCAAAAAGATGTGTTTGACACCAAATTCAGTGTTCAAGGATGTGTAGATATTAAGATACGGGAATAACTGACTATGTTTGCCGCCATCATTCAAAATGGCGAATATTTCAAAATCGCGGATATATTTTAAAGTCATTAAAGGTCAAAAGCAAAGTATTTGAAATCATTAACTCTAAAAACATACATTTTGACATCACCTTTGTGGCTCTATGTTACGTGATTCATGAGATATGAGAATAATATGCTTTGACGGGCGCCATATATAAAAAAAAGTGGCGGACATAAAAAGTTACAAGTTTTGAGATCGCTATCCTCCAAGATAAACTATACAGCTCTACGCAACGTAATTGTTAAGGTATTGTTACGTATGTATTGACGACCGTCATCTCTACAAATGGCGGATGTGTATGTCAAAGAACATATATGAAATCAATGAACTATAAAACCTACATTTGGACACAAATATTATTGGTCCAGTTAACGCAGTTATTGAGTTATAGGGACATTTTATTTCTGTAGGCAGTAAAATCTGGAATGCCTCCAATCTTTAAAATGGTTCCCTTGGTGTATAGAATAGATGAACAAAGTGCATTGCTTTTATCCTAAAGTGCCCAATCTTTTCACCTACCCGCTGGACAAGGAGAGTCCTCTTCCGCCTGTTCCGCCGGTGTGGCTGCATCGTTGTTGTAACAGGAATTGTTCAATACGATTCATCAGAGATCCCTTGTAGCGAGGGTGCTCTATCAATGGATAGTCGGTGTAATTTGGTGTGTGTTCATTGATGGGTTACCAGTACAATCTTTGCATGGCTCAGTTTCCCACAGTGATCACGTACACATTACGATTACAACGTAAACGGGCATGCGAATAGTTGATTTTACAAATCCACGTAACCGCGCCTCGTTTGGTTGATCTGATACCGGGCTGCCACTTAGAGAAGCAGCTTAATATCCGACCGTCGCTATTACGTCGCGTTGTATTTCGAAATATGATTATAGTCATTTAAGGAATCTCCACAATAGTCTATATCACAGTTTAACTTTATAAAGAAGCGTTGGCAATAAGTGGGCCTGACGTTAACCCACTTGTAAAGGACACGCTTGTTTACCAAAAACGTATGTGTAGTTGCAGAACAGCTTAATATTGATTCTTTTCAATAGTACGTCATCCATGCTTATGAAATTATTATGAGGATGCACAAATGTGTTCAATTCATGAGTGTTTCACAAAAAACAACTTCTCAAACAAGTTAAATGAACACCATCAATGAAATAACTGTTACTGATTTAGATAATCGATTCCATGCGCAAATGTTCCTTACTTTTTTTCTGTGAAAAAAGACTATTCAATATACACAAAACTGGCTGGACAATGAATGTGTCAGTTGTACATACAAAAGACGGGCAGTTTTGCTAGTCTAAATAATTACGACGCGATGGACATCCGTGTATAGGATGGGTATTTTATTCTATATTGCAATTAATTATATTGGTTCATCGTTTTAATCATGGTATCAAACCGAAAATAGTTTGAGCGTTTGTAATTATTTGCCTGTTACCGGATCGTTATGCCTAGATCAACTCGTGTATTGTTTAAATATATTTACTTTCATTATTTCTTGTTTGTGTCATATTTGCTAGATGTTGGCGCTTCGGACATCCAGGTGCTACCTAATGGATTGATTCTGATCTCATCAGTAAGTTATTATTGCAGTTTTATTTGGTGTTTTGCTATTATGTTGGCGGATCCAGAAGGTGCACATCATAAGCCCGGGCATCCCTTTTGTCAGGCCAGATTTGTGATTGCATCAGAAGTAGTTGTCTTGCAAGTACACTTCAACATTATCTTTGGCTAGATTGTTTCAACATTTAGGATTTTCAGTTTTAACAACATTTCAATCATTTTACTAACATGTTATGACTCTTGACATATTCAACACCATCATAAACCAGACCAACCACGAATTGACCAGTGATTTAGCAAAGACTGAACAATGTTTTTGTGATGAAATTGATTGCCCTTGTTATGTTTTGTTAGGGAATGTCGTCGGATGCTCTACTCTAGACACAATCCATGATTTATAATCTACTAAAGTTAAGTATGTTGAAAGCAAACATGTTTCTTCCGGTTTCCTTCAACGCGATATTCATCATTGGAATGTCAGAAACATTGTTAAATGATTACATTGTATTAGTCTTTTTATTATTTAATTTTTCGTTCCTAGAGTCAATACTAACATTGGAACTAGGATATGTTGAGTTACCAGCATAGATACGATGATAGTCAAGTTTGCTTTATAACATACAATTAATAAAAAATTTATATTCCTTGTTGGACAGGGCACGGATACAAATGGTGTACTCAAGGGGTACATGCATTTGCCATTGCAGGCGATTTCGACAGAATCACACTCTTTCCTCACTCTCTGAGCATCTGGAGAGACTCCAATGACAGTAAGGCTTCTTTTAAAGATAAGAAGTTTCTGTTCGAAATTAAAATTGTACATGTTCGCATAAACGTGTCAACGTTAGCATCATCTACTTGAAAGCAATAGGCCTATTTGTGTAATGCGCATAGACGTTGTTGTTTTTCATTTATGTTCGCTCACAGATACTATGTTTATTGATTGAATTATTGAAGTGGCTGCTTTCGTTGTTATAACGTATCTGTTAAAAAAATATTGGCCGTGACGTCTCGTATTTGTTGTTTTCAGACTTAGTCTATAGATTTGTTGTCAACCATCTTGGAAACAATACAGATACAGTGGAGAAATTCCGTTTCGACGAGAAGAGGCGAACGTTGTACCACGTTCGAACATACCAGGATCCAACAATGAGTCAGTCAGTGTACCTAAGCCACATACTCGTTACTAGATGTTATCATGTACACGTGTAGGCAATGCTAGAATATAAATCATCGGATTTATATACAGTTATTGGCCTTAAACTGGCTGTAGTCGATTACAAATTCACGTCGTAATTATAATATTCTGAGCCATTTCATGATTACGAAACGGCAATGGCGATCTCATGCTGTCACTTTCTAGTATGGATTAGACAAACATTGACAATATATAGGGGCCTCTTCGTGAATGTGCAAATAACCATAGAAATTAATAACGTTTTCAATGTCATAACTTTTTTCGTGTGTACCATTAGCCTCGTCGACACCGTGACAACGGGAGAAGAGAGTTTCTACTTCGTCGATGACTACGATTGGATCTTGGAATTAGTTTTTGACATGCGCGTTGTCACTGTCGGTTTCCACGACGATACAAGAGGGCGCATTGTTCTAAAGGAACTCAGATGTCCACTTGGCATAAACGCTTCACCAGATGGCTAGTAGGTGCCCGCTTTATTGTTCTATACGTGCGATGTGTTGGTGATAAACGTGATGTTAAGGACACCTTGATCAGGAATCCTTTCAGTTATAAAGTTCTCTATTTCTCTCAACGAGATGACGTCAGTAATATTTGTGAACGACAATGAATGATATCCAGACCTTTGCTGAAATGTCCAATGAAGCGTCCCATAAGTCAAATATATCGCTTTTTTGGGCATAATCCTAGTTTATAATGGTGTACCCCCCTAACAAATATGGATATACCATACCTGAGTCCAAAATTGCAAAATGTTTAACAGTTGACTGATGCTAACCTCTATGTACATACCCTATGAAAGTCGTGTGCAATAAAACGTGGTCGAAAATGACTGAAAATGGTGTTATTATTATTCAATAGAAAAATTTGAGCTTTTTGCCGTCGTTTTTCGTCAACCTCGGAATGGAAATATAATTATATTCGTCATAAGGTATATAAGATCCAACAAGTGTAACATCACTTACTTTACTGGGGTTTTCATTGGAGTATAAGATGGAGTTGAAAACTTGTTATAGCATGTATAATGTAAGGATGATTCATATCGGTGCAGGCTGAGTGACCATGACTGCTAACACATCTTGCGCAAGACCACAGTCTAAATAGACACTTGGTGCTGCAATCTACACAGAGAAAGCTGAGTTTTCCCTTTGGGATGCTTTCAACTGGCAAACATGTCATCTATCTGGACTAAAATTAGGTCGAACTAGATTGTACGAAAGATTATAAGTAGTTACTGTTAATTACTGTGAGTCACTTTAGGGTCACCCATGGTACTGGACAAAAGTTACCTTAATATCAATGTGACCCAAATACTGAATATGGGGACTGAAGCATCACGAGAATTTTGAAAATTGCTCACACACATGTGGTTTTCACACCAATGCATATTAACCAAATGCATTGTTAGCTTCAAGTATAGTGTGGTGTCTGGATCATTTATGGATACAGTTACAGGGTGTACTTGCGTTTCTTAAATTTTAAATGCAGCGATTGTATACAGAGGATACGGGATTTAAGCTTTCTCCTCACACGTCTCTTATATTTCGCTTCTATTTCGCATACTCTGGTAAAAATCTAACAATTATTTAATCATAATGAATATATATATATTGTGTGTGCGTGCGTGTGTGCGTGCGTGCGTGCGTGCGTGCGTGCGTGCGTGCGTGTGTGTGTGTGTGTGTGTGTTTCGGCTGTAGCGTCATCCGAAGGATGGTCATTTTTGTTGGTGAACATAGTTACCACGCGATGGTTGTTTTGACCGTTTGTGATTGTTTGCCTCTTATTGTTTCGTCGCTATGCCTTGTATCAACTCGTATTTATTTAGGTATATTTACATTCAATGTTTCATCGTTGTGTAACATCCTCTAGATGACGGCGCTGCGGACATTCAGGTGCTACCGAATGGACTGGCCTTGATCACATCAGTAAGTTCCTGTGGCTGTTTTTGTTTCTTCTTATTGCTACTACCCTTGGCGGATCCAGGAGATACTGATCAGGTCAGGCACCTGGGCTTCTGCTTCATCCTGCCAGATTTGACACTGCATAGTTATAACTTGTCTAGCAAGTACACTTCAGCACCACCACTAACTGGATAGTTTCGCGGTTTGGTGCAACAGCACTTGAAGACATTTGCGGACTTTACGTTTGGTGTAACACTGGCTTCTTGTGTATTTGCTACCCCATGCATTTACATAACAGGAGACCCTGGGATAGTGTGAAGTCCTTCTGCATGGCTAATTGGATGCGATGGTCCTTCGACACACATTCCTATAGTAACTGCCCTTTTCACACATCGCATTGGGGACAGAGCCCTCAGCCAGGCTCCCATACATTCAATGATGATCACTTAACAGATAACAGTTCTCCATTTATGATCTGCATAAATCAGGCTTTATTGGTATTCCGTGTAATGTTTGAACACTATCCAACAGTTCTTAGGAGGGGGGGGTTAACGCTTTTGAGAAACATGGATTACAATTAGTGGTTCACATTTTAAAGATGCAATTTTGAGGGGGATTCACATTTTGCAGAAAGGGGGATTTCACTAAAAGGGGGGTTCACGTGAACCCCGTGAACCCCCCTGGCTACGGGCCTGCAAAGACACACAGGTACACACACGCGCGCACGCACAGACACACACACACGATGTAAATTTGATAACAGTGTTGTGTGTTAGTGCAGGTTACATAAAACGTCCTTAGGAGATCGGCGGGCCTCGGATCAATCGCAGAAAATACCAATACACAACTGTGTAACATTAACCGTCCTTATTTAACACACGTCGCTCGTTGTTGTTTCGGGAAAATAGCAACTAGGTCATTCAGCCCCCTGGTGTATACGAGATGACATATGTCCGGGTCGTGTAGAGTCCGGCCTCGTTAAATGCGATCAGTGTCACGTGGTGCTCCTTGGTGTGGTCCACTCCGGTAACCCGAAGTGTCGTCTGCTGCGTCTCTCTCCCCGACACGATGTCAATGCCGCCTCTCGTCGATCCTGAAACATGTACCGTCGACCCTGAAAAAATTATTCGTCGACCCTGAAACATGTATCGTTAACCCTAAAACATGATTCGTCGAACATGAAATATGTATCGTCAACCCTGAAATATTTATTGTCGACCCTGAAACATGTATTTGAAACATGCATCGTCCACCCTAAAACGCATAGTCGACCTTGATACATGCATAGTCGACCCTGAAACATGAATAGTGAACAATGAAATACACATAGTCGACCCTGAAACATGAATAGCGAACAATGAAATACACATAGTCGACCCTGAAACTTGCTTCATCGACCTTGAAACATTCATCGTCGAACCTATAGCATCAGCCCATGTTGGTACCAGTTCATCGAAGTAAGACCTCATGTCGACACAATTACCTCAGCCCTCTTCAATGTGTGTCAGTCCATTGATTTTTATATCGGACAGACAGCTAAATTTACGGATTAGAATAAGACACAATGGGATCACTATTATTTCAGGCACCTACGCCGCATGGTTTTCTGACGACGTCTGCAGTTTCGGTTCACCAATAAACCGTATATTTACGTATAAATCGTATACATGGTTATAACAGCTGTGCCAAATAGGTGCAGAGAGAACCGTCAGTAAACGCTTATTTGCAGGATTATGTTAACAAAATCAAAATGGTGATTCTAATTGAACACAACCTGATCCGTATTATACAGCTGAACTTCGATTTACGATGAACTATGCAAGCGCTGTGAGCCCTTTATATGGTCGATACAACTTCATTGTTATTGTTATTAAAGATTAAGGAAGTGTGCGTACCTATGTTGACTTCGTACAGCAGTGATGAGTTGCTAGTGAAGACGCCAGTCCAGTCGAGACTCAGAATCCACCGACTAGGCCACGCACTTTGTAGACCAGTTTCTGTTAACACCATGCCGCTACCGGTTAGGATGTAAATGCCCAAATGATGCTACCCGAAATTCATAAAACATCACAGTAATGTTGTGGAACAAAGAACCGCTAGTTCACCGACAGAGGCGACAAAATTGTTATCGCCCACACCTGAACACTGACATCGGGACAACGGGAAACGTCATTCTCAATGCCGACAAGAAGTACACGAGAGACTGCTACTACTACTTGTGACTATGACCGGTCCGCATCGAGACAGACGACGTAGTGAATGAGGTGGAGGGGAGGCAGAGGCAAAAGCAGATGAATAGGAAAGAAACAAGATATGTTGACCTCACGTCCAACCGGAACCTCCTGTCCGGTCTACTAAGATCTGCAGGTCAAGTATCGGGCTCCTGTGTCACGTCGAGACTGAGGGTTAACACATGTCGAGCGGCAGCTAATGATAGTGATGCTAAATGAATAGTTATGGTAAGCTTACCAACAAACACAAACTGTCATATTGAATATTTAGTTTCTACCTTACACTGGTTAAGTTTATACTCACTAGTGACACGTGGAGCCTCGGTTTCAATAGTGAAGTTGCTGGCAATAACGTCGCTGGTCAAGTGAGCGTAGTTGGTGGCTCGCAGCATCAGTGTGTAGGTCTTGTAGGACTCGAGACTCAAGTCTGTCAGCTCGGCAAACAGTTGATTTGCAGTGGCCAGGGACTTCCACGGTAATACCTTTGTAGACTGACTCCCCTGGATACTTATCTACAACCACATCGATGTTTACTTGAAGTCATTGTGATGTGGTTGTATCCATGGGGTGTGTGCTCACGCATGCGCATACCCACAGCACGTACACACACGCACGCGCGCACACGCGCACACGCGCACACGCGCACACGCGCACACGCGCACACGCGCACACGCGCACACGCGCACACGCCCGTCGAACGCATGCCGCACGTACGCATGCCCACTCATCCACCCACACGCACACACATACACACCACACGCACACGCATACACACCACACGCAAACACACATATTAAAATAATATATTCCTTTGAATAACAATATTCTACTACCCAAACGCACCATACCTCGTATCCTACGATCCCTGACCGGTCGTGAACGCCTTCCCAACCGAAGAACAAATGTTCCATGTCCGACTGGTGGTTATTTCTTGAGAGATATCGAGAAGGAGAAACGGTGATGATGTTCACTGTTGCCGTGGATACGTCAGGCGATTCAGTCGCTATGACAACGCCGCTGGAGACGAGAGCAGACAGGAGACCAGCGTAGTTGAAACAGCGGACGACGCTGAAGAAGGTCTCGCCGTGGCTGACGGCGGCGTCCAGTGTGACGGACGCTGTCGACAACGAAGTCGTCCTCGTGAACGGTTGAACCTCCTGCGAGCCAGGGCTCTTTCCTGCAACCCCGATTCACACGTACTGCATCTCTAGATTCAAAGACACTTCTCATTGTGTAATGGACATAATGGTCCACTTTACTTTAGATCAAGACTGATCACAAAGGTGAACCTGATAAATTCCCTTAAGGTTCTTTGGAGTAAAGATAAGTTCTAACATAGCGTGGTATCCAGTCATAAGGACTGCTAAAACCGTTTTTATTCCTCACCCTTTGACAGACTTGTTCATTCCATACCGTCGTAACTTTACTGAGAAGCAATCAGCCTCTCTGCGCAAAGATTATACATTCGCATCCACCCACATAGACAGATACTAATATATACAGCTACTGATGCGAAAATTAACAGTTACAAGCGGACGATTGCAAAGCGCATCGAGCAACCATAGTATATATAGCAAGACGTGATACAGAAGGTTTGGCTATTGATGACACGATATCATGTTTCTTACCTATTGCCCATTCGCAATAGTTGACGCCACTTTCTGGGTCTTTCACAGACCAGGTAATTTCTAGGGTTCGAGAAGTGAGGTAAGACGTGTCGACACCGTTGGCGCCGTCCTAGCAACAGGAAAACACCCTCAGTCTAAGTATGCTCAATCGAGAGTCATATCGTGTGTAAAATACTATAAAACTATGACAAATTAGTTTTCGGCTGAAACATTTGTTTGTGAACAGTGCGATATTTGTGTATATTCATCCACGAGTCGGAGACATCGATGTATTGCAAGGTCGTCAACGTATCCAGTGCACTTCAAGTAATAATGTGTGTCTTGCGAAAAGTGTCATCAATTGCGTTATGAAAAGTGCAATTCACCTTAAGACAACACATTACTAATGCCGTAGTGCAGTAGATCTAGGTCAGTTGAAATTGTGATACGACGGATGCAGTAGAGCAACTCACGTTTAGACAACACATGATGGGCGCCGTCAGATCTATGGTGAGTGGGTCGGAGTGGATGACCGTGGTCACTCCGGCCGTGTTCTCCGCCACCACAGTCACATGCACCTCTGTCCCATGCTGCAGTCGGAGGTCAGCTGTGTGTGCGACGGAGTGACCACCGACTGACCGGAAGTTCTGTAGCTGGACGCCTCCTGTAAAGGAACCTTGCTAATGTAGTAACACTGTTTAGTTCAGCGTAGGTTGTTCACACAAATTTAACACTTTCATTCGTATTAATGTATATCTATGGTTCGACGTGTTCAATATGCGTATCTCTCAGTTGATGCTGCCGTTATCCTGCACGTTGTGTGTCTACGCTTAGCTACCATCACTGCTATATTGGGTAAGTATTATAAGTAGCACTCTCTTGCAAACGATGTGTTTCCCAACATGACAAAGTGTGTTGTGTCATAATGGGATATTTAAATGTAAATTTTAACAACTGACTTTGAATAGTAGTCCCGTGGTAAATCCAAACTGATTACTGTGCTGGACAAACACTACTCTATGCAATCGACAGAAAGCAGCCGACTGGAAAGATAATATAAATATGATAAAGTCTACTGCCATTATATAAATAGACAACATTTTTGCTAGATAAAAAATCGCTTTTAATATTAAATTGTACTTTATTTCTCTCATAGTTATCTTACTGCTGTGAAGTTTGGGGAAATACCCATAAAACATACATTGCCGACGTTTTCGTATTACAAAAAAAGTTACTAGAATAATTCGTAATAAGAATTAATTAAGTCATACTAATACATTATTTTATGATCTAGGCTTTCTTAAACTTCATGACTTAATAAAATTAAGAATTGCTATCATAATGTTTAAAGCTAACAATAATTTGTTGTCTTGTAACTTTAAATTCTTTTGTAAGTATTTGTAAGTATTTTGTAAAATATAGGACACCGTGTGTGTTGTTGTCGAATTGCTTAGACGATTATATAGAAACAGCAGTTACTATCAGCAATCTCAAGAAACGATATACAAATGACTGCCTTGAAGAATACAGATGGTGTTATTAAATTGGTTATTGGATACCGGAAGGGATAAGAACTATTTGGAAATGAGAATATAGTAATTGTTTCACTTTTGCATAGCATATTCTTCAGTTGCGAAACAACTTACTAATACACTGTATCTGTTTACTATTAATATTATTCAAGTTTTATTGATGTTGGGGGGAAAGTGCGTAATCAGCAATGAGCTTCAACATCCCCCTTTCCAACTGAATTTTGGAAATTTACACTATGTACATATGTTGTAGAATGTTTTTTTTTTTTTATTGGAAATAACGAATTGAATTGAAATGTCTCTCACCCCTGACAGTTCCTATGGCCCAAGAGTAGCTGGTCACCGGGCTCTCCGGGTCCTCGACGTCCCACGCCGCCGTCACGGCCGTGTAGCTGCCCCTCGACGTCACATGTACGTGCATCGGCTGCACGTGAGAACTAACCGGATCCCTCGGGTCAGTAGACGGACTACGGCGACCTTCGCCGACCTTTTGTATATGGACATTGTCCAGCAAGAACCCGGTCTTGTGGCCAACAGCGCCGACTCTGACGATTGACGTCGCGTCACTGGCGATGAAGTAATACAGGTGCTTCTGCCACTCAGATGTCGCTACTGTTGGCTCTACGACAAATGCCGCGTGGAACCCTGGGAGTTGGACGAAGCCCAGTTGCTGGGAATGGAAGCGGACGGTGTTAGGGGAATGAACGTAGAAAGTAACTCGATACTTCTTAGTCTTCTCCGTTGTAACTGCCTGTTCGATATGACCACCGATGACGTCAACATATACTCGGCCGTCTTGTGCATTTACACCGTCTGTAGGCCTACTCACTGCCAGATGACACGTCCCGTCTACCGTCCAGTCTTTGGGGACTGCATCCATCAAATCCGACGAAGGTCTGTCTTCCTCGAATGACGGGTTTTTCAGCAGGTTCGCTCCGAGCTGGAACTTGTGCAGAGGCCGTGGAGGAGTCGAGTCGAGGACCACGCCGTCTGAGCTGACTGCCGCCGACTTGAGGCCGGCTCCGTTGACCGCGTACACAGTGGAGTAGAGCCGCGTTCCTGTAACCAAGTCACGGCGTGAGAACTAAGGGTGCAAAGCTGTAAGTGATGGTCTCATAACTTCGGAATGTCCAACAAAATTATACCAGTAAACAAGGAATCCGGTTTACACCGGTGCACACGTGTCATTCTGGTTCAGATCTGGTACGGATCCATCACTTTGAATATTACACGATGCGACCACCCTGACGTGCGCATGTGTGCGCTTGCTCGTGAGTAGGCGTGCAATCATTTGTGTTTTGTATAAAATACACGGAAATAGCACTTGTGTTTGAATAATCACTATACATAACTTTCCTCAAATCCATATAAACTTTGTTTCATATAACACGCAGTTTTAAGATAAATTTATTATTTGCTGGCCAGACATGGTGACCGGTAATTTTTGCAAAAGCATAATTCATCGAATAATATATCAAACGCCAAAGAGACATGTAATATGGTAAAAAGTTTCATCAAACATGTAAATATTCTTTATATTGTATACATTTTCTTAAAAAACAATTAAAATGGAACTTTAACTCAGAATCCAACTTTAATACCAGTTGTAGTATACCTACAGGTGTGCCAATAAGTTCAGTTCAGTTCAAACCGAGACCTGTCAGGTCGTAGGGGAGACATGAAGGACGCAGTTGCAGCGATTGCTCTCCAGCGGGGCGGTCTAATGCAAGTCTCAGTAGCGTTTGGACGTCAAGGTCGGTCCACTCCCGTATGTTGTCCATCCAGGTCTTCCTTTGCCTGCCTCTCCGTCTGCTGCCCTCCAGAGTGCCTGCATGATTGTCTTGGCAAGGGAGTTGTGGCGTGTAAAATGGTCGTACCATGCCAACTTTCTCCTCTTCACTGTTGCGAGGAGTGGCTCTTGTAGGCCTGCCAGGGCATTGATCCGTGTTCGGGCAAAATCATTGGTCTTGTGTTCGGCCCACGATATGTGCATCAGGTGTCTGAAGCACATGGTCTCAAACGTCTGTATCTTCTTTGTCATTGCAGCCGTCAGTGTCCAACTTTCCCAGCCGTAGAGCAGGATGGAGACAACAAGGGCTCCGTACAGTGTGATCTTAGTTGGGAAACTGATGTTAATGCTTCTCCATATCTTACTGAGTTTGGTCATTGCTGCTGTCGCAAGGGCTATTCGGATCTGGATCTCTTTGTCCGACCGTCCATCTTTGGTGAGTGTGAAGCCGATATATTTGAACTCGTCCACTTCCTCCAGCTTCTGGCCGTTCGACGTGATGTCAACAGTGATGCTTTCAGTGCTGCTGACCAACACCTTGCTCTTTTCGTTGCTTACGTCCATGCCGTAAGCGCCTGCTTTATCGACTAGTCTATGGGTGAGATCTTGGAGCTCGTTGTTTCTTCCTCTAAGAAGATCTATACCGTCGGAAAATCCTGAAGTACTCCTTTATTTGGCTGTTGAGAAGGACCGCACTGCTGGCGTTGTTATATAATGCACCGAACACTTGAGTGATGCCTTCCTCGATGTTGAAGCGCCTTAGCATTTGCCACAGACCTTCGTGCCACACCCGGTCGAAAGCCTTCTTGAAGTCTACAAAGTTGTGGAGCAGGCTCTTCTGGTGTTGCAGGTGCTTTTCGATCAGGATTCTGCAGTTGCAGTTTTGTTCGGTGGTCTTCTGCTGGAAGTTCTTCTGATTGCCTTTTCAAGCGGTTCAAAATGATGCGTAGCAGGTTCTTGCTTGGGTGGCTAATGAGGCTAATGGTTCGGCCACTGTTTGAAGTCCCATATATTCTGGCATATGGCTGTCATTACAGTAACCTTTGCTTCGCCACCATGTTTGAGCAACTCCGCTAGAATGTTGTCTGCTCCTGGTGATTTCCCTACTGATATAATGCGGATGGCTTCTTCCACCTCTTCCCCTAAAATAGGCAATGTTTCTGGTTCTCTCTTTGGGGCCAGTTCTGTCTGCAGCACGCTGGTATCAGGCTGCAGGGGGTAACTGTAAAGCTCCTGACAGCACTCCGTCCACCTCTTTAAGACTTCGCCAGTCTCTGTCAGGAGTGCTCCCGTGCTATCTTCAATGACTGATGTTCTGTTTTTCTGCGGCTTGGTCAGGTTCTTCTTCCGTTGAAAGCTTGCTTGCTGTTACCCTGAAACATTTCTTTTTGCACACTGGCACACTGCTCCTCAATCCACTGTTCTTTGGCTACTTTCATTTCCTCCCGTATTTTCCTGTTGACCTGGCAATACTGTTGCTGTGACTCTGGGCTGTACTGGTCTTCTTCAATTCTCGTCTCGTCACAGAGGTCAAGGATATTGTTTGTGATCCAGGGTTGTTTCCTCCTCTTCTGTCGACCCAGTACCTCCTCAGCTGTATTACGGACTGCCTCGTTGAAGTTGTTAGTGAGAACATTGATGTCATTGTCCAGGTGGTTGAATGCCGCAAACTGCCCCCCTATCTGAGCTTGAAATACTGCAGCCACTTTGGGATCTTTCAGCTTGTCGACATCAGACCTGACACGTGGCTGTGCCGCGTGTTATTTCTTTTTCAACTTGAGCTTCATTGTAAGCATGACAAGGTCGTGATCGCTGCCTATGTCAGCTCCTGGGAATGTCCTGGTCTGTGCTTTGTTAATGCTGGACTTGATGCGATGAGGAGTCAGACTGAAATCAATTGTGAATCATACCGCTTGGTGAGTGCCATGTTGTTCTGCGAGAGAGCTTGTGTGGGTATAGGGTGTTTGCCAGGGTTAGTATGTGGCTGTTTGCAAACTCCAGAAGGCAGAGTCCCCATTTATTTGTTTCTCCTATACCAAATTTCCCAACTGTTCCAGACCAGTGTACGTGGGCGTTTGGGCTTTGACGATGGTGATGTCCTTCTTTGGGGTCTTGGTGATAATGCTTTCGATGTCTTCATAGAAAGCCTCTACTTCTTCATCATCGTAGGCTGTTGTTGGTGCATGTACCTGGATGATGGAGATGTTCTTAGGAGTAGCTGAGACGTGGATGGAACTTATTCTGCTGGATATGAAGGTGCAGCTGATAATGTATCATGTAATTTTCTTCCGTACGGTGAAGGCGACCACATGCTGGTGCTTGGTCTGGTCTCCACCGTACCATATCTTGTGTCCGTCCTCTGTTGCTGTCTCGCCTAAGCCTATCCACCTCACATCAGAGAGTCCTATTATGTCCCAATTTGTGCCAATAAACCCTGTCTTTAATACATATTTCGTTTCCCACGACATCAACGCGACGTGTCCTACCTGCTGCCTGGTCAGATGACATCTGACTAGTGGACCTTGTGTGAAGTCCAACATTGTGACACGTGACTACATCCTGTTTCCTTGGCCCTGTACCGACACACCACTCGTAGTGGTCAATGTACGACTGGTCATCACTGAAGCCGCGCCACCACGCCGCCACTGTCCGGTTGTCTCGGCTGTAGTCCTGGTCAGTGAGACCGCGACCGTCCCAAACTTGACCAGCCACTGGCGGCGTCACGTCCACCTACAGGGACAGGTCAGTAGTGTGGTCAATAGTTTGTTTATTAGACTGGAGAGTAGTGTAATCAAAAGCAGTGTATCGAGGCAGGCACGTATAGATATACGCACGCACGAACGCTTGCGCACACGCACACACACACACCCAACCACGCACGCACACACACGCACACACACTCACACGCACTCTCACACACACTCACACACTCACACACTCACACACCCGCGCACGCACACACACACACATGCACAAACAAACACACGCAGACACACACACTTATCCACACACACAAGCACACACACTTACCCATGCGCACACATGCGCACGCTCACGCACATACACACACACCCACACGCAGAGACACGCGAGCGTGCACATACACGCCAATGCACACACTCACACACACATACACACACACAAACACGCACGCATACACACACGCACACATTTGAACCGACACGTCGGTGACATCTGTGCCTGTTTCTTTCTACAGATGTTGAGGGCAACATTGACATACGTGACAGCTGTGACGTAATGTGCGTCAGTAACAGTGTCTATACGTTTCTGGTGTGGCTTACCTTGAAGCCGTCCGAGTAAGCTGCTCTGACCAGACCCGCGTCATTGAACGCGGCCACCGTTACGTAATACACGTCATTTGCGTCAAGCGTCAGTCCGTCAAATGTTGTACGTGTCACCGTCGACGCCAACTGTGTCACTGCAGTGTCACTGCCACCGAGGGTCTTACTGACGGACACGACGTAGCCTTGAATGCCGGCTTGAGTGTCACGGAAGACGTCACGCCATGACATTGACACGTCTGACGTCGACGTCACGAAGTCGGTGTCTCTCGTCGACGTGTCACTCTCTAGATCTATCACTTTCATGGCGCGTGACAGGCTAGGTGGACTAGAATCCGTTTCGAGTCCGTCTGTTACGTACACGGCATAGGCGTCGGCGTCGTACCACGCACGCACGTACGTGACATATTTCACATGTCGTTGCAGAATCAAACCTAGATGAGAAACATGGTATTGTCATGTAAGAAGTCATAGATAAGATAAGGTAAGATACGATCAGATGTTCTTTATTTTTTCAACTGAGAAATTTATGTTTTGTGGTAGAACAGACATGGCTGCAGAATACAAAGAACATGCAATAAAACAGAAGATAAACAAAGAAATAAACATTGTACATTGCATGCATATTTCTTATTATACTATCATACAATAACATGGTAGGTTACCTCTATATATTATTATTATGCATTTTCAACACGATCAGTGACAGTGACACTACAGCAGCAGGTATCATTGAGTTAAACTGTTGATGGACATTGGCATGTAGTATTTATATATGTTAAGCACTGAGGTGTCATACAGATGCACGTGGGTTGTTTTAATATACACTAACGCTGCACATGTTTCTCTCGCTCTTCTCGTCTTAGATTCATTTTGCAAAATCCAAACCTTTTTCAAAAATGGTTACGTAACGCATAACCACAGACCCGCCATGCACACCGTGTAACATTTCATTACGCTTCCCCACAGACCCCACACCACCCCAAGCATGATTTAGTTTATGGATGAACCGCATCTTTTTATAAATTATTTTAACTTTCGAAGATCTTAATTAATTATTCATACAATTATTTTAACTAATTTATTCTTATAAGTAATCTATAGTTATTATTTTCGTAGCTTGAATACATGTGTTCATTTATTCATATTTTGTTGACAATAATATTATAGTTGATTTTATTTAGCAGTAATGACTGCATAGTTAGCACATTATAATTTTTAAATATGCATGTTTTTATGTGTGATTAATTGTTTTGTAGTACTCATTCTACTGCGACCTAAAACAAGTATTTCGATGGGGTGCTATATAAGGAATGTGTTATTATTATTATCATCATCATCACTGTTATCATTATCATTTAGTATTATTATCATCATCATATCTGTTATCATTATCATTATTATCATTATTATCATCATCACTGTTGTTATTATTATAATCGTTATTATTATTATCATCATCATCATCATCACCGTTATCATTATCGTTATTATTAATATCATCATCATCATCACTGTTATCATTATTATTATTATTATCATCATCATCACTGTTATTATTATCATTAGTATTATTATCATCATCATCATCACTGTTGTCATTATCATTAGTATCATTATCATCATCATCACTGTTATCATTATCATTAGTATTAGTATCATCATCATCATCACTGTTATCATTAACATTATTATTATTATTATCATCATCATCATTATCATCATCACTGTTATCATTACCATTAGTATTATTATCATCATCACTGTTATCATTATCATTATTAATATTATCGTCATCATCACTGTTATCATTATTATTATTAACATCATCATCATCATTGTTATCATTATCATCATTATTATTATTATTATTATCGTCATCATTGTTATCATTATTATTATCATCATCATCATCATCATCACTGTTATCATTATCATTATCATTATTTATTATTATGAATCCCTTTGTATATCGGCCGTCCTACCAGATTTGTGTGAACTGCCTGTCGTGAAGACGGCCATGTTGCTGACCCCCGTCTCTCGCCAGGTCGGCTCATGGAGCACGTCCAACAGATGATGCCCAATCGGCTCCTGCTCCACCCCCACACTCCACTCGTACCGCACTGGAGCCTTCCCTGGTGGCCCCACAGCCCGCCACGTGGCAGCAAGGGCGCACTGAGATCGGGTGAAGTCTACGTCTTGTGTGTTTGATTCCGGAGTGACGGAGTAGTCGTCTATGTCGTAGACTGACACTTGTTGGTAACCGGGTTTACCTGCGTCAGAACGAATGTTTGAATGTTGATAATGAACAGACACACAGCGATTATGTGATGTACGTGAACTCTTGTCGTTACAAAGTAGTTATAGTTGTGAACCAAAGAGCTTGACACAAACTCTCGTACACATCATTAGATCGATCAGTGATGGATAAATCGTTATCATCCACTCTTAATACAAACATATTAACATATTTCTCAACATCATTGCTGCCTTTAGTAGACATATTCGGTGGAAATGAATCGTCAGTTCTTCCCCGCTCGCTAGATGGCGTGGCAAGCTGACTGTCCTACACGTGGCAAGGTTGAAACACGCCTCGTCTTGGTCCATTACCGGTGCCATTTTCTTAACTCAGCTCAGTTGGCCTCCTTATCCTATCGTGCCCACAATCTACATTTGGGACAGCCAAATAGAGAGAACTTTGACATCCCAAGATTCAGTTACTGGTGAAGGCAGCCGAATCTCGGAGAATAAAAGTAACTCTGTTGTGTAAAAGAAAAACCCATCAACCCTGACCCTATTATCCCAATTTGACGAACATGTTCATCAATATTACATAATATGTTGTTTCTGATGCAGAGCGCTGTTGTGAACAATCGCGGTATTTGTCCTGCGATTTGTCAATGACGTCGAGACGGCTTTGTATGATATCCTCCTGAAGGTTAACGAATACCGACCCGTGACATCACTACACGAACTGACACAACGAAGGCCCACCCGTGACGTCACTACACGAACCGACACAACGAAGACCCACCCGTGACATTTCTGCATGTCGCCGTCGACTTGCACGTCCCTTGTCCGTGGGGGGCGCAGGTACAGTGGCCCTCACAGGTGACGGGCTGACAACGTCGCACCAAGGCCAGCGTGCCGGCCGCCAATTGCGAGGGCATGGCCGTGAAGGTGCCGTGGAGACGACTGCTCACGAGACCAACCTGAACGGACGGATGGACGTCGTGAAGGTACAAGTAGACATACCACGACAACAGTTAATAAGATTACCAGCCAAAGCTATAACACCAGATGCCAAGTAGATTTATCAACGTTATCAAACTGTATGCGCATTAACAATTATTTATTGATTTTTATATATAAGTATTACATATAATTACAAATCGTCAATTTAAATTGCAGCTCCATTGCTGTTGGAATTCTTTGTAAGAAGCTTCAAATCAAATGCACTATGTCTCCCTAGTCTGACTAGTCTGTCCTCAACATAGGACACTTGACATCCGCACCACTGCATCGTGGAACAACACTAACTGTACAATAAATGACGGATAACAGGTAACACAATTATTGCTAAATCAAGGGCGTACATCGACACGAGCACAGAACACCGCCGCCAAGTTATTGAGGACAACGTCACCACTACTGTGGTTCAATCATAGATCAATCACATATTTGCGGTTCGACGTGCCGGTCGTCTGCGACAAATGGATATTCGGCGTATGCATAAATGCCGCATTATTTCTGATATAAATAATATTTATTGTAATATAAATGTAATTATGTAAAGATACACCCCGGCCGCTTTACAGAAAGTTGAGTTTAATATACATATCAGCATGGTTGACGAGTTTCTAAAAGACCGACGATATGCTTTTTGCCAACTGCAGTAATGCAACCAGCTGCGGCAGTGAAACAACATAGACATTTTGTTTATTGGATTCCTCCGATTTCACCTTAAGTCTGTATCCTCAGCATGTTGAGGCTAGGCGTGTATTGGAAGAAGAAGTATTCTTGTTGTTATCTGTGAATGTTCCAAATACTGTATATGGCTATGTACATCAATTTCCAACTACGGCGGACTTTGATTTTTACGGAGTCGGACCTAGAACCGCTGAGCGGTTAGCAAATGATGTTTTGTTATACGCCGTTGCGAGATTTGGAGATCCCATCAAATCTGACGTCCGCGTTCGGCTCTCGTGTCGGCGTATTCGCTTAATTACAGTTGAAAATGGTTACTAATAGCACACTCGTGTACATATCGAATTCGTATATTTAGAACTACATTACATGTCGCTGTTTGTATACTTAAACTGTGTGATTGTCACCTTGTTGATCGCCCACAGTGAGATGTAGAGTTGCTGGTTGTGTTGGACTGTCGACGCGAGCGAAACTTGTGCCTTCTGCACGAAGCCTTCGTCTGCATGCGGGTCGTCGGTGGTGTGGGTCACCTCGAGTGTCTCACCGCCGGGCTATTGGTGGAAACATAGCGACGACATTAGCAAGGTAAAAGGTACCTACGTATATATTTAACAAGATTTAACAAGATTGCCACCCATAGAATTACCTCTAGATGGCAGGTGGACAAGGAAAACTTTTGGCCTATCGAGAGTCCAACCCTTTTTATCTTCGTGTATCCCGCCCTTCTCAGGTACGTGTCAATTTTATTTTTAACATATTCACGCTGCCAGCACCCACACAATCATCAGATAATCTGTTCCAATCATTTAGGGTCATTTGTGAAAATGATAACTTTCTGATATATAATCTACATTAGTAAAGGAGGCTCCTTTACTAATGTAATTTCATGTCCTCTAGTCCTTCTGTCTTTCTTAGCTGCGAAACAAATATTTCATTTTAATATTTTCATAACCATTCAATATTTTAAAAACTTATATATGAACTCCTCTCAATCTCCTGGTCTCCAATGTTGTCAAACCACATTCGTATTTCGTAACTAAGATGCATCAGTTTTTGTATCATTTTAGTCGATCAACTCTGTAGTCTTTCTAGCATATCTATGTCCTTCTTGCGATGTGGCTTCCACACTTGTATACAATATCCTAAAGGAGGCCTAAGGATTGTTTTGTTCAACAGTATTATTAGTTTTTTTCCATATACGATTTATTTCGCATAATTAATCCAAGGATATTTGATTTCCCATTGACGCTGCAATTCCGCACTGCCCTGAAACCTTCATATCAGCACTAATGGTTAACCATAAAGTCTTTTTCTTTTACAATACTACTTAGTACAGTACCCCCTAGTGTATATTGTACATCATCGTTCCCATGTCCTGGGGGCATTTTCCGTTTCCCTATGCCTTTAGTCTAAGCAGTGATTTTTGATGTGGCACTTTGTCGAAAGCTTTCTGAAAGTCTAAGTAGATAATATCTACTGGTGATCCCTCGTCTACCCACTTAGTTCCACGTCATCTGTTTGTGCTTTATTTTTCTAATGGCGTCTTTTGATAAGTACTTCTTTCTGGAACGTTTTCCTTGTTTTTTTCAAGGGGATAAATTTATCGACGATGCACTCAATTTCACTCCTTCTGATGCCTATCTCGTTCTTCAGTGTGTTATTCGGTTCTACCTTTGCTAAACAGTTCCTCATGTCCTTATATCTTCCTTTTATGGAAATTTTTCATGTACTGCTTTTTACTATTCCTTTCTGATTTTACTTTGATTTTAAAATGTATCTGGTTGTGATCGCTACTCCCCAGTGGCTCACATATCTTGACGTTGTCAACTAATTCATTTTGTGAAGACAAAACACATTCTCACTCCTGGTTGATTCTAGCACATGTTGAGTAAGGAAACTATGTTGGACTAAAAGTAAAAATTTGTAATAAAATAACTCCAACTCCCCTTCTTCCTATTTTATCTTTCGTAAACATTGCGTAGCCTGTCAGTCCCAATTCGGCATCTGATATATCTCGCTCCACATAGAGCTACGTCGCACGCGCGCACCTAAATGAGACAATTATATCGCCAGAAACGGACAACGACTCTATCGTAACACATTTATGTTACAATACAACTATAATGTCACTTTAATATCTAATATGTATTGTTCATTCATTAACGTTGCTTTCTGCCCACGAATTCTTCTACAATTCTTACGTAATAAACATATACTTTAAAAACAAATTTTGTACCCATTCATTATTAACCACGTTTCCTTAATGGTAGCACGCACAATCGGTCTGAACAGGCCGTATCCGATTATTTGGACTACTCCAAGTTTCAGGCAGCCGTCGAGAACGATTACAGGAAATATACCATTTTAAATTGCTTTTTCACGCCTAACAATTTTAGCAAATTTTATGGTGACGGCTATGTTTTCTGTCGCTGCTGTTGGTTGTCATTTGTTGTTAAGAGTTGATGTATTCAGTACCTCGGTAGACACTTTTTGTTAGCCCAATTAAGCGCAACGTGACGGCAAATAGTTACTCCGATTACAGTGAATGCTATGTCGTACCTTTGCGATGCAATCAGAGGTCAACTGCAGGTCTGCCGTTCGACGGGGGGGTTCGTACTTGAGAATTGGTAATTCGGCGTACGCACAAACGACGCATTATTTCGTACGTAAATAGTTATATTAATTGAAAAATAACTATGCAGTGTAACATCTCGACTTCTTAGGAACACAGGCGTATACATAAAAAATTTGTTTTAAATAATTTAGTTTGAAATACCAGTCAGCATATTTGACGAGTTTCTGAAAGACCTACGACTCGTTTATTGACAACTACAGTAGTAATAATAATAATAATAAGATAACTTCTATTGCGCCTAAATACTTGGAAATCAAACTCATAGGCGCATCAAAACAAAAGGATTGGTCAATATAAAAATCCATAAGTAGTATTCCAGTTGTCAACAGATGGATCAAGGCGCTAGGGAGCTACGGTGGGTAAACAAGGTTGTAAGGATACGTTTTTAAATGACGACGACATTTTGTAATATTTTCAACTGATCTAACACTAAGAGGGAACAACTTCCAAAGAGTTGGTGCAGCAACAGAAAAGCCGTAGTTCCAATGTTAGTGTTGACTCTAGGAACAAAAAGTAGGTCACAACTAGATTATCGAAGCTGGGTAGGGTTTCTTACAGGAGTAAGCAATGAATGCAAATAAGATGGTTGCTTACTGGACAGTGCCTGGTATGTAATGGTACATATATTATACGATATCGTACAGGAAGCCAATGCAAAGACTTCAAAAGTGGCACTGAGCGAGAAAAATTTTGTAACTACTCTTGCTAGACAATTTTGGACACGCTGAAGTTTTGCGATATCCTTGCTAGCGATATTATAAAGGAGGGAATTGCAATAGTCAAGTCTGCTGCTAACAAGCGCTGTTGCAATAGTCTTAGCAACAGAAAATGACATAATCCGGCGAATACGGCGAAGAACACGAATATGATAAAAACAGCAGCGACATGTTTGAGATATGTATATATTGAAGTTACTATCAAAGATCACTCCTATATATATACTGATATACTGATTCAAAATACGCGTAGGTAAAAAAAACACCCAGTTTACTACGCTGCTAACAAAATATCATCAGCATAAAGATGATGATCCAAATTATGCCTTTGTATAACAAAGTTTAGTGGCGTGGTGTAAAGAATAAAAAGCAAAGGCCCAAGAACAGAACCCTGGGGAACACCAAATAAAGCCGGCAGTGCAGCTGAAAAGCAGTTCCCAATCATTATAGTTTTGTATCTATCAGTTAGATATGAAGAAAACCAGCTTAGAGCTGTGCCAGATATGCCGTACGCCTTTAATAAGCGTTCAATGAGAATGCTGTGATCAATCGTGTCAAAAGTGGCAGAGAGATCCAATAAGGTAAGTGCAGTCACTTTACCATTATTAATGCAGCCAGGCAATGTACCGCGCCTGTCGCGGTGAAATAAAATGTGTTTATTGAACCCTTTTGGCTATGTCTTAGATATGTGTGTTTTCTTTGTTAGCTGTGAATGTTCTAAATCCCATATACGGCTGTGCATATAAATGTTCAACTATAATGGACTTACATAATTTTTTGATCGGAGTCTAGCGTAGAACCGCTTACTGGACTGTTAGCTAATGGCGTTTTGCTAGACGCCGACGCGAGATGTGGAGTTGACTTCAAATTTGACGTCGGGTCTAGTTTTCGAGTACGGTAACGGCGCTTCATTTCGTTAGCTAAAAGTGCTTATTTTACGTACACTTCATAATCATAATTATACGCATGATCTCTGTCATGCTTTGCCACACCACCAACGTTTACATATATGTGTTACATTTCTTTAACTGTATGACATCTCCCATGCCATACAAATTTATCCTTTGTTTTTTTGTAACAGCGATAAGCATTTTAGGCCTGAATGTCAAATAGATATGCAACGGAATGCCCGGCGGCCATTTTTAGAGTTTGTTGTTGGGACATTGTTGCCAGGTAATCGGTTACGTGACGGATAGGTCAGTTGTCATGACGACTGCCCATGTATACGCGATGAGGAATAGATTCGGTGTCACTGCACCCATCATTTTTAAGAGATTTTGTGTCATGGCGTAAACAACTAGTACGGCGTTAATCTAACGTATGGAAGAATTAATCCATGACTGCTCACTCGTATTGGACACAACGAACTGCACGCCGGTCTAAACTCAGTTTCATTTCCAGGGTAGTTGAAAAAGTTGTAGCCTTTGATGTCACATTAAGCCAAATGGCTTGTTTAATTAATTACAATCTGCATACAAATAGCACTTACCTTGCTAGATCTCTATGCTGCCTTTGATACGATTGATCATGCCATTCTCATAAATCGTCTGTGTTTATGTTTATGGTACTGTGTATCCGGCAGAGCTTTAAGTTGGTTTTTGTCATATCCAAAACATAGGCATCAAACAGTGAAGATTGGGGATTGACTTTCATCAGCCCGCCCTATTTCATGTGGCAATCCTCAGGGTTCTGTCCTCGGACCGTTACTTTTCACCCACTACACAACACCACTGAGTTCAGTTATTAACAGTCATAATATAAAATCATAATCTTTATGCAGATAATATCCAGATTTACATTTCTATGTCTTCGCCTAATACTAATTGCTCCTTTGATCAGCGTAGAAATTGTCCCAATAACATTTTTGTTTGGATGACTGAGAGTAGATTAAAATTAAATGCTGATAAAACAGAGTTTCTCATTATAGGTAACAGAGGCAGCGTGACAGAACTAAAAGCTTTTTTCCCCACACCTATGCTTAGCCAGTATGTTACGCCTGCACCTTCAGCACGAAATCTCGGAGTAAGCTTTGACGATAATTTCAATTTCAGACGCCATATTTCTCAAACTTGTCGCTGCTGTCATATTCGTAATTTACGAGGTATTCGCCGTTATTTGCCTCTTTCTGTTACAAAATCTATCGCAACTGCACTTGTTATTAGTAGGCTTGACTATTGTAATTCCCTTTTTCACAATATCGTCCCTGAAGGACATCACTAGGTTATAACGTGTACATAATTATTTAGCTAAGGTTGTGACTCGGTCTCCACGGTTTTCTCACAGAGTGCCTCTTCTGAAATCTTTGAACTGGCTTCCTGTCCGATAGCGTATTATTTTTAAGATCTGTACCATTACCTATTAGGCACTTTCATGTAAGCAGTCAGCATATTTATATTAATTGCTTACTCCTGTAAAAAGCCTATTCAGCTTCGATCATCTAGTTCTGAATTACTTTTTGTTCCTAGAGTCAATACTAATATTGGAACTAGGGCATTTTCTGTTGCTGCACCAACCCTCTGGAATATGCTCCCTCTTAGTGTTAAATCAGTTGAAAATATTATACAATTTCGCCGTCATTTGAAAACCTAACTTTATAACTTTGCGTATCCACCTTAGCTCCCTCGCGTATCGATCCATTTATCAATTCTGATATTGACTAACCCTTTTGTATTGGTGGGCCTCTGAGCTCGGTTTCCGAGGTTTTAGGCACAACAGAAGTGACCTTATTGGGTATTATTATTATTAATAATAAAATGGAAGTCTACTGACTAGAAGGTCTGATGCTCCGAACGTTGTTCCGACATTGACGTAGTACGTGGTGACGTCACAATGTGCATCAGAGAAGCCGAGCCACGCGAGACGTAGAATCTTCTGGTCGTACGTCATCCAGCCGCTGCGATGTCGCGTCAAGTCGGCGGCGTGCTCCGTGTGCACGGCGAACGCCCCGGCTGTGGGTGGGGTGCCGTCAACCTACACACGTAGAACAATTGCAAATCAGTTTCACGTACCGGGTGAACTGTATACTGAACGAGAGAGAGGGGGGTGGAGGAAGAGAGCGAGGGAAGTAGGAAAGGAAAGAGGGAGGGAGGGAGGGAAGGAGGGGGGGAGTGAGGGACGGATGGAAGGAGATACAGACAGGAGATAGAGAGAGAGACAGGGAGAGAGAGAGAGAAAGAGAGAGAGAGACAGAGAGAGAGAGAGAGAGAGAGAGAGAGAGAGAGAGAGAGAGAGAGAGAGAGAGAGAAAGAGTGGGAGAAGGGGAGGAAGAGAGAGTAGACAGAGATAAAGATAGAGACAAAGAGAGACAAAGACACAAAGACACAAAGAAACAAAGAAACAGAGAGATGTAGAGGCAGAGAGACATAGATATATAGACAGATACAAAAGAGAAACGGAAAAAAGTAACAGAAACAGAGACTATCGTCCTACCAGGATGCCCTCACTGACGGACGTTGTACAGAGTCTGGCGCCGTTGCAGGCGATCACCTTGGCGTAGTAAATCTCTCCGTCCGCCAAACTCACGTTGTTGAACGTGTACTCCTGCACGTCTCCGTATAACTGTAACCACAGGGCAGACGGCGATAATGTTTATATACAAAGGGATGCAAACGAATGTCATGACATAGTAGTTGTAAAGATTTAGTTTTTTTATCAAGTTATATAGAATAATACTGATAATAATAATACATTCTAAAACACGATTGCTACAATTCTGGCAGATGTCAGTTGTTACCCACTGGCGGCTGTTATATTTAACATGCTGCTGCGGGAAGCGTCAATAATTATTTTACTTAGCAATGTTGTTTCAGGATTGTACACCATTATATAGTTATAACATGTATTTTATTTATCTAGCCAGAAGAACTTATATATCTGGGTGACATCCATAACGATGCTACTTTTCAAAACATTAGTGTTATGGTTTTTATGTTGCTACTAAATCGTCCTATCTAGTTGACGCCACTATCTGTGTTATATAGATAACTATACAATCGCCACGCAAATCTCCCTACCTTGACTGCAGGTACATTATGTTGGATGGAGTCTTACCTTGACTGCAGGTACATTATGTTGAATGGAGTCTTACCTTGACTGCAAGTGCGTTATGTTGGATGGAGTGTTATCTTGACTGCAGATACGTTATGTTGAATGGCGTCTTACCTTGACTGCAGATACATTATGTTGGATGGAGTCTTACCTTGACAGCAGGTACATTATGTTAGATGGAGTCTTACATTGACTGCAGGTACATTATGTTGGATGGAGTCTTACCTTGACAGCAGGTACATTATGTTAGATGGTGTCTTACATTGACTGCAGGTACATTATGTTGGATGGAGTCTTACATTGACTGCAGATATATTATGTTGGATGGATTCTTACCTTGACTGCAGGTACGTTATGTTGGATGGAGTCTCGAGTTGTCAGAGACACAAACTGTTCCACTACGGAACTCTCAGGGTCTGTCAGATTCCATTGGACGCTCAGTGATGATTTCCATACCTGTTTTAAGTAAATCATGTTCCTTATGATAAGTACACAACGCACTAACATGCAAGTGATGTATATTTATAAGTAAATAAGTAAATAATGCAATCTACTGTTCTGATTGACTAAAACGTTTTTGCCTCACATTCTAAAAGCTATCGCGACAACTGCACTTTACGTTTGTGTTGCTTTGGTCATGTCTACATGCGTGTTTGTATTTGTTCGTCTACCTGCGTGTTGGTATCAGTTCGATCATGTCTACCGACATGTTTGTATGAGTATGATCGTGTCTACCTGTGTGTTTGTATCAGTTTGGCCTTGTCTACCTGCGTGTTTTTGTTCAGCGACCCGAGGTGACTGTTGACGGCGATCCTTGTAGATGAGACGGGAGCGGTGTCGTCAACAATAAACCCGTCGGAAGAAGTCTCCGTCGACAAACCTACAACGACAACTCTGGATACAAGTCAACGACACAACATTGACATCCGACATGCAGGGTTGACATGATGTGTGAATGGATGTGTCACGTTGGACTGTCATCTTAAATAATCAACCAAATGTAGTTAAGAACTATTCAATGTACATTACTTTTAATGTAGTTTTAACGAAATAAAGCAATTGCTTAAACATAGATATTGTCTTGAATTCAGCATTGCTGACAACTTTCTCCCTCACCAGCCTTGTTGAACACCTTCAAGGTAACGTAGAGTCTCTTGCCCATCGGCATTGGCTTAGTCAACGTCGTTGTCGCCTTGTCTGTGACGTCGAGTCGTGTGGGACGGAGGATGTCTCCGTGTCCTGGCGAGGTCCCGGCCCTCCACTCCATGTTCAGGAGGTCAGACTCAGGGTCATGAAAGTTGACCCAGTGAGCGGACAGGGTTAACCTGTGGCCAGACACATGTTAGTGGGCAATCGAATAGGTATAACCGAATCGTGGGCCACCACTGATATATCAGATGCCGAATTGGGACTAACAGGATATGTAATGTTTAGGAAAGATAGAATAGGAAGAAAGGGAGGTGGAGTTATTTTATATATTAAAGAATCTATCCAGGCTTATGAAATAAAATTAGAAAGAGAAGCAGATTGCGAAGAAGCTGTTTGGTGTAACATAGTTACAGGAAACTCAACGTTAACAGTTGGGTTAGTTTATCGAAGTCCAAACATAAGCATAGAAGAGAATGAAAAAATACAAAACGCTATAAGGGAAGTAAGCAAACGGAACTGTATTATTATGGGGGACTTTAACCATGGGCATATACAATGGAAATCTCTACAGAGTATGGGGAGTGAGGACCACAAGTTTTTAGTTTTAGTACAAGATAGTTTCCTTTCTCAACATGTGCTAGAACCAACCAGGGGAGAGAATGTGTTAGACTTAGTTTTGTCCTCACAGAAAGAATTAGTTGACAATGTCAAGATATGTGAGCCACTGGGGAGTAGTGATCACAACCAGATACATTTACCATCAAAGTAAAATCAGAAAGGAATAGTAAAAAGCAGTATAGGAGAAATTTCCACAAAGGAAGGTATAAGGACATGAGGAAATATTTAGCAAAGATAGACTGGAATAACACACTGAAGAATAAGACAGCAACCGAATGCTGGAATATCTTAAATAGTGAAATTAAGTGCATAGTCGATAAATTTGTACCTTTCAAAAAACAAGGGAAACGGTCTAAAAAGAAACACTTATCGAAAGAAGCCATTAGAAAAATTAAGTATAAACAAATGATGTGGAAGTCATATAGATGTACTGGAAATGATGAAGACTACAACATTTATAAAGAAGCACTTAATCAAGCTACAGCTGAAATTAGAAATTCAAAGAGAAGCTATGAAAAAAATTAGCTAGTAATATAAAACATGACAGTAAGAGTTTTTATGCGTATATTCGAAGCAAACAGAAAGTTCAGGATAAGGTCAGTCCTCTAGAAGATAGTGCTGGAAATACAATATCAGAGGGATTCTTAATGGCAGAAGACCTGAATGAGTATTTTAGTTCAGTGTTTACCAGGGAAGATATTAGTTCACTGCCAGTACCAGAGACTAAGTTCAAGGGGGCAGATTCAGACTATTTAGGACAGTTAGTTGTAACCTCGGAAATGGTAGCTAAGAAAATAAGGGCTATGAAGGATAATAAATCACCTGGAGTGGACGGGATTCCGCCCAAACTACTATTGGAAATTGTAGAACAAATTAGCGTACCGCTTGCAACAGTTTTCAATTTGTCATTAGAAGAGGGAGTGGTTCCTTTAGAATGGAAAGAGGCAAACATTATACCGTTATTTAAAAAGGTTCGAGAAACAAGTCAGAGAACTATAGACCAGTGAGTTTAACATCAGTGATTTGCAAATTATTAGAAAGACTAATTAAAGATCACATGGTGGATTTTCTTGTTAAACATAACTTGATAAACCCATCTCAACATGGGTTTTTAAAAGCGAGGTCATGCTTAACAAATATGTTATGTTTTTTGGAAGACATCACTAGGTGGGTAGATGAGGGATCACCATTAGATATCATCTATTTAGATTTTCAAAAAGCTTTCGACAAAGTACCACATCAAAGATTACTCCTTAAGCTAAAGGCCCATGGCATAGGAAATGGTATAATAAACTGGATAGAAAAATGGCTGAATGACAAAAGACAACGTGTAGTAGTTGATGGGAGGCTTCAAACTGGAAATCGGTATTGAGTGGGGTACCACAGGGATCAGTACTAGGACCTATATTATTCTTAATATATATCAACGATTTGGACGATGATATAACAAGCAAGGTGTTAAAATTTGCGGATGATACAAAAGTGTTTAGAAGGATTAAAAGTGATGGAGAAAGACAGCATTTACAAGATGATCTTGATAGGTTGATCAAATGGTCTGAAAAGTGGCAAATGCTGTTCAATTTTGGGAAATGTAAATGCCTCCACACAGGTCATGGGAATGAAGAGATAAAATATAAAATGGGGGTACTGTTCTAAGTACTACTGTAAAAGAAAAGGACTTGGGGTTAACCATTAGTGCTGATATGAAGGTTTCAGAGCAGTGCGGAATTGCAGCGTCAAAGGGAAATCAAATCCTTGGATTAATTAAGCGAAATATAGCGTATAAGAAAAAAGAATTAATAGTACCGCTGTACAAAACAATAGTGAGGCCTCATTTAGAATATTGTATACAAGCATGGAGGCCATATCGCAAGAAGGACATAGATATGCTAGAAAGAGTACAGAGGAGAGCGACTAAAATGATACAAAATCTGAGGGATCTTAGTTACGAAATACGCCTAAAAGAATGTGGTTTAACAACATTAGAGACCAGGAGATTGAGAGGAGATCACATAGAAGTGTTTAAAATATTGAATGGTTATGAAAATATTGATAGAAACATTTTTTTCTCAGTTAAGAAAAATAGAAGGACCAGAGGACATGAAGCTACATTAGTAAAGGAGCAGTGTAGATTAGATATAAGAAAGTTCTCATTCTCACAAAGGACTGTAAATGAATGGAACAGATTATCTCCTGACTGTGTTGGTGCTAGTAGCGTGAATATGTTTAAAAATAAAATCGACACACACCTTAAAAAGGCGGGATACATGTAGATAAAAAGTATTGGACTCTCGATAAGCCAAAAGGCTTCCTTGTCACCTGCCATCCAGAGTAATTTTCTGGATGGCAATCTTGTTAAATCTTGTTAAATCACATAATATACCATATAGGCGAGCGGCACATTCCTAAAAGGTGCTTTATTTTAGGAGTTTAAATCCCCCCATACACACACCCAAATGTTATATAATTTGAAAGCTCCACATCTCCCCGTTCCAATGAGGGCTGTCGTAGTAGAGTTGTCAAGTGGTGTAGTAAGCGTGAATCCAAGGTCAAACAAGGTCACCGTCAAATGATGAATTTTCGAAATTGTGCGCTTCCGCAATCGTCTTAATATTACAATGGCCACACATGTACTTTACTTAACTACCAGGTAGCTAAGTAATATATTTTTGGAAAGCCAATTTTCTCCCCGTCAAAATGTGGTACGAAATGGACGTGTTACCTGATATGGCACGAGTGGAGCTAACGTCAAACAAGGTCACCATGAAATGATGAACATTCCATTTTTTTGCAATACCGCGCAAGTCATAAAATTACAATGACCCTGAAAAGGTTTCATTTGTATGTACGAATCACATACGCACAGTATGTGTACAGTACTTTGTGAAAGAATCATTTGTATGTACGAATCACATACACACAGTATGTGTACAGTACTTTGTGAAAGAATCATTTCTCCCCATTAAAATCTGATATCGATCACAATCACAATCACAATACTTTATTGTCCCTTGGGAGGGAAATTCATTTGGAGTGTAGAGCAGCATATTAAGACATACAAAACAAATGTACATGCAATATACACAATGTAAAAATAAAAAGAGTAAAAGTAATAAAAGTTATATCGGTTAAATAAATAAATGTATTAATTAAATATGTTAAATAAGTTAAATAAATTACAAGTTTTTAAAAAAGTTAAGTTAAAGTTAAATCATCTCACAAATCATCTCAGGCTCACTCAGTGTCAGACTGGCAGAGATGGAGGGGAACGAAGGTCAGTTACTCATTCATTAGTCTTATTGACGAAGGGACAAAAGAGTTTCGAGTGCGGTTTAATTTGCAGTGAGGGAGTTGAAAGCGGCGGCCAGAAGGAAGTAGTTTATAGCCTGGAAACAGGGGATGTTCGGGGTCTGAGGAGACGTTCCTTCCCGTTCTCTCTGCCCATTGCCTGTATAGATCTTCTAGACTGGTCTGCTTTTTTCCCACCACCTTGCCACTAACCCTGACTGTTCGTGCCAGAGTGTTGCGATGCACGATACTCAGGCCGCCGTACCACACAATAAACCTAAATGTAATAGAGCTTTCTATGTAGCATCTGTAGAAGGTTTGTAGAACATGTGTGCTGACACTGAGTGACCTGATCTTGCGTAAGAAATACAGCTTTTGCTGGCATTTTCTGTTAATTATCGCTGTATTTTCACCAAATGTGCGCTTTGCATCAATGATAGTGCCGAGATACTTGTATTCATCTACTCTCCTTACACACTCTCGGTTAATGAATAGTCTCTTGGGGGAAGTAGGATTTTTCCTAAAATCTGTTATGAGTTCTTCAGTTTTACGAACGTTCAGGTCTAGGAAATGATTGTCACACTACACTGTGAAATCAGCTACAGCGCTCGCACACACTTGATCAGAGCCGGATAGGTCAACGATAGCTGTCATCGCTGTATTTGATGAAATTGACGCTCTCCTGGCTGCTACGACAGTCGTCTGTATAGAGTGTGAACAGAACAGGGGAGATCACCATGCCCTGGGAGCACCGGTGAAAGTGAAGAGTGAGCTCGAAACAGCACCATTATAGCGCACTACTTGCGTACGCTCAGTAAGAAACTGATTTACCCACAAGATGGTGTGTGGGTTCACATGCATATTGACAAGTTTACTCATCATGATGTGTGGCTGGATGGTGTTGAAAGCCGACAAAAAGTCAATAAAGACTATCCTGGCAAACGACTTGGGCTTTTCAAGGTGGGTATACACAGTATGATATAGAGTGAGAACTGCATCATCAACACCTCGATTGTGTTGATACGCAAATTGGAGGGGATCCAGTTGATCCCCAACATGCTGCAGGAGAGGACGAAGTACGAGTCGCTCAAAGCACTTCATGACGATTGAGGTAAGCGCCACTGGGTGGTAGTCGTTGAGAACAGATGGCACAGGTTTCTTGGGGACAGGACATATAACTGACGATTTCCAGGCCGGGGGAATGCGATGCTGCTTCAGAGACCAGTTGAAAAGAATGCTGAACACTGTACCCAGCTGAGCATGGCACTCCTTGAGGACCCGACCACTGACGTTGTCAGGCTCAGCTGCCTTGTGAGGATTAACGTGCTTGAAGATCTTACTGACGTCATCAGGAGTTGTTTCTGGAGTATCATCCTCGGTGAGCTGAGACTCAATATCATCCACCGCCTCCTGACGTTCACATGAGAAGTCATGCCGATCAAAACGCCCAAAGAAGGAATTCAAGTCCTCAGCGAACTTGAGACTCTCTTCCGCTGATTCTGAGGTTTGTATGACACGTTTGCCGGACTCAACACCAGACAGAGGTTTTAGTCCCTGCCATGCCCTGCGCATATTGCCGTATTGGAACAGGCGTTCAATTTTGTCCTTGTATTCTAGTTTAGCGTCCCTGATCTGCTTTTTTAGAGTACACTGGATCTTGTTTTGCTTCAGTGCGGTTGTTAGACATGAAAGCCCTCTTCTTCTCGTTGATTATGTTTTTTCAGTTCTTTACTCACCCACGGTTTGTTATTAGAGAATATTTTCACAGTCTTTGTGGGGACAATCATCTCTTCACAAAACTTGATATAGTCTGTGACAACATCAACTGCTTCTTCAAGCGAAGAACTGGATTCAATAAGAATATCCCACAAAATACAGTCAAAACACCGCCTGAGGGCGTCGACCGAGTTCAAGTCCCACGTTTTTACAGTTTTCTGCACTGCTTTCTGTCTCTGCAGTTTAGTTCTATATGCCGGGATCAAATGTACCACATTGTGATCAGCTGTACCGAGTGCCATCTTATTCACGGACTTGTACGAGTCCTTAATGTTGCCATAACAAAGATCCAGGGTGTTACTACCGCGTGTCTGACACGTCACGTACTGCTGGTAAACCGGCAATGTTTTGTCTAGTCGGCAGCTATTGAAATCTCCGAGTATTATGTTAGGCGAGTCTGGTGACATTGTCTCACGCTGGTGCACACAGCTAGTGATTGCATCGGCTGCCCGTGCAACATTAGCTGACGGTGGCACATAGACCAGAGTTAAAAATAGCTGTCCGAACTCTCTGGGTAAGTAGGTCCGACGCAGTGACACTGACAATAGCTCCACGTCCGGGGTACACAGTTCTTCCCTCACGATGACAGACTTACACCAGCGCTGGTTAATGTACACACAGATCCCTCCACCCTGTGATTTGCCACTCAGCTTTTTGTCCCGGTCCAATCTCACTGGGGTACCAAAGCCATCAACGTAAAGTTCACTGTCCGGTAATGTTTGATCTAACCAGGTTTCAGTCAGACATATCAAACAAGCTTCTTTATTGGCCCACTGTAGCGCAACATTGGCCTGAAGTTCGTCAATTTTCGAACGTAACGATCGGACATTAGCTAACATGATAGAGGGCAGGGGGAGGGTGCGTACCTTCTTTTTCTTCAGTCTCTGGCGAACGCCGCCTTTCTTGCCCCGCTTGCGTCGCGGTTGGTTTCTATTGTTAGTGTCCGAGAGCAATGTAAAGTCATTTGAATCTAGGAGTGGACCAGAGAGATTGTCAGTGACACTGGGTCGGAAGGCCAACAGCGCGTCACGTGAATAAGCCTTGAATCTGCCATCTTGCCAAATCGGTTCACCACTCACACACACAACGAGTAAAATGGTCCATAAAACTGCCAAAACTTTGGTTGTTCTGCCGCACAACATCTTCATATTACTTCTCGACGAACATATATAGCGTCCTTCAGTTAAAACTGACAAAAAACGATAAACAACACAGAGGCTAAATGCAAACACTCCAGGTCGGCAAAACCGCCCCCTCTATCTATCATATGATATGGAGCTGTCAGTTGATGGAGTAGGTGTGGAGCGACAGAGTCTCCGTCAAGTGATAAAGGTTCAAAATTGTGTCATCCCGCAAACGTCATACAATCTAAATGGTTGCGTATATCTACTTGTCTTATCTATTCATGGCAATGTCGTATACCGTTGGGAAGTCAACTGTCTTCCCGTAAACACGGGATACGACAGGGAGCTATCACGTGGTACAGTAGGTGTGGAGTGAAGGTTAAACAAGGTCACCATCAAACGTAACGTAGTGAGTAGTAGTAGTCTTGTGATGTTTGTTGTTGGCTTTCTCAGTGTGTGTCCAATCCAACCCAACTTTCTCCTCAGGATCTGCTTGGCGACGGGTTCTAGGCTAGTCTTTTTCCATAGCTCCTCGTTTCTGATTTTGTTTAGCCATTTTATGCGTAACATTCTTCGTAGACATCGGTTAAGTAAAGTCTGGATTTTGCCGATTGTTTTTTGTCATTCTCCATGTTTCAGAGCCATACAACAATACTGATGTTACGTTGGAGTTAAAAATCCTGATTCTTGCTATGTTTTTATTTTTGTGGAATTCCAGATGTTTTTTTAGTATCAGAAATGCTGTCCGTGCCTTGCCCACTCCGTGCCGAACTCCTGTCTTAACTTCGAAACTATCTGAGCACGACATTCCTTGATAGGTACTCTGGAACACGGAGACATTCCTTGATAGGTATTCTGGATCACGGAGATTATTTTTTATGGAATGCCACAGTATCTCGTCAGATTCCAGAATGTTTGTCTGTCCACATTATCAAATGCTTTCTCATATTCAAAGAAATTGACATACAATGGTTAGTTCCATTTCAACGATTGTTCTAATATTATGCGCAGAATAGCGATACGATCTGTGCAAGATCTATCCTGTCGGAAACCTGCTTGGTGTTTTCGAAGATTTGCATCCACTGCTTCTTTCATCCTCTCTAACATCACTCTGATTATTCCTCTATAATTCTTGCATTCTCTGAGATCTCCTTTCTTGTGGAGCTTGACTACGAGTCCCTTTCTCCAGTCCTCTGGAACTCTTTCGTCTTCCCAGACTTTCTCGAAGAGGCTGTGCAGTATTTCCGTGGATCTGTTAATATCTGCCTTCATTGTCTCTGCTGGTATTTCATCCGGCCCTGCTGCCTTTCCATTCTTCAGTTTCTTGATAGCGTTCTTGATTCTGTTTGGTTTGTTACAGTTCAAGGGTAGAACTGCGTGTGCTGGGGGGGTGAATGGGGGATCTTCTGGAGTGTGTCGGTTTAATAGTTCTGTGAAGTCCTCCACCCATCTCTTTAGTTGGTCGTCTACCGTGGTGAGGGTTTTTCCTTGCTTATGTTTAATCCCTTGGTTGATACTTGCCTGCCAGCTTCTTTGTTATGTTATATAGATCTTTCATGTTTCTTTTTGCTGCTGCCTCCTCTGCCTGTGTTGCCAGGTTGTCCACCAAGCTTCTCTTGTCTCTTCCGATGCTCTTCTTTACCTCTTTCTGAGCTTGCGTGTACAGTGCTTGAGCTTCTGCTTTCATTGCTCTAGTTTTTCTGCTATTCAGTATCTCCTTCTTTTCCTTTTGCACTTGTAGCTTGTGTAATGTGTCAGCTGTCACCCAGTCTTTGTGCTTTGTTTTCTTTCTGCCTACTGTCTCTTCACAAGCACCAGTCCACATCTGTTTGGCTTGTTGCCACTTCGGTTTTAGTTCAGTGTTGCTATGCTATAGTTCTTGCAGCACCTGGTATCTGTTTGACAGGCTGACCCTGTACTTTTCTGTCGTTCTCTTATCTTTCAGTATATTTATGGTATAATGTGTTCTTGTCTTGTCTTGTGTTGTGTTGTGTGCCTCTTAAGATGGACCTTGAGTGTTGCCACCACTAGGTGGTTATCAGAAGCAGCATCAGCCCCTCTCTTCACAATAACATCCTGCAGCGGCCGTCTGAACGCCTGTCCAACACACACGTGATCTATTTGATTTTCAGTAATGTGGTTAGGCGATCTCCAGGTTGCCTTGTGAATGTGTTTATGTGGGAAGACGCTTCCTCCCATGGCCAGGCTGTTCATGGCACATAGGTCTACGAACCATTCTCAATTTTCATTCATCTGTCCTAATCAATGCTTGCCCGTGTCTTGCTCATAACCTGTGTTGTTATTTCCTATATTTGAGTTGAAGTCGCCCATTTGGCAGGAAGAATTCTGGAGTTGATCGCATCCCAGCTAATGAATGCTCTCTGTGCCTCCATTGACATCATTAAGGCAACACCTTCAGTGTGCGGTGCATCATCGTTGTCACGTCCCGAGCAGCACCATCTCTCCTGTTGTAAGTCTCACTTGGCCAGACTGTAACCATATGGTCTCACACAGTCCAAGCAGGTCTGTCTTGTAGTTCTTTATCTCTATTGCTACCTGTGCTGCTTTCCCTTCTTCATACATTGTTCTGACGTTCCAGGTAGCAATCTGTGTAGTTTTGTTGGTTCTTTTAAGTGGGACAGTCGGTCGTATAATTTCCTCTTGGCTTTCATTGTACTCGGTCATATTGCTTCTGTTTGAAGGCCCAACCTCTCCCAAGCCATGTTGCTCTCTTGAGTTTGTTGTAAATATTTCTGTAACAGTTTTTCTTTTACAGTTGGGGTTGTTAGTCCCAAGCAAACCTTTTAGCCTCGAGAAGAAGGTGGACCCTATTTGTCTGGCCTCTACCTTTCGACTAACACACACGCACACGCACACACACACACACACACACACACACACACACACACACACACACACACAAACATAGTCACACACACGCATGATTTATGTGTATTATGCAGTTAGTGTTTAGTGTTGAAGTTATACACATAATTTTTGTTAACTTTCACGTCGTGTGTTGTGTTACCTGGAACTTTGCCAGTCTCTGTCATCGATTGAGATGCCGTCGAAGATGACGCCTGCTACTGGTGGTGATGTGTCGACGATGATGCCGTCAGACGTGACAGTGACACACAGACCGGCGCCATTACACGCCTCCACAGTCGTATAGTACGTGACACCAAGCTCCAAGGTCACGGCACTTATGTGTAGGCCTAGCAACGATATTAAATGTCACATAACTCATATGTAGGCCTAGACAACAACATTACGTGTCATGCCACTCAGACGTTTGTCTAGATATCTACATTAAACGTCGCAACACTCAGGTATAGGCCTAAACGTTAACATTCAGTGTCACGGCACTCAGGTGTAGGCATAGACAACAGCATTAAGTGTCACGACACTCAGATGTCTACCTAAACGTCAACATTAAATGTCACGACAATGAGCTGTAGGTCTAGATGTCAACGTTAAGTGCACGTTCCCCACACCGCAGTAACTCCAAAGTAGTTATATTAGCTGTTCGATTCTGCAAAATTAGTACACTAAACAAGTGTGACCAGCCACAGCGAAAATTGCTCAACAAAGTTTTGTACATGTTCTATGCCACTGATTGTAAGTTTTAGATGATGATATGTTGAAATACATACTAATTAGAAAACAATTAAATGATACAAATTATCACCTGAGCGTAGTTAACCAAAAAATATCGAGCAAACATCCTACGACCGTAACGAGACGTGAAACAACGTCAGTAAAAAGTGGTTGCGTAAGATCGAAAAGTTCCAAAATAGTGAAATACTAATATTAGTCACCTCTTTTTGTCGTCATTATGTTAATTTTCCCCATGTGTTGTCGTGAAAATATATTGCTACAATGGCGCCGCCATCTGAGTGAAACATTCGTTAATGCAAATTGGTGCTAATAACCATTTTGGGGCGTAAGATCGTCTTGCATTTGTGGGAGGGTTGAACCAATTCTAAACGCATAACGTGTTTTGTACTTTGCGAATTGTTGAAACCATCCCAAACACCGTCTAAGACGACTACATACTCGTTGTGATCCCGACATGTGACTTCTGTAGAATGTTTTCACATCCAGGACACTTGCCAACCTTCACGCTGTATCCAGTGATGTGAGAGTGAGGATCGTGAAATCCGGCCCACGCGGCAGAGATTGTGGATGCGTCCGTCTGGACAAAGTCATTTGTTATGCTATAATAATAGCGCGGGAGTGGGGGGAGCGAAAGGGGCAGCTGCCCCACAGGAATTTTACTGGGAGTAGACATATGTTCCCCCAGTAGGCCAAAATTCAAAATACGTGTTAAATAAATCTGAAGATTGGTTGTTTTGGCGAGTCTCAACGGGAGGTGAAAATGGAGGTTTTTGGAGAACTTTTAGGTAAGATTTTAGACGAGCTCAATGGGGTGCAAATGGAAATTTTTGGAGAGCCTAATTTTTTTTTGCGCGCCTCAGGAGGGGACGAGTACAAATCGAAGTTTTTGAATTATATATATTGGATATTCAACAATCCTCCCCAGTATTTATTTGCGCTGCTCCTACGTCATAATCCTCAAATGGATGTAATTTACGTAGTATCGTTCGGAAAAAGAAGATTAGCAAACATGTTGATTATTAGAGCAATACCTCGTTACTTTATGTCCAATATGTCATCCAAATGGCATTCATGACGACGTCAAACAGACTACATCTTAATAGGAATGTGGCAGTAATTACACACAATACCGGAATGGAGCTGTTAAAGAATTACACTAAATTATCTAAATATACATATTAGTGGGTTGATGCAATATACACATATAAATTCCAAGGTAACTGCAATTATGACGCCACTCACTGTATAGTCGACGTCCTTGGTGGTGACGTCATTGACTACGTCATAGACGTGGCCAGCAACGGGCACTGACGTGTCGACTATGAGAGCCGAGGACGTGGCGACGGCCGTCAGTCCCACTCTGTTTACAGCCTGCAACACCACGCGGTCTGTAGTACAGGCTGGTATTGATTCAATGAAACAGGAAGCACACGGGCAAGTGTATTGCGATGTAACGTGGATACGCACGCACGCGCGCTTTCTCTCTCTCTCTCTCTCTCTCTCTCTCTCTCTCTCTCTCTCTCTCTCTCTCTCTCTTTCTCACTCACTCACTCACACACTCACTCACCCTCACACATGCACACACCCGCACACACACATGCACGCACACGAGCACGCACAAATTATGGAAGAGAGATGGGAGAGAGGGGAGACGGATATAGGAGGAGATGAAGAGAAGAGAGGTAGGGAGAGGGAGGGACAGAGTGAGGAGAGAGGGAGAGAGGGGAGAGCGAGGGAGTGAGGGGAGAGAGAGAGTGTGTGTGTGTGTGTGTGTGTGTGTGTGGAGAAAGAGGGATATATATAGAGTGAAGGGATGAAAGAGAGACAGACAGACTGTCGCTGTGCGTCACCTGCACGGATACGTAGACGGTGTGTCCGTCCGTCAGTCGCAGGTCGTCCGTCGTTGACGCCGCCGGCTCCATCGCCTCAACGTACGGCATGACGTCACAGTAGGCGGACCTCGAGCCCACGCACCAGTAGTAGCGGTCTATCCCTATAGGGTTAGAGATATTCTTACAATAGTTGGTCCCATTTCCAGTTTTTTATTAACAGTTTTATTCCTACAAAGAAGTTGATAAAACAGATTATGCAACAATTGATTAGAGACTCAAGTTGTTTATATATGCGCGTATTTTGTAAAGTGTATTATCAATGCTGGTATGACGAGCAGTTTGTTATAAATGTAGAGATGACGAGACAACAAAACCTGTAGCTGCATGGTTTACTTGTGAAGGTGTAATGCAATAAATAACGTTGTAGTTGCAACTTTATTTCAGTCAGCCTACATAAAGGTATCACATATATAGGTCTAGCTAAATTAGCAGTTATAATTGGTTAAATATTGATAATGTAAACTACGAGATTGAACCGCAATCTCTAGTACGTCCTGCAATGTGTGTTTATAATATATTAGAAGGTTCGCGCACCGCTTTCAGCGTCATTGAAGACTCCCTTCCATGCAGCCGACAGCTCTGTACGTTGTGTCACGTACGACCCTCCGACACCAATAGGCACACCAGTGACATCTGGCGCAGTTGCGTCGACTGTGATCCCTGGCGAGTGAGCAGTGGTAGATTTGCCAACGTGATCGGTGGCTGCAATAAAGGGGATTAATTAATTTATAAAGAATTAATCTCTTTCAAAAACCCGATCTTCGTGGGATATTCACCAGGTCATTTGTTTTATTTTTATGTAGGTCTACATATGGTTTAAAAATTGGCAGATCTCATTATTGTTGTGGAAATATAAATCCCTATACACAGACCACGGGAACATAAATGTGAAATGTGAAATTTGAGATATTGTTCTATAAGTACTACTATCAAAGAAAAGGGCTTAAGAGTAACAAACTTTACGCGTTCGTGACAGTTTCAGAGCAGTGCTGGATTGCGTCTTTGAATAAAATGAAATGTTTGGGATATGTAGATTAAATATAACGTATAAAGAAAATACTTAATTGTTCCACTGTATGCATCAATAGTTAGGACTTATCGAATGCAGAAAACAAGCGGGGAAGACATGTCTTAAGAAGGAACAAGACACGCTAGGAATAATAAAAAGGAATACAACTAATAGGATTCCATAACCGAGAGCCCTTAGTTGCGAACTGATGAGACGACCCCTACGTTGATAAGATATTGATAAGATATGAACATATTTATAGAAGTCATTCTGTCATTTAAAACCCATAGAAAGAGTTCAACAAGCACTGGTTAGAACATCAGACTCTCCCTCGAGAGGACCCATGTTCGAATCTTCTTACGAACCTTGGGAAACTTCGTTCACCCAATGTTGCTCCAGTTCACTCGGCTGTATGAATGAGTTCCTGGCTATAGACAACGGCGGATATTTGTGCAGGAATATTTTTGTGCAGTAATTGCAGCGTGGCTGAATGCTTCCCGCATTTGTTATCCGGACACACGGCGCTCTATAAATGCTTTTTTATAATAATACGTTCTGACGCTATTCGGTTGAACACGTCTGACAGGGAGGGCAGTGTAAAGCAGTCTGATCAGTCTTAAGGACCGGATACTGTGATATATAAGAAGCTACCTTTTTACCTACACTTTAAGACAAGCATAAACCATAGCGAAGGAACTGTGTAGTTTAAATACGGAATGTATTAATTATCAGTGACAATATTTTTATTATTGGCACATAGTAGCTACTGATTGTATAAATTTCACGAGAATCGGAAGCACTAGGAGTAGGCCTAGATAGCAGCAGTAGTTATATTATCATTATTATTATTATAAAAACCAGTACCTACCACGTACTGTGACGTAATATGTGCGTCCTTCAAGCAATGTCAATCCAGTTGCAACAGCCATGTTGGTCACCCCGACTTGCACGTAGTCCTGTACATCAACGCCTTCTGGCGACGTGCCTGGGGAATATGTAAACGTTGGCGTAAGAACCAATAATTACTAATTAATATATTTATATAAATGATTTGCTTGTGTACAGCTCCGGTACAAAACGTGTCCACATGTGTAAACATAGAAACTAGCAATATAAACAATACTAAAATAATGTTAAATACACAAGCTAATGCATAGCTATAAACGCTAAAAATAAAATATAAAATAACGTGTGTAACAGAATGATACATTTTTTTTCATACTGACCTATATGTTTAAGTGTGGCTAAGACGAGTGCAGTAGTTGGATATCAATGTGTAGCTACGTTTGCTGTTATCTAATGTTGTTGTCATAGTCATTCTTGAATATGTCTGAGTAACGTCTACTCACCAACTGCATACTCATACTTGAGTATTCCCGAGTGGTGCGAAGAATGACCATATTTTTCAACGTCAACGAATGAACTCCAATAGATGTCCAACTGTGATCTGTCGATCTGAAATAGGCGAAACTTCAGCTAAGGATTATAGTCGTTGTCAGAAGAACGAAATATGCGTACATCAGGCCATACATGGTTAATAATTAACATAGTAGTAATACTCGATTTTTAAGAATCTTACAAGAAATCGTGAAAATCCTGTTGTATAATAAAGTGAGCGACGAATGTTAATCATTTGTTTACACTTCACCTTTGTTTATATTTCATCTTTGTCTACATTTACGTTTTACATTTATTTACATGTTGCCCTGTGTTTACTTATTAACTTTGTTTACGCTACAGCTTTGTTCACACTTTACATTTCATATTTGTTCACATGTCGTCTTTGTTTACACTTAATACGTGTTAAAACTCCGCCTTTCTTTACATTCCAGTTTGTTTAAACTTCACCATTCTTTACACTTTATCTTTCATTACAGTAAATTCAACTATGTAATATTCCGAGTACATTATTTTAGTGTGCAATTTGTGGTACACGATACAATAATATCGTTTGGTTCTGTAACACAACATACAATACTATGTTTCAAGTATAACACGTATTTGTTGTAAACACACCTGAAAACTCCAGTGTTTCTGCCGACCACCGACCCATACTTGACCAGCGATGGGCGGCGTTGTGTCCACTACGATTCCGTTGCTGCATTCTGAGTTCTGCTCCAGATGTTGAGTGAACTTCTCAAACTTTAGGTCGGTGGCATTGGCCAGGATACATATGTGGTAGCGCTGACCCTCACTCAGTCTCAACCCGTGCATGTTCACAAAGTTGTCCTACAATAATAATATAAATGTCAGGATATTTAAATAACTTTGCATTTCCAAAAATATATATTGAGTATATAGTTCAACTACCAAGTTTACCCGTGAGGGCAAATTAATGAAGTGTAATTGTCGCATCACATCATGGTAGGATGACAAGCTGCTTGTCTACCAATATTAAAGACCAGCCAAAATATGGTAGCAACAAAACAGTATTTTTAATAACTAAATACACTATTCGAAATATGTTGCCACAGGAAAGATGTGGGCATGTATTGTTTAGAAAAAACTGGACAAAATTGGATTTATTTTGTTTTAATAAATGGCCGAATGTTGCATTGTCCCCGCACCTGAGTCTCTCCACAGGCCACCACTTCCGGTGCTGCGCAGTTGTAGTCCGCGTAGTCTGGAACAGTTTCCGGCTGCACGTAGGCAAATCTCCTAATTGCGTCATCCGAGACGACCTTCCAGAGGTACGTGCCGTGACGCAGGTCAGGCCACACAGCGCTCAAGGTCGACGAGAACGGTGTGTACTCGCGGTCTCGCACGTGCCATTGCGCGTTCTTCTCCAGGAAAATACCCCTGTGAAAAATAATGTTAACTTGTCAGTTATCAGTTAAATTGCTGGAAATTAATATATTGTAATTCAACCTTCTTCTTTTCAGTTGGTAACCAATTCGATTAGTGATGCTTAGTTAATATTGTTATTTTAACTTATCTTGAAAACATAAATATGCAAATTGTCAATACGTTCGTTAAAACAAATAAATGGGATTAATAAGTAAGCAGTAATTTAAAACATGGTACATTTTCGTTATATTGCAGTTTAATTAGCTTTCACCATGACTATTCTCTTAACAATTTTGCCTACGTAAGTAATATTTATCACCGACGTAAATGTTTACACCTGCACGTAAACTGTAATATGCTATTGACCATGATTTTTTGCTAAACAATATAAACCTGTAAGAACATGTTTTTGTTTATCCTGACTTGTACCATTACATTATCTTACCATAAGAGAATATATAAATTCAACTTACCCATTAATTGTTGTAGCTACAGCGTCCAGTACTGTCAGTTTCACTTTGCTGATCACGTCACACCCCCTCAATTGGCGGGTGATGGTCGAGTACAGACCGACTTTGTTGTATGCCCTCAACGCCACCACAACACAACTCGACGTCTCTAGTGGCGCCGTCAGGCGGACCGAGTAGGAACACAACTATACGGAAAGTGAAGAAAACATCGGCCACAAATTAACATCGGTGCTACGAACAATAATTATTATTGGTGAGTGCAAACGCTTATTCGACGAAGTTGTGGTTTTACACAAGGCACTTAACATGAACTTTCGTTTGTAAAGAAGTATCCTATGAACTTGTAATATCCGAGAAGAAGATATTATCATTGGTTGGCTGCTGTTTTGGTCACCAATTTTGTCTCTTATGCGAGTCTTCTTTACTTTAGACTTAGTAGTTCCAGCGTCTATATACACTCCATCTTTTGTTGACCAGCTATAGGTCACGATCAACGGTTTGGCGCCAGTTCGTTATTAGTCGTCCTCTCCTTCCCTGACCAGCTGGTGGCCACCATAGTACATGTAGATAGAGTCTCCCTGGTTGATATTAAACTGTGTTTCTATGCTTTTAACAAATATTTCATCAATTCAGTTGTTCAATATTTATTCTCTCTTTTCATATACAAATAAATAATATCGATGTTTGGCTCGTGTACTAAGTTTAAACCATGGGCCTACTCACGTTATTTTTAACACGAGTCAAAATATATTATACTGTATTGTATAATTGTTGTCATAGAGAAACAAAGTAGACTCCTGCGATCATAATGGTACTAAGGTTAGATTATAAACGAAAACAACCCGAATGCTTGATGCATATATATATACTCAATGGTGTTTAATAACTCAGTCCATGTTTGTTTCGCACCTCATTTGACGTATCGCCACAGTGGAAGTGTTCACCTGTCACCTCTCGCCAGGGGTACAGGTGCTCCGAACTCTGTCCGTCTGAGTGCTTGACCAGCAGTGTCCACTCATGACGGGATACGACACCAGCAGCCGATGACGTCATAGCTATGTCCTTGAACTTTGACCAGGTGAATATGAGATTTGTAGCGTTCAACGAGGCGGAGAGGAAGCCTGAAGACATTGGACCGTCAGGCGTGATGGTCACTCCATCGGAGTGAAGAGGCTGCAAGAAAGCGTGAAAGCAAATGCTAAGGACTTTTCATACCATAACACATACAATATATCTTATTTCCAAAGTAATATTATAATACATAAATGTTTTTTAATTGTAGTCACAGTTAATATGGAAAAGGAGAAAGCAGAAGTTCAAAATGTTGAAGTGCTTCCCCCTTTCTTGATGCATGTAGTACTGGAGGTGGAGGTTCACAGCGAACCTGAGCCAACAGCAGTAGTGATTTCACAATTAATAATTGTGCTTACTTTCTAAAAAAAAAACCGACCCTGTGCGACTATCCTGAAAGATTCTCGTCCCACAAACAAACCCATCATATAATACAATATATAAAGATATATAATGCATTTAGAACACAAAGTGAACTTTGCTGGAAGTACAGGACGGAACAAACGGCAGCAACAACACTGGCCTACAGCTAATCAGTCCAATTGACATAACAAACAACACTGATTTGCTTCAATGCTATAAAGGTAATTTACGTGTGTGCGTGTGTGGAGTGTGACTACGGTTGTGCATTGCTATGACTTCCCGAATCGCCCGTTCACTAACCAGGAAGCAGCCACCCGGGTGACAGAACTGAACAACTGCCCGGTACTTGTGTCCGGCCTCCAAATGCAGGTCCGTGGCAATCACGTGACTAACACGACCAGCGTCGGTCATCTCACGGAAACTTGTCCAGTTACTAGTAAACAACACCGATAACACCAAAATAACGATAATTACAATTATAACTACCATAAGAAATGACCACGTATAATGTTAAACAAAACACAATATTTACATTATTTACAATAATTATGTTGATAAGTATCAACAATAAAAACTCATCCAATACCTGCAAATACAATATTGATTACACCGATTACAATAATCCGTCACTACATATTTCTATGCATACAATAATTAAAATAAATGCAGTATAAATAAACGGACCAAGTGAATACATGTACTTATTGTTATGTTATATGACTAAATGTATAATATATCGGTGTTTTGAATTAGTTAAGGTGTATAATTATATTATTGTGTAATTTGTGTTGTATGAGTAAACGTACCCATTGCCGTGTTCTTGAATTCCCCACTTTACGTTTGTCACTAGAGTAGTGACTTCTGCCGGCAGACTCCACTTGATGCCCATGTGACTGATGGAAGATTGGAAGTCTACGTCAACGTCACACGATTTCTCCGGTAGGGGAGAGGTATGATGTGACGTCACCAGGTGGGCGCGAGAGCCAGCTGCGTACCATATGAGCTATGTCTTAGAAACATAAACAGTATAAATGTACATGTGCCTTTTTACCAATTACGATAAGTCCTATATCTTGCTAAATATCAACACATATTTTAGAGAGAACTTTAATGGAGCAAATTGAGGTACCTGATACACATGGTAGAGCGTCTAAGATAGTGGCGCCCTCGATCGGCGTATCCGCCGGCAGTATCGTGACGCCGTCGCTGCTGACGGTTGTGCTGCCATCTGGCGTGCTTGCCCGGACGGAGGCATAATACGTCTGAAAGTATAAGAGACGTGGGAACGTGGCCAATGGTAGCATTGGAAACATACCGAATAGATTAACGAAGCCAGACTGGTAGATACAACAGTCAGACCAACAGTTACATTGCCGGTGAGGAACAAGACGGCCAATAAACCCGAAACAAAATGAAATAGAACTATCTTGCTGAACTACCTTCGACGGTGCCTCACTAGCAACACGATCAGTAGTAAATTAACTTTATACTTCGCGAGGTATCAAACAATCTGTCTATTATGACACGTAAACATCACGTTATATCACGGTCTATCATGTTTTTGATTGAGGTACATATTCTGTGTTACCTAGGACATATATCTACGCCAACAGCGCATTCAACAAATGTATGCTAACTGTGGAATGGTAATACCAGAGTGTTCATGTATTACTATATACTAATAACATAAACGGTGTTTAGTACAAATCGGGACATGAAATAGAACGTTAAGATTATCTCGTTCTTGATCTTTTGAATAATCTATTAATTTATATTGATTATATATATATATATATATATATATATATATATATATATATATTAACCATCTATCTAAGCTATAATTTATACTGTTCTTTGTCCAATATACACACCCTATTTGACGTGAACCAAAGTTTCAAACCTCTTCTGGTGAAATTATAAATAGGCTCTACGCCTAAATTTTTAAATTAAATTATCAGTTCATTGCGGACACATATTCTTTGGTAAGCCCCCTACAAGACTAGATGGTGAACCATGTTCCGTCACTGGAATATAAATATCTCGTAAATAGTATCTCTACGGGAAATCACGAAGCCTATGATATAAAGTGTAAACGCCTGGTTACGTATCATACTTTGACAGACTGCAGCAACGTTTGGATTTTAAAGATACCTTCATCTTAGACATGCTTTATGAAACAACAATTGTTAATTGACAATATGAATAAGATGCTCACTCTTACACATGGTGTGCATTAAGGTGATTCGCTTACCGTAAATGGACGTAGAGTCAGACCCGTGAGCGACTTGTTTGAACCGCCAACGTCCATGAAGCCAATGACGTCATCGATGCCCGGTTTGGTGCCGACCGCAAGCTCGTAGCTGATTGGCTGGTCGATGTGTTGGAAGCCGTACCACGTGACGTGTAGTTGCGACCCACTGGCCTGGTGGTCAATGTCTTCTGACCGCTGTAAGAACAACTTCCATATTCAGTCTACGTTACTAGCTAAATATTTGTGGTCAATGTCTTCTGTCCGCTACAAGAACTATGACCACATTCAGTCTACGTTACTGGCTAGATACTTGTGGTCAACATCTTCTGACCGCTACAAGAACAGCAGCCACAGTTAATAAAGATTATTAGCTAGGCTAGGCATTTTTAGTCAGTGTCTTCTGTCGGCAATAAAAACATATCGAAATTAAAGCAAATGCTCGCTTTGTTGAAACATAACTGACAACACAATATATCTCACAAGGCGGGCGTCATTTCACCGTCAGGCTCTCGATAAACCAATGTTGCATAGTTTGGATTAACTTATCGTTATAGCATTGCATCTTAGGTTCACGTGATTGGACAAAGATTATATTATGTTGTTGTTGTGTTATGTGTGTCAAGATTATTTGATAATAATTCAAATATAATGTTAACAGACGAACATTCTTAAAACGTTTTCTTTGGCATAATACATAACGGTAATCGATATTTAAAACTCGTGGGAACGCAACTTATATTATCACCTTCGATTGTATACACACTTACTAATTGATCAGTATCTGTTGGAATTTCCACAACGATGCCTCCAGAGGGAGCGCCGATGTAATGTTCATATCCGTTCGACGGCGCCAGCCTGTCGTGACCGTTAATGCCTTCTAGTTTCAAATTCAGGTAGTACGTGTGTCGGCCGTGGAGTCGCCACTGTAGCCTGCCAACAGGTGTCGCCACACACGTGGGTGGCTCCGTCCACGTACAAAGTCCCGCTACATTGGATTCTTGCGAGAGCGGCGCAAAGTCTTTCACGTTGCTCGTGCCGGGACTATGGCCTGCGACATGAAGCATTATTGTCTAAGTTGGTGCATTATAATGTTAATATTAGTACATTATCTAATTTCATCATCACATGGATGCACATTTGGACTTGTTTTAATATTTAGTCGTGACAGGATTCGTTTCATAAACAAACCGGCATATTGAGATTCGTGACACTCTAATACATACCTACACATATCAATAGGCCTTTATAAATATGTGTTTCTATCATGTATTTATCTGTTTATAAATATATGCTATCACAAAGATAACAATGGCAAAATGCGTCAATATAAAACATACGTGAGAACAACCAATCTGTCTTGTCTTGGTTGTCTATTATCCGCACGAGTTGTAGTAATAATAATAATAATGACAAACTTCTATAGCGCCTAAATCCCCAGGAATCTGAGCTCAGAGGCGCAACATACAAGAATGATTGGGCAAAATCGTTAACAGGGACAAGTTAGAGTCGTCATTAGAGCAAGGGACCGCCGAAGGTTAGGGTGGGAATGCAATTTCAAATAAATAAGTCTTCAGTTTTTTACAAAAGGTATTTATAGTTTCAGATGATTTTAAAGCGATAGGGAGTTGATTCCAGATTTTGGGTGCAGCTACACAAAAAGCCGATATTAAGCTTGGTTATTGATTGCACGTTATTAGATTAACACAACTGGCCAATGACTCCGTAACGTTCACATAGTAGTTCCTAGTAAAGATATAAAAGTCATAGCTATGACGATTTGCGCCATTTGTGGAGCGCAGTGGCGCAGTGATAGAGCATCAGACTCTCAATCGAGAGAACCCGGATTCGAATCATGTGCTGCCGTTTTGAACCTTGGGCAAGTTCGTTCTCTCTACGTTGCTCCAGTTCACTCAGCTGTATGAATGGATGCCTGGCTACAAACAGTGGTGTATATTTGTATACGAATAGTCTTCGCGCATTAATAGCAGCGTGGCTGAATGCTTCCCAGAGAAGTAGAGATGGTGTTCGATTGAACAGGTCTGCCAGGGAGTAAAGCGTAATGCGTTTTGAGCAGTCCAATTGACTGGACACTGTGCTATATAAAACCTTACGTTTACTTTATTGATACGAACACAACAAATACAAAACAGTAACATACCGACGGAGTACGAAAGGCCGTAGATGAATCCTCCTTGCAGGCCCCCGGTGGAGAAGCTGGAGCGAGGCCAGCGCCCGACGAGGTACAGTGTGCCGCCGTGGTTCCGCAGGGAAAGGGCGACGTCGCCGCTGAAGGTCGGAGCCTTCACTTGCACCGTCGCCGGGCCGAGCACCTGCGGACGTCAGGACGACGTATAACTCACGTTTGGGGAACAAAGCAACTGCTGGACTAGGTCAAAATGTATTCGTCGTGATCATGATTATTATTATGATGATGGAGGCAAACATGTTGGTGCTCAGTATTACGATAATCATCATCACCAATATAATAATAATAACAACCACCATCATCATCATCATATCTATCACCCTTACTGTCATCATCAACATCACCATCATTATCGACATCGACATTATTATCACAAATATTATCAAAATAATATAATTTATGATAACCATTAATATCACTATGCTAATTTGCAACCGATGAAGTCCCTGCGAAGAATTTATCAAATTCTTCCTCGAGTCAATTACCTGGACAATCTGTTTTCCCGCCCTGTTGACGGCCTTGATGTGGCCAGGTGGGACAAAGTAAGCACCTTACCTGGACAATCTGTTTTCCCGCCCTGTTGACGGCCGTGATGTTGCCAGGTGAGACAAAGTAAACACCTTACCTGGACAATATGTTCTCCCGCCCTGTTATCGGCCTTGATGTGGCCAGGTGGGACAAAGTAAACAACTTACCTGGACAATCTGTTTCCCCGCCCTGTTAACGGCCTTGATGTGGCCAGGTGGGACAAAGTAAACAACTTACCTGGACAATCTGTTTCCCCGCCCTGTTGACGGCCTTGATGTGGATGTAGAAGGTCTCTCCGTCCATCAGGTCCGGGTGGTAGGTGATGAAGTGGTGGTGGCCATGAGTCGACGTGTAAGACAGCAGATTCATGTCCTCGAATCCCGTCGAACTGAGACCTACTTCGTACGTGTGAATGCCACTTTCACCGTCCGAGCCAAACCACGACAACTCCAACTACAAAACAGGGGAGTCATTGTTGACGAATAAAATCGATTACAAATATGCACCAAACACGTAAAATTATCACCGGTGTTCTACACCATAGCTGAAAAGTTGATGGTCAGTCGGACCTTCAACTTTCAAAAGTTGGTGGTCCCACACAAAAGTTGGTGGTCTAAATTTAAGCTGTAACTCATGGCACTTATTAATAAACTAGTTCATGCGAAGTATGTCCTGCATATTAGTTTACGATATTCAGATTAATGAACCAGCGATTATAAAATGACAACAAAGGCAACAGTTTATTGTTGACAAAAACATCAATGTTGCAAATTACAACAAACACCACAACACGAATGTCTGCAAGAGTCTACTCAGAACTGTTGCCATCATCTACAGGAGCAGCGGGACTGTCAGGCTCCGTGAAACACTCGTCTCAGTCTAATCACTGACAATGACTCCATCCAGCTCGGTTTTGAAGTTATGCATCCTCGTGCCGGATGTATTCCACAGGTGGATAGCTGATGTGGGTTTGAAGTCAACCATGTCGGGTGAATGCAGCTGGATGGTGATGAAAGCCGACACTGTGCACGACTTCATGCCATTTCGAAACTCAGTCTTGACCTGTTCACTCGTGTCACTGTGCTGAGGCCTCTTTGACATTCAGCAGGACTCGCTGGAGGTGTCAGCAAGTGCTTCGAAACCAAACTCAGTCGATCTATCAGCATTGATCAGCTCGACATTTTATTGTTTTTCCAACTTGTTTTTGTACCACGCTTACGTTAAATTTCCCGTTCGGATGTACATAAATGTCACCATTATTGGCACTTGTCTAGTATCCGGGCCCACTTCGACTTCATCGTTAGAACAACTTTTTGCATAATTTTGATACGTCATGTGTTATTATAATAATAATAGTGATTTCTTATGCGCCAATATCTTCAAAAATCAAGCTCAGTGGCACAAAAAAACAAAAGGATTAAGCAATCTCGTTATCGTATACAATATTGCTATCATTCAGCATTATCCCATGCATATTTACGTTACAGAAATGTCACGTGTTAAAGAGCCCAAAGAGCGACCCAGTTTGCAACAACATACGCTGCTCTATCGCTCACTGCGGTAACTCGCGGCCGCAAACCGGGTCGCTCATTGGGTCTCAAAAGTGTGCTAAGGTACAATATTTTCGTAATATAAAAATAAACCTAGGATGATGTTGAATGATAGAGCTACCCACTGAGGTATCAAATTTAAGCAAACATGTAGTTATAATGACATAATTGAGGTTGGCCCGGAATCTTTGTTTTTGGTGAAATGTAAACCTGTAGTCACATTACTATATAAACACAGACATTTCAAGTATGTGTATGTATGTGTGCGATTATATGTGTATAATTAAATCTTATCATATCTCAGTAATAATGGTTAATGAAGCAAAATGCTTAACCTTGTATTGCACTATGTTTTACTGCTGTACTTTATATAAACAAAAACTTTAGCTTGTCACTGAAGTTATCTTAATACATGTATTCGTTCTGTTGCTGTGAAATGCATTAGTATGTTACTACGGATATTCAGGTAATATATCTGTGGCTTGTAAAACCGTTTTAATACTGTATGCTCTACACCTCTCCCATGACAAGGTCTTCTTGCATTCATTATGCAAATCATTCCTATTTTATGTTATTTATATATATATATATATATATATATATACTAAACTACAAGATGACTATCTCAAACTGTTTTCACATTTACATGTTTAATCAATCTCACATTTACGTTCAGTGCATTACGTCTATAAAACTTACGACAGGCAATGCCACAAATATATTTCATTATCGGTATATGCATATATCACAATTTGTTGAACACTCATTCACACATACAAATATAATAACAAATACATATGAAAAACACCAAATTATATAAATGCATGACATTAGACGATACGTTCCTCTCCTTTTTAGGAGGTATTAATAACAATGACTTAATTAACATCTTAGACACAAATGAGGTTGAAAATTATGAACCTCAACCAATACGTCGGTCATCATATTATGACTTTGATAAGTTTAGCAAATTTACACAGATAAACACTACGCGTTTTAGTATCTTAAGCACTAACATTCAATCAATAAATTCTAAATTTAACGAACTGGAAGCTTTTGTAGAAGAGCTAAGTAGTAAAAAAAATAAATTTAATGTCATCTGCTTACAAGAAACTTGGAAATCAGAAAACGATGACCTATTACAGTTTTCCTTACATGGTTATGACTGTTTAGCTCAATGTAAGACGTGCAGTAACAAAGGAGGGCTAATAATATATGTTGACAACAAATATAGATCAGAGGTTATATTAAATGTAAACATGTACGAATACTGGGAAGGGATGATAGTCCAAATAAATGGTGGTAATCTATCCAAGAGCATAACCATTGGAAACATATATAGACCTCCACGAACTTCTAATGATAACTTAAATGCTTTTTATAAATGAATTTACTTCTGTAATATCATCAATGGAAAACAACTGTAATAACAATCTCATTATCACAGGAGATGTTAATATAAATTTGCTTAAATTAAATGAAAATGATGCATATAGTAACTTTTTGGACACCATAATATCACACAGCCTTTACCCGCAAATTACTCTTCCTACTAGATTTACTAGAACAAATGGTACTTTAATAGATAATTTCTTTTGTAAACTTAATAAATCTATATTGGAGAGTACTGCAGGGATTTTAATCAATAAATTTTCTGATCATCAGCCGTATTTTATATTCATCAACGTCTCATTAAAGACTGAATCTCCACCTAAATATGTTAAAATAAATATACTAAATGAAGAGGCAATGCATAAAGTTAAACACGAAATAAAATAAAATGAGATATACAATAAGCTAAATAAAAATATAAATGCAGACACAAATTTAAATTATGATATAATCTACGAAGAAATTATACGGGCAAAAAATAAGCATAGTAAAGTAAAGTAAAGTAAATTTATTTCCTCATCCAGATAATATACAGCCCAATTCAAGAGCAATGTAACACAGATGAGGTGGCTACCAGAGAAGTATAACTTATCGAGCTGGTAGCCAATTAAATCAAACTCATATAGGTTACTCCCACATACATAATATTACGTATATAAAGGTTGCATTCAATTGCAATAGCTTCAGGTTAACGACTTCTGTAAATTAAATCTAGAGATGTTGTACCAATATAAGAACAAATTCACAAGCGAATTTCTTACAATATGTAATTAGATTTAAGCTTTAGTTAATGCCAATTATAAAGCTCCTGGCTTTATGCTTAAACATATTTAGCGTTTTCGAATGTTTAATGTCTACAGGTAGTTTATTCCAAAGACATATGCAAACTAAGCTGGTGAAATTTAATAAATATAAACATAAAAGATCAATGTGGATTACACAAAGATTTAATCGATTTAAATATGATATAAAAAATACCTGGAAAGTTATTAATGAATTTCTTTCAAAAAATCGTACAAACCGTAGATTACCATTTTTTTTTTTAAGAAAATGGTACAAAAATAACTGATAAAAAGGATATTGCAAACAAATTTAATAATTATTTTACAAAATATAGGTCAGACCATCGCACAAGGTATTAAATATAAAGGTAACAAAAACTATAGTTATTATTTAAACAAAAACGTTAATTCTGTATTTACGTTTCAGAGTGTTGATGAGGAGACTATTAGGAAAACTATTAATAATCTTCCCACAAAAAAACAGCTCTGGATTTTATGGCATTTCATCAAAATTGCTCAAGATAATTGAGCCTGCAATTATAAAATCATTAAAGCTGTTAATAAACCAAGTTTTAAAATCCGGGATATTCCCAGACAAACTAAAAATTGCAAAAGTTATTCCTATATTTAAGAAAGACGATCCATCTTTATTTGAAACTTACAGACCAATTTCCCTTCTTCCCACAATTTCTAAAGTATTAGAGAAATTAATTTTTATTCAATTATATTCATATTTCAATGATATGAAGCTTTTATTTGATAATCAGTATGGTTTTAGAGCAAAATATTCAACGGAATTTGTTGCGCTTGAGCTAATAGATAGAATTATAACTCAAATGGATAATAATGATGAACCAATTAATGTATTTCTCGACCTTTCTAAGGCGTTTGATACTATTGACCATAACATTTTACTTAACAAATTAACTTACTATGGCCTAAATGGTTCAACTTTGCAGTTATTCAGAAGTTACTTACAAAACAGGAAACAATACACTGAAATTGAACAAATAAATTCAGACATCTTACCCACAACAATCGGCGTCCCACAAGGTTCAATCCTTGGACCACTATTATTTATCATTTACATAAATGATTTCTCACAAGCTAGTCAATTATTTAATTTCGTCATGTACGCTGATGACACCACATTATCTAGCTCTTTAAAATGTCTTAACAACAACAACAACAACACACGCAACAAAAGTACAGAATCCTTAATAAATGAAGAACTTTTTAAAGTTAATGAATGGCTAAACATAAATAAATTATCTTTAAATAAAAGCAAATCAAAATACATGATTTGTCATATGCCTAATAAACGCACGCAGACTCTTACGCTTAAAATAGATAATATAAATATTGAAAGAGTAGATGAATTTAACTTTCTAGGATTGACTTTAGACACTAACCTAAATTGGAAAAAACACACTGAGAAAATTTCAAATAAGTGCTCCAAAACAATTGGCATGATAAACAGATTAAAATATGTATTACCTTTAGATATAAAAGTGTTGTTATATAACACATTAATAGTATCTCATATCAATTATTATACCATGGTTTGGGGATACCAAATAAATAGAATTACAAAAATTCAAAAAAAAAACGTGCGAATAATAACCTTAAATAAATACAACTCACACACGGAACCACTTTTTAAAAAACTTAAACTACTAAAAGTAG
>CM034539.1:44478204-44533974 GCA_020002185.1 Paraescarpia echinospica
GGGAGGGAGGGAGGGAGGGATGGGGAGTAAGAGTGGGAGGGAGCGGAGGGAGAGGAGGGATAGATGGAGTCAGAGACAGGGCGAGCGACAGAGAGAGGGAGAAAAACGACCCTTGTGTTCGCCACAAGGCAGTTCGAGACATCTACTCACCTTAAAGTCTTTCACGTTGACCCAGCTTGTAGGGGCGGTGAGAGAGCGTCCACCCTCGTGGTCATCAGCACGACTCAACTCATACTTGACGATGGCGTTCACGTTTGGGACAGCCTAAAATAGCAATTACGTATATTGTATATTGTATATGTCATTCCCATGGGTAAGATACGATTGTTGTATAACAATGCGTAGGTATAACGGCTAACATAACGTTCAACGTGGACAAGGTTGTCCTTCTCTTATACACCGTATATAACGGGAAGGGTTAAACATGTATTACCTCCATGGACAAGGTATCCGGCGGTTGTCCAGTCCGCTCCTCATACCCTGTCTCCAGCGGTGGAGAGTTGGCCGCGATGCCGTTAAGGAATTTGTTGGTGTGTTGGAAGACGTTGGCAAAGTGGCCGTTCCAAGCGACGGACACCTGATACAGAAGACGTCATACATGGTGGAGTGGGCACGTGGTACATATGACGTGACAGGGGATATCACGATCTACGTTAAGTTGGAAATACAACGCAAAACGTTCAGTTTAGGCAATGACCGAACAAGAATTCATTGTTTGCAGGGAGCGTCAAATAGGAACAACATTGGATTGTAAGTCTGTGTATCATTACATCCGTGTGTTGTGTGTGCTGTAGAATCGGCGCATAAATATAATGCGTGTCTGATTGTAGAGATATCCACCTCACTGGAATAATTCGTCGTCTTCAAAAGACAGCCAAGACACTAGGACACTTGCCTGTTCTCCTGCATTGTTGGTATCCTGCAGTGACGTCACCCATGTGTATGACGTGTTCTTGGCTGCTGACGTCACCCGCATTTGTTTGTCAGTGTCCATATTAATCGTGACAACATTCTTGTTGTCGAATATGAGGAATCGTCTGGCGACCTGCGCGTTGCCTGCCTTGTCCACAACGGCAAGTAGGACTGTGTACACGCCTAGCAAGGACCGGTAAATGACACGACATAAACATTACAATGGACGCATGCATTACATCAATGAAAATAATTATATTGCACTCCATAAAAGATATGTAGAATGCGCTCATTATGAACGTTATTACTCTAGAAAAACGAAACATCATGAATTTAAGCCGAACTTTTCTTCTTCCTCTTCTTATCCAGCTGTGGGAGAGGCGGGGACAAAGTGAATCACCGGGGCAAAGTTAAATGAACGTATACAACCTTGATTGTCTTATTATATTTCACTAAGCTGTTGTGAAGTACTGGCCGCGAATTAACCCGATGCAGGATCACGTGGACTACTGGTGTATCACTGCAAGGGTAGGTGTCTCCACTTCCTATTCTAAACAAAGCATGTTTCACTTTGCCCCGGTGGTTCACTTTACCCTGACTTCTCCTGCTCTTATGATAATGTTTCATCGAAATGCAGACTATATTCACGAGAAGGTGAAATGTAACATCTACGTTTTCATAAGGACCATCTTAAAGAAGGGGAAACAGAGCAATAGTAGGCGTCTGTTGTCCCAGTGTGAAGCGTTAGGCCTACCAATTTAGCTTTAAAATAAAATTTTGAACAGCTGACTTTGTCTTTCTCTAAAAAAACTAGTAGTTGTTTGTCCTGACATTTGGCCGATACTATTGTCCGTCATCGACATTGGCTGTCACAGTATGGCCTCTGTGTGTCGTTGACGACCCAACACTTACGCTCCTGGCTGTCGTGTGTGTGGAATTTGGATGTACAAACAGTTCACCGATTAGAGCAAGGCCGACAATTCTTAAGAAATAAAACAATGTCATATTTTACATCTGAAAAGGCCGATTCAAGAAACATCTCCGACGTTAATATTTAATTAAGTTTTCTAAAATCAATCTAATAAGTAACTTAACAAATATTCAATAACCAAATCCAAATACACATATGTTACGTTACTGCAACTGACCCAGCGTGGCATGTCTTACCAGGATCAACGAGGGTCGTGCTGAAACTCTTACTGCTGGCGCTCAGAGACTTTCGGACAACGGGTGCTTCCCCATGGTGCGCCAGTTTGTCTCCGTAAAGCGCCATTTTGTATATTTCCACTTCGTATAACTTGATGTCGGCAAGGGCATCGCTCCAGCCTGCCCACCGCACAGTGAGGGAGGCCTGGGAAGAGGAGAGGTGTGTTAACTGTGTGCGTGTGTGCGTGCGTGCGTGCGTGCGTGCGTGCGTGCGTGCGTGTGTGCGTGTGGGCGTGTGTGCGTGTGTGCGTGTGTGCGTGTGGGCGCGTGTGCGCGTGTGCGCGGGTGCACGTGTGCGCGCGTGCGCGTGTGCGCGTGTGTGGTTTTCATGTGTGGGGGCGCGCGTACTTGTGGCTGTGTGCGTGTGTTTGTTCGTGTTTGCGTGTATGCATATAAGTTGACATTATAGTGTCGCTTCCTACCGATTTGGTGAAGGGTTGGCCTCTGTCCAGCATTTTGTCCGAGCAGGTGGACCCAACGGAGCAATGGACAGGCTTCACGAGGTCAATGACTAAGATTGCCGAGTGTGTCGTCGTCTGACCACTGTAGTACTTCGATGGCCCGACTGTGGGGGTGGCGCCACCGTCGTAGTTGTTAATCTTCACGTAGCCGCCATTTTTCGTCACAGCTTTGAAGCTAAGTCTGCGTAGACGGATGTGTATATCAATCATAACAGACACTCCCGGTGACAGTATAGCTGTACCGACAAGTGACTTTAATAACAGCCTAACGTGTAAATACTTTTGAAAGTTAATGATGAGTTATTCATAATACACCAGTTGAACAGCTCAATAAATATATAGACGTACAGTTGGAAAAGAGCGTAGCGGTGTACTTAAGCAACACGTTGTAATGCCATATATGTCAGTAGTGGTTTATTTCAGTTCCTCCAAAATGGTACCATACCTGTCAGCGTGACGTGATGGTGTGTTCTGTAATGTAACCTGTCTGGTGCATACGTGTAGATCAGAATTCGGTTTATCAACAGAACTACTGCTGCTACAATCGACGACTGTGTCTGATCCTGCGAACAAAATAAGGACTACAGTCATATAATAGTCCAATTTTGTTGATCGAGTCACAGTGTTCATTTATTTTACAAAACACCCACTAAGTATTAACACATATTTTACGTGGTTCTTTAAGATCCTAGTAGCAGTGACATGAACTGACAGTCAACTGAATTCCTTCTCTGGGGATTAGAAATAAATAAATAAGTAATACGAAAAAATACGATAATAAAAATAACATACATACGGTGCATGAAATATAGATTATTGACACCGTTTTGTGTTTCCTTTTTGATACTGACACGACGGTATATTCTGTGTCCTCACCTCGAGCGAGCGAATGGTGGAACTGTGCCTGTGTGATGCCCACCTTAAAGGCACTGATGTAGTATTTGAGAGGATACTCGCTGGTTGACGGGCCCTTGAACGTGCTTTTAAATTCAATCTGTAAACCAAGTCATTTCATCTTTCTTGTGAGTGACATTTAACGAACAACTTATAGCAGTAGTCAGACAGTGATCGGCTTGACGAAAATGGCTTGTCTTATTAATAACATAACACATACACATTTAGATTCACACGCGGATGCGCGTGCGCACGCACGCACGCACGCACACACACGCACGCACGCACATACACATTCAGACCCTCACACGCATACACACGCGCACAGGTGCGAGTGTAGGAACGCACAAACGCATACACACATATATACGCATATACATTCACACGTATATTCAAACACACACACACACACACACCACACACTAGCATGAACACAATCACCAGTGAACATGCGTATGCTCATATACACGCGCACGCACACACGCACGCACATACACACACTGGCGGGCGCGCACACACATATACCAACGCACGCACGCAAGCATACAGAAAAAAAAGAAAAAAAACACATACACACACAATCACACAAAAATGCACACGCACACGCACGCGCGCACACACACACTCACTCACTCACTCATTCACTAACTCATACACATTGTGGGATCCTTTACAAAAACAAATCAGTTTTTCTTGCTGAACGAACGAGATGGAGAGGGCGGGGAAGAGAATGGGGCGCCAGAGAGGGAGAGACAGATTGGCTAGCAGTGTTGCCACCTACCGTCGCCGTGGTCACGTGGACGTTGGTGTAGACGACGGGGTTGGTTTTCCCTTGACATGTCACCTCGACCGTCTCCTTACTGGCGCCCCGCATTCCCTTCAGGGTCACGTGACAGTAGGCGATGCTCGGCTTCGCGCTGACTGAGAGACGAGAGACAATAACGAAGAGTCGACATCATTAACACGACTACTTGATACCAATACGAAGTTAGTTGTAATCCAATATGCCGCAAAGTTGGCGCGAATATGTAATTTTAAGTGCTTTGGTAGCATTTAGATTGTGTGTCTTTCATAAATAAGGGGTGGATCAACATTTCCGATAACAATAACCACTACAGAATTATTATTATTGTGCAACGACGACAACATCACCACCTCTACCACTACCACCACTAATAACAACAACTACAACGACAAATGTATATTAATCCTCCGGACACACTGTCTTACAAATCACTATCGAAACATCTACCCAACAACTCGTTCCGTTTGTGTAGCCTTAGCCCAACAACCTTGCCAGTACAACACTCGCTCCGTACAAATCGGCTCTTCTTGATAATAACGACGAACAATAAATAACTCTCAACGGAAGAAATCAATGTCAAAGTACTGGTACTTTCACTGCGTAGTAGTTTAATCGGTGACGCCGTATTACGTATTATGTGGTACCGTACTACGAGGGTCTGAGTTCTACTCACTTGTCATGCAGTTGGTCGATGCTGATCCAAACCCAGGCGCACACTGACAACTTGATGGCGTATCTGGGCACTTGCCAGGGTAACAATAGCTGCTGTCTGAACGCCATGAGCAGATCTCTACAACACAGCAGAGTGTCTGACTGTACGTGTCACGGTGTATCATTGCTTAGCAGCTAATGCACAAATAAGAAATATTAACGTTTCAACGTAAGAAATTAACTAAAGAGTGGAATTTACTGGAGATATGTACATCACGAACTGTAATAATGGCGTACCGTGTCACATCAAGCTTTCATTAAAATGTAATCTATGGCAGAAACCCAGCATTGAATATACTGAAGATTTAATACGTTTTAATCTTCCTGTTTAATCTGTAACATTGTGTGTTCGTTAGATCGAATATATAAAAGGGTGCCATATATGATAAGCTGCTCATGATATATATTTACGATTCTGGCTTGTTGAGCTAGGTTTCTCGATGACTTAAGCACCATAGGAATGTATCATGTTTAGTGAATAATAATTGGATAATGAGTATTTCTACGAACTTTCACAGATCCTATTAGTATGTCCGTCCTTTGATGCCAGTCGGTAAGCCTTCGTCTTCAGGCCATAGTTATAGTTGCAACGTCGACACTGCTGGTCGGTGCCGCTGTTACATGTCAATTGTTGACAGTCGGTAATCACCTTACACGCTGCAACAGAGACGTGACAATTACACACCAACTCTTGACATTCGGCTATCTCCTCACACGCTGCAAGAGAGACGTGACAATTACACACCAACTCTTGACATTCGGCTATCTCCTCACACGCTGCAACAGAGACGTGACAATTACACACCAACTCTTGACATTCGGCTATCTCCTCACACGCTGCAAGAGAGACGTGACAATTACACACCAACTCTTGACATTCGGCTATCTCCTCACACGCTGCAAGAGAGACGTGACAATTACACACCAACTCTTGACATTCGGCTATCTCCTCACACGCTGCAAGAGAGATGTGACAATTACACACCAATTCTTGACAGTCGGCTATCTCCTCACACGCTGCAACAGTGACGTCAGAGTTACACACCAACTCTGGACAGTTGGCTATCTACTCACACGCTGCAACTGTGACGTCACATTTACTCAGCAGATATTGACCGTTGGCTATCTCCTCACACGCTGCACGAGAGACGTCAAAATTACGGATTCGGGTGGTCTACGACCCTCAGAACTACTCAACTCATAAGTCAAATATGTTCTAGTCCACTGCAGCTATGAGCAAGACATATCCGCACTCATGAATATAATGCCTAGTATGTGTGTACTATTGTACGGTTCACACGGTGGCGTCACTGTATGTACACACCGTATTGTCAAACGATGGTGACACCGTACATACATACACTGTCATACGAACAAGACCCGCCTGTGTGAAAGTATCACAAACTTGTTTAGCTATGCAAAATACACACTATATAGCATTAATTGTAAATGTACATATAGGTGTTTGGACAAAGTCAATTAATCCGACCAGTGATACCATGATGTTAATAGTCATTTTCGATATGTCCGCGGCCAGACGTTTTCTCGGCGAGTTCACGCAGCGAGGCGAGAATTGTCAACGCGAGACTAGAGCGAGACTAAGTTCGCGCGTTATTGACGAATGTCTATAAACAAATGTTGTATGTAGGTTCAGGCAAATAGCGTTAACAAATTTTCCAATATAATCTCTAATAGCATAATATGTCGAAACCTCTTGTACATTGCGTTCTTCCTAGTAGTATTTCCGTCTCTTCTCGGTCACGTGTCCGGCTCGTTTCGGTCATTTGTCCGCTTCGTCTCGGTCACGCGTGTGTCTCGTCTTGGTCACGTGTTGAGTAGCAATCCTCGCTCAACAAGAACGTTGGAATAAACATGCGATTCACCGAAGGAAACGACAGTATGAGTGATTGACGCGACTTAGAGATACATTTCTTCTTTTTAGCGGATACATCTGCTACATTCGTGTTTAGGATAGCCTTTACTAGGGTTGAGAACCCACTGAAGAGCAAATCATTGTTGCTTGCTTGAAACGTCTAGAGAAGCGGCATCAATTTGAATTGATACTATTCAGTGGGGGACGAAACACTTGGACAAACACAGTCCAAACATAAGAACATACCATTTGCAGTGCATACTTATCACCATGATTTCACGAGCACATCCTCACGGTATCTAACTATAACCGACCTAGAGTATGTATCTCAACGTTTCCCTCTTAAACGGCTTGAACCTCGAGCGCCAAACTTTCAGGGATTAATCAACGACCGTAGAATAGGACGCAATACCTATATCTTTTTTTCAAAATACCCAATACATGTCAATGCACCTTTGTGGGGTCAATCAGTTCGTTCATTAGCGGTTCTGAACTTAAAACTTAATGTGCACGCAATACGTAAAACATAATGTGCGCGTAATACGTAAAACGTAACGTGCACGTAATACGTAAAACGTAATGTGTAGTATGTGATACGTAGCATGACAATCACCGGAACCACGCGCACGTTACAAAAACGTCGGGAAAACGGCTCTTGCATCATGGACTTGGCATTATGGAGTAAACGCAGACACGATAATGCTTATGTCTACCCTCGTGCCAATAGCGTAGCAATACGAATGCTAGTTAACAATTCTACACTATTGCGACTAGTGTGTATTGGCGGACGTGAGATTCACTAGCCTCGATTATCCAGGCGCCGTGAGGTGGCAGCATTTGCGCCTCACTACGGCCTGGATTATTAAGCTCCTGCCAATGTTAGCGGTAGGGGGTTTTACCCGAGATTTGGGTAAAGACTATGATTGGCTCTCAGGCCAACTATGAAATAACAAATTAAAAAAGGATACACTTTTATCAGATAATACTATAGTATAAAAACTATTCAACATTAAACTTATATTGAAACATATAACACAAAAATAAACCGACATTAAACTTTTTTCGTAGTTTAGTGCCTTTTAATCACATGCATATTCACCAGGTGGCTGTTCTCAATGCTGTCAACAAGGCAGTCAAAACGCGACACTGAGCCAGACTATCTTCCTGGCGACGTCATGCAGCCAGGCGAGAGTCGGTTAAGCGAGACTAGAGATTCACAATCTCTCCGAACTTCGTACCTTCGTAATTTTGAATAAACAACTAGTATATGCGCACGCGTTTTGGTGTATATGTTGCTACTGTGTATGCTGCGTGCGACGCTATGTGTTTTCTAATATTTTATAAATTTTATTTTCACGACTGTCTTCTACCAAGGCATCCCGTCTGGTGTCGGACATTTTTGCTAGTATTCGTAGTAATTCTTTGACCATTATCGGTGCTGTCCGGCGCGATACAGGTTATTCTGCAGCCAGTGGTTTCAGTCGCGAAATGACAGGCGCCGCTGCACAGAGTAATTGAATAGCAGACGCAGCACAGCTCCCAAAAACGGGCGAAACGTATACAAAAACATAAAAATAGAGCACTTCACTGCACTGAATGGCCGCTGGATATACAATAAATGCTGGAAAATAACGTTTCACATACTTCAAAGGAAGGATTGGTTCTTCTTCTTTCTGCATATATCTATGCAGTCTATGAAGTAAGGTTCGGCGAATCTGTTATCTTTTATCGTCCATTCTGAGTGCGCCTGCACTCTGGCTACGTTTTCATTGGCTAAATCATAGTCAATTTGTAAATTTAAAAAATTCGAACGCAAAAACAACTTATCTGTTGTCTGGTACAAGGACTACTATGTATAATAAGTCTCCATGTTTTTGTTTACGCCCACAAATGTCTATTTATTAAACGAATAAAAAATCGAAATTTCCATTGATTAGACAGGCACGACAAAAATAATCGCTTGGAACTGGCATCAAAAAAAGATGGGCGACTCGCAGTGCTGTAGTTTGCCGTTTTAGGCATTGAACAAAATAATTTTTTCAGTTAATCTCATAAATTACTAGGTTTCTGTCACCACTAATGCATGCATGTATAATACATATTGACCTATATGCCACACAAAGGCTGTGCATCAATTCCCCTTTAAGACCCGGGCGTTTGCCCTTTTGTACACCGTCTGATATTGTCTTCGCTCTTTCGCAACACATCTGTTCGCATCAACTGTTTGACCCACTCGTACAGTAGGCCCACTGTATCAGCACAACATCCACTGATTGTGTCAAAACATCGCCGCAATGTTATAAATGTCTGACCCGCCACAGCGAACCGTGCATTAATTCGCCCAGGTTAGTTCGTGACACGAGCCAAAACATAGCTGTCCAGGTCACGTATCATCAATTTTGTGTTTTGGGCAAAAATAGCTGCCTTGTAATAATATCATCTTTCGATGTCTAGTTTATTGTCCTCAAAAAACAATCTAAAACTATTACATTAAAAGATAATAGACCATATGAATCAAAATGGCCTCGTTTCTCAAAACGTTGCTTTTAAAAATATGCTTCAGATCTATCAATAAAGCGAAAACTACTGAAGATATTTAAACAAATGATACATCATCTTAAAGCTTATTATCTGTTGAATCCAAAGAGGTACATCATTTAATTTCACAACTTTACGTCGTAATATCCACTTTGCTGTAACAGGTTTTATGTGAACGCAGGCCGAATAATGCGAGTTGTTTTGCCGTATCAATATGTAAAGTAAAGGCACACACTCTCGTAATGTTGCGCTTATTAAAAAGAAAGTAGACTGTTCCTAGGTTTTCATTTGTTAATAAATATAAAGTTCTTAAAACTATACTAACTATGTTGACGGCATGCTGCCCGCCAAATTGTGTTTAGTAAGCCCGTAACAACGGTCTCAATTTGAATGTACGACTACGGATACTTGTTCAAATAGTAAACAAAACATACACTTTCAAAACTAAATCTTTTGGCAATACGGCCGAATCGGGCAGAATTAACTGATATACGCTTTGTTGTTCAAATTTCCCACGTTTAACACAGCAGACTTCCTGTTACAACTTATTACTACGACCGCTAATTCCGGGCAGACAAACAGACTACGTCCCTCTAAAGTGTCATAAAGTGTCGTAGTGTACAAATAGGTCTATCACCCTAGATGGAGGTTAACTCACGATGTTCGCAGCATATTCCCCAGTACTCGTCCGGACAGCCGCAGTATCCAGGTCGTGGGGTGCCGCCGTTGTTACAGAACCTGTTGCACGCTTTGGAATCCGTGGACTTGCCAGCGCAGGCATTACCGCCGCAAGCCTCTACCGTCGCCTTAGCCCGACTCCGAGTCTGCGTGCCGGCGTTGCCACACGGGTGATTACAGGCGCCCCAGGCCGACCACGAGCCCCAGACACAGTGAACGGCTCGGCAGCCCGAGCGACGTCTTCTTCTCCAAAACCCACCATCAGCAGGGCAGACCAGGACCACGATCAGGACAAGGGCCAAAAGTATGCCCCGGGTCGCCATCTCGCTTGCGTTACGCGTACGGTAAGTCGCGGTGACACAGAGGTAGCTCTAAAGTACAACGTCGATATCGCGCCTTTCTCGTCGACACAACCAATGACATTGTTGGTTCCGTGTCATAACAGTATATTCCTGCAAGGCTATATATGTATCGTCATTCGTCGCATTCGCCTGCGTCGTGCGTGATGGCAACGCCTATTGCACGCAGTGATCACTCGGGCGTGACGACGTTGCTCTGCCTGCAGTAGTGGCGTCAGTGTGGGTGATCACTCGTAGCTGCCAGCACGTTGACGGAGCTGAAGCTCGGGAAAACGTTGTTATACAAAAGTCACCACAAACTGTACGGCAGCACTGAAATACACCGGGTGAGTTTCTTCATTAAGTTCTAGCGAAAAGACGAAGTTTAGTTGGCATTGCATATCGTTGATAATTTGCTGCCGTCGTCTTAAGGGCCTAGTACACATGCCGACAGTTACGGGAAACCGCGCGGTACTAAAACCTCGGGTGTACATGGATGGAACCGGGTAAAGCACACATACGGCGGTAATACGTATGATGTTGTAAATCTGCTCGGCGGTGCACCGTGGCGCTTCGAAACAAAAGCGATTTTAAAAAACCTAATTAAACAGATAATTATGACCAAATTGCATTGCATGTGTGTAAGCCTACAATGTGAAGTGTGAATGTGTGTGTGTGCGTGCGTGCGTGCGTGCGTGCGTGCGTGCGTGCGTGCGTGCGTGCGTGCGCATATATATATATGTGTGTATGTGTGTGTGTATGTGTGTATGTATGTATGTATGTGTATATGTGTGTGTGTATGTATGTATGTGTGTATGTGTGTATGTGTGTATGTGTGTATGTGTGTATGTATGTATGTATGCGTGTATGTACGAACCCACACACACGCACGCACGCACGTACATACGCATTTATTTGTGTATGTATATAGTGTGATGCATACGTAGGTACGTACGTAAGTATGTAGTGAGATACTGGCGTGCATGTGTGCATAAGTACGTCGTGTGCGTGCGTGCGTGCGTGCGTGCGTGCGTGCGTGCGGGCGGGCGTGCGGGCGTGCGTGCGTGCATGCGTAGGTTCGTACGTACGATGGGCAATCAAACATTGCCCATCCTAAGCTAGAGAGAAAGACGTCATATTTGCCTTGTATATCGGACACAATTGACGGACGTACCAATGTAACGTTTCTACAAACATTACATCTGTATAAATGTTATGTCCTTATAAATATTACGTCTCTATACCTGTTACGTTTCTATCAACGTTCTTCACTTCTTCTTCACTTTCCCATAACCCGTAAGGATCGTTGGGGCACCACTGACGACTTCTTAATCAGCTCTCTCCACGTTTCCCTGTTCTCCACAGCCCTCTGGGAGTCGGCGAACTCCAGTCCTGTCGACTCTTTCATGTTGTCTTGCCACCTCTTTTTATGTCTACCTCTTCATTTATACAGACGTTACGTCTGTAGAAATGTTACGTCACTATAAATGTTACGGCTGTATAATTGTTACGTCTCTATAAATATTTCGTCTCTCTAAACGTTATGTCTCTATAAACGTTACGTCTCTCTAAATGTTACGTCTCTATAAATGTTACGTCTCTATAAATGTTACGTCTCTATAAATGTTACGTCTCTATAAAAGTTAGGTCTCTATAAATGTTATGTATGTATAAATGTTACGTTTGTATAAATGTTACATCTCCATGTTACAGCGGGCTTCAGACGTCAGCCATGACTCGCTACACGTTAACCGCTTCTATTGTCTGTGCAGTTGTCGTATTGGCAGTATTTGTCAGCCTCTCAGTAGCCCATCAACAAGGTTTGTAGCATTATCACAAACAACTTTCAATTATCATTTCATTGTTAATATTATTTGTCATTAATGTTGTTATTTTTATCGTTTTCAATAATTGTTTTTAAGTATCGATTCGATTTAGTTCAGTTTCACTTATCATTTAAAATTATTATTTCCTCTGCCATTTTAGTTGTTCTTTTTAGTTAACGCATTCAATTAACATATTGAATTATAATTTTAAAATTGCAGTTCAGTGAGCATTTTAAATGTAATAGTCATTATCGCTGTTATTTTATTATTATTGCTATTATCATTATCATTATAATAATTATTAATGTTCGTTTACAGGATTATTTTTAATGTTATAGTAATTATTATTATTATTATTTTATTATTATTATTATTATTATTTTATTATTATTATTATTATTATTAAATTATTCGTTTACAGGAGCTGGCGACACTTGTGTCAACGACGCTGACTGTGCCAGGTAATGCTGGAAAATAGTATATAAAAAAAATATTATTAAATTAGAATAATGAAAAGCGTGCAACTACTGTAGTAGTAGTAACAAATCTAACTTAATGTAATATGCGATAGTTCGACTTACATAACGCCGTCCTGACGTTGTATTATCACACAATGCATTGTCTCCTAATGTGTATTCATATATTAATACGCTTACTTTTGGATCGTTGTAAGTGCGTCTCCATAGAACCCCTCAATTCCACTTGCCTCTTTCTAGGTCCACTCGCTTCCTCGGACCATTGGTCTTAGATACGCCATTTGGGATACCTTGAAAACACGAAGGGGGTTATTAATTTCGGAGTTATTTACTTACGTGTTTCTGATATGCCCTACTTTACTGGAGGGTCTTTCTCCTATATGAGAGAACTGGGTGGTTATCTCCAGTTGGTGGTGATAATTGTTATCATACTTCTGTTGCTCCGCTTCATCCCTTTGTAGGCATGCATTGTTTTCACGCACATTTTCAGGACTTCTCGAAACAAACCAATATCATCTGACGATATGTTGTTATGTTGTTGCCATTCTAGAAGTCGTCATCGTCGAAGTCCTTGCAACGGGTCTACTTACACCATGAGTCGACTTATCGAGATCATAGAGCAGCTCGAGAAGAACGCAAAGGACCAAACAGCCCAGGATTACATTCGCTATTTGCGCAAATTCATCTATGCAAATTCAAATTTTTTGTCAAGACAAAAATGGGATTATGCGTGTGGCCAACTCAAGAGAGGCTCTATGCCTAACGACGCACTGACAAAAAAAGAACGAGAAGATCTTGCGCAAATGATCATACACGGAAACACCAAAAAAGGTCAGGAGAAGGGTGTTGTCTGGACGAAGCATTCAGACACCGTGGCAGCCGGACACGTCGTCACTGGTATCAGTTGTGGTGGTTTCAACAGAGACGCGCAACTAGATATCGCCAAATGGTGGTCCGGCGCGTCGTCCAGTCTTGACAACCTGTTCTTCGTGACGATCTCTGGCGACATGGGACAAACATCTCTGCAGTTTTCCTCGGACAAAAAAACGCGTAAGCTGTTTGGTCCGGCTGGTCAATGGAACGACTTGTCCTGCCCCAAAGAATACACTCTCCCCTCGCCCGTGTCGGAGCTGACGGACGCGGAGGTTCGCGGCGACATGGATGGCGTCATTCTAGGCACACTCATACCAATGATAAAGGGTCGAGGATGGAAGCTGAGTCGTATATTCCGCGACTACTACCAGAACGGCGGGATTCAGGTCGGTCCCAGGCAGTTCAGCGCCACAAATCGTAAAGAGAGATTTGGTGAACTTGTCTCTGACGTTGAATTGGAGGCTCAGTCAACGGCGTTTGCCGAGGCTTACTATAAACCCGATAGAAAAGTTTACAAAAGACGGTCATTGCAGTCCTTACTGCCAGACATTCCCAACGCAATACAGCAATTCTACAAGGACTACGTCCCCTGCAACGAGGAACTGAAAACGAAATATACGATACAATACTTTATTAAACTTTTGAAAGAATTAGAAAAAAAAAAGAACTTGGGTCTTTTTGAAATGACACAAGCCATCGTCGGCATGAATGAATACTTCACGTCATCTTACCTCGGGGCGATGTTGGACGTTGATGATCACGGACACAAGTACACGGACCACTTCGCGTGGTACGTACTGCGTGAGTTGGTGAGTCACGGCTTCTCCCCCAGTACACCACGCCGAGAGTTGGGAGTCATCGAGGCCGGCGGAGACGTGGTGGCCATCGGACACGTGCTCGCCGGGATCCACGCCGGCGTTGGACGTACCTCTCTGTACGGGGCGACGGTGGCGGGCAGTCTCGCTCGGGCGGCCGTCAATCGAGAAGCGGCTTCAAAAAAGACATTGGACACTATGGGAGCGACAGGGACCTGGGACCGCTCCAACTGCCCCGTGATCAAGTACATGCTGAAGAGGAGCATAAAGTCGGCTCAACACACGACTCGCGCGGAACTGCTGGGCGACATCGACGGCTTCGTGTTGGGACACCGGGTGCCAGACTGGCTGAGGGCTGAGTCTCGGCTGAAGCTAAGCACAGCGCTCGAGCGATACTACGGCAAGGCCTTCAACCCCGTGTCCGGCCAGGTCCGCTTCGAACAGTTAAAAACGTATATTGACAAATCGAAGCTGATCACAGAAACGACAATCGCCTGCACGAAGATCAAAAAGAAGAATGCTGATTGGTATCAACTATCTGTCGATTCGTCCTTTTGCAAGGCGGCCGCAGAAGGTGCAGTGACTAAATTCTACAAAACGGTGTTCTTGTCAAAAGGTGAATGAATATTTAGTAAGCTGTCGGCAATATGAATTTGGATTGTTGTGGCTAGTTGCAATGACTGATAGAAGTACATGTTCAACATATATGCACACACGCACGCACGCACCGGCACGCACGCAAGCACACTCACACGCACGCACGCACACGCACGTTCGCACGCATGCACACACACACACGCACGAAAGCACATTCGCTTGCACGCACACACATGGGCGTTCGCATGCATGCACACACGCACGCACGTACGCACGCACGCGCGCGCACACACACACACACAAACACAAACACACACACTACATGAGTTGTGTTTTGAGAACAAAATCAGTCACCAATTATTAACGCACAGTCGGCTACAACGCAGTTTAAAATGCACTAGTAAATAATATACAATAAATAAATATTGCATAAACTCTTTTAACATCAGACTAACACTCTAACAACGTGTTGACATCCTTCAGACGAGGCAAAGACGTCCTACGAATCACAGATGTTGCCCGACTACAAAACCTTGATGACCGCCTACCCTGGTGACAAGGCGGAAGGTGGCGTCATCAGTGGATCTGACCTGCGCAGTAAGCTCGCCGGAAGTCGTTCGATCGACAAAAGCCAAGCTGCCGTCGACTCGCTGCGGATCTCCGTCATGCTCAACAAGTTGTTTGGCCACCGCATCCCAAAGACACAGTCCCACAAGTCGGTAATAAGTGAGGGCCGTGTGTACATCTATGATTTGGCGACGTTGAAGGGCTACCTGACGGAGAAGTACGGGGGTCCAGTGGCTGAGTTCAGTGGCAAGAGTGGCATCCTGATGGTGGAGAGATCGGACGGCCGCGGTGTGTCTGTTGGACTGTGGGACGGCACAAAGATGCACCAGATGGCACACCGCAGTCGTCAAGCGAACGACAAGGTGTATCTCTGGAAGGCGAATGGTATGTCGTTCACTTCATTCAAACAATGGAATCATCCATTTAATCTCTCAAATACGGTATTGTAACGTCAGTCTGCTTCAGAATCCCGAACCATCCTTGTTTGTGGATGAAAACGTTTTATTCTCAAACGTGATATGTGGTATGATCTATTAACTGTCCACCCTGTCTATAGATGACAACGTTTACTTGACAAATGTGATCCGTTGTATGATCTATTGACTCTCCACCCTGCCTATGGATAACAATGTTTACATCTCTATAATGGACAATGTTTACTTGACAAACGTTATCCGTTTTATGAACTGTAATTGTCCGTCCTGTTTATGGATGACAATATTTACTTAACAAACGTGATCCGTTGTATAATCTGTTAACTCACCATCATATTTATTGGATGACAAGCACGTGATCCATGGTATGAAATATTAACTGTCCACTCTTTTTTTTATGACAATGTATACCTGATAAACATGATCCGTGGTATGATCTATTTACAGTCCACCCTATATATAGATAACAATGTCTACTAGACAAGCGTGATCCGTGGTGTGATCTGTCGACTGTCCCAGGTTGCTCGACCCAGGCCGACGGAGGCAGTTGTCAGTTCTACCAGTGCACCAACTGGGCCGCTCCCTGTGGCACGAGCGGCTATGTCCTCGGCTACGGGTTCCGGTACTGCCGCCAGTTCCACTCGCTCTACAACAAGTTTGACAAAGAGGTCGGTTTGACGAAACAAACATATCTGTATCGTTGTTAAGTCGTGCATTGACTCGTAATTGATGTATTCAAAAGTAGGCGTCATTGTCTTATTTATGTACGTGACCTCAGTCGAGCTTCGCTTTATTAGTAACACTGGTTACGTGTGCATTTACATTACTCGTGCGTCATGACGTCTGCCGGATTTATCTTTCTCGCATACTTATCTTCCCGAAACAACGTTTCTGTAGGAAATATATAAATATATATTTATTATAAGTATGTAAAATATTATATATATTATATATGTATATATATAATGTGGTGTAGAATTTCAACGAAAATTATATGTACACTCTATGTCCTATCTATATATATATATATATATATATATATATATATATATATATATGGCGAAGTTGTACATATATATATATATATATGCATATATATTGATATATTCGTTGACATTCTATACCAAATTAATTTCTATAATATAGCATATTACTATTTATGACAGTAAGCAATAACACAATAACATCCAAGTGACTCTATAACATGACTCACCGTGTCTAATAACATAATAACATCCAAGTGACTCTATAACATGACTCACCGTGCCTAATAACATAATAACATCCAAGTGATTCTATAACATGACTCACCGTGTCTAATAACATAATAACATCCAAGTGACTCTATAACATGATTCACCGTGTCTAATAACATAATAACATCCAAGTGACTCTATAACATGACTCACCGTACCTAATAACGCAACAATAATTTAACACATTGAAGCAATGTATCAGGCTTTTTTCATGAAGTATGATATGTTTGCAGTTTAACAAAGGTTGATACATATGGCGGAGGTGTTATCAGGACAAAGAATTGAAAGTCCTAGCAATAGGCTTAGTATTCGCAACGCGACGGAGATATCACAAATTGTACTCACTAGTAGGCCTAGAGCGTTATACAAAATGTGTCCATGGTTAGAGATCATCTCAGAATGTCGATGTCCGATATCAGACGAAATTATTTTCTTCTGGCATCAGACCAACGTTTGTAAACCCATATTTGAATCTATGCGTGCTTTTCACAGGGCCAGCTGTGGACGGACGACGTACGGACGTGTCTCATGCAAGAAGTAGAGTCGTTACACAAAAGACGATTCAGCTGTGACCAATTCAAGAGGTCCGCGTTTGACTCTCACGCCGGTTGCTATGAAAGAAGCAAGCACTTCTGCAAAATGGCGTCCGCTGCGAAAAACAGGGATGTCCTGTTCGATATCTTCGAACCGGATAACCTCTGGGACTTTTGGGGATACACCGCGTGGACACAGGTACGTTACATGTACATCAACGAGATACATATATACACCCGTACGCTCGCACGCACGCACGCACGCACGCACCCACGCACGCATTCATGAGTGAAAAATTACATCACACAGGACAAAATAATATACCCAAGGCTGATCAATTTAAGAAATGCAAACTTCATAAATGCAAACTTACAACATAAACTTAACATAATTGACATTCCAATAGGTCTACAGGTAATAATTAAAACAGTATTGTACTACGTGAAACGTACTCTTAATTACATTATTGTCATACATTAAAGTTGGGGAATATTCGTATGGCTGAAGTTTTTGCTTGATTGTGACTGTAGGTCTTAGACACGCTCAAGCACTGCAAGAAGCACGTATCACAGAGTGTCATGAACGATATCATCAATTTCATCAAACAAGCCGGTAAAAAGTTGCAACAAAGTCTGTCATCTAAACAACAGGACGAAGGCGCTAAAAAGTCCAGTGTGGACCCGGGTAAGTCTCTAAACATTGGAACGAAGGCTCTAAGACGCCCAGTGTGGACCCGGGTGAGTCTCTAAACAGCAGGACGAAGGCTATAAGATGTCCATTATAGAGATAGGTACATTTCCAGAACATGCTTATTTACAAATTACCTATTGCTTATTGTTTGTGATTTACAAGTAAACGTACACGTAAGTAAGTTGCGTTAAATAACGTGTGTGTGTGTGTGTGTGTGTGTGTGTGTGTGTGTGTGTGTGTGTGTGTGTGTGTGTGTGTGTGTGTGTGTGTGTGGTGTGTGTGTGTGTGTGTGTGTGTGTGTGTGTGTGTGTGGTGTGCGTGTGTGTGTGTGTGTGTGTGTGTGTGTGTGTGTGTGTGTGTGTGTGTGTGTGTGTGTGTGTGTGTGTGTGTGTGTGTGTGTGTGTGTGTGTGTGTGTGTGTGTGTGTGTGTGTGTGTGTGTGTGCGGCGTACGTGTGTGCCTGAGCGTGTGTGTGTTTGTGAGTGCGCATGAGTGCGTGTATATATTTTTGACATTCTTATTGCACTGTACTTTAAAGAACTTTGGAAATCTGGAGTCGACAACGTATTTTTCACTCCTAATCAAAAGTAAACGAATGTGTGCCCAGTGAAGATCGTCTTTATTCAGAAGACTCGTCTACGTGTGTGTCCTACGCCAATGCGGGCGACTGTCGATTCTACCAGTGCTTCCAACAGAAGTTCCCGTGCAGCGTGTTCGACGCGAGTCACGTGACCGACTTCGAATTTCCGCTGTGTGAAGACCTGCAGAATCAGAACTTGATGCTCGACTACGGGGTAATTATTAGTTTAATACATACGGACATCTTCAGTTTGTTTATATATTATCTTCTGTCACGTCCCATCCATTCGTCCAGTTGTTCATTTGCACGTCACTTTTCCATTCGTCCGTCTCCATTCTCCCAATGTCCTCTTTTATTTACATCCTAATTTATTCATTTCATATCACGCGTTCTTACACTTGATAAATGACGTCAGTAGTGCATTTACTCTGAGCTCTTTCACAAGGAGAATTATACATTATTATTCAAGACGCGTTCTTCTGTACATATTCGTCATTCATGTTTGTGCTCTTCGCTTTCTCAATAACGCAGTTTCCTTCTGCAAACTAACATTTTCTGTCTACGTTGTGTGCAGTCTTCCATTGTCTTGTTGACCACTTCTCCCTAGCGTCGTATCTTGTTTGATTGTGATCACCGTATCTAGGTGTATACATGTGTCATCCCACTTTTGTGTTCAAATTTTCCTGTTCTACTTTGTTCGGCAATATATTTAGTAACCATATTTTTACCTTATCGTTCGATTTTATCATGTGAAATACCTGTAAGGACTGTGGCTTTCCTGTAACAAAATGTGGTTCTTTTAAACCATTATTCGTGAATTTCTTATAGCATTACTTGTTTATACTAAATCGTTATTCGTGATTACATTCTGTTCAGAGTTTCCCGTCATTACTGAACAGCGGCCTATGGGTTAAATTCAACAAAAAACAGTATTGAATTTTTAACTCGCTTTTTAGTAAGTGCACTGTTCAAATCAAATGTGTATACATTATAATATATAATGTACTAAAACACATTGCGACCAACATTCGTTAAATACGACCACTGTTCGAATGTTGTTGTGTGCGTCTTCCAGGGCGAACAGTGGCTGAAGAAGACGAACAAGTGTCTGATGGCGAAGTTGCTGTCGCTGTACCACGAGACCTCCGTCAGCTGTGTCGACCTCCACTCGGTCATGTTCGACGGTCGGGCAGACTGTCTCGTTGACGCCGGGTTCTGCGACATTCTCGCCAGCAAGCGCAACAGCTTTGCCGTAGACACCGGCACGAACCTGTGGTCATACCCCTCGCTGCTGCCTGACAAGCCGGGCCTGACGCTGGCGGGCCGGGACTACTTCTACAGTGAGCTCTCCTCTCTTCGTCGTCTCATGGGTCACACCGGAAAGGCGTGTGGCTAAACTCTGATGACACACGAAGCAATTGACTCGTGGGCCATGTCTCAGGCGCGTGTGGCAAAAACTCTGACGACACACGAAACAATCGACTCATGGGCCACGCCGCTGACACATGTAACTAAACGTTGTTGACATGCAAAGTCATTGACTAATGGTCCACGCCACAGACGCTTGTGGCTAAGCCCTGCCGATAAACAAAGCCATTGACTCATGGCCACGCCACAGACGCTTGTGGCTAAGCCCAGACGATACACAAAGCCATTGACTCATGGCCACGCCACAGACGCTTGTGTCTAAGCCCTGACGATACACAAATCCATTGACTCATGGGCCACACCACAGACGCTTGTGTCTAAGCCCTGACGATACACAAAGCCAATGACTCATAGGCCACACCAAAGACGCTTGTGGCTAAGCCCCGACGATACACAAAAAAACATTGACTCATAGGTCACGCCACAGACGCTTGTGGCTAAGCCCTGACGATACACAAAGCTATTGAATCATGGGCCACGGACGCGCTTGTCGCAAAATGTTGACGACACACGGAGCCAAAGCTGACTTTGAATGCAAGGCTATCGTGATAACCCAATATATGCTGGGTAAATATAAATAATGCATATTGTACACAAGATAGTGATTTTTCTGTTAATAAATGTTGTTGGGTATTGCGTACATGCTAGGAGAAGTTTTGAAGCAAAATGTTACCAATTTCAGATTACGATCTTAGACTTAGAATATGACGTCATCGTTTGTCTAACGACCAAGTACACGCACACACGCACACACGCACACACGCACACACGCACACACGCACACACGCACACACACACGCGCGCGCGCGCGCACAGTTGTGGATAAACTGTTACTGCTCTAGTGTCGATGGGAACATCGAGGCTGAATTACGTGTAATTAATTTTGTTCAGGCATTCTTGCCGCACCCATTTTTAACAAGCAACTATATTTCATTACTTTTACCTGTACATTTTCCCGGATTACATCTAACGAACAAATCCCTCCCGGATAACCCTGCACTCTACGATTACCCATGGCCCAATTATTTTTGTGTAGATACACCCTTGGCCGAATTATTTTCCGTAGTACTTAAATAATGACCGTTACAGAAAAACTCGGGGTAATTACACTAAAAAAAAACATCCAGTAGGTGCGAGATGTTGCTTTTGAAAGATTGAATAAAGGCTTCATTGAAATGACATCTTTCACAACCGCCTCACTCAATATATCATCATCATTCCACGGCGAGCGTGCGACGCCAGCTACGCTTACGGCGTCGGGCCCTGAAGAGTTAGAGGCGAAACGAAACAACATCATAAATAACCAATTGGGTTTTCCCGCTGTGTTTAACGCGTCAGGAGAACTTGTGATGTACATGCAAATGAATTCAACCATGCAGTCTATTCGAATAGAATTAATATGGCACTAAAGAAGAAGGAGAAATGGGTGGGAACGTCAACCACTTTACTCGACCGGACACGGCAGCCTCAAATAAATCATCACAGGTGTCTTGGCAACAAACGTCAGGCGATTGGAGGAGAATGTAAACATACTTCTGGCGTTTTCAGCAAAACAGCCACAACACTGCAACACAAACCACAAATATTAGCAGTGAACATATGACGTCATTTGTAGATGCTTTCAGTGACGATATATGACTAGGAGAAAATAGACCCAGTGTTATCAAAAACTATTATCATAGTTTGATTGATTCAAAACGTGTGTTAACCGAGACAAATAAATAAGTTTTATAACACAATCTTGCATTTACTAAGACATGACTGTTGCATGTTTTCGTTGAATAAAACATTACGCAGATTTGGTTGGCGTTTCTACCATTCGTCATAAACCCCAATTATGTCAGGAATAATACGTGGTCTGTTCGTGTTGCGAGAGTGTTAGCGGCCAGATAACTGTCACGATTGTCCGATTGCACGAGTGACTGTCACCTGTGCGACACGAGTGAACGTTATATGTGCGACACAAGTTACAGTTGTCTGTGAGACACAAGTGACTTATCTGTGCGACATGAGTTACTATTACTTGGCTGATAATACTCGATTGGCATCAACAAATAAAATAGTATGTCAATCCAGTTATATATGAAAATTGCATTTTAATTAATATTTTCACTTCCTTTTTTGTAATCATACAGTTGATGTTTTACCATATAACAAACTCGCGGTTCGCCGGACTGTCGCAGCCAGGCACACTGCAGAAGCGAATCGTTTGCAGGAACTTCTTAAAACCTCAAACAAAAATTTTCCCCAAGAAGGGAAAACGTGGAAAAACGTTCGTGTCGGACGTTTAACGAAGATTTCGAAAGTCTATCCGCCTGTCCGTCTGTTCGCCTGTTCGCCTGTTCGCCTGTCCGCCTGTCCGCCTGTCCGCCTATCCGCCTGTCTCCATCAATTGTGTATATGACCTAGCGGTCCAACTGTGAGGGTTCGTATATTTAGATTTTTTCGAAATTTGTCCGGGGCGGTGAAAAGACCTCGGGGTCACGTACATATGACTGCTTTTCCCTCCGGACAACGCCGGGTAACTCGGCTAGTTGTTAAAACTTCTTAGCGTTATCTGGTTGCAACTCAAGAATTGTTAGTATTCTAAAGTGAAGAAGATTTACATACAACACACCACGAGACCTGATGATAGCGACCTTAGATGTCTTTGTGCAGACGTCCGTGGTTCACGCAACTTTTTTGAAATTACATATATGCAGACCTCTACGCATGATTGATTGATCTAAAAATAAAGTTTTTCCTTTAATCTAACCACAATTTAATGCACATAAATGTGTATGATTGAAGACGAGCTTGAATTTACCCGCTGTGTAAGTTTGCCAAGTGACTACCCATAGTTACTGCATCCTACAAAGTCGAGTAATTTAAAGGTTTCTGGACAGTTGTCAAAGGCGTCAATGGATGTATTCATAGTTCGCTCTCATGCTCCATACAATGTTTTTATTCAGGCTAGCTGATAAATTATAGAAGTAACACCACTTCTCTTACGACAACAATACATTAACTAAAGTGCATCTTTTCTTGTACATAACGTTTCATACTATGACTTTTTTGGTAAAATGCCAACATAAGAGTTTAACAGAACATTGCACTTTTATGTGCAATTAGATATTAGGGTGTCTGCAAGCGCCCCGATCTCGACTCCTAATGCCGATGAATTCGAATAAATTAAACAGATGGGACATCACGTCTTTTAAAACCAGTCGGCCTGTGATTTATTCAGCAACATTTGCTACTGGAGGATCAAACTGACTAACATACTTTGTATTCTGGAAAACACGTTCAATTTCCACTAGCCATTGCAACGTTAGTGAATCTTTGTGCCGAAATAGTAATTGTACAACTTCGGCACAAAGATTCGCTGAGGTTACAGTGGCAATTGGAAATTGAACGTGTTTTCCAGAATGCAAAGTATGTTAGTCAGTTTGATCCGCTAGTAGCAGCAAATGTTGCTGAATCCTCTACGTGCATGCATGTGTGTGTGTGTGTGTGTGTGTGCGCGCGCGCGTGTGTGTTTGTGTGTGTGTGCGGGCGCGCGCGCGCGTGTTTGTATACGCGTGTGATCGTGCATAGTGTGTGTGCGTGTGCGCGTGTACGCTTGCGTGTGTGCGCGCGCGTGTGCGCGTGTGAGCGTGTGTGTGCGCGTGTGTGTGCGTGTGTGTGTGCGTGTGATCATCCCATCTGTTCTCATATAACACAAAAACAGTTAATACTATATAATTATGTATCGGTCCTTTGATTAAAAGTGTCAGTGGGTAAAGGCGCCCGGCTCCATGCTTTTGGGACAGCGGATCGGAGACGCAGTGGTTTGTTGACATGCCTGTAAGCAGTAAAATCTAAAAAACACAGCATCTGAATAATGCCTTACTATATTGATTGATCTATGTATAGCCACACGCAATACTGATTTACCAAAACCACCGTAAAACAACTCAAGAGGCGAAGGTGTGCATGCCTCCCGTACCGAGTGTTGCGAAATTTACGTCTTTACGACAGAGCGCAAATCAACCCTTTTGTGTGTGAGATTGATGTTAATGTGGCCGAGTATGTCAGTGGTATATGAAGGGTGTGTCAGCATGCTGTACTGGGAAGGGCTGTATTGTATGTTGGCAATAACAGGGTGTGTGTGCGTGCCCAATATTCGAGGCCGATTATGTCAGTGATATATGAAGCGTGAGTCAGCATGCTCTACTGGGAAAGGCTGTGTTGTAAGTCGGCAATAACAGGCTACGCATGTGTGCGTGCCCAGTATTCCTTAAAACACTCAAAAGGTTATTAATGATGTTAAGATGGGTCGACATGTATTTTTTTAATTGTTGACTCGGCCGACATAAACCGTTCTGACGCAGCAAAAAATATTCGCCTCCGCGCCGCCTATTACTGGGAGGGGGGGGAGAAAACCATAATTATGTCTGCCGTCAAATTGCACACACCTTTCAGAGTCGACAAAAATACACATTAATCGTCTCATAAAATTTAGATTTCCACCTGCCATTGACGCTCCCCACAAAAAATAAACATTCACGCACATATTTAGTGGGGGACAGAATCATATGTCTGCCTCCCTCCGGAGAAATTCCAGGAGGCAGCTGCCCCCTCCCCTTGTTCCCGCGCCTATGTGTGTGTGCGGCCCAACATTCCGTAAAACCCACAAAAGGTTATTAATGATGTTAAGATGGGCCGCCATCTATTTTTTTAATTCCTTTTGGGAATACACACTGCCCGTGGTGCCGCATATTGAAGACTTCAGAAACGATCATGCGAATGCTGACCATCTGCACAGCAACATTCAAACTTGTGTTTGATGTTCAAAACAGTCTCCCCGTTGAAACGCCGCGGTTTAAATGGTTTAAACAGCGTTTCAACTACTACTGCTTTGAGATAGGGTTATGATTAGGGCTGGTTATACATGTGTGAAATAGGGTCTATGTGACTGTAACATGACCATTCGTACCGTGGTTTAGAACTTTAACAGCAATTATTGGATAACAACAGGTTTCCCTCGTTAAATGGGCAAACAAAATATACTCTTCGTCGTTCTGTGAGTGTGAAGCCTTTTACGTTAAATGTTGACATCATACAAATGGTTTGTCGTGTCAGATCAACTAACGGATCCTTTCACTGTTCGTCTCCGGTTGTATGCACTCAGGCGGAACTGATTGTACGTGACGCTGTACGTCGAGTGCACCCAACTGGCAGTGTGTGTACGTGACGTCACTCCCCCCCCTCTCCCGCGCTCTCTCGTTGAGTGTCAGTCGACTGTTGACTCGGCCAACATAAACCGTTCTGACGCAGCAAGACATCACGCACGATGCGCGGTACCGTGCTATGGCGGTATATGCGGTATGTGTTGCTACTGTCTGCGTTAACGAAAGTACTGAGCACGCACGCTGGACCCACGGACCATGGACAGACGCACCCCCGACCCACGGACCCCGGACCCACGGTGTGGCTGCAGCCCGACACTGATTACATTTATGAATACGACGGATTCACCCACATCAAAGAAGTCGCACTCATCAAAGTGACGGCACAGGTAGGCGCAAATTTGGGTGTTTGTTTATTTTCTGATATATTCTCTTATTATTTGAAAGCTCCCGTAGTGTGCCGCTTTCCCACAAATTATGAGCCGTCGTTTAGTGAGCCACATGTCGCATACAAATATTACCATATTGTTGTTGATGTGAGAATGCATTGTCCATCTTGATGCAAGAATTAGGCCGTACATTGATGTGACCGGCGGATATACACGAGTCAGCCATTTTTAAAATGGCCGCCTAAGGAATTCTTTGGATGGGTTCATTGATGCAATGTATATATATATATATATATTTATAATTTATAACTTGCAATGCATAGCATTAGCATGGTCATCAACGTTGCTACGAAACTATTATATATATACATATATATATATATATATAAAATAATATATATATATATATAATAGTTTCGTAGCAACGTTGATGACCATGCTAATGCTATGCATTGCAAGTTATAAATTATAAATATTTGTGTTAATTTATAGAGCATCACATCTATATAAAAAATATACAGCATAAATATACTCTATATATTAAAGTGGTTTCCATTGCACCGATATCCGTCTGTAATAGTAATGGCACTTCCGCCATTATTATTGCTTATCCACCGTAGCTCCCTGGTGCCTTGACCCATCTGTTGACAACTGGAATACTACTTATAGGTTTTGAGATTGACCAATCCTTTTGTTTTGATGCGCCTCTCAACTTGGTTTACAAGGATTTAGGCGCAATAGAAGTTATCTTATTATTATTATTATTATTAGAACAAACGTCTTAGTCCCGTCTATAGTACCACCCGTGTGGGTTTCGGGATATCGAGACAGGGTTTTTCCATTTCCCATTGTGGGATCTATGAATGTAATCTATGAATGATACAATTTCTGGAGCACCGCGCCCCACCTAAATAGTGAATATATTATATAATTTCACAAATCGTAATTTTTGGTGTAAAGAAATAAATCCTACACATCGTGAAGAGGTTCATTAGATTGGATAGTTCAAGTGAGCAATATGTTTTTTTTATATCACAGTCAGTGAGACGCCTCGATTGCTATCAGCAATCTTTACCCGATGGCGCTAGAAGCAGTGGCGCCGGAACGAAATTCATATTGGGGGGCTACCGGAGCTTCAGCCGCGCCGCCGCATATCTTCACATCTTCCTTCACCTTGTGGCTGTCTCGGTTGGCTTGACTGTGACATCACCCATTTGTCGCCGCCGCGCCGCCTATTACTGGGAGGGAGGGGGCAGAATATAATATGTCTGCCCTCCAATTCCACACACCTTTCACAGTCAACAAAAATACACATTAATCGTCTCATAAAATTTAGATTTCCACCTGCCATTGACGCTCGACAAACATTCACGGTCACATTTAATGGGGGGAGGGCAGAACCATATGTCTGCCTCCCCGGAGAAATTCCAGGGGGCAGCCGCCCTCCCTCCCCCTGTTCCCGTGCCTATGGCTAGAAGTCAACCTAATAGTCGTGAGAGTGGAAATATGACGAGATTGGAAATAGAAGACTTATGAAACTACTGGACTTTGTTTTGGACACAACCTACTTCACATTCAGTAACTCTGTCCACACACTGAAATTTGACACATCAATGGATAGCCAATTGTCCAATGTCGTCACCAGCCTCTTCGTGGAACAACTCGAGAAAGAAGTCATCACCACAGCCCCTATCACGTGCAGACCGAGAAGGTGGAAACGCTATGTAGATGACATCTTAGAAGATATAAAAAGGGATACTTCCGTATGTCCAGGGATTATCCGAAACCACATCACGAATCAGAAATGAATACAATATGAATGCAACAATGAAGCATCACAGCACCATCAATACGTCACTGGAAAGACCAATAGATGAAGTGGAACAACACGTATTGTGCGAAGGGATATACCACAGCGTGTAAGTTCAGTAATGTCGTACACATCGGAGAAACTAAACGTACCTAAGGAACCCGCATCGACGAATTCAAAGAAAACGCCGATAAAGCATCGACAAACAGACCCTACACACGGAGCTACAGAAAACATCAAAAAAGAGATACTTATTACAGATCACATGACGCAACAAAATCAGATGGTAGAAGAATAGTATGAAGCCAGATGTTACATATATGTAGGCTATGTGGGATCGAAGGAGGCCGACTCCAAAGAACGTAAGTGGTGACAGCTTTGCCTCAGTAAAATGGAGGGAGAGGGAGAGGGAGATAGCGAATGGGAGAAGGAGAGGGAGAGAAATAGAGGAGAGGGGGAGAGAGAGAGAGAGAGAGAGAGAGAGAGAGAGAGAGAGAGAGAGAGAGAGAGGGGAGAGGGGAAAAGGGGGGAGAGAGAGAGACGCACTCACGAACTCACGCACTCACGAACTCACGCACACACGCATACACACACCCACGGCCTTCGGATTATTTGACCGTCCCATGCAATTTTTCGGTTGCATGCGCGGTTGGCCTATGACATTTTCAGCCTTATGTCACTGTCACTCACTGCTGGTCGCCAAATTGTTAGACAAGGACGTCCCACTCGAAAACAAACGGCTTCAAAGAACCAATCTAAATATAAAAAAAAAAAAAAAAAGCATGAACCGAGATGAGGGCCTGTAGCATAATACTATTTATGAAGACATTCTCCTGGAGAGCCATCAAAGGTGCGGCAGGGGCATGCACCAGAGCAGGGTGACACATCTGCACCGAATGACAATCGTGTTGCTGTCTGATGAAGATTGTTGATAGCAATGGAAATGTGACGGGACAAAAGGGTACACTGCTTGTAAATAATCAGTAATTCATTTGTCTATGAGTGTCGGACCAATTGCTTTGCACTGGTATCATAGTATGAGTCATCGTGACATTTGTTGACGCCCTATGTCATCGTGACCTTAGTTGATGTAAACACCCCACCACAATCAATTAATCAGACAAAAACGGACACCTGAACACATATTCCCCATACTAACATATATAAGGTAAAGACTATGTATATATATATATATATATATAAGTGTACACATTTAAATAAGTGTATCAACAATATGTATCCATTTCTTTGTTATCACAAAGATGGTGGACACATCACTATTTCTAATACGGTGAACTGTGTTATTGGTGGAAGCAGATCTCCTGCACGTCACATTACTGTATGTATAATTTATAAATAATATATATACACTGTGTATATATATATATACACACTGTATATATATATATATATATATATATATATATATACACAGTGTATTTGTGTGTGAGATTGATGTTAATGTGGCCGAGTATGTCAGTGGTATATGAAGGGTGTGTCAGCATGCTGTACTGGGAAGGGCTGTATTGTATGTTGGCAATAACAGGGTGTGTGTGCGTGCCCAATATTCGAGGCCGATTATGTCAGTGATATATGAAGCGTGAGTCAGCATGCTCTACTGGGAAAGGCTGTGTTGTAAGTCGGCAATAACAGGCTACGCATGTGTGCGTGCCCAGTATTCCTTAAAACACTCAAAAGGTTATTAATGATGTTAAGATGGGTCGACATGTATTTTTTTAATTGTTGACTCGGCCGACATAAACCGTTCTGACGCAACAAAAAATATTCGCCTCCGCGCCGCCTATTACTGGGAGGGGGGGGAGAAAACCATAATTATGTCTGCCGTCAAATTGCACACACCTTTCAGAGTCGACAAAAATACACATTAATCGTCTCATAAAATTTAGATTTCCACTTGCCATTGACGCTCCCCACAAAAAATAAACATTCACGCACATATTTAGTGGGGGACAGAATCATATGTCTGCCTCCCTCCGGAGAAATTCCAGGAGGCAGCTGCCCCCTCCCCTTGTTCCCGCGCCTATGTGTGTGTGCGGCCCAACATTCCGTAAAACCCACAAAAGGTTATTAATGATGTTAAGATGGGCCGCCATCTATTTTTTTAATTCCTTTTGGGAATACACACTGCCCGTGGTGCCGCATATTGAAGACTTCAGAAACGATCATGCGAATGCTGACCATCTGCACAGCAACATTCAAACTTGTGTTTGATGTTCAAAACAGTCTCCCCGTTGAAACGCCGCGGTTTAAATGGTTTAAACAGCGTTTCAACTACTAGTGCTTTGAGATAGGGTTATGATTAGGGCTGGTTATACATGTGTGAAATAGGGTCTATGTGACTGTAACATGACCATTCGTACCGTGGTTTAGAACTTTAACAGCAATTATTGGATAACAACAGGTTTCCCTCGTTAAATGGGCAAACAAAATATACTCTTCGTCGTTCTGTGTATGTATATATATATATATATATATATATATATACATATATATATATATAAAGTGTATATATATTATTATATATATATATATATATTTATATATATATTCTAATTCAAGTATTACAACACTAATTGCCTGAACCTGTAAAAAGACTAACAATATATTTTATATAGCCCGTGAATAATTGCTTTTCATTCAAAAAAAGTGGCATCACGTTTTTTTTTTATTTAGTCCATAAAGAACATCAATTACGGCAAAACGTTGCGAACTGCATATTATTCACGTTCTTTGAACAAAAACAAAATTGGCTGAGTAGGAAATTATATAATTTATGTCATAAAGACTTCTTTCTTTCTTTGTAATGTTCATCATTCATACAGAGCATATCCGTCCGTCCGTCAGTCCGTCCGTCCCTCATTCCCTCCCCCTCCCTCCCTCTCTCCTCCTATTCCCTTCCTCTGCCCTTCACTTCTTCCTTGCCTACCTCCCTCCACCCCTCCATCCCTGCCTCCTCTCTCCGTCCCTCCCTCCCTCCGCCCTCCGTCGCTCTCCGTCCCCTATTGTCTCTCTCCCTTTCCCTCTCCCCCTGTCTCTTTCTCGCTTCCTGCCTCCCTGCCTCCCTCCCTCCTTCCCACATGCCATCCATCCACCCATCCATCCACCCATCCTTCTCTCCGGTCGTTCGTCACACCGTCCCTTTGTACCTCCATCCCTATCTCCCTCCCTCCCTCCATCACTCCCTCCCTCTCTCTCTCTCTCTCCCTCTCCCTCTCTCTCTCTCTTCCCTACATATCTCTCTCTCCCTCTCCCTCTCCCTCTCCCTCTCCCTCTCTCTCTCCCTCTCCCTCTCCCTCTCCATCCATCCATCCCTCCCCGTCTCTCACTGGGCTGACATTTTTTTAGGAAGTGAGGACTACACACTATTTTGTGATCTGAATACCAGAAAGTCAGTTAACAATATCATATTCCTCAGGCTGACGCAACCTGTACACATTATATCCGTTACGTATTAATCTATCTTGCACACAGCGTTACTTTAGTTACACCCGACTCTTTAATTACATTTAAGTCGGTCTCCCACTTGAGCACAGCACGGCTGAGCACAGCAATTGCGAATGACAAGACGAAATATTACCCTGATTAGTCTTGCGACATACGTACTCAATTTCTCATGCAAAACGACTAGTCACACCGTTATCTAATTCACACCTAGACTCCAAGCAAAATAAATAACCATCTTTCATCGTTTCCACCTTTTGGAGGCGTGTTTTCAACTGAAAAATGTACCAACACCAACCAACAACCAGCTTTCTCCAACAACACCAATCGGTGTTGACAACAACGACTGCCAACAAAACTGATATATTTGGTATCAACAAACAACACACACCAACACGTCCAACAACACCAACCAACAACACCACCCACCTAACAAACGCCACACACTAACACTAACAACACCATCTCAACAGCACCACCCACCACCACCAACACCAACACTCTCCAACAACACCAACCAACAACATTTTCCAACAACACCAACCAACAACACCACCCACCACCACCAACACTCTCCAACAACACCAACAAACAACACCACCCACCACCACCAACACTCTCCAATAGCACCATCCAACAACACCACCCACCACCACCAACGCCAACACTCTCCAACAACACCAACCAACAACACCACCCACCACCACCAACACCAACACTCTCCATCAACATCAACAAACAACACCACCAACACTCTCCAACAACACCACCAACAACACCACCCACCACCACAACTCTCCAACAGCACCATCCAACAACACCACCCACCACCACCAGCATCTCTCCAACACCAACCATCCAACAACACCACCCACCACCACCAACGCCAAAACTCTCTAACACCACACCAACTCTCCAACAACACCATCAACACCAACACTCTCCAATAACACCACCCACCAACACCACCCACCACCAACACCCACACTCTCCAACAACACCACCAACAACACCACCCACCACCAACAACACCAACACTCTCCAACAACACCAACAAACAACACCACCCACCACCACCAACACTCTCCAACAGCACCATCCAACAACACCACCCACCACCACCAACGCCAAAACTCTCTAACAACACCAACCAACAACACCACCCACCACCATCAACACCAACACTCTCCAACAACACCACCCACCACCAACAACACCAACACTCTCCAACAACACCTACCAACAACACCACCCACCACCATCAACACCAACACTCTCCAACAACACCTACCAACAACACCACCCACCACCACTAACACAAACACTGTCCAACAACACTATCCAATAACACCACCCACCACCATCAACACTCTCCAGCAACACTAACCAACAACACTTTCTAAGAACACCACCAAAAATACCACCCGTCAAACCGTCCTACAACATAAACCAACAACATCACCCAACAACAACAACAACAACAACCACCAACACCGCTCAGCAACACCACCTAATAACAATATGAATAAACACCATCCAACAACATAATCCAAAACATCATCAAACACCACCCGATGAGCTTGGCTCAATCGTATCAATTAGAACCAATTAGAACAAGTGATTTGCACTCTACCCATTTCCCCAGTGAAAATAGGTATGTTGCTTGCTAGGTGGTCATTTCGTCGCTGCTGTCCGAAAGTCACTTCCAAAGATGTCGACTCACGGTGAAGACGTACAACCTCTTGGTGAACCAACGGGGCACGGGTACGTAGGGTGAACCAACAGGGCACGGGTACGTAAGGGTGAACCAACGGGGCACGGGTACGTAGGTGTGAACCAAAGAAGCACGGGTACGTGGGGGTGAACCAACGAGGCACGGGTACTTAGGGGTAAACCAACGGCGCACATGTACGTAGGGTGGACCAACGGCGCACGGGTACATAGGGATGAACCAGCGAGGCACGGGTTCTTAGGGGTGAACCAAAGATGCACGGGTACGTAGGGGTGAACCAACGAGGCACGGGTACGTAGGGGTAAATCAACGAGGCACGGGTACGTAGGGGTAAATCAACGGCGCACATGTACGTAGGGTGAACCAACGGGGCACGGGTACATAGGTGTGAACCAGGGAGGCACTGGTGTGTAGGGGTGAACCAACGAGACACGGGTACTTAGGGGTGAGCCAGCGAGGCACGGGAATGTAGGGATGAACCAGCGGGACACTGGTATGTAGGGATGAAACCAGCGAGGCTCGGGTACGTAGGGGTGGGCCAGCGGGGCATAGGTACGTAAGGGTGAACCAACGAGGCACGTGTACGTATGGATGAACCAAGGAGGCACGTGTACGTAGGGATGAACCAGCGAGGCACGGATATGTAGGGATGAATCAGCGACGCACGGATATGTAGGGATGAACCAACGAGGCTCCGGTATGTAGGGATGAACCAGCGAGGCATGGGTACGTAGAGATGAACCAGCGATGCACGGGTACGTAGGGATGAACCAGCGAGGCACGGGTACTTAGGTGTGAACCATCGGGGCATGTATATGTAGGGGTGAACCCGCGAGGCACGGGTATGTAGGGTTCAACCAACGAGGCACGGGTATGAAGGTTTGAACCATCGAGGCACGGGTATGAAGGTTTGAACCAGCGAGGCACGGGTATGAAGGTTTGAACCATCGAGGCACGGGTATGAAGGTTTGAACCAGCGAGGCACGGGTATGTAGGTTTGAACCATCGAGGCACGGGTATGAAGGTTTGAACCATCGAGGCACGGGTATGAAGGTTTGAACCATCGAGGCACGGGTATGAAGGTTTGAACCATCGACGCACGGGTATGTAGGTTTGAACCATCGAGGCACGACAAATGTCATAATAGGGAGTGATAGTTACTATGGATTATGTAACACGTAAGATTTGGTTAGATGTGTCGTATTCATAAATAAATATTTAAGGTGTCGTATTTGTTAATAGACTACACGTATGTTAACCATTGACTTTCATTAACTAATGACTATCATTGACTTTTATAAACAAACTTTCATAAACTGTGATGTAATTTAACAATTGTTGCTCTAGTGATTACTGGCTGTAGTGTATTCACCCACTGGCGTTCTTGTTTTGCCTTGCACAGACGTAGAGCCAAACATGCCAGCAATCAACCTAACCAACAGGTATGTATACATGTTGAATATTGTGGAATACCATTTAACTGTTAAAACAAAACACAATACCGATGTATAAGTATGTGCATAAATTATAAAGAAGTTTGTAATTTGCCTACCGATTTTAAATATATCTAAATAGGTAGGGTTATGGTTAGGATTAAGGTTAGAGTTAGGGTTGGGTTACCGGAAGGTTACTAGAACACTGTAGTAATTGATGACTACAGTATGTACAGTTCAACGAAGGCATGTGAAATAAAAAAAACGATGCGTAATAAAAAAAAAAATTGTATTTAAATATTCAAAAATGTGGCTCAAATACCTCTTTATCCCCCCCCCCCCCAACAGCATGCTGTTCGACATGTCAACAAGCGGCGAGGTGCGGCGAGTGTATTACCCGGAGAACGAGAACGCCGTCGCGTTAACACTCAAGAAGATCCTCCTCGGCACGTTGTCGTCGAGACTCGAGGTATCGGAGACTCAGAGAGCGGCCGGGACGCGCTGGGCCTACCGCGTCAACGAGACAGGGCATGAAGGTGGGTCGGTGTAGTAAGGCCCACTTACCGCGTCAATGAGACGGGGTATGAAGGTGGGACGGGGTATGGAGGCCTACCGCGTCAACGAGACGGGACATGAAGGTGGGTCGGTGTAGCGGGTCCTACCGCGTCAACGAGAGGGAGCATGACGGAGGGTCGGTGTAGTGGGGCCTTCTGCGTCAACGAGACGGGACATGAAGGTGGGTCGGTGTAGTGGGGCCTTCTGCGTCAACGAGACGGGACATGAAGGTGGGTCGGTGTAGTGGGGCCTTCTGCGTCAACGAGACGGGACATGAAGGTGGGTCGATGTAGTGGGGCCTTCTGCGTCAACGAGACGGGACATGAAGGTGGGTCGGTGTAGTGGGACCTTCTGCGTCAACGAGACGGGACATGAAGGTGGGTCGGTGTAGTGGGGCCTTCTGCGTCAACGAGACGGGACATGAATGTGGGTTGGTGTAGTGGGGCCTACTACGTCAACGAGACGGGACGTGAAGGTGGGTCGATGTAGTGGGGCCTTCTGCGTCAACGAGACGGGACATGAAGGTGGGTAGGTGTAGTGGGGCCTACCGCGTCAACGAGACGGGGCCTGAAGGTGGGTCGGTGTAGTGTTGCCTACTGCGTCAACGAGACGGGACATGTAGGTGGGTCGGTGTAGTGGGGCCTACCGCGTCAACGAGACGGGACATGAAGGTGGGTCGGTGTAGTGGGGCCTACCGCGTCAACGAGACGGGGCTTGAAGGTGGGTCGGTGTAGTGGGACCTACTGCGTCAACGAGACGGGGCATGTAGGTGGGTCGGTGTAGTGGGGCCTACCGCGTCAACGAGACGGGGCTTGAAGGTGGGTCGGTGTAGTGGGGCCTACTGCGTCAACGAGACGGGGCTTGAAGGTGGGTCGGTGTAGTGGGGCCTACCGCGTCAACGAGACGGGGCTTGAAGGTGGGTCGGTGTAGTGGGGCCTACTGCGTCAACGAGACGGGACTTGAAGGTGGGTCGGTGTAGTGGGGCCTACTGCGTCAACGAGACGGGGCTTGAAGGTGGGTCGGTGTAGTGGGGCCTACTGCGTCAACGAGACGGGGCTTGAAGGTGGGTCGGTGTAGTGGAGCCTACTGCGTCAACGAGACGGGGCTTGAAGGTGGGTCGGTGTAGTGGGGCCTTCTGCGTCAACGAGACGGGGCTTGAAGGTGGGTCGGTGTAGTGGAGCCTACCGCGTCAACGAGACGGGGCTTGAAGGTGGGTCGGTGTAGTGGGGCCTACTGCGTCAACGAGACGGGGCTTGAAGGTGGGTCGGTGTAGTGGGGCCTACTGCGTCAACGAGACGGGGCTTGAAGGTGGGTCGGTGTAGTGGGGCCTACTGCGTCGACGAGACGGGGCATGTAGGTGGATCGGTGTAGTGGAGCCTACCGCATCAACGAGACAAGTATGAAGGTATGTTAAGGTATTGGCCTACCGCGTCAACGTGACGGAGCATGAAGATGGGTCGTTGATATATCGGCTGCTAATATTGTTATGAAGATCACTGACGCCAGGACAACCACATTGGAACATCGTCCCCTAATTGGTGATATTATTTTTCATAATATCACATCCAACTGGAACAATCTAATGTGTATGTTGGGATCTTAATTATATTCAGCCATCTTGAATTAGACAACGATTAATAATAATAATAACAATAATAAAGATACACTGTAATAATACTAATAGTAATAATAACTAGCTTACTTCGACTCATGGAGCAACAATCCAACAGCAGCAATCGTCACAGGTTTTGAACATTGAACATTTGTTTTCATTATCATTTAATTTCTGCATTCTATGCAGCGGATAATACTTTTAACATGTTCACTCTGACGTCACCTGGGATATTACTAGCAACTCATTTTGTTCACTTATAAAAGTGTGTTTTTAACATACATCGCTAGTTGCTAGTCCAGAGGCTTCTTGTTCAAGGAAGCGAATTACTATAGCAGTCGGCGCCTGGTTTGAGATACACTTACAAAAGAAACGTTTGCGTATTCATAATATAATAATAATAACCTTATCCACATAAACAAAATAATATTAGTGTCATCAATACAGAATGAAACCGAGGATGGTTTATTAGAATAGGTTACCTGTCAAGTTGGCGACATATATTCAAACATACAGTCATTAATGTTGGCGTTCGATAAAATAAAACCAATATATTGTACACTTACGTTTGTATTCTAGGTCAGTATTTATAAACAATAAACACTTATTAAGTACTAAATGTAAGTATTAAAATATGTTTTATTTATTTATTTAATAACTGCGGTTTAGAAAGAGTATTTTGTTTCTGGTAGAGAATTCCCTCATTTAGCTTTTAGAGCCTACAACTGGGTATGTGTTCGCCTTGTGCCTTGGTGTAGAGGGCAGAACCCAAATGTTGGCGGTCAACCAGTTTTTTCATTTACCCGTTATGTTCACGACAAACCTCCAACCTCACCCTCTTGAGGGTTCTCCAAAAACCTCCAACAGCACTGTCTTGAAGGTTCTCCAAAAACCTCCAATTGCACCGTCTTGAGGGTTCTCCAAAAACCTCCAACTGCACCGTCTTGAGGGTTCTCCAAAACCCTCCAACTGCACCCTCTCAACCTCCAACTGCACCCTCTTGAGGGTTCTCCAAAAACATCCAACTGCACCGTCTTGAGGGTTCTCCTAAAACCTCCAACTGCACCGTCTTGAGGGTTCTCCAAAACCTCCAACTGCACCGTCTTGGTGGTTCTCCAAAAACCTCCAACTGCTCCCTCTCAACCTCCAACTGCACCCTCTTGAGGGTTCTCCAAAAACATCCAACTGCACCGTCTTGAGGGTTCTCCTAAAACCTCCAAAAACCTCCAACTGCACCGTCTTGGGGGTTCTCCAAAAACCTCCACCTGCACCCTCTCAACCTCCAACTGCACCCTCTTGAGGGTTCTCCAAAAACATCCAACTGCACCGTCTTGAGGGTTCTCCTAAAACCTCCAACTGCACCGTCTTGAGGGTTCTCCAAAACCTCCAACTGCACCGTCTTGGTGGTTCTCCAAAAACCTCCAACTGCTCCCTCTCAACCTCCAACTGCACCCTCTTGAGGGTTCTCCAAAAACATCCAACTGCACCGTCTTGAGGGTTCTCCTAAAGCCTCCAACTGCACCGTCTTGAGGGTTCTCCAAAAACCTCCAACTGCACCGTCTTGGGGGGTTCTCCAAAAACCTCCAATTGCACCGTCTTGAGGGTTCTCCTAAAACCTCCAACTGCACCGTCTTGAGGGTCCTCCAAAAACCTCCAACTGCACCGTCTTGGGGGTTCTCCAAAATCCTCCAACTGCATCCTCTCAACCTCCAACTGTACCCTCTTGAGGGTTCTCCAAAAACCTCCATCTGCACCGTCTTGAGGGTTCTCCTAAAACCTCTAACTGCACCGTCTTGAGGGTTCTCCAAAAACCTCCAACTGCACCCTCTTGAGGGTTCTCCAGAAACATCCAACTGCACCGTCTTGAGGGTTCTCCTAAAACCTCCAACTGCACCGTCTTGAGGGTTCTCCAAAAACTCCAACTGCACCGTCTTGGGGGTTCTCCAAAAACCTCCAACTGCACCCTCTCAACCTCCAACTGCACCCTCTTGAGGGTTCTCCAGAAACATCCAACTGCACCGTCTTGAAGGTTCTCCAAAAACCTCCAACTGCACCCTCTCAACCTCCAACTGCACCCTCTTGAGGGTTCTCCAAAAACCTCCAACTGCACCGTCTTGGGGGTTCTCCAAAAACCTCCAACTGCACCCTCTCAACCTCTAACTGCACCCTATTGAGGTTCACAAAATACTGAAACTGTACTCGCTTTCAGACGTAGTACAAGGCCTGTTTTATGACAAGGCAAACACCGTTTTGGTCTTGTTACTAAGAAAATAAAACCACAATCCAACACTAGTTCATAGTATCTGACAAACAAAATTCCCGTTATTCAAAGACCAAAAGACCCGTTATTTGAGAAAGATCCGTTCCAATAAAGGAAAATCGGATATCTGGCTAAAGGCCTGGTTTGCTCAACAGGTAATATAATGGACAAGTTAGAATTATACGGTTTAAAAAAAATGCGTTACAAGGTCAGTTTTATTCTACCTGGTGACCATGCCAATATACTACGCAGAGCAAAAAAGTATCGTCTGCCGTGATAAGATACGCGAACAATGCCAGGCGTAACACATGCACTCAAATGTACATCAAACGAACGTAAATCGTCGAGTCTTGGAATTTAGTAGTGGAAATGCATCTGTCAACAACAAGCTCGTGTTGCTTCATCGCGCGAATTTCCCTGGGTCTATTTTTTAGAATAGTGTGCGGAATAAATACTATTGTATCACATTTTAATACGCATTTGCTTTGCTATTAAAATCGTGCTAAAGGACTATGGTTTTTTGTATTTGCCATACAAGAACACATTTGATGAAAATTAGTAGCCGTCAAATAGCAAATACCTTTGATGCTAGGCACATTTCCTTAAAAACCCTCAGATTTTGTTGGAATATTGAGTAACGTGGTTAATGGTGACACTCGATATGAATAAGGATTATATGTGCCGGTTAAAACATGTAAAACGGGTATACACGGGGGTATACAGATTTACACGGATTTGTACGGCTTTAAGCGGATCTAAACGGTTTTATATGGATTTAGACGGAATTGTACGTATTTATAAGGATTTTTTAAACAGATACTAAGAAATGTATTATTATTATTACTACTACTACTACTATAATTAGAATTACAAGTAAAATGTGCAGGGCTCAACTTAAGAAAATACGGCATTTCTTGAAGCTGGTAAGCGGTAGACCCGCGATGTGTTCAGTGCGCTGTCATTGATATAAAAAAACGAAAGCATCCATGTCGTGAAAGAACGCACACCTCTGCCCATCCTTAGCCAACCGGCGCTATTGTACCTTGCAGCTGTCGGACACTCCTAGTTTCCTAGTTGTTTCCAGCACTCGGGCAACGTTCTATTAACTGACTAGTCTGTATATATTGTGGTTACAATGTTATGATCTTATGAGGTCTCATTCAACTAGCCAGCCTTTTTCAGAACATTATCGCCAAGCCGACCTTTCTATGTTGGCACTGAGGGTGGTCACTGCCAGGGTGCTTGTCGTCCTCAGTGGTTCTTTTACGTCCCAAATTGAGACGTGATCTCCGAGTCACGAGGGATACCCAGTCCCCAATGTTGAGAGCCAGGTTTTTACACCAAATATACCATACCTGCCCGGTCCAGGTATTGAACTCGGGGCACCGGCATGTCAGGCGGATGTGCTAACACTACACTATCGCGCGCCCCCTCCCTATACATTGATTAACGGATGCCCCGTGTCGGATAACAATAGCGCACGTTGGATTCCCAGCAGATATCAGTCAATGCCCGATGGTGACGTCAAAATTTGCATATTGCCCTAATAACTCATCCGACAAGACATGTGCGGCAGTGCCTGGCCCGTGTTGTGTTCAATGCGCCGTCAATTATATAAAGAAATGAAAGCGTTCGTGTCGTGAAAGAACGCTAACCGCTGCCCAGCGACCCTTACCCAATCGGCGGTATTTCACCCTGCAGCTGTCAGACACTCCCTATACTGAGTTGTCATGCATACAACTGACATGACAGAGGTGACAAAAACAAACACCCCACCTTTCATATATCCCGAAGGAGGCGACGCGAGTGGCAATTAAAGATACATTTAGTTGGGTGCAGGTAGTACCAGGTACACAATAAATTGGTTCCTCGTAGGTGATAAACCAGGTGCCGCGGATGATTTATTGTTTTTTTCAAAAGTGACCAAGTGCGCGATTTAGTTTATCAATAGAGTCGCCTTCGGGCTATTTAATGCGCCATAATAAAATAAGATGACCTGAAATTTGTGTTGATGCTTTGATAGCAGATTTGAATATCGTAAAATAAATAGCATACCTACTTTTTAATTAATTTGATCGCACATTTTCAGCTTAGCACAAACCACTTTACTAGTTTATATAAATCGTATTCTTGAATACAAATATGTTTATTTAATTTTACACGTAAATACTGCAGCAATGGGAAGGTACAACCACCGGTGGCGACCTCTGACGGTCAATCAAGTCGTGGGTTTCCTGAGTTGACGACAGTATCTGTGTCGGTTCTTCTTCACGTCAGCTTCCACTTTCAGCTGGGGTTGTTACACATTCTCCAAGTGTGACATATATTACATCCTCTACGTATATAGGGAATATAAATGTTGGCGGGACCAACGATTTTATTAGTTTCATCAACAAGACATGGGCAAAGTGAGGTCAACGAAACTGTTCGTCTCGAAACTAGACACGAATCCAGGCCCACCTCGTTAAATCCCGTCATCACGATAGCAAGACTAGATCATTTGCACCAACGTTACCACTATCACAACGACAATCAATATCATTATCACTGCTACTGCAACTACCACTAATATAATAACTATCATGGTCACTACCACTATTATGTAACTGTCATTGTCACTACCACTATTATAATAACTGTCATTGTCACTACCACTATTATAATAACTATCATTGTCACTACCACTATTATAATAACTATCATTGTCACTACCTCTATTATAATAACTTTCACTTTTCCACTACCACTATTACAATAACTATGACAGCCACTAACCAGTAGGCCTACCAGTACCACAAACACTAATGCTGCGAATACCACTACCACTCCTCTATCACGTCCACTACCACTATTACCAGCACCGGTACACATATCGCTAACAGTGACACCACCGATGCCACTCCACTCCACTGCCGCTGCCATTGCTACTACTCCACGACAGCAGCCGATTGTGCATTACTCGTGTACACTGTTATCACAATTATACATAATGTTGTCATGTTCAGGCAATGCAGACCTCGTCTTACATCATTGTTCCTATCCTAGGATCCCACTCCGCCATGTATCACGCAAGACCGTTGCACGACGAGATCATCTACACAAAGATCAAGCACACCAAGGCACTGGAGAACGCCAAACAAGACCACACGAAGGTAGGCAAGACAATCAATGATGTCAACCAATTTATGGTTAACCGTCGACAGCACTAAGATAATGGTGTACAATACTTTTCAATTTGTAAATAAAACCGTAGACACGGTTACAGTAAAACTTGAATTTTGAAATATATTTAAGTAAGACTTCATCTCAGTGGAGCGCCGTGTCGCACTGTCTAGAGCATCGGAATCTCAATCGAGAGAACCAGGGTTCGCCTCCTGTGCTGCCGTTTCGAACCTTGGACACATTTTTTCATTCTACCTTGCTTCAGTTCAGTCAGCTATACGAATAAACACCTGGCTATAGACAATGGCGGGTATTGGTATACGAAAATTCTTCGCGATTTAATTGCAGCGCGGCTGAATGTTCTCCAAAGAAGTCGAGATGGTGTTCGGTTGTTATACTTCTCGGCAAACTTGAAAATATTGAATGTACTTAACGATACTTTAGCTGGACACAAGTTACATATTCAAGAGTGTTGCTATAAGGTTTTCGTGCCTTTGAACAACGTAGGCCGTATCTTGTTATACATAAACACCTTGCAATGCACACACAAGGAAGAAGGAACAGGAAATGTTCATACGCCTTAATACCGCAGCGTTTCAAAGCAGCCATTTAATTTGCGGTTTGACATTGATAGATAAAACCATCATCGTCACCGTCTTGTGTTGATCGTCGTGTCTTGTACTTGCGTTGCAGATAGTTCGACTGAACACAACAATGAAGATGCCGTCAAAGGTCATCATCAAAGAATCTTTTCACTCGCCGAACGAACTGTCAAACAGGTACATATTACCCTGACATTCACATAAAGTTATGTCACTTACCCTGCAGTAACATATGTCACCCTCCGCTTACCGGGGTGATAGTGCTATACACGGCAGCAACACATTTACAGTGATTTACAATTCACCTTCAGAACGCAATGTCAAAATTACGACGCATTTGCTACTATTGTCTACAAAATCCTCCAAAATAATATTTTATTAAAATTGTCGTTAAATAAACCATTTTGTTCTGTACCACCAATACGTGGTTGCTTATTGTTCGCTAAGTGATTAGATTGATTTTAATCCGGCATGAAATTAAAACAATTGCCCTCGACGATTTGACATCCATGTGAAGGATCATTACTGTGTTTCATAATGTACACATGCACTTAGGTTAAAGGTAACTTACTTGACATGCTTTCTTTCCCGAAGTTACCGCCCAACGACGCCAGAACATGGGTCAGCGTTGGCGACTGGAAACGCGCAGCTTAGTAAGTAAACAGTTTTATCATGGCGAATGATGTTTTATGATTATTATAACATGCTCAGGCCAGGGAGCCACGCTCACTGGCCCACACCCACACACGCGCGCACGTGTGTGTGCGCGTGTGTGCGTGTGTGTGCGTGTGTGTGCGTGTGTGTGTGCGCGTGTGTGCGTTTGTGCGTGTGTGTGTGTATATGTGCGTGTGTGTGTGCGTGTGTGTGTGTGTGTGTGTGTGTATGCGTGTGTGTGCGTGTGTGTGCGTGTGTGTGTGTGGGCGCGCGCGCGCGCGCGTGTGTGTGTGTACGTGTGTAAGTTGCGGTGTGGCGTAGCGTGGCGTATGCGTTCTCGTGAATAACTACCTATATCGAATATTAATTTGCCAGTTAGTAATAATTTGCTGTACTGTACGTGTTTACTATTGCCAACAGTCGCAGTCCTAAATGCAAATGTTTGTATCGAGCAGATCTGCCGAGCATGGGCGGCACTTCCACCGCTGTGCTGACATTTGTGAGGACCGAAGCTATTCAAGCGAATCTCTGGAACATGACATACGACGAAACAGCAAGCGACATGGTGAACAGCAGCCTGAAAGTAGATCCGGTCAGTGTACACCAAAGATGTCCATTACGACTGATATACAACTATCTCAAAGGGGAACAAACGTAATTTAATCATATTACCTTGGGACTGTAATGGTTATTATTAGTTATACTATATATTACGGTATTACGCAGAAAGTTGAATAGACCTGCATTGTGATAACACCAACAGTAAGAAGAACATTAAGAACAACAACAACTATAGCGACACAAAACAATATCAACAGCAACAACAACAACAACACCGCAAACACGTAGCTTTAGTTAAATGCAAATACGAATAAACGCTAAACTTGATGATGCGTGTCCAGTGTTATATATATTAAAAATTTATATTTTATTGAAGGTAAATGCGATGTTACGCAAGCCCGCAGCGTCGGTGATTTGCGTTCCGTTTTTACGGGAAGCGACACATTTGGTTTACCTGAGGTCCAATGTCGATGTTTCAGCCTGAAGTCCAGCTCCTTTCGAACATTACACCAGAAGACGGAGGACACAGGGGTGCAGTTAAAAAAAAATTTGTAGTGACGTTCCACATTTTTTACCAGTAGTCTCACTCCGCCTACCAATCTCATGTCTGGCATGATTGACATCATAAGACGGGGGGGTGCGAGGGCTGTTAATCTGAGTAAATCGCGCTATTTTCCCTGAAGCGGAACTATTGGTGGATAGGCTGTGGTACGCCCCCATCGCACTCCCTGCCTACGGGGCTGCACTACGTAACGTAACTTGTGTAATTTTATTCAGATTCCACCTGCAAACGTTAGACTGGAGAACACTGACGGTGACATCAAAGGAAACATGAGTTGCATCGTAATAGCTCGAGCAGGTGGTGAGTAACGTAACTACTAATAACATATGTTCCATAACACTAACTACTGTCTGACTGGTCTGCTGTGGCATTGTGTTTAGATCACAGGGCTCTCAAATCGAATGAGCCCTGTTTTCTAGTTTTAGTTCCAGTTGTTCTAAATTCCATTGCTGCAGTTTCGTACCTTGAGAAACTTTGTTCACGCCACGTTGTTCCCGTTGATTTAACTGTAAGAACAAATACCCGGCTATGCACAGTGGCGGATATTGTGTGTATGAGTGAGTACCTGGCTATACACAGTGGCGGATATTGTGTGTACGACAGATCTTAGCTCAGTGCTCAACTATAGTGTGGCTGAATGATTCCCAGAGAAGTCGAGATTGTGTTCAGTTAGTAGTCCTACATGAAACATTATAATTGTCATTTACCAGATGGCAGCATATTCGTCGTGCGTTACTTGTTCTGTGGCGATGGAAAGCTGAGAAGATTTGTACATTAAAATTTGTTCGCTGTTGATCAATATATTGTTAAGTATTTTTATGCATATTATTGGAAAAATCTCTTTTGGAATGTTGTAGAGATACACACTGGTTTGTCGTGTTTCCGCGAATTTGTGAAGATTCTGAAACGTTTAGACGTGGAAGATCTCGATAAGCTGACCCAGCGCTACCTTCAAGGCAAACAACCAGAAGTTGTCCGCCAGACGATGATTGATGCCTTAGGGACGGCACACACGTTTGACTGTTACACAGTTATGATGAAACGCGTCTTCCTTGTCAAAGATCCCGAGGCCGAATTGCTGATGAGAGCCTTGTTTCAATTGGTAGATCTGTCAACCCCGGCACCGGAGGTACGGTGCATTCATTGCAGTAACAAAAGTAACTTCATATATAATTGAGCTTAATTCTGCCGTCTGTGATACCAAATTATTACGGTTGGTTTTGAAATTCATTTAAATGTGTTGATACGACAGAAAGATTACATTTTCACGTGGCGGTTACTTATATATCTCCTGTGAGTTTCAGATCATCTTCTCCACTCTTGAACACGTCGTTTTCTCCCAACCATTTACACTCCACGGTATGTACAAGACATGATTATCGCAAATTATCATAAAATTTTAAAGTAGTCAGATAACTGTACATTACTTATTTTATTACTTGCTATGTCTACCATCTTTGTGCGACGTCATATTTTACGTAGTTTAATGTCAGTTTTTAATTAAATCGGTGTTGAAATACAATACTTGCTATCTATCACGATTATATTTACGCATTCATACAGGTTTTGAACAGAGACCTCCCGTTGTTCCCAGTATATTTTTACAGATAACTTAACATTCGACGATCGTAATTATTTATTCATACATTATTTAATACATAATTTATTATTATTATTTGTATATTTTATAATAATTTTAATAATTTGTATACATGTATCTATTTATTCATTTATTTGTTAAGATAACAATATAATTGATTTTATTTAGTAGTAATTATTATATATTTAGTAAATTAGTATTATAAATATGTCCGGTATTATATGTTATTAATTTATTTGTAATAATCACAAGCGCCTTAGAACAATTGTACAGCGCCCCAGAACAATTATTTGTATGGAAATATATTATTATTATTATTACTCCAGACGAGGAGGTGACGGAGCTGGTGCGTGACCGGGCGACTCTCGTGCTGGCGGCCGTCGTCGACAAGGTTAAAACGTCACGACCGCTGTGGGCTCACAGCATCGTGGACCGATTGGAGCGGCGACTCGGGATCCACGGTAGGACTGCGGGCCTCATGACGGGCATGAAGGGGCTACAGTTGGTCTATTATGTCAATCTCCAAGACGTGTCTAAATGGTCTTTTGATGAGTCACATACATTCCAAAAAAGTATATGTATTTCTTTAGTAATACCCATTTGTGTTTGTTTAACGTGCAGAGTGGGCCTTCAAAGAATGACGATATTCTATTTTATACCGATTTGTATTCCTTTCTGTGCCTAGTTTTATATACCTTGCTTTACAACTTATTTAATACAGTATAGGCCTACACAACAGATACATGCAACTAGAATGCATTAAATAGTTCCTACATGTATGTTAATGTTAGCCAGCTGTTCAGTGATGCAAGTTTTTTTTAAACACTTCAAGAAATAATATTATAATGAATAATAATATTACTTTTCATTATTAATTAATGGATACCCGCGGCGTTATATACTCTATTGACAAATATGTTGCTAGCAACGTATGTAGATATCGCCAATGAACGACAAACTGATCATAGACAACCAACGCGTTTATACTAACAACAAACCAGCCGCTCTCTCGCAGTGGCGTTGCTTTGGAACAAATTTACATAATCTGATCGTAACGCGCAGAGTGTGGTTTCAGTTTATTACAAGACAACCTCAAAGTAAATTGTCGACGTGCAAAGACTAATATTACAAATGAGATATTCAGTTAGTCTACGTTCACTATAACGTAAACACATGTGCTGTTGCAGATCCCTACCACCACCGCCAGTTGCGCTCTACGATGACAGAGAAAGAGCTACTTGACCATCTGAACTGGAAGACCTTACACATCCACGCACTCGGCAACGCAGTCAGTGACTCGTCTCTCGGTCACCTCCTGTCCTACGTCAATGACTCCAACTCACACATCGCATTGAGATCTAGTGCCGTCGATGCACTGGCCAAGTACAAGCATAAAGATGTCAGTTCTAAATACCAGTCATTATGAATGTTATAAAAATATGATATGTCATGTTGGTTATTAAATGGTTATTGCATATGATATAGTAACTCGCTTGATATTCCATACTTGCCGTTGTGGTATTTTGGTCACAACAGTACGTTGGCATTTATTGGTTAACACAGTTTTACTCCAATAAAATTTGATTTACATATCGCACGATGTAGGCAGGGGACTACCGTGAGAAATTGCAGGTTATTGCAATAGGGCGTTCTGTGTCGACAGATAGCGGACCTGTTGCTGTCAGTGGCACTGACGGACCAGGAGGACAACGTGCGTCTGGCGGCCGTGAATGGATACAAGAAACATCCCCACGGCGGGGACATCCGAACACTGCTCGACCCAGTCTACGGCAGGCGAGTAGTGATGTACAGGAACCACTAGCGCCACCGCCGCCACCACTACCTCCATGGTTATAACTACAACCACCGCCACTATCACAGCTACTGCTATAACCACTACCACCACCACTACCACCACCACTACCACCACCACTACCACCACCACTACCACCACCACTACCACCACCACTACCACCACCACTACAAGCACCACTACAACTACAACCACCGCTACAACCACCATTACCATCACCACTACAACCACCACTACAACCACCAATACCACCACCACTACAACCACCATTACCACCACCACTACAACCACCACTATAACCACCATTACCACCACCATTACAACCACCATTACCACCACCACTACAACCACCACTACAACCACCACTACAACTACCACTACCACCACTACAACCTCCACTTCTACCACTATTACCACCACCACTACAACCACCACTACCACCATCACTACCACCACTACAATCATCATTACCACCACTACACCCACCACAACCACCACCACTACAATCACCACTACAACCACCACTACAACTATCACTACAATCACCACTATCACCACCACTATAATCACCACTACCACCACCACTACACACACAACTACCACCACCACTACAATCACCACTATCACCACCACTACAATCATCACTACCACCACCACTACACACACAACTACCACCACCACTACAATCACCACTATCACCACCATTACAATCACCACTACCACCACCACTACAATCATCACTACCACCACCACTACAATCATCACTACCACCACCACAACTACAATCATCACTACAACCATCACAACAACCATCACTACAATCACCACTATCACCACCACTATAATCACCACTACCACCACCACTACACACACAACTACCACCACCACTACAATCACCACTATCACCACTACTATACACTCCACTACCACTACCCCTACAATCATCACTACCACCACCATTACAATCACCACTACCACCACCACTACAATCATCACTACCACCACCACTACAACCACAACTACCACCACCACCACTACAATCATCACTACAACCACCACTACAACCACCACCACAATCACCACTATCACCACCACTATAATTACCACTACACACACCACTACCACCACCACTACAATCACCACTACCACCACCACTGCACACTCCACTACCACAACCACTGCAATCATCACTACCACCACCACTACAATCACCACTACCACAACCACTACAATCAACACTACAACCACCACAACAACCATAATTACAATCACCACTACCACCACCACTACAATCATCACTACCACCACCACAACAATCACTTCTACCACCACCACCACTACAATCATCACTACCACCACCACTACAACCACCACTACAATAATCACTACAATAATCACTACAATCACCACTGCAACCACCACCACTACAATCATCACTACCACCACCACTACAAACACCACTACCACCACCACCACTACAATCGTCACTACCACCACCACAACAATCACCACTACCACCACCACCACCACTACAATCATCACTACCACCACCACAACAATCACCACTACCACCACCACAACAATCACCACTACCACCACCACCACTACAATCATCACTACCACCACCACTACAACCACCACTACCACCACCACCACTACAATCACCACTATCACCACCACTACAATCACCACTACCACCACCACTACAATCATCACTACCACCACCACTACAATCATCACTACCACCACCACTACAATCATCACTACCACCACCACAACAATCACCACTACCACCACCACTACAATAATCACTACCACCACCACTACAACCACCACTACCACCACCACCACTACAATCACCACTATCACCACCACTACAATCACCACTACCACCACCACTACAACCACCACTACCACCACCACCACCACTACAATCACCACTACAACCACCACTACCACCACCACTACAATCACCACTATCACCACCACCACTACCACCACTACAATCACCACTATCACCACCACCACTACCACCACTACAATCACCACTGCCACCACCACTACAACCACCACTGCCACCACCACTACTACCACCACTACAATCACCACTACCACCACCACCACTACAACCAACACTACAATCACGACTACCACCACCATTACAATCACAAAAATAAACAACCACTGCCATAACTACCATCGCCACCATCGCCACCATCGCCACCATCGCCACCACCGCCACCACTGCCACCACCGCCACCACCGCCACCATTGTAACCACCACCACCAACACAACAACAACCGCCATTAGTACGATCACCACCATCATCTTCACAACCATCACCTCCACCACGATCACCACCTCCATTACCAACATTTTCAATGTCACTGCCAAAACACCACCATCACCACAACGACAACGACAACGACAACGACAACGACAACGACAACGACAACAACAACAACGACAATCATCATCACTTTCACAACCACCCTCATCATAACCCCAAACAAACCATAACCATCACCACAAGCACCATCACGTGGTACATACAAAGACAATACATCTGACTTGTTTATACAAATGTCCAGGACACACAACGTGACACAACGAGCCCACAGCCGCATGAAGAGAAGTTTGTCGGACACTCTCTCCCGTATCTGGAAGGGGTTCTACTTCCGGCTCGAGAGTCCGTCCATCAACTGGGTGAAGCATGTGGGGGGCAGTAAGCTGGGAGCGTCCATAGGACTCATCGTGAGGAATCTCCTCGACATACAGATCAGTGAGTCTGCGCCCAGTTACCACATCTAGCGGACTCTGTCTGCATCCAGCTATTGTATATCAACTTACCAATCGTTCTACCTATTGTTTATGTTTAGGTTTGGAATTACATACAAACGAAGTCTACCTATCTAGCTATTGATGTGAAGGCTTTTAGGGGTTAGTTTAAATACACAAATAGTAAGAAAATAGCTATCGGTGCATATACAAATAGTAGTGTCTTTGTTGACATACAAAAAAACGATGAATTTCTACGTGTTTTGATTATAGATATATCCGTTACGACTTTGCGTGTGTCCGTGCACCATATCCCCGTTACGACTTTGCGTGTGTCCGTGCACCATATCCCCGTTACGACTTTGCGTGTGTCCGTGCACCATATCCCCGTTACGACTTTGCGTGTGTCCGTGCACCATATCCGGGTTACCGGAGTGTATTGTTTTCCTTTTTGTTTAGTTCCCCTGGGTACGTATCTCATCCGCAGCCAATGTGCCTGTATTATGTTAGATTATTGAAGGCGGTGATATCGAATCACAAGCAATTGGTAACCGGTGCGTAACTTGACTTTGCTTTGTAATTTGTGTGTATATATCCTTGTTGTATGGCTGATGTAAATTACGCCCCAGCTTGACACGTTCTGTACGTTGTGCGTGCTTCAGGACCTCTTCAAGGTCACCTCCAAGTTGACGTTCTGGACTCCGCCTTTGCGACTATTCACATTGGGTTATTCGGGATTGATTTCGACATTTTCCGCGGCGAGCTTTGCTTCAAGGGAGGCATTCAGTACGGACTGAACATTCTCAAAGTGAGTAACACAATAGTGTCTCTTATTGGCTAAGCGTGATAATAAGTACTGCACACAAAGAGAAAATAACTTTTTCCCGCACCCGTGGATCAACCTGTGGAAGGTATTTGTCTTTAATATTGTCATTGAACGAAACTTAGTTTTAAAGCACACAGTAACTAATAGTTATTATAAAGTTATTGTTAGCAGAAGTGATATCATTGGAATGTATAGTTTCATCATAATGTACCCAGGCATATATATTACTAGACGTCTGTACTTTGTTTTGAAATTAACATTAAGTAAAATAAACTGCTACAAATGTCGACAACGGAGTAACGTGACATTATAAGCAGTTTTACATCAATGTTACTCCCTTCAAACGCTTCATGCTGTCTTTTTCAATGCATAATATATACCTTTAATGTGTTTGTTTGATTTGTTTTAATAAAAGCTATGATTGGTAGATTGATTGATTGATTGATTTATTTATTTATTGGTTAATTGTTGCTTGATTGATTGATTGATTGATTGATTGATTGACTGACTGACTGACTGACTGACTGACGGACCGATTGATTGATTGTTTGATTGATTGACTGATTGACTGATTGACTGATTGATTGATTGATTGATTGATTGATTGATTGATTGATTGATTGATTGATTGATTGATTGATTGATTGATTGATTGATTGATTGATTGATTGATTGATTGATTGTTTGATTGATTGTTTGATTGATTGGTAACTCGTAATTATGTTGATGTTAAGGAATCGACATGTGTGTCTAGATATCCCGTCTGTGTGAATACAATTACTTTTGTGCAATGCCCTTTCAGGAATACGGTTACGACGCTATTCAGAAATTCGCAGACCTGTATGACAAAGTTGTGAAAAAGGTGATCACTACCATCAAGGAGTCTGTCAATTCATTTAAAGAACTCGTGTCTACTTTCAAGAACACAAAATTCTCAGATATCCTCAAGAACCTGATCGAGTCGGTGAAGCAGCTGCCAAGCAAAGTATTCAATCTGCGCCGTATTGGCAAACGTTTGTACAAGGCCATTGGCAAGTTCGTCGAGCTGCCGCCAGTCGTGACGCACGTGAAGGACTTGGTTACCAAGGTAACAACGCTCTTCAACGACATCAAGACGGACGTAATGAAACTCTATAACGTAAGTATGCGACGCACGCATTCATGTATTGGCTGGCCAGATTCGAATAACAACCCGAATTAGCAATAACTGTAGTTAATTCCCACAAACTGAAATTAGCAGAAACAATAGCTAATACCCACCTATCGAGCAACTACTCTTTTGTAGAGGTGCCGAATGGAGAACAGGTCATCACTCAATCGTTTATGATACGAGGGATGCTGTCCAGTAAAAACACAGCTTATCGCTACCAAGGAAGTAAATAAATATTGTTGTGTTTCTTTGAAAAGCATCTCCAATTGGTAGATCGGAATCCAATGGCCCATGATACATAGCTAGAGGGGAGTAGACGTCGACGACTCTGGTGAAAGCCTCCAGATTTAGCTTATTAAAATACATTTTAAGTAAAGTGTATGTGCACGCATGTACACTAGTAAGACTGGTGTTTTTCAAATAAAATGTACAGAAAACAACGTCTTGCTCCATATGCGCCGCTACCGTGATATAGTACATGTCACGAACCATCGCCTCTGTGGCACTCGCAGGCAATCGCCGACAGCATTAACACCGTCATCCCTTGGGCATGGAAGGAGATCAAGACGGCCTTTGAAGGCATTCGGAAAGGTTTGAAGAAATTGCTTAAGAATCCGCAGTCAGCCATCCAAGACATCGGAGAAGCGATTGCGAGGTAAACCACGCCACTAACACAAGTACACGTGTCGTTGCTGTCGTTTCTTTACGATGATGAAAAATTTTGTATATTTGCAAAAGATCGTTTCATCCACGTGTGCGTGTGTGTGCGTGCGTGTGCGTGCGTGTGCTTGTGTGCTTGTGTGTGCGTGTGCGTGCGCGTGCGCGTGTGTGTGTGTGCGTGTGCGTTTGTGCGTGTGCGTTTGTGCGTGTGTGTGTGTGTGTGTGCGTGTGTGCGTGTGTGTGTGTGTTTGCGTGCGTGTGCGTGTGTGTGCGTCTGCGTGTGTGCGTGTGTGTGTGCGTTTGTGCGTGTGTGTGTGTGTGTGTGTGTGTGTGTGTGCGTTTGTGCGTGTGCGTGTGCGTGTGCGTGTGCGTGCGTGTGCGTGCGTGCGTGCGTGCGTGCGTGCGTGCGTGCGTGCGTGCGTGCGTGCGTGCGTGCGTGCGTGCGTGCGTGCGTGCGTGCGTGCGTGCGTGCGTGCGTGCGTGCGTGCGTGCGTGCGTGCGTGCGTGCGTGCTTACTGTATGCACAGGTTCCACTGATGGTGTGAAACGATCATTTCGATCATTGTGTTTCTGTTAACATCAGTCGTATGTATCACACATAAGACTAGAGACTGAATAGAGGAAACGAGTCATATATGATTATTTGTGCAATCCTATTATGAGTTGTCAGCACTTTTTGTCCAGATCGCCGCACGTGAAATTGTTTTATGATTTTATTTATATAATAATAGTAATACTCTATTTCGCATTGTTTTTCTATGCAAACAGAATCTCGACAGCTATAACTGGCATCATTGACGCGAAAAAGAAAATTGTTGCCGCAAACTTCTTCTCTAAAGGTTTGTCACTAATTTTGTCCTCCGCGTTGCCATGCCCTTATAGTGCTGCTGCGTTTCACAAGGCAAAGTCGACAGGAGCGAATTTCTGAAGAAAAAAATGAACCACGCAGGCATTTCTTAATAGAATATGCCAACATTGGAGGGTAATTTGGGTGTGATGAATCCAAAAATCCATGTTGGCAATCTATGGGAAGAGTTCTTGACTGACTAAATTTGAGAAGAACCCATAAAATGTTGTCCGATTAACCGCCTAATATAAACCAACATACATTGCTAAATGGGTTAATTTTATTACGTGATCAATATTATGCTAATTGGGTTAATTTTATTACGTGATCAATATTATGCTAATTGGGTTAATTTTATTACGTGATCACTATTATGCTAATTGGGTTAATTTCATTACGTGATCACTATTATGCTAATTGGGTTAATTTCATTACGTGATCAATATTATGCTAATTAGAAGGGTGTTGTTTTACATTCGGGCGTTCGTCGGACATCACTTTTTATTTTTTATTTTTGTGTTCACAGATTGCTAACATAGATTTTTAGATTCAGCACACCCAAATTAGACTAAAAAAGATGTGTTGGCATATTCTACTAATGACTGTCTACGGAACGTTTTAAACACACTTATTTGGATTTATGATTCAGTCTAAAGAGGAAAGTTGAAAGTAGTATCGCATGTAACGTTTTAAGGCAGACTGAACGACGTACTTTAAAAAAAACTATTCCCAATTATTATTTGTTTTCGAGTAAATGAGAAATACTAAGTGAAGGAAGACTGTAGTAATAAACGAATAAATGGACACATCGATGACATTGCAAATTTTTCATTCAAACATTTTGTCAGAAATTACACATTAAGCCAACTCGTCGTGAGATAAGGTGATATGGTGCAGTGTGCCCCCTAACCGTATTTAATTTGAATTGTTCTATCCACAGAAAACCGGCCGTATTGGTTTGACATCAAGAAGGAATTAAAAGACATTTGGGAGCGCGTAAAAGGTATCAAAAAGGCGATTACCGACACTATAACGTGGCTCAAGACCGGGCCGTCGGCCAACGACATCGCTGAGAGGTTCACCGGCGTTGATCTCGTGCGTGTGTTCTCTAACAAATATTGTCTAAATTGTGGATTATTTTTGTTACTGTTTTAAGCCACGCGAATATCATACAGACAAAGCACATCTTTCTGTGGTTTCGAAGCATGGGCAAGTTCGCTCCATTTGAGTTTACTTTGTTTCCTTTGCTGTATACACGAGTATTTCACGGTTGGCAGTGGTGGATAAAAAGGGGTAATGTTCGCCTAACGATGTCAACAATGACCAGGTCTGCCAAGGTTAAGGTTAAGGTTAAGGGTAAAAGTGTCTTGAGAAATTCTATGAATTCGATAAGGCGCCGTACGATGTTTTCCAGTTTCCAGTTCGCTCTCTCTCTCTCAATCGCTCTCGCTCTCGCACTGGCTCTCGCTCTCGCTCTCGCTCTCGCTCTCTCTCTCTCTCTCTCTCTCTCTCTCTCTCTCTCTCTCTCTCTCTCTCTCTCTCTCTCTCTCTCTCTCCCGTCTCCCTCCTCTCTTTCCCTCTATCTCCCTCTCTCTCTCGCTCTCTCGCTGTTTTCCAGTTTTGCATATTGAGGTTATAGGGAGGAAGGTTCGAAGTTACG
>CM034539.1:44534974-44561799 GCA_020002185.1 Paraescarpia echinospica
CACCACCACTACAATCATCACTACAACCACCACTACCACTACCACCACTACAATCATCACTACAACCACCACTACAACCACCACTACAACCACCACTACAACCACCACTACAACCACCACTACCACCACCACCACTACAATCATCACTACAACCACCACTACCACTACCACCACTACAATCATCACTACAACCACCACTACCACCACTACAATCATCACTACAACCACCACTACCACTACCACCACTACAATCATCACTACAACCACCACTACAACAACCACTACAATCACCACTACAACCACCACTACCACCACCACCACTACAATCACCACTACAACCACCACTACAACCACCACTACAACCACCACTACAACCACCACTACAACCACCACTACCACTTCCACCACTACAATCATCACTACAACCACCACTACAACCAACACTACAATCACCACTACCACCACCATTACAATCACCAAAATAAACAACCACTGCCATAACTACCATCGCCACCATCGCCACCATCGCCACCATCGCCACCATCGCCACCATCGCCACCACCGCCACCACCGCCACCACCGCCACCACCGCCACCACCGCCACCATTGTAACCACCACCACCAACACAACAACAACCGCCATTAGTACGATCACCACCATCATCTTCACAACCATCACCTCCACCACGATCACCACCACCATTACCAACATTTTCAATGTCACTGCCAAAACACCACCATCACCACAACGACAACGACAACGTCAACGACCATCATCATCACTTTCACAACCACCCTCATCATAACCCCAAACAAACCATAACCATCACCACAAGCACCACCACGTGGTACATTCAAAGACAATACATCTGACTTGTTTATACAAATGTCCAGGACACACAACGTGACACAACGAGCCCACAGCCGCATGAAGAGAAGTTTGTCGGACACTCTCTCCCGTATCTGGAAGGGGTTCTACTTCCGGCTCGAGAGTCCGTCCATCAACTGGGTGAAGCATGTGGGGGGCAGTAAGCTAGGAGCGTCCATAGGACTCATCGTGAGGAATCTCCTCGACATACAGATCAGTGAGTCTGCGCCCAGTTACCACATCTAGCGGACACTGTCTGCATCCAACTATTGTATATCAACTTACCGATCGTTCTACCTATTGTTTATGTTTAGTTTTGGAATTACATACAAACGAAGTCTACCTATCTAGCTATTGATGTGAAGGCTTTTAGGGGTTAGTTTAAATACACAAATAGTAAGAAAATAGCTATCGGTGCATATACAAATAGTAGTGTCTTTATTGACATACAAAAAACGATGAATTTCTACGTGTTTTGATTATAGATATATCCGTTACGACTTTGCGTGTGTCCGTGCACCATATCCGGGTTAGCGGAGTGTATTGTTTTGCTTTTTGTTTAGTTCCCCTGGGTACGTATCTCATCCGCAGCCAATGTGCTTGTATTATGTTAGATTATTGAAGGCGGTGATATCGAATCACAAGCAATTGGTAACCGGTGCGTAACTTGACTTTGCTTTGTAATTTGTGTGTATATATCCTTGTTGTATGGCTGATGTAAATTACGCCCCAGCTTGACACGTTCTGTACGTTGTGCGTGCTTCAGGACCTCTTCAAGGTCACCTCCAAGTTGACGTTCTGGACTCCGCCTTTGCGACTATTCACATTGGGTTATTCGGGATTGATTTCGACATTTTCCGCGGCGAGCTTTGCTTCAAGGGAGGCATTCAGTACGGACTGAACATTCTCAAGGTGAGTAACACAATAGTGTCTCTTATTTGCTAAGCGTGATAATAAGTACTGCACACAAAGAGAAAATAACTTTTTCCCGCACCCGTGGATCAACCTGTGGAAGGTATTTGTCTTTAATATTGTCATTGAACAAAACTTAGTTTTAAAGCACACAGTAACTAATAGTTATTATAAAGTTATTGTTAGCAGAAGTGATATCATTGGAATGTATAGTTTCATCATAATGTACCCAGGCATATATATTACTATACGTCTGTACTTTTTTTTGAAATTAACATTAAGTAAAATAAACTGCTACAAATGTCGACAAAGGAGTAACGTGACATTATAAGCAGTTTTACATCAATGTTACTCCCTTCAAACGCTTCATGCTGTCTTTTTCAATGCATAATATATACCTTTAATGTGTTTGTTTGATTTGTTTTAATAAAAGCTATGATTGATAGATTGATTTATTTATTTATTTATTTATTTATTGGTTAATTGTTGATTGATTGATTGATTGACTGACTGACTGACTGACTGACAGACCGATTGATTGATTGTTTGACTGATTGACTGATTGACTGATTGACGGATTGACTGATTGATTGATTGATTGATTGATTGGTTGCTTGCTTGATTGATTGATTGATTGATTGATTGATTGTTTGATTGATTGATTGATTGATTGATTGATTGATTGATTGATTGATTGATTGATTGATTGATTGATTGATTGATTGATTGATTGATTGGTAACTCGTAATTATGTTGATGTTAAGGAATCGACATGTGTGTCTAGATATCCCGTCTGTGTGAATACAATTACTTTTGTGCAATGCCCTTTCAGGAATACGGTTACGACGCTATTCAGAAATTCGCAGACCTGTATGACAAAGTTGTAAAAAAGGTGATCACTACCATCAAGGAGTCTGTCAATTCATTTAAAGAACTCGTGTCTACTTTCAAGAACACAAAATTCTCAGATATCCTCAAGAACCTGATCGAGTCGGTGAAGCAGCTGCCAAGCAAAGTATTCAATCTGCGCCGTATTGGCAAACGTTTGTACAAGGCCATTGGCAAGTTCGTCGAGCTGCCGCCAGTCGTGACGCACGTGAAGGACTTGGTTACTAAGGTAACAACGCTCTTCAACGACATCAAGACGGACGTAATGAAACTCTATAACGTAAGTATGCGACGCACGCATTCATGTATTGACTGACCAGATTCGAATAACAACCCGAATTAGCAATAACTGTAGTTAATTCCCACAAACTGAAATTAGCAGAAACAATAGCTAATACCCACCTATCGAGCAACTACTCTTTTGTAGAGGTGCCGAATGGAGAACAGGTCATCACTCAATCATTTATGATACGAGGGATGCTGTCCAGTAAAAACACAGCTGATCGCTACCAAGGAAGTAAATAAATATTGTTGTGTTTCTTTGAAAAGCATCTCCAATTGGTAGATCGGAATCCAATGGCCCATGATACATAGCTAGAGGGGAGTGGACGTCGACGACTCTGGTGAAAGCCTCCAGATTTAGCTTATTAAAATATATTTTAACTAACGTGTATGTGCACGCATGTACACTAGTAAGACTGGTGTTTTTCAAATAAAATGTACAGAAAACAACGTCTTGCTCCATATGCGCCGCTACCGTGATATAGTACATGTCACGAACCATCGCCTCTGTGGCACTCGCAGGCAATCGCCGACAGCATCAACACCGTCATCCCTTGGGCATGGAAGGAGATCAAGACGGCCTTTGAAGGCATTCGGAAAGGTTTGAAGAAATTGTTTAAGAATCCGCAGTCAGCCATCCAAGACATCGGAGAAGCGATTGCGAGGTAAACCACGCCACTAACACATGTACACGTGTCGTTGCTGTCGTTTCTTTACGATGATGACAAATATTGTATATTTGCAAAAGATCGTTTCATCCACGTGTGCGTGTGTGTGCGTGTGTGTGCGTGCGTGTGCTTGTGTGCTTGTGTGTGCGTGTGCGTGCGCGTGTGTGTGTGCGTGTGCGTTTGTGCGTGTGCGTTTGTGCGTGTGTGTGCGTTTGTGCGTGTGTGCGTGTGTGTGTGTGTGTGTGCGTTTGCGTGCGTGTGTGTGCGTCTGCGTGTGTGCGTGTGTGCGTGTGTGCGTGCGTTTGTGCGTTTGTGCGTGTGTGTGTGTGTGCGTGTGTGTGTGTGTGCGTTTGTGCGTGTGTGTGTGTGTGCGTGTGCGTGTGCGTGTGCGTGTGCGTGTGCGTGTGCGTGTGCGTGTGCGTGTGCGTGTGCGTGTGCGTGTGCGTGTGCGTGTGCGTGTGCGTGCGTGCGTGCGTGCGTGCGTGCGTGCGTGCGTGCGTGCGTGCGTGCGTGCGTGCGTGCGTGCGTGCGTGCGTGCGTGCGTGCGTGCGTGCGTGCGTGCGTGCTTACTGTATGCACAGGTTCCACTGATGGTGTGAAACGATCATTTCGATCATTGTGTTTCTGTTAACATCAGTAGTATGTATCACACATAAGACTAGAGACTGAATAGAGGAAACGAGTCATATATGATTATTTGTGCAATCCTACGATGAGTTGTCAGCACTTTTTGTCCAGATCGCCGCACGTGAAATTGTTTTATGATTTTATTTATATAATAATAGTAATACTCTATTTCGCATTGTTTTTCTATGCAAACAGAATCTCGACAGCTATAACTGGCATCATTGACGCGAAAAAGAAAATTGTTGCCGCAAACTTCTTCTCTAAAGGTTTGTCACTAATTTTGTCCTCCGCGTTGCCATCTCATTATAGTGCTGCTGCGTTTCACAAGGCAAAGTCGACAGGAGCGAATTTTTGAAGAAAAAAATGAACCACGCAGGCATTTCTTAATAGAATATGCCAACATTGGAGGGTAATTTGGGTGTGATGAATCCAAAAATCCATGTTGGCAATCTATGGGAAGAGTTCTTGACTGACTAAATTTGAGAAGAACCCATAAAATGTTGTCCGATTAACCGCCTAATATAAACCAACATACATTGCTAAATGGGTTAATTTTATTACGTGATCAATATTATGCTAATTGGGTTAATTTTATTACGTGATCAATATTATGCTAATTGGGTTAATTTTATTACGTGATCACTATTATGCTAATTGGGTTAATTTCATTACGTGATCACTATTATGCTAATTGGGTTAATTTCATTACGTGATCAATATTATGCTAATTAGAAGGGTGTTGTTTTACATTCGGGCGTTCGTCGGACATCACTTTTTATTTTTTATTTTTGTGTTCACAGATTGCTAACATAGATTTTTAGATTCAGCACACCCAAATTATACTAAAAAAGATGTGTTGGCATATTCTACTAATGACTGTCTACGGAACGTTTTAAACACACTTATTTGGATTTATGATTCAGTCTAAAGAGGAAAGTTGAAAGTAGTATCGCATGTAACGTTTTAAGGCAGACTGAACGACGTACTTTAAAAAAAAAACTATTCCCAATTATTATTTGTTTTCGAGTAAATGAGAAATACTAAGTGAAGGAAGACTGTAGTAATAAACGAATAAATGGACACATCGATGACATTGCAAATTTATCATTCAAACATTTTGTCAGAAATTACACATTAAGCCAACTCGTCGTGAGATAAGGTGATATGGTGCAGTGTGCCCCCTAACCGTATTTAATTTGAATTGTTCTATCCACAGAAAACCGGCCGTATTGGTTTGACATCAAGAAGGAATTAAAAGACATTTGGGAGCGCGTAAAAGGTATCAAAAAGGCGATGACCGACACTATAACGTGGCTGAAGACCGGACCGTCGGCCAACGACATCGCTGAGAGGTTCACCGGCGTTGATCTCGTGCGTGTGTTCTCTAACAAATATTGTCTAAATTGTGGATTATTTTTGTTACTGTTTTAAGCCACGCGAATATCACACAGACAAAGCACATCTTTATGTGGTTTCGAAGCATGGGCAAGTTCGCTCGATTTGAGTTTACTTTGTTTCCTTTGCTGTATACACGAGTATTTCACGGTTTACAGTAATGGGTAAAAAGGGGTATTGTTCGCCTAACGATTGCAACAACGACCAGGTCTGCCAAGGTTAAGCGTAAAAGTGTCTTGAGAAGTTCTTTGAATTCGATAAGGCGCCATACGATTTTTTTCATTTTTGCATATTGGGGTTATAGGGAGGAAGGATCGAAGTTACGTCAACTAACGTGATTCTCTCACAGACACAGGAGGCACTCTCTCTCTCTCTCTCTCTCTCTCTCTCTCTCTCTCTCTCTCTCTCTCTCTCTCTCTCTCTCTCTCTCTCTCTCTCTCTCTCTCTCTCTCTCTGTTTGTGGGGGGTGCGCGCACGCGCGTTAGTGAACGTAATAGAACGGTTATGTTGTTGGAATTAACTAAGCGACCCTATGTGTATGTGGAGAGAAAGACGTTTCCGTTGACGCGAGTGGAACTAACTTAGCTATTCTACCTGCAGGCGACGATGAAGCGAGTAGCACTCACCGAGGTGATGAAGGTCTTGGAGGAGGAGTTGGCCGGGCCCCTCGGCTACCTCAAGCAGCTACTCGCTCCCTTCCTCCAAGCCTACGACTTCATCACGTCCACCGTCAAGAACATCAAGATAGCCTGGCGCTTAATCGTGAACGGGTGAGTCTTCTAGGCGCCTCGCACCTACGGCACCAGAGAACTATCAAAGCTGGAGTAGTTACGCATCTCTTTGTCCCTGTAGTCCGGGGGAGGTTGGGAGTGATGATGTTTCTCAATTCGTGTTTTCCTACCGTCAGTGGCCCTGTCTCACCTCCCTTCTCTCTCCCACATATATTGCTCTCGTTCTCCGTGTTATTGTTATTGGTTGAACATAAGTGTACAGTCGAACCTTGCATTACAGTCACCTCGATAATTCAGCCACTTCGCAATTAAGGTCACCCCATGACAGTCGCAAGTTATTTCCGTAACTGTGGAATATAGGAAATGGGTCTTTGTAATACGGTCACCTTGTTATTCAAGTCAGTTTGTCCCGGTCGCGAGTGTGACCTTAAAGGGAATAAAAACATCTATGGCTTGAATTCATGTTATATTACATCCTGCTATCTATTTCCATGTCCACCAAGCCAAAAACAATAAAAAAAATCAATGAATTAGAAATTCCACATTTAATGCTGTACATGCGGACATTTTCGAATATGCATATTTTTGGCGCGCTTTTCGGGATGCCGAGATGTGACGTCACTTATGACCCACACTCGCACCAGGCCCTATCCATGCATTCAGAGCATGTTTACAAGTATAACTTTTGTGTCGAAACGAGCGTCAGAATGAGTTATTGTGCAATATTCCGATGAAATACAAACACTAGTCATCATAGAGGAACAAGCAGTTATCTTACCGTTCCACATGAATCGAATTTTATTCAAAACAATGAATGCGAATGTGACTACAAGTCGACTAGGTTTCGCCGAGCTTGGACTCGTTTTCAGAATAATTATATCTAATGCAACCAACGAGAGATAATCTACACCAATAAACATACATAGCAAACATATATCGTATCCAGGTACATAAAGTAACGTGTATAATCTCATAATATCACTAGAATATAGATGTATGAAGGAGGAGTTGTTCAATTCATCATAACAACTTAAATCAGTCAGCGTATTTCTATCGGTCCTGTTAGCCCGGTTGGTAAAGGCGTTTGTTGCTTAGCGTCTATTTTGCAATCGGGCGACGCCGGTTCAAGCCCCACACCAAACCACTGCTTCTTTTTTATAACTTTTTTTGGTTTATGTTTTCACGAAGTAGTATAAACCAAATCATTTTTATACTATGATGCACTGTTTATAAATATTTTGGTAGTAATTATTTATTCGCCACAAAAATGAAAATATGGGAATTATATAACGATTTTTCTAAATTTTATTCATCCAAACAAATATAATGTAATGGATATATAATATATTAATTGTATATATATTGTACGGTAATATATTGTAATTATATATGTGAAAAAAAATGGTGATCTGTCTGGATAAATAAAATTTAGAAACATCGCGTTATATATAATTACCATATTTTAATTTTTGTGGCGAATAAATAATTACTACCAAAATATTTACAAACAGTGCATCATAGTATAAAAATGATTTGGTTTATATTACTTCGCGAAAACATAAACGAAAAAGTGTAAAAAAAATCAACGGTTTGGTATGGGGTTTGAACCGGCGTCACCCGATTGTAAAATGTACGCTAAGGAACCAACACCTTTATTAACTGAGCTAGCAGGGCCGACAGAAAGACGTTCACTGATTTAAGTTGCTATGGTACAACTCCTCCTTCATACATCGATATTCTAGTGATATTGTGAGATTATATACGTTACTTTCTGTAGCTGGATACAATATATGTTTGCTATGTATGTTTATTGGTGTAGATTATCTCTCGTTGGTTGCATTCGATATAATTATTCTGAAAACGAGCCCAAGCTCGGCGAAACCTAGTCGACTTGTAGGCACATTCGCATTCATTGTTTTGAATAAAATTCGATTCATGTGGAACGGTAAGATAACTGCTTGTTCCTCTATGATGACTAGTGTTTGTATTTCATCGGAATATTGCACAATAACTCATTCTGACGCTCGTTTCGACCCAAACGCTATACTTGTAAACATGCTCTGAATGCATGGAAAGGGTCGGCCTGATGCGAGTGTGGGTCATAAGTGACGTCCCGATATCACGTGATCGCCTAGCTCATTAAATTTTATTTTCCGCGGGAATCGCTACACAGACGGGTTTAAAATCGAATTTATGCTACAAATGTATTTTTCTGTATTTTTTTTAGTGTTGTCAAATGTTACATAGAAGGTTAAACTGTGTGTACACATGGAAAAAGGATTTTAGTTAATGCCTTATTTTTATTTCCTTTAATGAGCTTCCTCTGTATTCTGAAGCAACAATGTGGCCTTATCTTTTGTGTGGTACTGTTTGGCTTACCACTCTACTTACCTTCATGTCATCTCCCTCTGCAGATACCAGGAGGCTCGTACCTTGCTAGAGGAGATCTTCGGTCCCAAGATGCACGAGGACTTCCCCCGGAAGTTGCTCGAGTCGGCGCCATGCGGTGATGGATTCTGGGAGACGGACGGGAAAGGTCACTACAGTCACAAGGGTATCATGCTTAATGTGACTGTAGGGAAAGAGGTAACGCGAGACCGTACTGTATTGTGCAACTGTGTAACCATATTGTATTCTCAGCAAGTTATACTTATATATGTAATGTTGTTGGTTGTGACATAGTATACTGTTACATCATGTAGACAATGTATGATATTGTGGATACGCAGCCAGTGGACCGCGGAATCAACTCTGCTTCGTAAAGGTTGTCTATGCCATACGTCAGTGGTCCACATATTTAATAAAGTTAACTTCGAGCACTTTTCTCCTTATTTTACAACAGTTTCTCATCAAATGTAAATTAAGGAAAATTGTACGTTAATCTACATATTAGGAGAAACCGTTGTAAAGTGAGGAGAAAAGTTCCTGTCTAAAAGCAGTACTGTTTAAAAGATAGAGACCCGAGGCAAACGTTGTCAGTCGTGGATCGTCTGATTTTATAGCAGTGCGATACCTTGGCGTGTGGTTTACTATTGTTATGATCTCATTTAATTCCTACACAGGAAATATAACTACTATTGTGTATTTTATAATAATAGTTAAAAGATTTCATACGAACTGTTTGGGACGCTAAAATACACTTCCCAATGTTCTTATTTAGGATAAGTTCTAAAGTTTTAAACATGTTATTCCACGTAAGCCAACGACAACTATTTTGAGACACAGATCCCGTGTTTTGGTAAATCGTGATTCAATGTCTGGCAGGTCGTTGCTCCGTTCGGAGGCATGCTGCGGAAGACAGGACCACGTCAAATCACCATCGCCGTCAGCAACATGAAGGATGTGGAAGTAATCGTGGACAATATCAATTTAAATATCGTGGACAGACAGGCAAGGCCAATCATTACATTAACTGCATTTATCAATCTAGTGTGCTCACAACGGAAACGTAGTTTAGTCGATAAAACCTCCAAATGCATCTCATGAGGCTCGCCACCCCATGAGGCTCGCCAAGGAGCTTCTACAGGAGGCCGAGTCAAATTCATAGTCGGTGGTCTGAGCATGCTCCGCTGTCGCGCTGTCAGATCATGACATCGGAAGACGGGGCATTCCAAACGTTTAAGGGGCACGGCACGGCACGTAACGGGGGCCCGTTCGAAAAGGTCTGGGTGGCACGTCAAATTCAACAGCTCTACGGTGATGTACCCCCATGTCCACTCTGGATCCGCCTTACATGTGTTCATTGTGTGTTGTTTACCCTCAGGTGACACGGAGGGGGTGGTTACCTTGTATGTGTTGTTTATCCTCAGTTGGTGCATGGAGGTGGTTTTTCTTCTTCTTCACAGTTATGTGGTGACCTCTATACAGAGGAATATCCCACAGTATGCACATGCGTGGGTCCAATTTAAAAGACTGGATAAAAACAATATTTTGTGATTACCTTTTGTTACCTTGTATGTACTGTTTGCCCTCAGGTGGGTGCGGGGGAGGTGATTGGGGTCGGCATCGCCCCGTACTGGTGTTCCGATTCGCACATCCACGTGGCTATGATCAAGACGTCGAACAAGACAATCGACCCGACTAGCTACCTGCGCAAGAGGAAGATGCCGCCTCCAAAATGGGTGCAGGAGTGTGACCACTACATCCTGCGCTGGCTGGTGGGTGCACGTAGAATGGTCTACGTAGAACGATACAATAAGAACGATACGTAGAACGTACAACGGTACGCGTAGAACGGCACATTTAGACTGGTACAGGTTGAATGGTACACATAGAACGGTACACGTACTATGACACACTTAGAATGGTACACGTAGAACGGTACACGTGGACTTATACAAATGGAATGATACCCGTAGAATGGTATACGTAGATTGGTAAGGGTAGAATGGTACACATGGAATGGTACACATTGAATGGTACACGTAGAACGGTACACGTAGAACAGTACATGTGGAATGGTACACGTAGAACAGTACGTAGAACGGTACAAGTGGAACGGTATACGTGGAATTATACACATGGAATGGTACACGCAGAATGGTACACATAGAACGATACAAGTGGAATGGTACATGTAGAATGGTAAAGGTGGAATTGTACACGTAGAACGATCACATAGAACGGTACACGTCGTAGAACGGTACGTTGAATGGTACCCTTAGAATGGTACACATGGAATGGTATACGTAGAACTGTATACGTAGAACGGTACACCTAAAAAGTATACGTGCATTGGTATATGTAGAACGGTAAACGAAGAAAAGTGCACACGTAGAACTACACACATAGAATGGTACATGCACAGAACAATATTCGCCGCTCTCTTCTGGAGGAAATGTAAACACCATGTCTAGCGTAGAGACGTGTCGATGCACAGAACGCCTATCTGCAATCAATTGGGTTTCTATTTTTACGCAGTAAATCGTATTCAAAGACATCAGTTAGCATAATCTAGACTGGATAAAAGTCTGACACGTTGCAAAGTTTATATATATATATATACCTACAGGTATGTGTTTCAAACCGCCACATATGCCACACTCTTCAATTCCTTAGCATCAAGCAGAAGGGATCACAAATGATCATTCTCGTAATATCCACGTTATTTTTAATAAAACGATGTGCGATTAAACGTCACATATCCACGAGACTACGTCGATATTCCCCTTTGCCTTGACGAACTGTTTTTCTTCCCGTATAGGGTAAAGATATCAGCCAAGGGTCGATCTTGGGGGCCATCTTGCAGAACGACACGACACCGGAAGTGATGGACTCAACCGACACCGACGTGGAATCCCTGGCAGATGGCGACGGGAACCAAAGGAGGAAACGCGACTTATTCGATAAGTTCAAAGGTCAGTACGTAAAAAGTATAAGTGCGCAACTATTCGTAATAATTACCCCGGGAAAGTCAGTAACTGCCTCGATATATTACTGGGTTACGTCAGACATATTAAAAAGGTAAGTTCTAACAGAGTGCCATATCCAGCCGTTAGGATTGCTCAAGGCGCTTTACACTTTACTCCCTGGCAGACCTGTTCTTATATAGCGCAGTATCCAGTCCTTAGGACTGCTCAAGGCACTTTACACTTTACTCCCTGGCAGATCTGTTCTTATATAACGCAGTATCCAGTCCTTAGGACTGCTCAAGGCACTTTACACTTTTCTCCCTGGCAGATCTGTTCTTATATAGCGCAGTATCCAGTCCTTAGGACTGCTCAAGGCACTTTACACTTTACTCCCTGGCAGACCTGTTCTTATACAGCGCAGTATCCAGTCCTTAGGACTGCTCAAGGCACTTTACACTTTACTCCCTGGCAGACCTGTTCTTATATACCGCAGTATCCAGTCCTTAGGACTGCTCAAGGCACTTTACACTTTACTCCCTGGCAGATCTGTTCTTATATAACGCAGTATCCAGTCCTTAGGACTAGGCAAGGCACTTTACACTTTACTCCCTGGCAGATCTGTTCTTATATAGCGCAGTATCCAGTCATTAGGACTGCTCAAGGCACTTTACACTTTACTCCCTGGCAGACCTGTTCTTATACAGCGCAGTATCCAGTCCTTAGGACTGCTCAAGGCACTTTACACTTTACTCCCTGGCAGACCTGTTCTTATATAGCGCAGTATCCAGTCCTTAGGACTGCTCAAGGCACTTTACACTTTACTCCCTGGCAGACCTGTTCTTATATAGCGCAGTATCCAGTCCTTAGGACTGCTCACGGCACTTTACACTTTACTCCCTTGCAGACCTGTTCCTATATAGCGCAGTATCCAGTCCTTACGACTGCTCAAGGCATTTTACACTTTACTCCCTGGCAGATCTGTTCTTATATAGTGCAGTATCCAGTCCTTAGGACTGCTCACGGCACTTTACACTTTACTCCCTGGCAGACCTGTTCTTATATAGCGCAGTATCCAGTCCTTACGACTGCTCAAGGCACTTTACACTCTACTCCCTGACAGATCTGTTCTTATATAGCGCAATATCCAGTCCTTAGGACTGCTCACGGCACTTTACACTTTACTCCCTGGCAGACCTGTTCTTATATAGCGCAGTATCCAGTCATTACGACTGCTCAAGGCACTTTACACTTTACTCCCTGGCAGACCTGTTCTTATATAGCGCAGTATCCAGTCCTTACGACTGCTCAAGGCACTTTACACTTTACTCCCTGGCAGACCTGTTCTTATATAGCGCAGTATCCAGTCCTTAGGACTGCTCAAGGCACTTTACACTTTACTCCCTGGCAGACCTTTTCTTATATAGCGCAGTATCCAGTCCTTAGGACTGCTCAAGGCACTTTACACTTTACTCCCTGACAGATCTGTTCTTATATAGCGCAATATCCAGTCCTTACGACTGTTCAAGGCACTTTACACTTTACTCCCTGACAGACCTGTTCTTATATAGCGCAGTATCCAGTCCTTACGACTGCTCAAGGCACTTTACACTTTACTCCCTGGCAGACCTGTTCTTATATAGCGCAGTATCCAGTCCTTAGAACTACTCAAGGCACTTCACACTTTACTCCCTGGCAGACCTGTTCTTATATAGCGCAGTATCCAGTCCTTACGACTGCTCAAGGCACTTTACACTTTACTCCCTGGCAGACCTGTTCTTATATAGCGCAGTATCCAGTCCTTAGGACTGCTCACGGCACTTTACACTTTACTCCCTGGCAGACCTGTTCTTATATAGCGCAGTATCCAGTCCTTAGGACTGCTCAAGGCACTTTACACTTTACTCCCTGGCAGACCTGTTCTTATATAGCGCAGTATCCAGTCCTTAGGACTGCTCAAGGCACTTTACACTTTACTCCCTGGCAGATCTGTTCTTATATAGCGCAGTATCCAGTCCTTAGGACTGCTCACGGCACTTTACACTTTACTCCCTGGCAGACCTGTTCTTATATAGCGCAGTATCCAGTCCTTACGACTGCTCAAGGCACTTTACACTTTACTCCCTGGCAGACATGTTCTTATATAGCGCAGTATCCTGTCCTTACGACTGCTCAAGGCACTTTACACTTTACTCCCTGGCAGACCTGTTCTTATATAGCGCAGTATCCAGTCCTTACGACTGCTCAAAGCACTTTACACTTTACTCCCTGGCAGACCTGTTCTTATATAGCGCAGAATCCAGTCCTTACGACTGCTCAAGGCACTTTACACTTTACTCCCTGGCAGATCTGTTCTTATATAGTGCAGTATCCAGTCCTTAGGACTGCTCACGGCACTTTACACTTTATTCCCTGGCAGACCTGTTCTTATATAGCGCAGTATCCAGTCCTTACGACTGCTCAAGGCACTTTACACTTTACTCTCTGGCAGACCTTTTCTGATATAGCGCAGTATCCAGTCCTTAGGACTGCTCAAGGCACTTTACACTTTACTCCCTGGCAGATCTGTTCTTATATAGCGCAGTATCTAGTCCTTAGGATTGCTCAAGGCACTTTACACTTTACTCCCTGGCAGACGTCTTCAATCAAACTCCATCTCGATTTCCTGGGAAGAATTCAGTTACACTGTAATTAATGCATGAAGACTTGCATGATCTGTGTCAGGAGCATGCTGTCTTTGACCAAGGTATGAGGGTGACTGTTAATGAAATTAGTGAAATTATCAAAGATTTATCTTAGAATAAGTCACCTGGTTTAGACGGCATTACTAGCGAGCACATGAAGTGGGCGGATCGACAGCTGCCAGTTGTATTGGCTATATTGATGTCGGCTATACTTACACACGGTTACGTACCGGGAAATATGCAAAAATCTGTCATTGTTCCCATTATTAAGGATAAAAATAAACGTGTCAGCGACAGAGATAACTATAGACCGATATGTCTGTCTAATGTATTCAGAAAAATAGTGGAAAAAATACTGTATAATCGGATGCAAAGTCATCTACGAACTACAAGTAACCAATTTGGGTTCAAACCCAAACATGGGACAGAAATGTGTGTATTTGTGTTGAAGGAGCTCCTTCGATATTACACTAATCATGGGTCATGCCTGTATGTTGCCTTCCTTGATGCCTGCAAGGCATTTGACAGGGTGAATCACACAACATTATTTACGAAGCTACTTAAGCTTGGAGTGTCTAAATATTTAATTAAAGTGATATGTCAGTGGTACTGTAATCAGACTATGTGTGTTAAATGGGGTTCGGTATTTTCCAACTTCTTCTCTGTGACTAATGGAGTTAAACAAGGGGGTATGCTATCTCCTTTCTTATTTAATTCATACATGAATGATTTGAGTTTGCTACTGATGAAACTACCCATCGGATGCTATTGTGGTGATACAACTGTTAATCATCTCATGTATGCTGATGACATTGTACTACTGGCTCCATCGGCTAAGGGGTTGCAAAGACTGCTAGATGTATCATACAATTATGGATGTGACAACGACATATTGTTTAACAGAGTAAAGTCGCAGATAATGTTTTTTGACACAAGACAAACCAGTTTTGAAGTAGCTCTTAAGCTTGGTGATGCAGTTCTGAATACAACGAAGGCATACAAATATCTTGGCCATATAATCTGTAATGATCTGTCGGATGAAACGGATATGAAATCCAAAGAAAGGAGTTTGTACGGCAGAAGCAATATTCTACTCAGGAAATTTCACTTTGGTTCAGTGAAGGTGAAGAACAAACTGTTCACATCCTATTGTAGTAATGTGTATTTATGTTCCTTATGGGCTAATTATAGAAAAGCCGCTATGCAACACTTTATTGTTTCCTATAACAATGCATTTAGAATTATGCACAGCCTATCTATGAGGTGTAGTGCTAGCCTAATGTTTGTTAGTTCTGACACGGACTGTTGCAATACTGGATTTAGAAAATGCATGTACAGTTTTATGAGCAGAATATCTGCATCGACGAACAACATTGTTGAGAGTTTTATACTCAGTGATGTTTATACGACCTCTGTATTGCGCAGGAAGTGGATTAGTGCAATATATACATTATAATATACTTTTTATTTTTACTTTTTTACTATGGACATAGTGCATATTACATGTATGCTTTTTTGTCTGAAATAAAGATTGATTGATTGATTGATTGATTGATTGACTATTCGTACTCAACAATCCACGATAGTCTATAGTCAGATATTCATCCTTACAGCGGAGTGAACTGAAGCAACGTAGAATGAACCAAATTGCATAAAAAATACATAAGCGTTTTTTCCACGCGGATGCGGTAAATTGAATCGCTCCATGTACATACTCGAATCGTGTCCATTACCGGAATCGGATAGGATATCCCCATAAGTGACGTCATTGCAGAGGTATCCCCCATTCCGGATGTTGTTTCTGTACATATGGAATCCCAGCTTGCTTCTGGTAGTTCAGATACGTTCTCACAGAGCTTCCAGTCGCTGTCCCAGGTCAATTTTATTTGTTTTCCTCATTGCGCGACCGGCATCGTATCGGGGGCCATGAACGGTTGCAACAGACAGTCTTCACATAGACAGTGAATAGTGTAAACACAGTTGACAAAACTATTTTAAATAGCTAATTAGATTATTATTATTAAATAAATTCTGATATGGCGCCTTGCAAGCGGCAAGTCAAGGCAAAGAGACACTTGGTGTGCGACGACTGCCACAGTTGGGTAGATTTTGCCTTATCCGGCTGTACGAAGTCATGGACAGAAACCAAGGAAGAGGGATTCACCTTTCAGTGCGTGGGGTGTTGGAAGGTGAAATGTCTGGAGAAAGAGGTAGCTAGGTTGGTAGATATTGTGAAGGGGATGAGAATCAGCAAGGAGACAGATGGAATGGAGAGAGACGACAGGGATAAAGTTGGGAATACTGTGAAACTGAAGGAGCAGAGTAGTGGCAACAAGACCGAGGAAAGGAGACTGAGAGGAGGGAAGGTGATCGGAGGGGAAGAAAGTGGAGGATCGACGGCAGGAAATGTGACAGGTGTGAAGGTGGCAGGAGAGAAAGTGACCGTAGAGAAAGAGGTAGGAGGGAAAAAGAGACGGGAGAGGAGAGAAGGAAATGCAATGGGAGGAAAGATGACGGGAAGAAAGGAAGTGAGAGTACATGTGACAGAAGAGAAGTCGGGAGGGACGATGACAGGAAGAAAGGTGACAAGAGAAACAGCGTCAGGAAAGAATGGAACGGACGAGATTGTGACGGGAGAGCAGAAGACAGGGGAACAAGATTACAACCAGACAGATGCAAACTGTAGAAAGAGCTACACTGAGGCAGTGATTGAGGGGGCAATGAGGAAAGAGAGGGTGTTTATGGGCGATTCGATTATGAGAAAGACAGATAAGACTCTAAGCGAGGGGAGGACGTCGTTGTTTGTCTACCGGGGGCTAGGATAGAACATGTAACTGAAAGGGTAGAGAAGGTACTGGGGCATGGCAAGGGAGGGTCTATACTAGTACATGTAGGGACAAATAACGCAGAGAGGGAGGGAACAACTGGGATAGTTCAGAAGTACAGACAGTTAGTGAAGAAGTTAAAGAAGACAAGAGTAGAACAGATTATCCTCTCAGGAATTTTGCCAGTAATGGGAGGAAGGGGGCCGACATATAGAAACTGCAAGAGGATGGCGATCAACGCACTAGTTGAGCAGATGTGTAAAGAAGAGGGGGTGGGATTCGTAGATTTATGGGGATACTTTGTTGGGAGGGAAGATATGTACATGAGAGATGGCATACATCTAAGTGGAAAGGGGGCAGCAGTTTTCTCAGAGAACTTGCTGCAATCTGTTGACAGTGGGACAGGCTGCATCTATTTAAACTAGATTCGCAGGGGGGATTCACAGAGAAGCCTGAAACTGGAGGCATAGATAAAGACAGCAGAAATAAATCGGCAAAGAACAGCCTGGAAAACTGTTCTGAATCAGGATATAAATGCATTTGTTTAAATGCAAGGAGCATAGTAAACAAAAGAAGTGAACTAAACATTATGGTAGAAGATATTGACCCTCACATAATAGGTATAAACGAATCGTGGGCCACCACTGATATATCAGATGCCGAACTGGGACTAACAGGATATGTAATGTTTAGGAAAGATAGAATAGGAAGAAAGGGAGGTGGAGTTATTTTATATATTAAAGAATCTATCCAGGCTTATGAAATAAAATTAGAAAGAGAAGCAGATTGCGAAGAAGCTGTTTGGTGTAACATAGTTACAGGAAACTCAACGTTAACAGTTGGGTTAGTTTATCGAAGTCCAAACATAAGCATAGAAGAGAATGAAAAAATACAAAACGCTATAAGGGAAGTAAGCAAACGGAACTGTATTATTATGGGGGACTTTAACCATGGGCATATACAATGGAAATCTCTACAGAGTATGGGGAGTGAGGACCACAAGTTTTTAGTTTTAGTACAAGATAGTTTCCTTTCTCAACATGTGCTAGAACCAACCAGGGGAGAGAATGTGTTAGACTTAGTTTTGTCCTCACAGAAAGAATTAGTTGACAATGTCAAGATATGTGAGCCACTGGGGAGTAGTGATCACAACCAGATACATTTTACCATCAAAGTAAAATCAGAAAGGAATAGTAAAAAGCAGTATAGGAGAAATTTCCACAAAGGAAGGTATAAGGACATGAGGAAATATTTAGCAAAGATAGACTGGAATAACACACTGAAGAATAAGACAGCAACCGAATGCTGGAATATCTTAAATAGTGAAATTAAGTGCATAGTCGATAAATTTGTACCTTTCAAAAAACAAGGGAAACGGTCTAAAAAGAAACACTTATCGAAAGAAGCCATTAGAAAAATTAAGTATAAACAAATGATGTGGAAGTCATATAGATGTACTGGAAATGATGAAGACTACAACATTTATAAAGAAGCACTTAATCAAGCTACAGCTGAAATTAGAAATTCAAAGAGAAGCTATGAAAAAAAATTAGCTAGTAATATAAAACATGACAGTAAGAGTTTTTATGCGTATATTCGAAGCAAACAGAAAGTTCAGGATAAGGTCGGTCCTCTAGAAGATAGTGCTGGAAATACAATATCAGAGGATTCTTAATGGCAGAAGACCTGAATGAGTATTTTAGTTCAGTGTTTACCAGGGGAAGATATTAGTTCACTGCCAGTACCAGAGGCTAAGTTCAAGGGGGCAGATTCAGACTATTTAGGACAGTTAGTTGTAACCTCGGAAATGGTAGCTAAGAAAATAAGGGCTATGAAGGATAATAAATCACCTGGAGTGGACGGGATTCCGCCCAAACTACTATTGGAAATTGTAGAACAAATTAGCGAACCGCTTGCAACAGTTTTCAATTTGTCATTAGAAGAGGGAGTGGTTCCTTTAGAATGGAAAGAGGCAAACATTATACCGTTATTTAAAAAAGGTTCGAGAAACAAGTCAGAGAACTATAGACCAGTGAGTTTAACATCAGTGATTTGCAAATTATTAGAAAGACTAATTAAAGATCACATGGTGGATTTTCTTGTTAAACATAACTTGATAAACCCATCTCAACATGGGTTTTTAAAAGCGAGGTCATGCCTAACAAATATGTTATGTTTTTTGGAAGACATCACTAGGTGGGTAGATGAGGGATCACCAGTAGATATCATCTATTTAGATTTTCAAAAAGCTTTCGACAAAGTACCACATCAAAGATTACTCCTTAAGCTAAAGGCCCATGGCATAGGAAATGGTATAATAAACTGGATAGAAAAATGGCTGAATGACAGAAGACAACGTGTAGTAGTTGATGGGGAGGCTTCAAACTGGAAATCGGTATTGAGTGGGGTACCACAGGGATCAGTACTAGGACCTATATTATTCTTAATATATATCAACGATTTGGACGATGATATAATAAGCAAGGTGTTAAAATTTGCGGATGATACAAAAGTGTTTAGAAGGATTAAAAGTGATGGAGACAGACAGCATTTACAAGATGATCTTGATAGGTTGATCAAATGGTCTGAAAAGTGGCAAATGCTGTTCAATTTTGGGAAATGTAAATGCCTCCACACAGGTCATGGGAATGAAGAGGTAAAATATAAAATGGGGGGTACTGTTCTAAGTACTACTGTAAAAGAAAAGGACTTGGGGTTAACCATTAGTGCTGATATGAAGGTTTCAGAGCAGTGCGGAATTGCAGCGTCAAAGGGAAATCAAATCCTTGGATTAATTAGGCGAAATATAGCGTATAAGAAAAAAGAATTAATAGTACCGCTGTACAAAACGATAGTGAGGCCTCATTTAGAATATTGTATACAAGCATGGAGGCCATATCGCAAGAAGGACATAGATATGCTAGAAAGAGTAAAGAGGAGAGCGACTAAAATGATACCAAATCTGAGGGATCTTAGTTACGAAATACGCCTAAAAGAATGTGGTTTAACAACATTAGAGACCAGGAGATTGAGAGGAGATCACATAGAAGTGTTTAAAATATTGAGTGGTTATGAAAATATTGATAGAAACATTTTATTCTCAGTTAAGAAAAATAGAAGGACCAGAGGACATGAAGCTACATTAGTAAAGGAGCAGTGTAGATTAGATATAAGAAAGTTCTCATTCTCACAAAGGACTGTAAATGAATGGAGCAGATTATCTCCTGATTGTGTTGGTGCTATTAGCGTGAATATGTTTAAAAATAAAATCGACACACACCTTAAAAAGGCGGGATACATGTAGATAAAAAGTATTGGACTCTCAATAAGCCAAAAGGCTTCCTTGTCCACCTGCCATCCAGAGTAATTTTCTGGATGGCAATCTTGTTAAATCTTGTTAAATCTTGTTGGTATACACTCAACACGCTTACCTTCGCCCATGGTTCAATCCCTGTTGGTATACACTCTTCACCGTTACATTCGTCCATGTTTCAATCCCAGTTGGTATACACTCTTCACCCTTACATTCGCCAAATATTCAATCCCTGTTGGTATACACTTTTAACCCTTACATACGTCCATGGTTCAATCCCTGTTGGTATATACTCATCACGCATACATTCGCCCATGGTTCAATCCCTGTTGGTATACACTCATCACGCTTACATTCGCCCATGGTTCAATCTCTTTTGGTATACACTCAATACGCTTACATTCGTCCATGGTTCAATCTATGTTGCTACACATTCTTCTCCCTTACATTCGTCCATGGTTAAATCCCTGTTGGTATACACTCTTCACCCTTACATTCGTCCATGGTTCAATGCCTGTTGGTATACACTCATCACGCTTACAAACGTCCATGGTTCAATCACAGTTGGTATACACTCTTCATCCTTAAATTCGCCAAATATTCAATCCTTGTTGGTATACACTCTTAAACCTTACATTCGTCCATGGTTCAATCCCTGTTGGTATACACTCATCACGCTTACATTCGCCCATGGTTCAATCCCTGTTGGTATACACTCAACACGCTTACCTTCGCCCATGGTTCAATCCCTGTTGGTATACACTCTTCACCCTTACATTCGTCAATGGTTCAATCCCTGTTGGTATACAATCATCACGCTTAAAAACGTCCGTGGTTCAATCCCAGTTGGTATACACTCTTCACCCTTACATTCGCCAAATATTCAATCCCTGTTGGTACACACTCTTCACCCTTACATTCGTCCATGGTTCAATCCCTGTTGGTATACACTCATCACGCTTACATTCGCCCATGGTTCAATCCCTGTTGGTATACACTCAATACGCTTACCTTCGCCCATGGTTCAATCTATGTTGGTATACATTATTCACCCTTACATTCGTCCATGGTTCAATCCCTGTTGGTATACACTCTTCACCCTTACATTCGTCCATGGTTCAATCCCTTTTGGTATACACTCATCACGCTTACAAACGTCCATGGTTCAATCACAGTTGGTATACACTCTTCACCCTTACATTCGCCAAATATTCAATCCTTGTTGGTATACACTCATAACCCTTACATTCGTCCATGGTTCAATCCCTGTTGGTATACGCTCATCACGCTTACATTCGCCCATGGTTCAATCCCTGTTGGTATACACTCAACACGCTTACCTTCGCCCATGGTTCAATCCCTGTTGGTATACACTCTTCACCCTTACATTCGTCCATGGTTCAATCCCTGTTGGTATACACTCATCACGCTTACAAACGTCCATGGTTCAATCCCAGTTGGTATACACTCTTCACCCTTACATTCGCCAAATATTCAATCCCTGTTGGTATACACTCTTCAACCTTACATTCGTCCATTGTACAATCCCTGTTGGTATACACTCATCACGCTTACATTCGCCCATGGTTCAATCCCTGTTGGTATACACTCAACTCGCTTACCTTCGTCCATGGTTCAATCCCTGTTGGTATACATTCTTCACCCTTACATTCGTCCATGGTTCAATCCCTGTTGGTATACATTCATCACGCTTACATTCGCCTATGGTTAAATCCCTGTTGGTATACACTCAACACGCTTACCTTCGCGCATGGTTCAATCCCTGTTGGTATACACTCTTCACCCTTACATTCGTCCATGGTTCAATCCCTGTTGGTATACACTCATCACGCTTACAAACGTCCATGGTTCAATACCAGTTGGTATACTCTCTTCACCCTTACATTCGCCAAATATTCAATCCCTATTGGTATACACTCTTCACCCTTACATTCGTCCATGGTTCAATCCCTGTTGGTATACACTCATCACGCTTACATTCGCCCATGGTTCAATCCCTGTTGGTATGCACTCAACACGCTTACCTTCGCCCATGGTTCAATCCCTGTTGGTATACACTCTTCACCCTTACATTCGTCCATGGTTCACTCCCTGTTTGTATACACTCATCACGCTTACAAACGTCCATGGTTCAATCGCAGTTGGTATACACTCTTCACCCTTACATTCGCCAAATATTCAATCCCTGTTGGTATACACTCTTCACCCTTACATTCGTCCATGGTTCAATCCCTGTTGGTATACACTCATCACGCTTACATTCGCCCATGGTTCAATCCCTGTTGGTATACACTCAATACGCTTACCTTCGCCCATGGTTCAATCCCTGTTGGTATACACTCTTCACCCTTACATTCGTCCATGGTTCAATCCTTGTTGGTATACACTCATCACGCTTACATTCGCCCATTGTTCAATCCCTGTTGGTATACACTCAACACGCTTACCTTCGCCCATGGTTCAATCCCTGTTGGTATAAACTCTTCACCCTTACATTCGTCCATGGTTCAATCCCTGTTGGTATACACTCAACACGTTTACAAACGTCCATGGTTCAATCCCAGTTGGTATACACTCTTCACCCTTACATTCGCCCATGGTTCAATCCCTGTTGGTATACACTCAATACGCTTACCTTCGTCCATGGTCCAATCTATGTTGGTATACATTCTTCACCCTTACATTCGTCCATGGTTCAATCCCTGTTGGTATACACTCTTCACCCTTACATTCGTCCATGGTTCAATCCCTGTTGGTATACACTCATCACGCTTAGAAACGTCCATGTTTCAATCACAGTTGGTATACACTCTTCACCCTTACATTCGCCAAATATTCAATCCTTGTTGGTATACACTCTTAACCCTTACATTCGTCCATGGTTCAATCCCTGTTGGTATACGCTCATCACGCTTACATTCGCCCATGGTTCAATCCCTGTTGGTATACACTCAACACGCTTACCTTCGACCATGGTTCAATCCCTGTTGGTATACACTCTTCACCCTTACATTCGTCCATGGTTCAATCCCTGTTGGTATACACTCATCACGCTTACAAACGTCCATGGTTCAATCCCAGTTGGTATACACTCTTCACCCTTACATTCGCCAAATATTCAATCCCTGTTGGTATACACTCTTCAAACTTACATTCGTCCATTGTTCAATCCCTGTTGGTATACACTCATCACGCTTACATTCGCCCATGGTTCAATCCCTGTTGGTATACACTCAACTCGCTTACCTTCGTCCATGGTTCAATCCCTGTTGGTATACATTCTTCACCCTTACATTCGTCCATGGTTCAATCCGTGTTGGTATACATTCATCACGCTTACATTCGCCTATGGTTAAATCCCTGTTGGTATACACTCAACACGCTTACCTTCGCGCATGGTTCAATCCCTGTTGGTATACACTCTTCACCCTTACATTCGTCCATGGTTCTATCCCTGTTGGTATACACTCATCACGCTTACAAACGTCCATGGTTCAATACCAGTTGGTATACTCTCTTCACCCTTACATTCGCCAAATATTCAATCCCTGTTGGTATACACTCTTCACCCTTACATTCGTCCATGGTTCAATCCCTGTTGGTATACACTCATCACGCTTACATTCGCCCATGGTTCAATCCCTGTTGGTAAGCACTCAACACGCTTACCTTCGCCCATGGTTCAATCCCTGTTGGTATACACTCTTCACCCTTACATTCGTCCATGGTTCACTCCCTGTTTGTATACACTCATCACGCTTACAAACGTCCATGGTTCAATCCCAGTTGGTATACACTCTTCACCCTTACATTCTCCAAATATTCAATCCCTGTTGATATACACTCTTCACCCTTACATTCGTCCATGGTTCAATCCCTGTTGGTATACACTCATCAAGCTTACATTCGCCCATGGTTCAATCCCTGTTGGTATACACTCAATACGCTTACCTTCGCCCATGGTTCAATCCCTGTTGGTATACACTCTTCACCCTTACATTCGTCCATGGTTCAATCCTTGTTGGTATACACTCATCACGCTTACATTCGCCCATTGTTCAATCCCTGTTGGTATACACTCAACACGCTTACCTTCGCCCATGGTTAAATCCCTGTTGGTATAAACTCTTCACCCTTACATTCGTCCATGGTTCAATCCCTGTTGGTATACACTCAACACGTTTACAAACGTCCATGGTTCAATCCCAGTTGGTATACACTCATCACGCTTACATTCGCCCATGGTTCAATCCCTGTTGGTATACACTCAACACGCTTACAAACGTCCATGGTTCAATTCCAGTTGGTATACACTCTTCACCCTTACATTCGCCAAATATTCATTCCCTGTTGGTATACACTCTTCACCCTTACATTCGTCCATGGTTCAATCCCTGTTGGTATACACTCATCACGCTTACATTCGCCCATGGTTCAATCCCTGTTGGTATATACTCAACACTCTTACCTTCGCCCATGGTTCAATCCCTGTTGGTATACACTCTTCACCCTTACATTCGTCCATGGTTCAATCCCTGTTGGTATACACTCATCACGCTTACAAACGTCCATGGTTCAATCCATGTTGGTATACACTCTTCACCCTTACATTCGCCAAATATTCAATCCCTGTTGGTATACACTCTTCACCCTTACATTCGTCCATGGTTCAATCCCTGTTGGTATACAGTCATTACGCTTACATTCGCCCATGGTTCAATCGCTGTTGGTATACACTCAACACGCTTACCTTCGTCCATGATTCAATCCCTGTTGGTATACATTCTTCACCCTTACGTTCGTCCATGGTTCAATCCCTGTTGGTATACACTCATCACGCTTACATTCGTCCATGGTTCAATCCCTGTTGGTATACACTCATCACGCTTACATTCGCCCATGCTTCAATCCCTGTTGGTATATACTCTTCACCCTTACATTCGCCCATGGTTCAATCCCTGTTGGTAGGCACTATTCACGGTTACATTCGCCCATGGTTCAATCCCTGTTGGTATACACTCAACACGCTTACATTCGATCATGGTTCAATCCCTGTTGGTATACACTCATCACCTTTACATTCGTCCATAGTTCAATCCCTGTTGGTATACACTCATCATGCTTACATTCGTCCATGGTTCAATCCCTGTTGGTATACACTCTTCACCCTTACATTCGTCCATGGTTCAATCCCTGTTGGTATACACTCTTCACCCTTACATTCGCCCATGGTTCAATCCCTGTTGGTATACACTCTTCACCCTTACATTCGTCCATAGTTCAATCCCTGTTGGTATACACTCTTCACCCTTACATTCGTACATGGTTCAATCCCTGTTGGTATACACTCTTCACCCTTACATTCGTACATGGTTCAATCCCTGTTGGTATACACTCATCACCCTTACATTCGTCCATGGTTCAATCCCTGTTGGTATACACTCATCACCCTTACATTCGTCCATGGTTCAATCCCTGTTGGTATATACTCTTCACCTTACATTCGCCCATGTTTCAATCCCTGTTGCTAGGCACTATTCACGCTTACATTCGCCCATGGTTCAATCCCTGTTGGTATACACTCATCACGCTTACATTCGCCCATGGTTCAATCCCTGTTGGTATACACTCATCACGCTTACATTCGCCCATGGTTCCATCCCTGTTGGTAGACACTCATCACCTTTACATTCGTCCATAGTTCAATCCCTGTTGGTATACACTCTTCACGCATACATTCGTCCATGGTTCAATCCCTGTTGGTATACACTCTTCACCCTTACATTCGTCCATGGTTCAATCCCTGTTGGTATACACTCTTCACCCTTACATTCGCCCATGGTTCAATCCCTGTTGGTATACACTCTTCACCCTTACATTCGCCCATGGTTCAATCCCTGTTGGTATACACTCTTCACCCTTACATTCGCCCATGGTTCAATCCCTGTTGATATACACTCTTCACCCTTACATTCGCCCATGGTTCAATCCCTGTTGGTATACACTCATCACCTTTACATTCGTCCATAGTTCAATCCCTGTTGGTATACACTCATCACGCTTACATTCGCCCATGGTTCAATCCCTGTTGGTATACACTCATCACGCTTACATTCGTCCATGGTTCAATCCCTGTTGGTATACACTCATCACGCTTACATTCGTCCATGGTTCAATCCCTGTTGGTATACACTCTTCACCCTTACATTCGCCCATGGTTCAATCCCTGTTGGTATACACTCTTCACGCATACATTCGTCCAT
>CM034539.1:44562799-44608470 GCA_020002185.1 Paraescarpia echinospica
CAATGAAAACCCCAGTAAAGTAAGTGATGTTACACTTGTTGGATCTTATATACCTTATGACGAATATAATTATATTTCCATTCCGAGGTTGACGAAAAACGACGGCAAAAAGCTCAAATTTTTCTATTGAATAATAATAACACCATTTTCAGTCATTTTCGACCACGTTTTATTGCACACGACTTTCATAGGGTATGTACATAGAGGTTAGCATCAGTCAACTGTTAAACATTTTGCAATTTTGGACTCAGGTATGGTATATCCATATTTGTTAGGGGGGTACACCATTATAAACTAGGATTATGCCCAAAAAAGCGATATATTTGACTTATGGGACGCTTCATTGGACATTTCAGCAAAGGTCTGGATATCATTCATTGTCGTTCACAAATATTACTGACGTCATCTCGTTGAGAGAAATAGAGAACTTTATAACTGAAAGGATTCCTGATCAAGGTGTCCTTAACATCACGTTTATCACCAACACATCGCACGTATAGAACAATAAAGCGGGCACCTACTAGCCATCTGGTGAAGCGTTTATGCCAAGTGGACATCTGAGTTCCTTTAGAACAATGCGCCCTCTTGTATCGTCGTGGAAACCGACAGTGACAACGCGCATGTCAAAAACTAATTCCAAGATCCAATCGTAGTCATCGACGAAGTAGAAACTCTCTTCTCCCGTTGTCACGGTGTCGACGAGGCTAATGGTACACACGAAAAAAGTTATGACATTGAAAACGTTATTAATTTCTATGGTTATTTGCACATTCACGAAGAGGCCCCTATATATTGTCAATGTTTGTCTAATCCATACTAGAAAGTGACAGCATGAGATCGCCATTGCCGTTTCGTAATCATGAAATGGCTCAGAATATTATAATTACGACGTGAATTTGTAATCGACTACAGCCAGTTTAAGGCCAATAACTGTATATAAATCCGATGATTTATATTCTAGCATTGCCTACACGTGTACATGATAACATCTAGTAACGAGTATGTGGCTTAGGTACACTGACTGACTCATTGTTGGATCCTGGTATGTTCGAACGTGGTACAACGTTCGCCTCTTCTCGTCGAAACGGAATTTCTCCACTGTATCTGTATTGTTTCCAAGATGGTTGACAACAAATCTATAGACTAAGTCTGAAAACAACAAATACGAGACGTCACGGCCAATATTTTTTTAACAAATACGTTATAACAACGAAAGCAGCCACTTCAATAATTCAATCAATAAACATAGTATCTGTGAGCGAACATAAATGAAAAACAACAACGTCTATGCGCATTACACAAATAGGCCTATTGCTTTCAAGTAGATGATGCTAACGTTGACACGTTTATGCGAACATGTACAATTTTAATTTCGAACAGAAACTTCTTATCTTTAAAAGAAGCCTTACTGTCATTGGAGTCTCTCCAGATGCTCAGAGAGTGAGGAAAGAGTGTGATTCTGTCGAAATCGCCTGCAATGGCAAATGCATGTACCCCTTGAGTACACCATTTGTATCCGTGCCCTGTCCAACAAGGAATATTAAATTTTTATTAATTGTATGTTATAAAGCAAACTTGACTATCATCGTATCTATGCTGGTAACTCAACATATCCTAGTTCCAATGTTAGTATTGACTCTAGGAACGAAAAATTAAATAATAAAAAGACTAATACAATGTAATCATTTAACAATGTTTCTGACATTCCAATGATGAATATCGCGTTGAAGGAAACCGGAAGAAACATGTTTGCTTTCAACATACTTAACTTTAGTAGATTATAAATCATGGATTGTGTCTAGAGTAGAGCATCCGACGACATTCCCTAACAAAACATAACAAGGGCAATCAATTTCATCACAAAAACATTGTTCAGTCTTTGCTAAATCACTGGTCAATTCATGGTTGGTCTGGTTTATGATGGTGTTGAATATGTCAAGAGTCATAACATGTTAGTAAAATGATTGAAATGTTGTTAAAACTGAAAATCCTAAATGTTGAAACAATCTAGCCAAAGATAATGTTGAAGTGTACTTGCAAGACAACTACTTCTGATGCAATCACAAATCTGGCCTGACAAAAGGGATGCCCGGGCTTATGATGTGCACCTTCTGGATCCGCCAACATAATAGCAAAACACCAAATAAAACTGCAATAATAACTTACTGATGAGATCAGAATCAATCCATTAGGTAGCACCTGGATGTCCGAAGCGCCAACATCTAGCAAATATGACACAAACAAGAAATAATGAAAGTAAATATATTTAAACAATACACGAGTTGATCTAGGCATAACGATCCGGTAACAGGCAAATAATTACAAACGCTCAAACTATTTTCGGTTTGATACCATGATTAAAACGATGAACCAATATAATTAATTGCAATATAGAATAAAATACCCATCCTATACACGGATGTCCATCGCGTCGTAATTATTTAGACTAGCAAAACTGCCCGTCTTTTGTATGTACAACTGACACATTCATTGTCCAGCCAGTTTTGTGTATATTGAATAGTCTTTTTTCACAGAAAAAAAGTAAGGAACATTTGCGCATGGAATCGATTATCTAAATCAGTAACAGTTATTTCATTGATGGTGTTCATTTAACTTGTTTGAGAAGTTGTTTTTTGTGAAACACTCATGAATTGAACACATTTGTGCATCCTCATAATAATTTCATAAGCATGGATGACGTACTATTGAAAAGAATCAATATTAAGCTGTTCTGCAACTACACATACGTTTTTGGTAAACAAGCGTGTCCTTTACAAGTGGGTTAACGTCAGGCCCACTTATTGCCAACGCTTCTTTATAAAGTTAAACTGTGATATAGACTATTGTGGAGATTCCTTAAATGACTATAATCATATTTCGAAATACAACGCGACGTAATAGCGACGGTCGGATATTAAGCTGCTTCTCTAAGTGGCAGCCCGGTATCAGATCAACCAAACGAGGCGCGGTTACGTGGATTTGTAAAATCAACTATTCGCATGCCCGTTTACGTTGTAATCGTAATGTGTACGTGATCACTGTGGGAAACTGAGCCATGCAAAGATTGTACTGGTAACCCATCAATGAACACACACCAAATTACACCGACTATCCATTGATAGAGCACCCTCGCTACGAGGGATCTCTGATGAATCGTATTGAACAATTCCTGTTACAACAACGATGCAGCCACACCGGCGGAACAGGCGGAAGAGGACTCTCCTTGTCCAGCGGGTAGGTGAAAAGATTGGGCACTTTAGGATAAAAGCAATGCACTTTGTTCATCTATTCTATACACCAAGGGAACCATTTTAAAGATTGGAGGCATTCCAGATTTTACTGCCTACAGAAATAAAATGTCCCTATAACTCAATAACTGCGTTAACTGGACCAATAATATTTGTGTCCAAATGTAGGTTTTATAGTTCATTGATTTCATATATGTTCTTTGACATACACATCCGCCATTTGTAGAGATGACGGTCGTCAATACATACGTAACAATACCTTAACAATTACGTTGCGTAGAGCTGTATAGTTTATCTTGGAGGATAGCGATCTCAAAACTTGTAACTTTTTATGTCCGCCACTTTTTTTTATATATGGCGCCCGTCAAAGCATATTATTCTCATATCTCATGAATCACGTAACATAGAGCCACAAAGGTGATGTCAAAATGTATGTTTTTAGAGTTAATGATTTCAAATACTTTGCTTTTGACCTTTAATGACTTTAAAATATATCCGCGATTTTGAAATATTCGCCATTTTGAATGATGGCGGCAAACATAGTCAGTTATTCCCGTATCTTAATATCTACACATCCTTGAACACTGAATTTGGTGTCAAACACATCTTTTTGGATGCGACGATGTTAAGGGTGTCACTTCGATATTCTCTAAAACGTGCAATGTGACTTCAACCATTAGATTGTGATGCCTACCCTCTACATCTAGAGCAACGCTTCCCAAATATTTCACACATCCCACTGATATCCGCGGCATTGACACAACATTGTGCAACGTAGATTGGCTTTGAGCCACATACTCTGTCCTGTGCAGCCTTTCGTGAAGCCACTCTTGATGATTGCACGGCAAGCTGTGACTGCAGATGGCAGTGTCATGCACTGCACATCCCATTCAGATACATTCTCCTTTCAAGTCCAGTCGAAGAGAACTGGACTGTGAAGGTGTGATGCTTTCAGCTGGGCCTGGCCCCAACCGTGGCCAGCTTGGTAGCTCACTCGTTGCAGGTGTTCCATGAGGGCAATCTGTGTTGGTGGAATATTTTCAATCTCCCTTCCTTTGTGTGTGAAGAGGACCTGTCTCTCGCACTTCACGTGGACCTCAGAAATAACCCTCGATGGTTGGAAGAACGTATGTCTGGATAGCAGGTCGAAGGATTGGCTACAAGAGCACACAGCACAGGCGTTACAACACTGAACGCATTCCATGATGCCCAAGCCGTTCGTTTACCTGTTCCAGCGAAACATGATGTGGTGTCACACCCGGTCAGTGCATGAAAGACAGGCAGTACCATGCACTTGTCAAGACCATGCTCGTGTGCAATAGTAGTTGCAGCGACGTATTGGAATTAATTCTCTGTGCCGATTGCTACTATAAAATGTTCACAGCTAAGTCTGCGAGCAAAGCTGACACCTAGCACTGTAACATCAGTGTCAACTTTTCTTAAGACAACATTCTGTCTTCCCTGCCTGACACAATCTGCAGCATGCAACAGCATCCTGGTGTGTGTCTCTTCGAATGTACACTGTGATAGTTGAACTATCACCACAATTGATACAACTTTCGTTTTGTTTGATTCAAATAGACCATTGACGTCCGCAGGTCACTTGCCACCCTGGATCTGATTTGTTCTGCACATATACTCGTCAGTCGAAGTATACGTTAGTTTGCCATATATATGTTATAAAAAGTAATGCTATTACATAAAATGTAAAACTAACATATACTTCGACTGACGAGTATATAATGGTTAAAATGTGAGTTACGTTACCATTGCTGCATGACATCTCATAAATCAAACATTTACAGTTGTCAAATTAAAAACGTTGTCTTATGTTTTCTGTTACAAAGAAACCATTTTATTACCAGAATATAAACAAAATATACTGCAGAATGTCCGAACCCGCCTCGTGTTTTCTGACGGCTTGACGGAGGAGGTTTTGCTAGGCAACAGGTCACGTGGTGGATATGGCAATTACCGGTACACGTTTGACTGATTACAAATGTATCTGCAAAACAAGTTAAATCGAAACGTAGACATACATCTGCCAAGAAATGTTTCAGGTATTGACAAAACTTGTATACCGTATTATCAATATGCCATTATCAACAACATTGCATCGTGTGGTAACTGTGTAAACAAAACAACAAAACATGAAATACAATCGTGATTCTACGCGCCTTTACTCGTCCATAATTTGTGAAATGGTCGTGAAGTTGTAAGTAGCATGACCTTCGTCTAGTGAACTCAAACAGTTAAACGTCTGGTTATTATTACCAAAGTTATTGGGGGTGGCCCAAACATCCCAGTCTTCTCATAACAGCCAAAACAACGTCGGTCAGACCGTTATGTAGAACTTACGTTGGGTGACTGCACAAGAGTGTTACGTTGGCAGCTGTACAGATAACGACAACAATTCGCGGCATGGTTGTGTCGGCCGAAGATATTTGAACAGACGGAGCAGCGATCAACAACAACCGCAGCGACGCGGAGACGGCGATGAATTACGTGATCAGACATCTCTCAAGCGCCAGTGACGTCAGAGAACCGGACGCCTAATTGGTCAGTCGCGAGACATTTTTAGGTTGCGCGTCGTTGGCTGTGACTTGAGCTCAGACTGGATCGACTGGTGACCCCAGCAATCATGAAAAATGCGGTGCTATGCTTCTCCTCTTACAAGATACATGTTGTTTGGTCAAATGTGGTAAGCATTGTTAAGGGGCCCAATTATGTAAGATACACTTATGCGTAGTCATAAAACAACTTGGGCGTCTCCTAGTGACATACTCGATTACCCATTTAAGTAAGAGACACTTAAGCATAGTTACAAAACAACTTGGGCGTCTCCTTGTGACATACTCGATTACCAATTAATATCATTGTCATCCGTTTACGCATTAGTTATCATTCGTTATTGAAGCAACATAACGAGAGTTACATAATTGGGGAGCACTGGTCTTAATTTTTTGTAAAACAACTCGTGCCATTTTGGTTGCTCTGTGTGATTGTTAACTTACATCCTTCCAGAGGTCATCCTTCTTAACTCAACAAGTTGGCATCATTTTGAAAATTGGAATTTAATTCAAGCCTATGGTTACTCGGACTGGCCGCAATGTCGTAATTGTTTTGTTATATATATATTGTTATATATATATATATATATATATAAAATATATATATATATATATATATATGCACAGTAGAAATGGAACTACAATGAACAGTTTGTAATAAAAAATAGCTGTAATGGTGAGTACAAATAAATACAAGAAATATATGTCGCTGTGTTTACTTTTAAGGAGGCCCAAAACAAAATATTTAACAATAAGTCGAAAATTATTATATTGTTTTAACAATGTTGTATTTTAAGCGCCTTTGAACATATTTTATATCGTATATATGGCGCTATATCAATAAATGTACTCCTGTAGTTAGTAGATATATAACCGATTGTGCTTCAGGAAGGCGGTTAGGAAAAATAAGGGAGTAGTGTTAGTATATTGGTTGTGTATGAAATGTATTACATTATTCGTTAGATAATTTAGGTGCTGTTTTACAATCTTTTTCAGGAAAACTTTATATTGTTTTATTTGAAAATAAACTGGGATTGTTGTGCGATTAAACATAATTGTCATGCACCAGATGTATTGATGCCAACATTAGCCATGACTGTAGCTCTGTAATTAGTAGATATGACAGCCGATAGTGTTTGTGGAAAAGTGGTTACGAAAAATAATGGGTAGATTATTGTTTTGGTTTTGTATGCAATATCTTATAATATTTGTTTAACAAATTGATAGAATTTTATTTGGAAATCAACTGAAATTAACTATCTTGTAAGATACAAAATAATTGGCGTGCGCCACGTGTGTATGTAATGCATTGAACTATTGAACACCCAGGGTCATTAAACCAAACTAAAATGTTAACATATCTGTGCCAATGTTATGCTTTTCGTTTAAATAGATCTGCAATATTGACATATACATTAACTGCAAACACGTGTATTATGTTTCAAACATTTTGATACAAATAATAGCTATACAGCTCTGCAATTGGTGAGTATAATAGCCTATTGTGTTTGAGTACGGTGGTTATGGAAAATAAGAGGTACGGTTAGTGTTTTGGTTTTGTATCAAATATATTTCATTCGTTATCTGATAAAGTTAATGTTATTTTATTTTGAAATGAACTGGAATTATTAAAGTACTTATCATGCGCCACGTGCGCAAATATTGATTTCAACTATAGTACACCTTCGGGCACTAAACTAAATGAACATGTTAATATATCAGTGCATTTGTTGTTGTTTTCTTTCAAGTAGGTCTGCAATATTGGCATTTATATTAACACAAAATTTTACATTTCCTTTCATAAAACTTTGAAATAAAATTATCTAGTAGCTCTGTAATTAGAACATAATTTTATGTAGTCGATTGTGTTTGAAGACTGTGGTTATGAAAAAGGGGCAGGTTTAGTTTTTTTTGTGTACGCAATATGTTACATTGTTTGTTAGAAAATCCAGTTTTGTTTTATTTGGAAATGAACTTGGATTGTTGGGAGATAACACATTATTGTCTTGCATCAGATTTGTAAGTAATGATTTGAACCAATGCTCACCCTTCACGAAACCAAATTAAATTGTCAAAATATCTATTTATATATATCGGCATATGTTGTGTTTTTCTTTCAACTTCGTCTACAATGCTGAAGTGCAAATTAGCTACTTATACGTACTTTACCACTCGAAAGACTGTGATGTCAAAACTATCTATGTAGCCTTGTAATTACTATATATATATATATATATATATATATATATACATATATATATATATATATATACACACATATATATATATATATTGCCGATTATGTTCTTTGGCGGTGGTTATAAAAAATAAAGGGGTAGGGGATAATATTTTCGTTGTGATACAATATATTACTTCGTTCGTCAGACAATTGTCATGTGCCACGTATGTAAGTGATTGTTCTAAACATCTATAAACCTTCGGTCACGAAACCTAACTAAAATATTCATATAATTTGGTATGTGTTGTCCTTGCATTTTAATTATATATATTATATTGATTTAAAATTTGCAATACACAAGTGCCTCGTTTTATCACAGATGCTGACACAAAGTGTTGTCGTGTATCCTTATAATTAGTAGATATATTGTCGATTATGTTATGTTGAAAAACGTTCAAAACGCCCTTCCTTCATTTTCAAAAATAGCTCACTACGCAGTAAAATATCACAATAATAACTATTAACTGGGCTTGTTGTGAACGAAAAATGTCGTAGATACACCTTAGCATGTTTGCCAGCTTGTAACATTTAAGTACCCCTGAAATGTTTCTTTCTTCAGATTATATGCGTAATTGAGAACTGCTACAACGTTTTTGTGATTTGACTGTCGTAAAATTAGACTTTCACGTGATGACTTGAATTATCGCTCATGTGACACACCTACCTTTCATGTGTATTATAATCCCATAAATAATCTGAACAAGTCTAATCTTCCATTTATTGGTAAGGGTCGTGAGAAAGTTATATTGAAACAGCTTCAGAAAACACATGTCTGAGAACGGCCGTCGGGAAATGTACCAGTCTGCCTGCCATACCTGTCAAGTAAGACATATAAGACATTAAGCGAAGGGGAGGACGTCGTTGCTTTGGGGGCTAGGATAGAACATGTGACTGAAAGGGTAGAGAAGGTATTGGGGCATGACAAGGGAGGGTCTATACTAGTACACGTAGGGACAAATAATGCAGACAGGGAGGGAACAACTGGGATAGTACAGTATTACAGACACTTAGTGAGGAAGTTAAAGAAGACAAAAGTCGAAGAGATTATTCTTTCAGGAATTTTGCCAGTAATGGGAGGAAGTGGGCCAACACATAGAAACTGCAAGAGGATGGCGATCAACGCACTAGTTGAATAGATGTGTAAAGAAGAGGGAGTGGGATTCGTAGATTTATGGGGATACTTTGTTGGGAGGGAAGATATGTACATGAGAAATGTCCTCCATCTAAATGGAAAGGGGGTAGCAGTCTCCTCTGAGAACTTGCTGCGATATGTTCACAGTGGGACAGGCTGCATCTACTTAAACTAGATTCGCAGGGGGGATTCACAGAGAAGCCTGAAACTGGAGGCATTGATGAAGACAGCAGAAATAAATCAGCAAAGAACAGCCTGGAAAACTGTTCTGAATCAGGATAAAAATGCGTTTGTTTAAATGCAGGGAGCATAGTAAACAAAAGAAGTGACCTAAACATTATGGTAGAATATGTTGACCCTCACATAATAGGTATAACCGAATCATGGGCCACCACTGATATATCGGATGCCGAATTGGGACTAACAGGCTATGTAATGTTCAGGAAAGATAGAATAGGAAGAAGGGGAGGTGGAGTTATTTTCTATGTTAAAGAATCTATCAAGGCTGATGAAATAAAATTAGAAAGAGAAGCAGATTGCGAAGAAGCTGTTGGGTGTAACACAGTTACAGGAAACTCAACGTTAACGGTGGGGTTACTTTATGGAAGTCCAAACATACGTGTAGAAGAGAATGAAAAAATACAAAACGCTTCATGAGAAGTTAGCAAACGGGACTATCTTATTATGGGAGATTTTAACCATGGTTACATACTATGGAAATCTCTACAGAGTACGGGGAGTGAGGACCACAATATTTTAGTACAAGACAGTTTTCTATCTCCACATGTGCTAGAGCTAACCAGGGGTGAGAATATGTTAGATATAGTTTTGTCCTCACAGAATGAATTAATTGACAATATCAAATTATGTGAGCCACTGGGAAGTAGTGATCACAACCAGATACATTTTTCCATCAAAGTAAAATCAGAAAGAAATAATAAAAAGTAGTTGAGGAGAAATTTCCACAAAGGCAGATATAAGGAAATGATGAAATATTTAGCAAAGATAGACTCGAACAACACACTGAAGAATAAGACAGAAACAGAATGCTGGAATATCTTAAAGAGTGAAATAGAGTGCATCGTCAATAAATTTGTTCCCTTGAAAAAACAATGGAAAGGTCCAGAAAGAAATAATTATCGAAACAAGCCAATAGGAAAATGAAGTACAAACAAACAAATGATGTGGAAGTCATGTAGACGTACTGGAAATGACGAAGACTACACTACTTATATAGAAGCACTAAACCAAGCTACAACTGAAATTCGAAATTCGAAGATAATCTACTAGCAAAAATAGCTTTTAATATAAAACAAGACAGCAATAGTTCGGAGCAAACAGAAAGTTCAGGATAAGGTCGGTTCTCTAGAAGATAGTGCTGGAAATATAATATCAGAGTGATTCTTAATGGCAGACGACCTGAATGAGTATTTTAGTTGAGTGTTTACCAGGGAAGATATTAGTTCACTACCAGTACCAGAGACTAAGTTCAAGGGGGCAGAATCATACTATTTAGGACAGTTAATGGTAACCCCGGAAATATTAGCTAAGAAAATTAGGGCTATAAAGGATAACAAATCACCTGGTGGGATTCCGCCCAAACTGTTACTGGAAATTGCAGAACAAATTAGTGTACCGCTTGCAACAGTTTTCAACTTGTCATTAGAAGAGGGAGTGGTTCCTTTAAAATGGAAAGAAGCAAACAGTATACCGTTATTTAAAAAAAGTTCGAGAAACAAGTCAGATAACTACAGTCCAGTGAGTTTAACATCAGTGATTTGCAAATTATTAGAAAGACTAATTAAAGATCACATGGTGGATTTTCATGTTAAACATAACTTGGTAAACCCATCTCAACATGGGTTTCTAAAAGTGAGGTCATGCTTAACAAATCACTAAGTCGGTATATGAGGGATCACCAGTAGATATCATCTACTTAGATTTTCAGAAAGCTTTCGACAAAGTGCCACATCAAAGGTTTCTGCTTATACTAAAGGCCCATGGCATAGGAAATGGTTTAATTAACTGGATAGAAAAGTGGCTAATTGACAGAAGACAAATGGTAGTAGTTGATGGAGAGGCTTCAAACTGGAAAGCAGTTTTGAGTGGGGTACCACAGGGATCAATACTGGGACTTATATTATTTTTAATATATATCAATGATTTGGACGATGGCACAAAAAGCAAGATGTTGAAATTTGCGGATAATCCAAAATTGTTTAGAAGGATTAAACGTGATGGTGAAAGACAGCATTTACAAGATGATCTTGACAGGTTGATAAAATGGTCTGAAAAATGGCAAATGTTGTTCAATTTTGGGAAATGTAAATGCCTCCATGCAGGACATGGGAACGAACATGTACAATATACAATGGGATGTTCCACACGCACGCACGCACGAATGCACACACACACACACACACACACACACACACACACACACACACACACACACACACACACACACACACACACACACACACACACACACACACACACACACACACACACACATTTTTTTCTCTCGCACTTGCAATCTGACAGTAATAAATTGGGAGTGCGGTTATCTGAAGTAAGCGTCACGTCTTTCGTTGCCGTCTCTGTGTCGCTGTGGTTGATATTGTTCGCTGCTCCGTCTGTTGAAAACTTTTCGGCCGACCAACCATTGTCGTTGTCTGTACAGCAGCCTACGTAATACTCTTGTGCATTCACCCAACGTAAGTTCTACATAACGGTCTGAACGACGTTGTTGGTTTTTAGGGGAAGGTTCGGACCTATGACTATAGAGGAACTTTAAGATTTGTTAATACTTATCATGATTTTAATTTTGCGAGTTCCCGTAGTGGCAGGTTGTCGACAATAGTATATTCACAATAAGGGATGTTTGTTCTGTCAATAACTGAAATAATTATTGGTATATTCTAGTTTTATGTATGATAAAACTCGTTTTGCATCTACATTTGTGGTCAGGAACGAACAAGCTGGAAACTGTGGAGTCCGATGGGTCGGTTCTTGGATTCAGTGCAACCATCACATGTGTTTGCGTTCGGGTATGGGTAGCGTTCGAACATGGGTATATTACGATATACTAAGGTTAGCGTGACATAGATTAGACCGTTTCATGGATGCTACGATACCTTTGATTAGTTGCTAATTAAAATATCACTTGTGGAACGCCAGCACATGTGTTTGCGAAGAGAACAACATTAATTAAATGGTTCCTGTAAATATAGAATCCAAATCAACATCATGTATGAATATGTGTTACAAGAAATTTTAAATAGTCCGAGTGGTAACTAACGATATAAATTAATATTACGGAACTGATATTTATGCAAACGTTCGTGGATGTATAATTCGTTTCACGTAATGCCAGATGTCTACTGTAATAATAAATAACGTTAATAACGATCATATTAATGCATACGTTGTTTATATGATGATATTGCAATTTTAGTGTTAAAAACTATATTGTTTTCAAGGTTTATCGTTGATGACATGAAAAAGTGGCTCAAACTTCCCAATCTTCCCCAATAATACTTTTATTCTATGTATGGTTGTACTTGCCTTTATGCCACAATTAGAGCAAAGCTAGCATCATATATTATTGTGTAATTGTGTGTTCGATTTATTTATCATAATAGTTATTATGTAAGTTAAATAAAACCATAATAATATTTGAAATCGTAGAGGAATTCGTGCTACGAACAAGATCTAGATTGTATAATTGTTCTATAACGTTGTCTATACTGAATCCATTACCTAATTATTATCTACGCATCATTTAGTTGGTGTATAAATAAATATATATATATATATATATATATATATATAGTTACACCAAACAATGCATGAGCCAGATATTGGTATGACATAACCCATATGTTATGAGTATACGTTTCAGATGGGCGTTTTCTCTACACAACAAGCCTCGCAACCACCAGCCAGGCCGCTGTAGACAGGTTCCGGGTATCGGTAAGTTTTGGTCTGTTGCGGCTACCTAGATACCTCCGTCTGCTTAGTCTGATTGTTGGGGCTGGTCTGCAGTTACATAACGAATATAATACTAAAGATACGAAGGTGATATTTAGTTTGTGACAACGGGTTTAAAATCGAATAACAGTGGGACTCGCATTAAACAGCCGGCGAGCTGGCTCTAATTCCGGGAATTTTGAACACCTCGTACTATTTTTTGGTTGCTCTGTGCTTTACTTAGCAAATATGTTGATGGCGTCGATGACACCTACAAAGGAATGTACGCTTGTCATTTTGTTATTTTTAATAAAGCTTTTCATCAGTAAGATTATCTTACGATGAAGCGTATACAGTGGAACCGCGGTATTGGGTTACCTCAGTAGGTGGGTAACCTGACAATTAGTGTCACGCTGGGTCAGTCCCAAATAATTCCATAGTATACATTAGAACATTCGTCCCGATAATAGGGTCACCTCGTTATTCGCTAATAGGGTCAGTAACGGATGGCAAAATGGCCAGATTACCCACAGATGAACCCCGCAATTAAGATCAGTCACGGCCGAGCAGCTATACTCATCAGATTCGGTACACTTGCCGGCTGCCCCTATTTGAGACTCAAAAGATCGGCCAACAATGTAAATTGTAATTAGAAGCCACGATCTAAGGCTAGCGATATATAAGAGACGTGTCAGGAAGAGCTCAAATCCCGTTATATCATCCTCTCTGTGTACATTCCTGTACGTGGACACTGTACTTAACATTTTAGGGAAAGCAAGTACACCCTGTAACTGTATCCATAAATAATCCACACACAACACTGTACTTGATATCAGCAATGTATTTGCTTAATATGCATTGCTATTAAGATCACACGAATCTGAGCAATTTTCCCAATTTTCATGATGCTTCAGTCACCATATTCAGTGTTAGGATCACCTCGCTGTTAAGGTCACTTTTGATTAGTCCCGTGGGTGACACTAATACCGAGGTTCCACTGTATGGCATAATACGTATTAATTATATATATATCAGTAAGCCTTTTAAATCAGTGATTTAAGTATTTACACAAAATGTGTCTTCTCTTCATGGTCACGATATGTTTGCTGTGTCTACCTGTATGTTTTCAAGACAAACGTTACTCTCGTGAAGGTGAAATTTAACATTCCTATAATCAATCTAGGATATTCGTTCATAATCGTGCACAAATCAGATTTGCCAAAACACCTGCTTTACATATTTCCTATCTTGGTCTATGTACGTGCAAAAACTTACTCAAAACACCAGGTTGTAATCCATCTTTTAAATTATCTATTATTTTCATTCTGGCAGGTCATGTGTCAATTAATCCTGCTACAAAAAACTCATAATATACGCTATGTAACTACCAATCTTAAATCTGTTCATCACAAATCTGTTGCCCTTTCTGATTTAATAGCTTCAAAACATATATATATATATATATTAGCAATGACTGAGACATGGTTGACAAATGGTTGACAACAATTGATACTGTCTCCTGTCTTGCTGACTTCACTCCTCCTGGCTTTTGTCTACACCATCATCCACGCCAGTCAGACAGGGGTGGTGGTGTCGCATTTCTGGTTTCTGATTTGTTCAAGGTAGAAATCCTTCATTCATCTGGATATCACAGCTTCGAGGCATTATGTATTCTTATAATAGGTTCATCTATGTCTGCCAATTTTATTTGCGTATAATTTTTAACGTCCTCCTGCAAACACAAGTATATTTTTTGATGAATTTCAAGAGTTTCTTGAAACAACATTACAATTACATGGAGGATTATATATTATAGGTGATTTCAATATCCACGTTGATTTGGTTATTCATGGATGCACTTCAAACATTTGACTTAAAACAGCATGTCACATTCCTTACTCATATCCATGGGCATTTACTCGACTTGTTTATCATTAGGTCAAACTGCTGTAACATCAAGGCGGTATCTGTTACTGATGGATTATCAGATCATCATTCTGTAATTATTGATCTGTGTCTCAAATTCGAGTCAAGACCAACACAACTTTTTAGTACTTTCCGACCGATACATGACATTAATATAGACATTCTTCGTGAGGACCTTGCAAATTCAAATATCTTTATTCAGACAAAAACTACACTGTATAAGCTAATAAACCAGTATTAGGTAACACTAATTAACCTTCTTGATAACCATGCCCCCAACAAACAAAAAAGTAAAAGTTCGTCCACCGTCACCATGGATCCCACTAAACAAAACTTCGCTGTCGATATATTAACATAATTTTGTGACGTACCCGTACACCCTTTGATCGGTCCCGCTATACTAAGCAGTTAAATATGTGCAACCACATGAAGCCAAAAGCAAAATCAGACTATTATAGGAATTTAATATAAAAAAAATCTGAAAACTATCGTCAAATGTGGAAATCCATCAATAGTGTGCTTCATCGGGAGAAAACAAAGGTATTGCCTGATACATCTTTATTGAATTCATTATGCAGCATGTTTTCAAAATACGTCACGGAGAAGATTACTTACATTCGATCACGTTTTGTTATTAATGACGTCGATTACAAGTTTACTGAACAGCCGATTATTGATAATACACTGCAATGTTTTACACCAGCAACTACAAGTGAAGTTCGCACTGTCATACAAAAGTGTTCTAACAATTCGTGTGGTATTGACCCTTTTCCAACATTTCTACTGAAGAGTTGTATTGATCAACTGGTTTACCTATTACAAATATTATAAATATGTCAATGCAGGATGGTGTTGTTCCACACACATTCAAGTAAGCTCTTTTTAATCCTCTTACTAACAACAAATTCTTTGCAAAAATGACGTAACACATTACTGTCTTATCTCAAATCTTAGTTTTCTGTCGAAGGTAATGGAGAAGGTTGTTGCAAATTTACTCCATAAACACATTTATTCACAGCATTTATCAAATGATCTACAATCTGCATATAAGCGATTTCATTCAACTGAGACGGCACTTCTTAAACTGCACAATGACATTGTATGCAATATGGATAATAGCAAATTGACTCCTCTCACCGTATTATATCTATAAGTTGCTTTTGATACTATAGGTCACGACATTCTTTTATATCGCCTTAATATATATCTTGGTATATCTGGCACGGCTCTTCAATGGTTTAGTTTATATTTTTCAGACCGATACCAAAGCAATAACATATCTGGCTCGATGTGTTTTCCAGAACATCTTCTGTTTGGTGTCCCACAAGGTTCTGTCCTTAGCCCTGTTCTGTTTAGCATATACACAACATCCCTTAGTCGAGTCATAACTAATCATGATATAAATCATCACCTGTATGCTGACGACACACAGGTGTATATATCACTTTCACCAACTGATACACAGTCATCTCTATCAACTTTAAATGACTGTCTCATTGACATCTTGCTGTGCAAGTAAATTGAAGCTAAATCCAGATAAAACTTATTAATTATTATTGGCACAAAACAAAAATGAAATAAGGTCGTTAACTATTTTCCAGTTAAATTGCTTCGTAATGATACATAACCATGAGATACTGTTCGTAATCTAAGTGTAATCTTTGGCAGTGATTCCCGCTTTCACCAGAACATTTCTCAACTATGTAAATCCTGTTTCTACCATATACATGATTTCCGTTGAATTAAGCGTTATTTGTCTTTATTTACTGCTAAAACAATATCAGTATCTGTAATTAGCAGTCGCCTTGACTACTGCAACTCACTCCTAAACGATAGTGCTAAAAAGGACATATGTGAGTGCGTGTGAGTGTGTGAGTGTGTGAGTGTGTGAGTGTGTGTGAGTGTGTGTGAGTGTGTGTGAGTGTGTGTGAGTGTGTGTGAGTGTGTGACTGTGTGTGAGTGTGGGTGAGTGTCGGTGAGTGTGGATGAGTGTGTGTGAGTGTGTGTGTTTGTGTGTGTTTGTGTGTGTTTGTGTGTGATTGTGTGTGCTTGTGTGTGTTTGTGTGTGTTTGTGTGTTTGTGTGCTTGTGTGCTTGTGTGCTTGTGTGCTTGTGTGTGTTTGTGTGTGTTTGTGTGTGTTTGTGTTTATTTGTGTGTGTTTGTGTGTGTTTGTGTGTGCTTGTGTGTGCTTGTGTATGTTTGTGTGTGCTTGTGTGTGCTTGTGTGTGCTTGTGTGTTTGTGTGTTTGTGTGTTTGTGTGTTTGTGTGTTTGTGTGTTTGTGTGTTTGTGTGTTTGTGTGTCTGTCGGCAGTAGCGCCGTCCGAAGGATGGCTATTGCTGCTAGTGAACATAGTAACCACGCGGTGGTCAGGCTCGTATTTCCATAATAATATTATTGCAAGTCATTAGTTTATTTCATTGTTGGAATCGTGGTTTAATGCTAACGTTGTTTTGACCGTTTGCGATTGTTTTCTGTTATTGATTCGTCGCTATGCCTTGTAATATAATTTTTATTTAGGTATATTTACATTCATTGTTTCATCGTTGTGTATTATCCTCTAGACGACGGCGCTTTCGATATTCAGGTGCAACCGAACGGACTGGCCTTGATCACATCAGTAAGTTCATGAGGCTGTTTTTGTTTGTTCTTATTGCTACTACCATTGGCGGTTCTAAGAGACGCTTATCAGTTACCTGGGCGTCTGCTTCATTCGGCCAGATTTGTTATTGCATCATAATTAGTTGTCTAGCATGTACATTTCAGCATCACCACTATCTTGATAGTTTCACGGTTTGGTACAACAACACTTGAAGACATTTGTTAACTTTAAAATATTAAGCGTCATCATTAATCAAGCTGTTTATGAACGAAGACGGAAACATATTTTTGGGAAGACATTAATATTCCGTGTTTTGTTCGATGAATTTCGCTGGCTTCTTTACTCGAGTTAACAAATAAGTGAAATACAAATGTTAGTGACATAGTGACATGTCCCTGCCGTAGGCGTACCAGATGTCGAAATAAACGTGTCACAATAATACAAAAAACAACACACGTGACTGAAAGCGGCTTAATCAGCAGCTGAAACATATCATCAAAGACGCAAACGAAAGTTTATCCGAAATATATGGTTTTGTGAGCAATGAAAATTAGAGTAAAGCTGTCGAACAGGGAAGAGTAGAAATTGGTGACATCAAGCTGTCTACAACAATGGTGACGTCCGTGCGGTTTAGATTATGTGTCGTTAACAAGGTTAATCTATTAAACTGCTAACATAATATTTTATTTATAACTGTTCCTTATTAACACTTTTTATTGAATGCATAGCCCTCCAAATGCCTTTTCTTTCCGTTTAACATATATTTAATAAAATGCAGCAACGACAATTCCTTCATAATCAATATCATAACGAAAATAACATCATTTGGATGATATGTTGTAGAAGTAGTCGAAATACAATGAAACACAATTTGGTTGACAACAAACATCTAAAAAACAATAACATCATATTTGTTGTTGGACAGGGCATGAGCGCAAACGCTCGTGGCATCATATTTCTGTTTGACTTCAAGAAGCGCATAGATGGGGCACACGCGCTTGACATCGTAGGGGATCTCGACAGAGCCGATTTCTCTCCTATCCGTTTAAGCTTCTGGAGGGACACTAATAGCAGTAAGGCTTCCTCCAGTATAAGATGTTTTCTTTCATTGTCTGTGGTCATAAAATGTGTCACCGTTAGCATCACTTACTCAAAATCAGTATTTGTGTTATGCACATAATCGTACTTGTTTCTTATTTATGTTCGCTCACATACAATACACTTATCTAACTGATGATGTCAGTCATACTATTCGTGGATATAATGTATATCTTACAAATTATTAGTCATGGCTTATCGTATTTCTTGTTTTCAGACTTAGTCTACATATTTGTTAGAAATGATCCTGCAAACAAATCAGCGACAGTGGAGAAGTTTTATTTTGTCGAGAAGAGACGAAAGTTGTACCACGTTCGAACGTACAAGGACCCAACAATCACTAAGTCTGTGTTGATAAATCACATCATCGTTACTAAAACTACCATGCAAAAATGTATACAATACTGAATCATTTTACCAGTGAACCGGTTTGATATTGGTGACCACGAAATGGGCTTTCAGATTCAGGTTCACATCGTAATTCATATTTCTACTAATCTGAGGCAATTTCCGATTACGAAACTGCACTGTTGAATTGAATCGATCTCTTTCTAGAACGGCGTAGATACATATTCATAACGTATGCGGGGTATCTTCGTGAATGAAATATATAAATAAAAATTAGTGACGTGATCATTTTTTCGTATGCCCCTTTAGCCCTGCCGACATCGTGGCGACAGGAGAAGAAACTTTCTACTTCGTCAACTACTGCGAGTTTAACTGGATGTTGGAATTTTGCTTTGGCATTCGCGCTGGCAGTATCGGTTTCTACGATGGCACAAGCGGACGTATTATTGTATCAAAACTTGCCACTCCGATTGGCATAAACGTGTCACCAAATGGCAAGTACGTGTCCACTGTATTGTTATGTATGCGATGTCTTGATGATAAACCTGGTGGTAAAGACATTCTTGATCAGGAAGCTTTATCTCTTTCTCTAAGCGAAACGACGTCTGTAGTGTTTGTAGACTATATTGAATGACATCGAAACGTTTGCGTGAAAGGTCTACAAAATTTCACATCTGTCAAAGATATCGCATGCCCTTTATTGTGTCAATATCGTCGCCCCACCACCCGCGTCCCATCACCTCGTATAATCAGGAGGTTTATCCTAAACAATCCTCGATTGTTCACATCTTTCTATAAGCACCATTTTTGGAGCAGCATTATATATGGCCATGACATAATTTTTATTCGCGGGAGCCAAGCTGAGCTGCCGCTGTGGCTGTCATATTGGACAAATTCAATATGGCCGCCGTCCATAGATAGGCTGTGTAATAACGTGAAAACAAAAAGTAGTAGAACCACAAATGAAACCACTTTTTGGGGTTTTCGTGTATGGGGACCGATTTCTGGTGTTATTCGGCCGATTCCAAGTCGAGGTCACATGATAAGATCTAATTCTAGGCTTTTTTGGCTGAAAATAATTTTGTTTAGCATAGGATCACTGTATACAGTGTTATATCGCAAGCATGTTTTCTAAATTTTATCACGATATCAATGCCAATGTGTTGCAATAATAAATATAATATATGTTTTGACAATTGATGCTCGTAGTAGAAAATATACCCTAGTCACTGTCGGCTTAAGACTTAGGCATACGAGCTTGCACTATGCTTATTCTGCGTCAATTGATATACCCATTAGTCATGGCAGATGTCTCTAAGTTCTGTTATAGAGATTTTTCTCATCTATGTTATTATACCGAGTAAAATGTTCGTACGTCCAGGGTACCAAATGAAAATGTACTTAAGTACTAATCTGGTCAATCACCTTGCTACATAAGGTCACGTGATACATAAACGGCTGATGCAGATAATGTTGAGGTGGGATAATGTGGCACCTGAAAAAAATAAGAGACAAAACGGCCAAGAAGCACTCCGCTGAAATTGTCTACAAAAAATAACGTTTTGTAAAGACGCAGGAATAGGGTGGGCGCCATGCTTGCACAAACCTATAATTCCTCACAGATCGACCAAGATGAAGCTCTCTTATTGATCCAGGGCGCTATGGCGCTAGTAAAGCGAATCCTCAAGAAACAAGAGCCATTCAACTATTCCTTCTCGCCGCATTGTCACAGTTCGCCCGTAGAAGATGAGCTTTGCGCGTGGTTCTCTGTTTTTGACCACTCCACCTACGCCCGCTGGTTGCCGATTCACGTCAGAGACATGGTCGAGCTCGCAGTAAAGCATCCAACGGTGTATGCGGAGTACCTCAATAGAAACATCACGGTCCAACAATCCGAGTACAAGTTCAGCTTTATGGCAAAAGATCAATTCCACAAGCAGATGAAAAAAGTACTCCAGGGCAATGGTGGAGCCTTTGACCTGTATGATAACACAGACGCCATAACATTGCACATGTTGGCTGTTCCAGACTGCGTCAGAATGATTGAAGAGTTCGAGAGTGTTCACACTTACCTACGGCAGCAAAACATGTTCACCACGAAGAGGCATGTAGCCTGTAGACTAGGTTTCTGAATGACGTGCTGTCTTTCATGAAGGTGGTGACCGGAATGGGCAACCCCTTCTTAGCCACAGGTCACGAGCTCGTCGCTATTAATATACGAGATGTGATGGAGCATGAAGTAGCCGTGTCCCTGTCCAAAATCCATGAGGTTGGTCAGGTCCTTCACGAGGAATACGTAAAGACACGGCTAGACAATGTGACGGTTCCTCTGTCAGACAAAAAAAAGAGAAACAGCGTGTTTACATTCGCCAACCGTCCAGACCCCCGAAAGAAGTGAAGCAAAGTCGGGATACTGAAACAAAATACAGTTCTTGTCACCCAACTTTTCCTTTCTCTTCAATCACGCCCGGACGCGGATATGGCCGAATTCACTATCAGAAAAAAGTTCGCTCATAGCTTAGACCAAGTCGGACATCAACGTGCCAACTTGCCGCGCCAATTTAGCGAGACAAGCGATAGTTCAAGTATTTGACATGGATGCCTTCATCCACATGGTACATCTGACCCGAGCGGCAACATTTGCTGAGTATCTACGGCTACACGTTGTGCCTTTCCTGAAAGCTCACTTGACCGCCACGGTTGAACGCGTCCATGCAGTCTGGGACACCTACACTGAACATAGCCTGAAAACACTGACACAGCAGCGGCATGGGATAGGTGCACGTACTCGAATCGAACCAGATGGCGACAGTTGCACTCCCATCCCCGAAAGAGACTGGCAATCATACTTTAAAAATTTGGAAAAAAAAAATGAGTTATTTTCCTTTATCAGTAAACAGCTGGTCAAGACTGACATGGATGAAAGACTCCTCCTCAGCACAGAGTCTGATTTGGTGCTCTCCAACAAGCAGTTCCATGTGTCAGCACTCGTCTTAGAACATGATAAAGCACTCCTGCGCATTGTCGACACCGACATCGTTGTTCCCGTCATCCCTTTCTTTGAAGAACTTGACCTTTCAGAGCTTTGGATTGACTTTAGTAGCGGCAAGAAATACTGTGATATCCCGGTGCACATCATCCACTCCCAGCTCGGTCCATCAAAGTCGTTGGCTCTACCCTTCTTTCACGTCATAACGATACGGCTTCTCAGTTTCTCAGTTTCGACAAGAAGACGGCGTGAGCTACATGGAACAGTACACAAGGACTTACAGAGACGATGATCTCGCTGACCGAAGATCCGGAGTCCTTCACTCTGGAATCTGTTCACATGCAACGAATCGAGCAATTCGTTTTGCTCATGTACAGCAGGATTTGTGGTTCTGTAACTCTCAACGATGCTAGGCATTATCTCGTCTCTAATGGCAATCGTTCACTGGACAATATGCCGCCGACCCAGGCCGCTCTCTTCGAGCATGTCAAGAGGTCCTTGCTCCAAGTCAGTTTCAACTGAAATCAGTCAACCACTTGCCACCAGGCAATCCATGTCTTTGATCAAATGGGGATGGGAACAGGATGAACGCAGCAAGCAATGGTTCCCTTTCTGTACCATTGGGAGGGTGGTTGCCTAAACAATGATGACAACGATGTGAACTATTGAACTACTACTAATGGATGGATGGGTAGATAGATAGACGGATCATGGTTGAGATTGTCTGATTATACGAGTAGAGTGAATAAGTAAAATGGCGCTGTATTTTGTTTAGGTACATTAATTTGATTTGAATTTGGTGTATCCACTTGACATGTAATTTGTATTTATACAATAATAGTGTCGTTCAAACATTTTGGAGTGGTTTATATTCCCAGTTGTGCATAATGAAAAGTTTCTATAATAAACGATAATTGTTCTTGACCTTGACCTTGATTACTTGACCTCGCCGTTCCCCTTTTAATATCGGTTCCAATATTATAATAAATCTATAAACATTTGCTTGCCCAGTAAGATCAATTGGATTATGAACAAATATATGGGGTTTTACGTATTTATGGGCAAATATAACCTTGACCATGATTGAAGAGACCTGATCCAGAGCTCATTCCTAGTTAATCAATTGTCCACCTAAGACATTTTAAAATAAAAATGACACCAGAACGGTGAATGTGTGATATAATACATTTTGGGCTCAAAATATAGATATTTTGAGCCAAATTGCCCTTGGACCTTATCACGTGACCTCGACCTAGAATCAGCAAACTAACACCGTAAATGCATTATTCATACCCGAAAACCCCTAAAAGTGGTATAATTTATGGTTCTACTACTTTTTATTTTCAAATTATTGCACATAATTACTCTGGACGGCAGCCATCTTGGATTTGTCAAACATGAGATGTCATAGCCATGACTAGTGCTTGTCCAAAAATGGTGCTTCTAGAACCATGTGAAAAAGTTTATGATTAAGCCCCCTGACTAGTATATTTCTTTGAAATACTTAATTTTACAACGTACCGTAGTAAGTTTAAATTAATGATCATCGCAAGATCTGTACGTGCAGCTATGTGACCCGATGACATATGCAGTAATACGGGTCGGTGGATATATTTGTGATAACACAAGGGTCGTAGATAAGGGATAGGTGGTCACAAAATGCCAAAATATTCAATAGTATCCTGTCCATGAATCCTTCATAGTTATGTAACGGTCTTACGGGAGTAGAAATGGCGCAAACAAATATGTTGAATAATCTATTATGTTGAATGTTAACTGATTGACGTCCGACTGACAATTGCCTTAACAATTTTGCAGATACGTCTACTTGGGGGAGTTTGGTGGGAGAAGCGTGCATGTTTACAGCAGGGAGTCGGACAACTCTTTGAGGTTGAGGCAGGTAAGATAATGTGTGTAACACATCAGAATCAAAGGAAACGATTCCCAAGGTGATTATGAGTTGCCATGAAGCAGAAATGCAAGTATGATATTTTACTAAATTGATTAATTTCTTGGTGGATAATTATTCCATAGGAACAAATAGATCGGCCATGGATGTTTGTGGTTATGCATCGAACGAGGAAGAAAACAACCACAAAAAACTACTCACGCTTATTGATTTGATTATTTTTTGCAACATTAGAGCATTTCTATTCAGTTGAGCTGAACAAAGCAAAACAAGTTGGAACACACGCACACACACACACACACACACACACACACACACACACACACACACACACACACACACACACACACACACACACACACACACACACACACACACACCACACACACATACACACACAAACACACACACACACACAACACCACCACCACCAACAACAACAACAACAAACGCACGCATGTACGCGCACAAGTACTTTTACCCTTCCTGGTATATTTCTGCACGTGGAAATTATAATGAGATATAGAGTGAAACAAACTATATGCACTAAAAGATCTTTGTCATGATTATGATACATACACTTATGTATACACGAACCTATACCACTATGGGAATATATTAGGACAAATCTTCCATCATACTACATGCTATTTTGCATTATGCATTGTGTAAAATGTCATCATGTGTTATTTCCTTCTAACATCCCACTTACAAAGTCTTTGTACATTGGTTGTTGAACTAGGATTCACATTATACAAACACGCACACATACTCCATACACGCACACACGCACACCTAAAAAACCTAGTAATTTATGAGATTAACTGAAAAAATAATTTTGTTCAATGCCTAAAACGGCAAACTACAGCACTGCGAGTCGCCCATCTTTTTTCGATGCCAGTTCCAAGCGATTATTTTTGTCATGCCTGTCTAATCAATGGAAACTTCGATTTTTTATTCGTTTAATAAATAGACATTTGTGGACGTAAACAAAAACATGGAGACTTATTATACATAGTAGTCCTTGTACCAGACAACAGATAAGTTGTTTTTGCGTTCGAAATTTTTTTATTGACAAATTGACTATGATTTAGCCAGTGAAAACGTAGCCAAAGTGCAGGCGCAGTCAGAATGGACGATAAAAGATAACAGATTCGCCGAACCTTACTTCATAGGTTGCATAGATACATTCCGAAAGAAGAAGAACCAATCCTTCCTTTGAAGTATGTGAAACGTTATTTTCCACACACACACACACACACACACACACACACACACACACACACACACACACACACACACACACACACACACACACACACACACACACACACACACACACACACACACACACACACACACACACACACACACACACACACACACACACACACACACACACACACACACACACACACACACACACACACACACACACACACACAGTTGTTCCTGTGTGTTTCAGGTGGTTCCTATGTTTTCACTGGTCAAGATGATCTACATAGACGTGGTGACAGGAGATTTGTGGGTGGGAGGGTACGCAGACGCCTACCTGATGTTGAAACACTACTTGACGCCGTCTCACAAATTTCTTTCACCGTCCCAGGTAAGTGCTATTAGTGTGCATCGGTACGAGTGTGCGAGAGTCTGTATTAAGCGATTATAAAGAAATAATCGTTTTGTGTATCTGTATCAACATCCCAACACGCTGTGCTTGGTCGTATACATGTGGTCCGGTCATTACTGGCCTTGTTTGCACTCTCCGAAAGACATAAAGAGGGAAGAATGTGGTGGGGCCCGGTCGCGAGGCCCGCTCCTACTTAATGCAAGGTGACACACCATGCCGCAGTCCGTGGGTGGTTGCGCAATAACACCTCTGTATAAGCCCATTCACATGCGTTAAGCGGGTCGTCGCATTGTGACGTCATCGGGACAACACATCTGATTCAGAGTATTCCGTGTGTGGCGCAGTCACTACAATAGTTATTATCGGTCTATATATGAAATTCGCAATAAACGTATGTTAACTTCTTAATGCGAACTACATCATACGACATTTGGAAAGAAATTAGGCCAAACATTCCATCAAACCAAATACTATTTTACAAAGAAATCCGAAATCTCGGACCACACAACAACAGAATACCACACCACAGACTAGGAGGGAGCGAAAATAGTAGACAGTGAGGCGAATTCGACACATAAAACGAGCCATCTATATAAGAAACACCAAACACAAATAAATCGAGACGAGGGCAACTACGATCTCTCACGTGCACGATGACGTCATTAGAACAACCTAATTTCAGCAGATGACATTTCGGTAACCTACTTTCACATATGAGCAGATTACATTATGCTACGTGGCACATGTCATATGGTATCAAGCAAATGTAATGATGGCTTCTGAGAACTATCATGATGTTATGTTGCAATTGGCAGCTTGCCGTTGTCTAAAAACACAGCACAAACCTCAGTGACACACAACGGCAATATGTCAATATAAACCGGATGATAGAAATATAATGTGAATCCTAGTTCAACAACCAATGTACAAAGACTTTGTAAATGGGATGTTAGAAGGACATAACACATGATGATATTTTACACAATGCATAATGCAAAACAGCATGTAGTATGATGGAAGTTTCGTCCTAATATCTTCCCATAGTGGTATAGGTTCGTGTATACATAAGTGTATGTATCATAATCATGACAAAGATATTTTAGTGTATATAGTTTGTTTGTTTCACTATATACCTCATGATAATTTCCACGTGCAGAAATATACCCGGAAGTGTAAAAGTACTCGTGCGCGTACATGCGTGCGTTTGTTGTTGTTGTGTGTGTGTGTGTATGTGTGTGTACGTGTGCGCGTGTGTGTGTGAGCGTGTGAGCGTGTGAGCGTGTGTGCGTGTGTGCGTGTGTGCGTGTGTATGTGTGTGTGTGTGTGTGTGTGTGTGTGTGTGTGTGTGTGTGTGTGTGTGTGTGTGTGTGTGTGTGTGTGTGTGTGTGTGTGTGTGTGTGTGTTTGCTGTCTGATAACAAGTCCACATGCTGTTCCGCGACGTAGGTGTTTCGACTGAAGGTATGCGACGGTGGCTCCACGGTGCGGCACGTTGAGGAGGTGTACTACAACGATGGACGACAAATCTCTAGTACAACTGTCACAGTTCACTACAGCTGGCACATGCTCATTGGCAGCGTCTTCAACAACATGCTTCTTTGTGAAGTTCGCCAGTTATAAACACAAAATCCTTTATCATGTTTTTTACATGAATATTGCAACATTAGAGCATTGTAAGTGTATATCTTTTCTCGTTTCTCTCTACGTTCATTCGTTCCCTTCAACCGTTGGCCTCCAACCAACCAATTGGTGATGGATTGTTAAACACAAAGGTAGTTATTTATAGTTATTTACTTTTCTAATAAACTAATTGAGTATAAACTACCTGTGGCGCTAGAGTTACACTAGGGCCGAGTGTCTGGAGCCAAATAATCGATGTTGATCAATTGTTTGTTTGTAAGTTTAATATTAATTATAAGTATTATTAGTTATATTTTGATTAAATTGTCGTGCGGGTTAAGGTTAGTCATAGTTACGGTTAGCTGTGATTAGTGTTAGGTTTATTTAGGGTTTGGCTACTCTCTTAGCCGAACATTACTATCGGTTGCATGTCATTCCGTGGTGATAGCAAATATTAAATGGTTATCGGGACAGAGTTTAACATCAAAACACTTTAATGGTGAAAACAGCTGCCCGTGGTTTGTTGTCCAATGGGTGTATGCAAACTAGTGCTTAATGAGTCATCATAAATTTTGATATATCCACCGTCTGGTTGTTTCCGCTTATTTTGGTGTTTTTGTTTGCAAATAAAGATGTGTATTGGTCTACTTTCACCATTGCTTGAATATTGTCCTTCACCTAGAGCATTGACCTTGATATATAAGATATATGTATTCAGGAGCGACAATTTGAAATATGTTTCTTTTTACCTTCGCCGATACACAATATCCATCATTTGTAAAGCTTATTCCCGTCAAGTTTTATTATCCCAATATCGTAATGATGCTGATGTTAAGCTGCACGTTTTTAGGTGCAACAATTTCAAACGTATTGCTGTTAACCTTCTCCGAATATTATGTCCGCCATTTTCTCCACACCATGTGGCCGCCAGGTATTCTCAAGTGCGAGACCATGACCGACGTCAATTCAAACGTTGTTTTTATTGTCTTTGTGGTGATACCCGCTCCTTAAATACACACCAAGTATTTACAAACGGTTAACACATCCTGCTCATATCAACACGAGGTGAACAGTGCATCGGAATGGTTTCTCTATACCGATAGTCACCACATATCAGTCGCAGCCGTATTCGCGGGTAAAGATAACACCCGGCAAATGGGAGCAATTGTTAGCTAATAAACCACAGATGGTTGACAAAAAACCGTCTCCCTAATAAAATACGGATTTACATCAAATGGAGAAATAAACGCGATAAAGCATGGAAGTTCTTGTATTAGGAAAGTGTAAATTCGAATGCATGTCAGGCATAGGATGTTTGATGAAAGCATAGTTTTGAGACTAGAGAGGTTCCCGATAAAACGAGACCGTTTCTGTAATTTGTATTCAATATTTCGTGGTTTGATCAATGGCAATAATTTCCGGCGAAAACAATATACACAATATACAGTTTTAGTTATACCTGAAAGCTCCGAACTTATAAAATTACTTAGTGAATAGGCTATACATATAACTTATCTCATACGTAACCACAATACACTTTCGTTTGAAGTTTAAAGCAGTGAGGAATTGCTCATTAAGCGCAGTGAGGGTCTTGGCCTTAAACACCATTATACCTAACTGATTTTCTAAGAGCAGGGTGCTATCTCTTTCCAAAATGTACAATAACAGAACAGTTACAAGACGATTTTAAAACGTAATATGTATATTTTAAATATCGTCTCAAACATATCAATAGCAAATTGACAAGCGGATGCAAATTTATCTACATTTATACATATAGGAATTTGTACATATCTCGTCGCGACACTTTCGAAGAACACATGACCGGCCTACAGAGGTTATGTACAGAGAAAAGCGTATAGCTGGAACTGTGTTTTGGTCGTCGATATGTCACGGATTGGACGTCAGGACGGTGTTGTCATGTTGACTTGATGATCCACGGAGCAGACAGCGTTCACACCAGGTCAACGCATCTGCCGCTGCGGTGACATACGAGTATCTTGTGTGGGTCCGGTTCAAAGAACAAACCACAGACAATCAAGTTATGGTCAAAGCAATTGTAAACCGAAGCGGCAAGCACCAGGAAGGCACAACAGTATTAATGTTAGTGTCTGCATGAGAGTAGTTATTTTTTTTCTCAAACAAAATATAGATATAACAAACGTTGTTTCGATCGAATATAATGTTTTCTTGCATTTTAGAGTCACACAATATTTGTAATTTTCATTTAACAAGACAAACGGCAAATGGTCAAGAAAACCTGTCGAGTAATGCGAGTCCTACTTTTTCTCATCCGTGTGTAGGTCTATAAAGAACTTGTAATTTCATATATAAAATATACGCTATGTATTGTTGACTACCTCTCAGAAACCTGATGGTCAAGAAAACCTGTCGAGTAATGCGAGTCCTACTTTGCCAATGTGTTTCTGAAGAAACATTATACGTTGGTTGTTCCTTCTACTTGGTATTTATGTAAGATGACGTAAACGATCCCATACGAGAGGTACATATGCAACCTGTCGTCACTCTAGAGAAGGACAACTCTGAAAATAATCCAATCCTATGTTACCCGTAGATATAACTATTTGGAGTTTAAAATCATATATTGAACAGGAATAGTAATAATAATGAAGTAAAATAAGTGTCACAAAATCGAGTGTATGTATTAATAAATTAATAAATTGGCGGTACCCGATTTGACATAGCAAGTTGTAGGTTCAGGTGCACTAGGATTCGGAGTGAACGAATAGCAAAACTTAACACCAGATATGTATGTACGAGAAGCGAACAGGCGTTCCCATTTAATACAACAACATAAACATATTCGGTTCAGTGATAGTTGGCCAACCGTTACTCTGCTATGTCATTATAACACCATACATTGAGCTCGACAATTACGCATCCAAATACGGATTTACATGGGAGACAATTAAACAGCTGATCACTTACATGAAGATGGGTATGCACCGTTGTAAAGTCAATAAGCTGTAACCAATGTATCTTGATGTGCGAATGTCAGCGTTCGGCCGCGTTCGGCCGCGTTCGGCGAGATGTCAGGACGAAAGTCGCTCTGCGTTCGGCGAATGAATTCACGTAGACGAAAGCAGGCGACTCGGGCGATAAAGTGGACGGTATATTTGCCTTGTCGATCCCACGCGAAACACCAGGCAACCACACGGAGAAGATGTCACGACATCGACGATGTCGAGAAGGTCTGTCACGGAGTCCGAATTACGACAGATGAGCTAGCCTATAGTCCGGCGGAATGGCTATGCCTAGTTGACAGTCTCTAGCAGACGAAACGGTGGTGGCTTCGCATTAGAAGATCACGTCAAAACGGATGCAGACGGTTATCGCTCAGTCTTCTTCAACACGTGAGACGTGCAGCGACTCTCATCTAATCAGTACTATTCAAATCGTAGAAGTATTTACCTCAGGCGTTGGGGACACACATTTCGGCCCAATTCCTGGAGACGAGAGTGCAACACTTTCTTCTTCTCAAATGTTCGTGTGGCCTCGAATGGCCGTTGTGCCCTTGTATAGCTTGATGGCCGGAAGTCTGACCAATTACGACACTTAATATAAATTAAAGTTGCTCCAGAAACAGGCTCCCGAAACCTTTCACACTTCGAACCAATCCATTAAAATCGCTGAGTTTAAAATATATTTTGCCAGCTAAACGTTTGGCTATATAAGTGTTCATTTAAGCTTTAACTTACGTGAATTACTTACATAATTAATATCACTGGATTCCCTGTATCGAGCCGGATACCATAACATTAATCGTACATTCCAACTCTCACGAATTAATCCATAATTTTAATAAAACACGCACTCTAGTCATAAGCTAGGTGTGACCCCAGTGTTTTTCACACGTACATTTCTGTAAACAACTATTATAAGTTCATAATATAATCTTCTTATAAACACAACATCAGTAGCTTGCAAGGTCACCATATTACCAGTCACGTTAAATAATTTCTAGTGATACCAAAATTGGTATACCTAACAGTAAGATTAGTGGTGAACGCTACAAATTAAATGAATTAAATCTGATTTGTCGGCAGTTAAAACGTTACACGCCTTAATCGCCAGAGGGCACCAGCGTATACCTCCGCGACAATACATACCAGAGATGGCAGCAACATCCCGTCAACAGTACATTGTAAACAAAACCACTGTTCTAAAGCCTGATTACATTCTATACAAACCACTTTGTGATACTCAGTTGTAAAGACTCACGAGATCAGCAACGAGTTGAGGTCGACTTGACCGGATGTTCTGGTCGGCGTGGAAGACGTTCACCTCCTGCATCACCTTCTTGTGGTCGTTGAGGATGCTGGCAGCATACAGCGCTCCCTAGCGAGACGCCCCGTCTCTGGCGTTGGAAAACAAATATAGTTAACAACGATCTTTTGGGTGTTGGGGGTATTCGTTGTGGGAGTGGGGGTTTGCTTTCTTTGGTGGGTGTGAGCATAGTATTTATTTGTGACAAGATGGCTACTAAGACACATATTATGATCTGATGTATGTCGCTGTTTCTTTGGCGGTGGAAGACGAACATACGTCAACAACGGTCTATTGGATGTGCGAGTTATGTGTTCTGGGTTTGGATTTTTGCTTTCGTTATTGAACGTGAATGTTTGTATTTTGTGATACAATGGCTACTAAGACGTCCTCTTTGATACATATTATGATGTGAGGTATGTTTGATTACTAATGGTTGGCATCCGTGGATGGTCATAATGGTACGCGCGCACTGAGTGAGTCAGTGAGTGACTAAGTGACTGAGTGATTTTCTCAGTTAGTTGATGAGTGCTGTTACGTCACTACATCAGGGATTGTATAAGGAAGTCAGACACCCGATCAACCAACCAGACTAATAACAAAGCAATTTATGTATCCAGTACTTCACGGATTGCTTACGTCACAATCAACATTCTGCCTGTCAACTCCGTCAGGCTTTGCCACGCCAACAATGTTGTAAAAGGTTATATTTGTGAATTACATTACAGTTGCTGTATAACATTTCATAAATCAAACATTCCCGCTTACAGCTTTCAATTTAAAAGTTTCCCTTATGATTTTTTAATGAAGATACACGTTTGGGACCATAATTTCACAAACAATATACGACGGAATGTCTTAACCTGCCTCTGATGGCTCGACGGAGGTTTTGATAGACAACAGGTAACGTGACCGATAGGTAAATTATCTCACGGTTCACACACATTCACTGACGCATATATCGTACACATTAACTTATTTTCTCTGACTCATTCTTTAACTCACTCACTCACTCACTCACTCACTCACTCACTCACTCACTCACTCACTCACTCACTCACTCACTCACTCACTCACTCACTCACTCACTCACTCACTCACTCACTCAATCAGTCGCTCACTCACACACACATGCTTTCACTTACTCACTCACACATACATTATTTAACTCACTCACTCACATATTCCCTCAGTTGCCCACACACCCACTTTTACGTCTGACGACCCAACCCACGAGCAGTGGACCGTGCCCAGCAACTCTATAAAGACCCTCTTGTTATTCGACAGCGACGTGTCTTCGTACAAAGCCTTCAGGTGAATCTGCTTCACAGCTATGCTGTTGTCTTCCGTCTATCGGGCGTAGAAACATAACATGCTTCGATGCTCGAACATCAGGTAGAGCTACTGGAACACACGCGAATACCAGTGGACAGATGAGCCCTGTCGACTGTAACATGTTGCTGCTTGTCGACTGCAGCAGCACTGCAACTTCACGTCAGTTACAATAGAGAAGATTTAACAAGATTGCCATCTAGACCAAGAATCAAGATGACAAGTGGACATTGACGCGGTTGGCATACATTCATTTATCCTGGAAGAACACCTAATGATTTCGATTATCTACATATATATATATATATATATATATATATATATGTTCATATGTATATATAAATATATATATATATATATATATAAATATATACGTATATATACACACACACATATATATATATATATATATATATACACACACACACATATATATATATATATATATATATATCATACAAGCCATGTGTCGATTGTACACATTCTATCGGTGTTACCGTGCTGCATGTATGTTGATTGTATTTTATAACACACACGCGTTTATTCTGGAAGAAAACCTAATTATATCGACTCTATTACATTGCACTTATATGTAAGCTTTATGCCTGGTTTATGTTACCTTGCATGTACTGATTATATACAAAATACTTAATGCATTATCCAATAATGTAACCTGATGTTATATGTGATTAAATACATTTTTACACAGTGTAGTTAGATGATATACATATTACACTACTAATAGTATTATATATTATAGATACTAACCACGAGAGTTTATGTGTTTTAATTTGTAACGATATATTACATTGTATTATAGACATAAATTTCTCTCATGGTCCGCAAGGGATCGCAGGGAAATACAAATCAATGCCACATTGGAAACAATTGATAACTTTCTCATCGTAGTAAGATTACCATATTTAACTGACCGAATGCTCATTTGGACATTGAACAATTTCTATTGTAAGTGTGAGAAAGTACCCAATAAGCAGATCATATCACAACTGTTAAGCAAATAACTCAAAATAACTGGAGGATCTACGTATAGATGAGATGATAGCCTGGGTTAATTTTGTTTACGTCTTAGAAACGGGTTGATTTGAGTCGCATTCAAGACAAGTCAAGTCTTAAAATGTATGACCTAGACGTCAACCAAAATAAAATACTCTAAATATTTAAAGAAAAGGCAGCATCACAATTACGGCTGAATTGATCAATCACACTTCATCTATATAGAGGGCCTACAAGTAATTGGTTGTAATAGCACAATTTGGGAAGTCATTTACTGGCAGAGAAAAGTGGTCCAATAAAAAGTGGGCAATCATATGTAATTTATGCGTTAGCGGCCATTTCACAAGTAGCGCCCAGTTCACATTGCAGGTTTTGAACCCACTTTCTCAGCAACATTTAAACGATTCGGTAGCCTGCATGCATATGCATTGAGTAACTTTACAAAACTTTCCATGTACGTGTATGCACACGACTTGTACCACATCGACGTTGAGACCGGTTGATTCAGCACAGCCATAACGCAACGCTTAACAACTCGGGTTCCATAACATTCTACGAACGTCTTCGCAATAAACGTCCCAGGAGAAACGGCTGAACCAGTAATGACACGTGGGAAGAACTAATCTACTCGTCTTTCACACCGTCTTCGTTGGATTTGTGAATTCAGATGCGTCTTAGGTCGATACTCGTTTTTCTATTTGCAAATGTTATTGTTATATCAGATCCCAACTAACTGTTGAGTTATTTATCGTGCTGTTCCCGGTCGCACTACGGACGCTCGGAACTGAACTCAAGTGGACTCAGGCGTGTCCGCTCTACAGTACGTCCACCAAAACTCATTATATCGTTGACTCATAGAGCTAATGGTTTTGATCTATACAAATTATACGGGCGCTGCATTAGCAGCTGTCAAAATACTTCATCTGGCATTGAAAGCGCATTGTATCACCGACGCCAAATACAAGATAGCACTTTGTTATTATTGCTATTACAATTATTATTGTTGTAGTCATTATTATTTGTGACAGCAGCTACAACCTGCAGCTCGTCGACTGACTGTCTCAACGGCCGAACCTGCTTCAAGAACGTCTGCTACTGCACGAATCAATATTTGAGACCACTGCGAAACAGGTAGAAATTAGTTGTATACGTTAGTAGTCGCATACACCCAGCCGTGCAACAACATACAAAAGGCAACACTTAGCACCATTACAATAATTTGAACTTGTGCCCCCCCAGGGGAATGACTGGCTAAGGCAGTTTCTTCACTGAAAAAATAAAACCGTAACCACACAGATAAATATAACTGGATTACCTATAAAAGGGATTGTAACGCACAATTGTTCACAATGCCACTAAGGCAAATCGGCTTAACTCTGTGTGAACTCATGTTACCTTTAATTAGCTAACTTTGTGTTTGATGTAAATGCTGCGCCAATTTGTACATAAATGGTCCAAAGGACGCGAAATAGCATAGAAAGATAAGTGTGGATCTCGACACTTGTTTACAACGCCATATAGGTAAACCAGCTTAACTATCTGTACACAAATCTTATTGTTAAATACCCCTACTAAATACCTTTGTGTTCTTTGAAATGCATCAGCACTTGGTAGTTTAGAGGTCAATTGTTCACGGAAGCGCATGAACACATAAAGAAGACACTAACGAATTCCCAAACGTTGCATATATATATAATTATATTGTTTGACGCGTGAACATTCTAATATGATATGTCACATACAAATAACTGTTTGCAGCGTTCCAGTGTACAACACACGCTGACTGTCACCATAAAGGCAAATGTTGGGAAACAATATCGCATGCGAATGCGCTATGGGCTAATTCGGTCAAAAAATGTATGTACGGAAGACGTAATTAATATGAGAACTGCGTAGCGTTGTAATTTTGTATTTATTCTGTATTGTACTTCTGCTTAATTTTCTAATAATTCAATCAAGAATATGGCTACTACAACAACAGTCAACCTGTTAGAACAAGTTATTGATCTACGTAAATTAATTCCCTACATGTTTCTGAGAGGTTGTCAGCCATTATGTAGCGTAGATTTTATCTAGTAAATTATTAATTCTTTACAGGCCTACACATGGATAAGAAGAAGTAGGACTCACATTTCGCCACATTTTTTCTCGATCATTTGGCATATGTCTGTTAAAGCTTTTCAAATGAAAACTACAAATACTGTGCGACTTTAAAATGTAACAAAAGTTTATATTGGATAGAAACAACGTTTGACATATGTATATTTTATTTTGAAAACAATTAACTACTGTCAAGCAGGCACATAACACTAATACTGCTGTGTCTTCCTGGTGCTTACAGCAAAACACGAAGTCCCTGCTTTAATCATAACTTGAGTGTCTACGGTTTGTTCTTTGAACAACCGGACCCACACAAGATATTCGTATGTCACCACAGCGGCAGATACCTTGACCTGATGTGAAAACAGTCTGCTCCGGGGATCATCAAGTCAGCATGACAACACCTTCCTGACGTCCAATCCGCGACACAGTTTCAGCTATACGTTTTTTTCTCTGCACATAGTATATTAGGTGGCCTAAGTTGGATGCTGGCGCGGCGCGGAGGAAGAGGAATGACATTACTATCTAGATCAAGGTCAAATATCTAGGTAAATGGATATATCACGAACTACAAATAGCGCCACTGGTGGATATGTTGTGAACTACACATATGTACTGATTAAATTCGTGCCGGTCATATGATCTTCGAAAGTGTCGCAACGAGACGTGTAAATATTCCTCTATGCGTATTTTTTTTAGAGAAAATAGAATCCGCTGGATAATTTGCTATTGATGTGTTTGAGGCGTTATATAAATAGACAAGTTACGTTTTAAGATCAAAACAACAACAGTATTAACGTAACATTACAGGTATATGACTTGTAACTGTTCTGTTATTGTACATTTTTTAATACGATAGCACCCTGCTTTTGGAAAATCATTCAGGTATAATGGGATTAAGGCCAAAACACCCACTGCGCATAACGAACAATTTCTCACCGCTTCAAACTTATCGACAAAACTGTACTGTGGCTACGTATCAGATAAATTATCCTCATAGCATATGCATTAAGTACTGCTATAATTTCGGTGTTTTAACTAATAACTGAAACTGTATATTTTGTATATTGTTTTCGCTGCAAATTATCGTCATTGATGAAACTACGAAATACTAAAAAAAATTACAGAAACGGTCTCGTTTTTATCGGAAACCTCTCTAATTTCAAACTATGCTTTCATTAAACATTATATGCCTGTCGTGCATTCGAATTTTATCTATCCTAGTATAAGAACATGCCTGATATGTCGCACTTTTTTTTCCAGTTGATGTACATCCGCATTTTTTCTTCAGCCACCTATGTTTTATTATTTAACAATTACTTCCGGTTGCGACGTGTTAGCTTTACTCGCGAACATGTTTGCGACAGGTTTGTGGTGACTATCAGTATGGAGAAATAATCCGATGCACTTTTCACCGGGTGTTGATGTGAGCAAGATGTCCTACCCGTTTGTAAATACTTGATATGTATTTAAGGAGCAGTTGTCACGACAAAAATGAAAACAACGATTAAAGTGACATTGCTCATAATCTCACACCTGGGAATATCTGGCGGCCAAACGGTGTGGTGAAAATGGCGGACATAAAAGTTGGAGAAGGTTCTCAGCAACACTTTTGAAATGGTTGCGCATTAAAACCGACAGCTTAACATCGGCATCATTAAGATATAGGGATAACAAAATATGTCGGGCGCCATCTTTAGAAATGTGGGTATTCGAATATCAGCTAAAGTAAAAGAAACATATTTCAAATCGTAGCACTTGAATACATATAGTTTACATCAACGTCAAGGCGCTAGGTGATGGACAATATTAAAACAATGATGAAAGTAAACCAACACACATCTTTATTTGCAAACGAAAACACCAAAACAAGCGAAAACAACCAGACGCTGGATTTGACAAAACGCACGATGGCCCATTATCCATAATGCACTAGTTTACATCCACACATTGGGTAACAAACCACGGGCAGTTGTTTTTACCATTACAGTGTTTTGACATGACATGCAACATATAATAATGTTCAGCAAAGAGAAAAGCCAAATACTAAATAAGCCTAACCATAATCACATATTGTAATAATTATAATAACCCTAACTATAGCTAGCCTTAACAATAACGATCAATAATAAGTATAATTAATATTAAAATTACGTACACACAATTGACCCACATCGTTTATTTGGCTCCAGCCACTCGGCCCTATTGTAACTGTGGCCCAAAAGGTAGCGTACTACTCAATTAGTTTACTGGAAAAGTAAGTAACTATAAATAATTAACCTTGTAACAATCCACAACCAATTGGTAGGTTGGAGGCCAATGGCTTAAGGGAACGATTGAACGTAGAGAGAAACGAGTGGACTTAAGCATCTGAGAGGAGATATATTTACAACGCTCCAATGTTGAAATATTCATGTGTAGAACACATGGTAAAGGATGATGTGTTTATAACTGGCGAACTTCACAAAGAAGCATGTTGTTGAAGAGGCTGCCAATCAGCATGTGCCGGCCGTAGTGAACTGCGATGCCGGAACCAGTAATTTGTTTTCCATCGTTGTAGTACACCTCCTCAACGTGCCGCACCGTGGAGCCACCGTCGCACATCTTCAGTCGAAACACCTACGCCGAGGAACAGCATGTGGATTTGTAATCATACAGGAAACACACACACACACACACACACACACGCACACACGCACACACGCACACACGCACACACGCACACACGCACACACGCACACACGCACACACGCACACACGCACACACGCACACACGCACACACGCACACACGCACACACGCACACTCGCACACTCGCACACACGCACACGCACACGCACACACGCTCACACGCTCACAAACCCACAAACACACACGCGCGCACGAGTACTCTGAAACTTCCATGTATATTTCTGAATGTGGAAATTATGATGAAGTATATAGCGATACAAACACTATGTACCAAAATATTTTAGCCATGATTATGATACATATACTTATGTATTCACGAGCCTATGCGACTATGGGAAGATATTAGGAAAAAACGTCCATCATAATACATGCTATTTTAGATTATTTTTTGTGTAAAATATCATAATGCGTTATGTTCTGCTAATATCCCAATTACAAAGTCTTTCTACATTGTTTGATGCACTAGCATTCACATTATATTTCTGTCATCATGTTTACATTCGCATATTGCCGCTGTGTGTCACTGAACTTTCCGTTGTGTTTGTAGACAACGTCAAGCTGCCATTTGTAACATGCCGTCATGATTTGTAACATGCCGTTCTCAGAAGCAAACATGACATTTGCCTGATACCATATGACATGTGCCACGTAGCGTAATGCAATCTGCTCAAACTACGTTGTTAAAATAAGCAATGAGTATATTTGATTACTGAACATTCTTCAGGACAGATCATTTGATTTAATCATTATCTTTTTGACATATTGAAGACGATTATTACGATGTATAGGGTTTCATCTGGTTATCGTGCAAACTTCATCATTACATATGACGTCTAATGACGCCATCGTACACGTGATATATAGTGTAATTGCCCTCGTCGCGATTGATTTGTGTTTGGTCTTATTTATATAGATGGCTCGTTTTATTTGTTGGATTCTTCGGTTCGCCTATCTGTCTACTATGTTCGCTCCCTCCTAGTCTGTGATTTGGTTTTGTGTTGCAGTGTGGTCCGTGAGCGCGGATTTTATTGTAAAATAGCATGTAATATGTCCGAATGTTTGTGCTAATGTTATTTCATATGTCGCAGAACGTAATACACAGTAAGAAGTTAACTTACCTTTATTGCAACTTCCATATATAGGCCTATAATCATTATAATAATGACTTTGCCACACACGGATCACTCTGAATCAGCTGGGTTGTTCCATTTAAGTCACAATGCGATGCCCTGCTAAAGGCATGTGTAGGGGCTTATACATAGGTGTTACTGCGCAACCACCAACGGACTGCGGCCGCGTGTGTCATCTTGCATTAACTAGGACCGGACATCGTAACCGGGCCCCACCACACTCTTCCCTCTGTATGTCTTTTGGAGAGGGTTAACGAGGCCAGTGATGATCGGGCCACATGTATACAACTAAGCTGAGCGAGTTGGGCGGTTGATTCAAACAGACTAAACTGTTATTTTTGTAATCGCTTGATGCAGACTCGCGCACACTCGTACCGATGCACCCCAACAGTGTTTACCTGCGACGGCGAAATAGAGGTGTGAGGTGGCGTAAAGTATTTGAATATCAAGTAGGCGTCTGGGTGCGCTCCCACCCACAAGTCTCCCGTCGCCACGTCAACGTCGATTCGGTCAACCAGCGAGTACAACGGAACCACCTGAAACACGTAAACATCTAAGTGTGTGCGTGTGTATATATATATATATGTATATATATATATAAGACGTACTACCACCTGTAATGTGTGCCTGTCGGATCGCCACCTTGCCGTGGTCGGGGGACTAGAGAGCCGCTGTGAACCGTAGAGCTATGCTGGCGGGAGCTTAGCTCATGGAAGGGTCACAAAAGCCGAACAGGTCAAAGGGGAGTGTTCAGATAAAGAGCGATCCACCTGTCCTCCTGGTTCGGGGTTTCGGAGTGGGGTTAGCAACCTCACCCTGTAAAACAGTGTGTGCTACAGAATCGTCAACAAATCCTCAAGGAACATCAGCCCTGGAAAATAAATGATCCTCACCAAGAAGAAGTATGACGTCGTGTGTGTGTGTGTGTGTGTGTGTGTGTGTGTGTGGTGTGTGTGTGTGTGTGTGTGTGTGTGTGTGTGTGTGTGTATGTCTGTGCGTATGTGGGTGTGTCTGTGTGCGTGTGCGTGTGCGTGTGCGTGTGTGTGTGTGTGTGTCTGTGAGTGTGTCTGTCTATATGTTTGTGTTTGTGAGTGCGTGCGTGTGTGCATGTGTGATTGTGTGCGTGTGTGCGTGTGTGCGTGTGTGCGTGTGTGCGTGTGTGCGTGTGTGTGTGAGGTGTGCGAGTGTATGTGTGTTTGTGTGTGTGTTTATATATGTGAGGTTTGTGTGCATGTGTTAGTGTTGTGTGAGTGTGTGGTGGGAGCACGTGTGTGTGTGTGTGTGTGTGTGTGTGTGTGTGTGTGTGTGTGTGTGTGTGTGTGTGTGTGTGTGTGTGTGTGTGTGTGTACCAACTGTTTTTGTTTCGGTCAGCTCAACTGAAAAAAAGTGCATTATTATCGCAAACAAATAAAACAAAATAAATAAACGGGAGTAGTATTGTTTGTTTGGTTCTAATCTTCCTAGTTCGGTACATAACCATCAATGGTTGATCTCGTTTTTACTCTGGAAAATAATAATCACCAAGAAATTAATCAATTTTAGTAAAATACCACACTTGCGTTTCTGCATGATAGCAACTGATAATCATCTTTTGGAATCGTTTCCTATGATTCTGATATACATACGTCATCTTACCTGCTTCAACCTCAAAGAGTTGTCCGACTCCCGGCTGTAGACAGTCAAGCTTCTCCCACCTAACTCCGACAAGTATATGTATCTGTAATATTGTAAAGGCAACTCTCAGTCGGACACACACATGTCAATTAGTTAACGTTCAACATAGTAGATTATACAACATATTTGTTAACGTTCAACATTGTAGATTATACAACATATTTGTTAACGTTCAACATTGTAGATTATACAACATATTTGTTAACGTTCAACATTGTAGATTATACAACATATTTGTTAACGTTCAACATTGTAGATTATACAACATATTTGTTAACGTTAAACATTGTAGATTATACAACATATTTGTTAACGTTCAACATTGTAGATTATATAACATATTTGTTAACGTACACCATTGTAGATTATATAACATATTTGTTAACGTACACCATTGTAGATTATACAACATATTTGTTAACGTTCAACATAGTAGATTATACAACATATTTGTTAACGTTCAACATTGTAGATTATACAACATATTTGTTAACGTTCAACATTGTAGATTATATAACATATTTGTTAACGTTCAACATTTCGTAATTACTTTCGTAAGACCGTTACATAAACATGAAAGAATTACGGACATGATACTATTGAATCGTTCTTGTAAGTATTGTGGGCATTTTGTAGCCACTTCACCCTTATCTACGACCATTGTGTTATTATAATAATATCCACCGACCCGTATTATTGCAAATGGCATCGGGTCACAAAGCTCCATGTACAGATCATGCAATGATCATTTATAAACTTACTACCGTACGTTATAAAATTCGGCATATCAAAGAGATATATGGGACGCAGGTGGTGGAACGCAAAGATTGACACAATAACGGGAGTATGTCCCAGCATGCGATATCGTTGACAGATGTGAAATCATGTAGACATATCACGCAAACGTTTCGATTTCATTCATTGTAGTTTACATACGTTACTTACGTCGTTTCGCTTAAATAAAGAGATAACGCTTCTTGATCAATATTGTCTTTACCAACAGTTTATCATCAAGACATCGCGTACATAACAATAAAGGGGACACCTACATGCCATTTAGTGACGCCTTTATGCCAGTCGGAGTGGCAAGTTTCGTTAGAAGAATACGTCCGCTTATGCCATCGTAGAAGCCGACATTACCAACTCGAATGCCAAAGCAAAATTCCAAGAGCGAGTTAAACTCGTAGTAGTTGACGAAGTAGAAAGTGTCTTCCCCTGTCGCCACGATGTCAACGGGGCTAATGGGGCATATGAAAAAATTATCACATCATTAATTTTGATTTACATATCTAATTCACGAAGATACACCGCATATATTATCAATATTTGTCTACGCTATTCAAGAAAGAGATCGATTGAAATCAACAGTGTAGTTTCTTAATCGGAAATTGCCTCAGAATAATAGAGGTATGAATTATGACGTGAAACTAAATCTGAAAGGCCATTTCAGGGTTACCAATATCAAAACGTTTCACGGGTAAAATGATTCAGTATTGTCTACATTTCTGCATGGTAGTTTTTAGTAACGATGATATGATTTAGAAACACCGACGTAGTGATTGTTGGGTCCTTGTACGTTCGGACATGGTACAACTTTCTTCCCTTCTCGTCGAAACGAAACTTCTCCACTGTCGCTCTATTTTTTCCAGGATTATTCACAACAAATATGTAGACTAAATCTGAAAACAAAAAATACCATAAACCATGACGAATAATTTAAAATATACATTATAACAACGATCATTCTGACTGACATCATTAGTTAGATAAGTATACTGTACGTGAGCGAACATAAATGAGAAACAAGTACGACTATGTGCATAATACAAATACTGATTTTTAGCAAGTGATGCTATCGATGACATATTTTATTACCACAAACAATGAAAGAAAACATCTTATACTGGAAGAAGCCTTACTGCGATTGGTGTCTCTCCAGATGCTTAGACCGATAGGACAGAACCCGGCTCTGTCGAAGTCCCGTACGATGTCAAGCGCGTGTGCCCCATCTTTGCGCTTCTTGAAGTCAAACAGAAATATGTTGCCACGAACGTTTGCGCTCATGCCCTGTCCAACAACAAGGGTGATATCATTGTTTTTTTAGTTGTTTGTTGTCAAATTGTATATCTCTGTGTTTCGACTACTTCTATAACATTCCCCCCAAATTATGTTATTTTCGTTTTGATATTGATTATGAAGGAATTGCCGTTGCAGTAGCTTTGATTAAAGATATGTTAAGTGGAAAGAAAAAAGGCATTTTGGAGGCCTTCGCATCCGAGAAATTTTTTAATAATTAACAGCAACAATAAAGATATTATGTCAGCAGTTCAATGGGTTAGCCTTGTTGATGATACATAATCAAAATCGCACGGACGGCACCATTGTTGTAGAAAGCATGACGTTATCAATTCCTACTCTTCCCAGTTCGCCAGTCGCCGAACTATACTCTAATTCGCATTTCTCACAAACCCCCATATTTCGGCTAACCGTGTGTTTGCATGTTTAGTGATATGTTTAAGCTCAGTATGTCACTTTCAGTTATATATATTGTTTATTGTTTTATTGTGACACGTTTTTTTTCGGTATTTGGTACGCTTACAACAGATCCAATCAATAAATGTGGGACGTTTCACTGTCACTAACAGTTTATGTTTCCCTGATTGTTTAAGAAGAGTAAAGAACCCAGCGGTATTCATTGAACAAAACTTAACGGAATATACATTTCTTCCCCAAAACATGATTCTGTCTTCGCTCATGATCTGCTTGATTAATGATGATGCTTAATATTTTAAAGTCAACAAATGTCTTCAAGTTTTGTTGTATCAAAACGTGAAACTATAATGTTAATGGTGATGCTGAAGTGTACTTGCTAGTCAAGTAATTATGATGCAATGACAAATCTGACCGGATGAAACAGACGCCCAGGTTCCTGATAAGCATCTTCTGGACACGCCAAGGGTAGTAGCAATAAGAATAAACAAAAACTGCCACAAGAACTTACTGATGTGATAAAGGCCAATCCATTCGGTAGCACCTGAATGTCCACAGCTCCGTCACCTAGATGATATTACACAACGATGAAACATTGAAAGTAAATATACCTAAATAAATACGAATTTGGTACAAGGCATAGAGACGAAACAATGAGAGGCAAACAATCACAAACGGTCGAACAATGGTAGGATGAAACCGTGATTTCAAAACATACACCCACACCCACAGGTGTATATATATGTATATATATATAACATATGAAACACATCACATATTTTTGAACAGAGTCAAGACGTCATTATCAAAGGTATCCTCACATGTCTCATCACTATTTGCTTTCATAGACTAAGTGATACAATCACGTGTGATACATTTAATGCCCACGTAACTAATAAGACAAGTCCATCGACAAGGCATTCAACATGCGGAAGTGTGGTTGATTCGCCGCTACCCAGTTCACAGATCTGCGGCATGGTCGGTTTGCTGATTCTCTACATATGAGTTAACTCACTAGATATTTAAATGGTACGTTATATTTCACTTGTAAACTCACATTTCTGATAGAGGGCCTGATCTCATTACATCGAGGCCAAACTCTAATGATCCAGCAATGTCAAGCAAGTTTAGGCGAAAAGCGTGACTAATGGACTTGTGTTATGTTGATTTTTAAAAACGTCGTGTCAACATAAAAGTCAGTTTGCATCTATTCGCTAGGACGATCAACACATACATTAAGGACTTAAGTTGTTTTGCTCCTGTGTAGGTATGTGTTGGAGGATTATTTTTCAATGATAATATTTGTTTGACCAAAAATGGACTTACCCAGTTTTGACTCAGACAGACGATATATATATATATATATATATATATATATATATAGTGGAACCTTGGTATTAGGGTCACCCACGGGACTGGACAATAGTGGATCTAATAACGAGGTGATCCTACTACTAAATATGGGGACTGAGGCATCATGGGAATTGGGAAAATTGTTCAGATACATGACATTTTAATAGCAATGCATATTAAGCAAATGCATTGTTGATATCAAGTATATTGTAGTGTTCGGATTATTTGTGGATACAGTTACAGGGTGTACTTGGTTTTCCTAAAATGTTAAGTACAGTGTGCATGTATAGGATTGTATACAGAAAACATGAAATAACAGGATTT
>CM034539.1:44609470-44648341 GCA_020002185.1 Paraescarpia echinospica
CGCCGATATGTCGCGAATAATGCGCTATATGTCCTTTCTACTTGGCGTCCACCAAAACTCGTTATATCGTTGACTCATAGAGCTAATGGTTTCGATCTACACAACTCACACGAGCGCTGCATTAGCAGCTATCAAAATACTTAATCTGGCATTGAAAGCGCATTGTCTCACCGACGCCAAATACAAGACAGCACTTTGTTATTATGATTTTGATTATTATTGTTGTTATTGTTATCATAATTAGTATTGTTTTATTATTATTATTTGTGTCAACAGGTACGACATGCAGCTCGTCGACTGATATGTATTTAAAGAGCAGCTGTCACAATAAAAAAATGAAAAGTGACATTACTCATGATCTCACACCTGGGAATATCTGGTGGCCACATGGTGTGGTGAAAATGGCGGACATGAAAGTTGGAGAAGGTTAACAGCAACACTTTTGAAATGGTTGCGCATGAAAACCTATAGCTTAACATCAGCATCATTAAAATATAGGGTTAATCAAATTTGTCGGGCGCCATATTTATAAATGTGGGTATTCGAATATCAGCTAAGGTAAAAGAAACATATTTCAAATCGTAGCACCTGAATACATATTTTTTTATATCAACGTTAAGGTGATGGACAATATTTAAAAAATGGTGAAAGAAGAACAACAGACATCTTTATTTGCAAACGAAAACACAAAAATAAGCGAAAACAACCAGACGGTGGATTAAAAAAAACTCATGATGACCCTTTATGCACTAGTTTACATCCACACATTGGGCAACAAACCACGGGCAGCTGTTTTCACCATTACAGTGTTTTGATATTAAACTCTTTCCTGATGACCATTTAATATTTGTTATCACCATGGCATGACATGTAGCCGATAATAATATTCAGCTAGGAGAAAAGCGAAATCCTAAATAAGCCTAACCATGATCACATAATATAATAATAATAATAACCCTAACTGTGGCCAGCCTTAATAATAACGATCACTTAATCCAAATATAACTAATAATAAGTATCATTAATATTAAAATTACGTACACACAATTGATCCACATAATTTATTTGGCCAGCCACTCGGCCCTATTGTAACTCTGGCCCAAAAGATAACATACTACTCAATTAGTTTACTGGAAAAGTAAGTAACTATAAAAAAATAACTTTGTAACAATCCACAACCAATCGGTAGGTTGGAGGCCAATGGTTGTAGGGAACAAATGAACGTAGAGAGAAAGGACTTAATCATATGAGAGGACATACACTTACAATGTTCCAATGTTGCAATATTCATGTGTAGAACACATGGTAAAGGATTATGTTTTTATAACAGGCGAACTTCACAAAGAAGCATGTTGGTGAAGATGCTGCCAATCAGCATGTGCCGGCCGTAGTGAACTGCGATGCCGGAACCAGTAATTTGTTGTCCATCGTTGTAGTACACCTCCTCAACGTGCCGCACCGTGGAGCCACCGTCGCACATCTTCAGTCGAAATACCTACGTCGAGGAACAGCACATGGATTTGTAATCATACAGCAAACACACGCACGCACGCACGCACGCACGCGCACGAGTACTCTGACACTTCCATGTATATTTCTGCACGTGGAAATTATGATGAATATATATATATATATATATATAGTGATAAAAACAATATGTACCAAAATATCTTAGCCATGATTATGATACATATACTTATGTATTCACGAGCCTATGCGACTATGGGAAGATATTAGGACAAAACGTCCATCATAGTACATGCTATTTTGCATTATTCATTGTGTAAAATGTCGTCATGTGTTATGTTCTGCTAATATCCCAATTACAAAGTCTCTGTACATTGTTTGATGCACTAGCATTCACATTATATTTCTGTCATCATGTTTACATTCGCATATTGCCGCTGTGTGTCACTGAACTTTCCGTTGTGTTTGTAGACAACGTCAAGCTGCCATTTGTAACATGCCGTCATGATTGTTCTCAGAAGCAAACATGACATTTGCCTGATACCATATGACATGTGCCACGTAGCGTAATGTAATCTGCTCAAACTACGTTGTTAAAATAAGCAATGGGTATATTTGATTACTGAACATTTTTCAGCAAAGATAATTTGATTTAATCATTATCTTTTTGACATATTTAAGACGGTTATTACGATGTATAGGGTTTCATCTGGTTGTCGTGCAAACTTCATCACTACATGTGACTAATGTTATTTCATATGTCGCAGAGCGTAATACACAGTAAGAAGTTAACTTACGTTTATTGCGACTTACATATATAGGCCTATAATCATTATAATTGTGACTTTGCCACACACGGTACACTCCGAATCACATGTGTTGTTCCATTGAAGTCACAGTGCGACGCCTCGCTAAACACATGTGCACGGGCTTATACATAGGTATTATTATGCAACCACCCACGGCCTGCGGCCAGGTGTGTCACCTTGCATTAACTAGGACCGGACATCGTAACCGGGCCCCACCACACTCTTCCCTTTTCATGTCTTTTGTAGAGGGCAAACGAGGCCAGTGATGACCGGGGCACATGTATACAACAAAGCTCAGCTAGATGGGGTGTTGATACAGACAGACTAAACTGTCGCTCCATGCAGACTCGCGCACACTCATACCGATGCACCCTATCAGTGTTTACCTGCGACGGCGAAATAGAGGTGTGAGGTGGCGTAACGTATTTGAATATGAAGAAGGCGTCTGGTCGATTACGCCTACCAGCGAGCAAACGGAACCACCTGAAACACGTAAACAACTAAGTGTGTACGTGTGTGTGTGTGTGTGTGTGTGTGTGTGTGTGTGTGTGTGTGTGTGTGTGTGTGTGTGTGTGTGTATAAGACGTACGACCACCTGTAATGTGTGCCTGTCGGATCGTCACTTTGGGGGTTAGGGAGCCGCTGTGACCTTTAGAGCTATGCTGGCGGGAGTTTCGCTCCTGGAAGGGTCACCCAAGCCGAACAGGTCAAAGGGGAGTGGTCAGGCAAAGAACGATCCACCTGTCCTCCAGGTTCGGGGTTTCGGCGTGGGGTTAGCAACCACACCCTGTAAAGCAGTGGTACTCAGAAACGTCAACAAATGCTCAAGGAACCTCAGCCCTGGAAGAGGAATGATCTTCACCAAGAAGAAGTATGACGTCGTGTGTGTGTGTGTGTGTGTGTGTGTGTGTGTGTGTGAGTGTGTGTGTGTGTGTGTGTGTGTGTGTCTGTGCGTATGTGGGTATGACTGTGTGCGTGTGCGTGTGCATGTGTCTGTGAGTGTGTCTGTCTATATGTTTGTGTATGTGAGTGCGTGCGTGTGTGCGTTTGTGCGTATATGTGTGTGTGTGTGCGTTTGTGCGTGTGTGTGTGTGTGAGGTGTGCGAGTGTATGTGTGTTTGTGTGTGTGTTTATATATGTGAGGTGTGTGTGCATGTGTTAGTAAGGTGTGAGTGCGTGGTGGGTGCATGTGCGTGCGTGCGTGCGTGTGTATGTGTGTGTGTACCAACTGTTTTTGTTTCGGTCAGCTCAACTGAAAAGAAGTGCATTATTATCGCAAAAAGTAGTATTGTTTTGTTGTTGTTGTAATCTTCCTCGTCCGATGCATATCCATCAATAGTTGATCTCTTTTTTACTCTAGTATATATTAGTCACCAAGAAATTAATAAATTTAGTAAAATATCATACATGCGTTTCCGCATCATAGCAACTGATAATCATCTTTTGGAATCGTTTCCTATGATTCTGATATACATACGTCATCTTACCTGCCTCAAACTCAAAGAGTTGTCCGACTCCCGGCTGTAGACAGTCAAGCTTCTCCCACCTAACTCCGACAAGTATATGTATCTGTAAAATTGTAAAGGCAACTGTCAATCGGACACACATATGTCAATTAGCTAAAGTTAAACATAGTAGATTATTCAACATTTCTACTTCCGTAAGATCGTTGCATAAACATGAAGGAATCACGGACAGGATAATATTGAATCGTCCTTGTAAATATTGTTGGCATTTTGTAGCCACTTAACCCTTATCTACGACCGTTGTGTTATGATAATAATATCCACTGACCCGTATTATTGCAAATGGCATCGGGTCACAAAGCTGCATATACAGATCATGTAAAGATCATTTATAAACTTACTACAGTACGTTGTAAAATTCGGCATTTAAAAGAGATATACAGAACTCTACGATCTACCTCGCAGCCTCGCCTTTTGTTCGTACCGGCCTCACAAACTGTTACTCATGGTGATCATCGTTTCGCGGTTTGCTCGGCGGTTCTATGGAACAATTTGCCTCCTACACTCAGGACAGCAACATCATTACAAGTGTTTAAAACACTTTTGAAGACTCACCTTTTTAAACAAGCGTTTTTATAATTTATTTTATTAGTTTCTTAACATATTTATGGTTATTCTTCTTGTATAAATGAAGGTATTTATAGTATTTTTTTTTAAAGAATGTCTTAATTTGTTTAAACGTTTTTTTTTTTAATGATCTCTCTTTTTTTTAATAATTATATTTAAGGTAATGGTATATTTTTTACATATTTATTTCTTAGTTAGCATTTTTTTTTTTAATGTATAATACTATTATATACGTGTGCATGTATGTAAAGCGCCCGAGGGCAATTTTAATTGATTGGGCGCTATATAAGTACTTTTATTTATTTATTTATTTATTTTATATACGGGGTGGTGGGACGCGAGTGGTGGAACGCAAAGATTGATACAATAAAGGGAGCGATATCGTTGACAGATGTGAAATTATGTAGACATATCACGCAAACGTTTCGATTTCATTCATTATAGTTTACAAACGTTACTTACGTCGTTTCGCTTAAAGAAATCAAGACATCGCGTATATAACAATATTGTGCCATCATAGAAGCCGACATTGCCAACTCGAAGCAAAATTCCAAGAGCGAGTTAAACTCGTAGTAGTTGACGAAGTAGAAAGTGTCTTCCCCTGTCGCCACGATGTCAATGGGGCTAATGGGGCATATGAAAAAATGATCACATCATTAATTTTGATTTACATATCTTATTCACGAAGACACACCGCATATATTATCAATATTTGTCTATGCCGTTCAAGAAAGAGATTGATTGAGATCAACAGTGTAGTTTCCTAATCGGAAATTGCCTCAGAATAATAAAGGTATGAATTACGACGTGAACCTAAATCTGAAAGGCCATTTCAGGGTTACCAATATCAAACCGGATCACGGGTAAAATTATTCCGTATTGTCTACATTTCTGCATGGTAGTTTTTAGTAACGATGATATGATTTAGAAACACCGACGTAGTGATTGTACGTTCGGACATGGTACAACTTTCTTCCCTTCTCGTCGAAACGAAACTTCTCCACGGTCGCTTTATTTTGTCCAGGATTATTCACAATAAAACAAGAACTACCATAAGTCATGACGAATAATTTAAAATATACTTTATAACAACGATAATTCTGACTAACAGCATTACTTATATAAGTCTACTGTACGTGAGCGAACATAAATGAGAAACAAGTAGGACTATGTGCATCATACAAATACTGATTTTGAGTAAGTGATGGTAACGGTGACATATTTTATGACCACAGGCAATGAAAGAAAACATATTATACTGGAAGAAGCATTACTGCGATTGGTGTCTCTCCAGATGCTTAGACCGATGGGAGAGAAGTGGCTCTGTCGAGGTCTCCTACGATGTCAAACGCGTGTGCCCCATCTACGCGCTTCTTGAAGTCAAACAGAAATATGTTGCCACGAACGTTTGCGCTTATGCCCTGTCCAACAACAAGGTTGATATTATAGCTTTTTAAATTATGTGTTGTCAACCAAAGTGTGCATCATTATATTTCGACTACTTCAACAACATTTCACTAAAATGATGTTATTTTCGTTACGATATTAATTATGAAGGAATTGCTGTTACAGTAGCTTTGATTAAAGATATGTTAAGTGGAAATAAAATGTATTTTGGGGTCCTTCGCATCAGAGAAAAATGTTAATAATTAACAGCAACAATGCAGATATTATGTCAGCAGTTAAATAGGTTAACCTTGTTGACGATATATAATAAAAACCGCTCGGACGTCACCATTGTTGTAGAAAACTTGACTTTACCAATTCCTACTCTTCCCAGTTCGCCAGTCGCTGAAATTTACTCTAATTTACATTGCTCACAAACACCCATATTTCGGATAACTGTTTGTTTGCATGTTTGGTGATATCGTTCAGCTCATTATGTCACTTTCAATTACGTATGTTGTTTATTGTATTATTGTGACACGTTTTTTTCGGCATTTGGAACGCCTACAACAGATACAATCAATAAATGTGGGACGTTTCACTATGTCACTAATAGTTTGTGTTTACATGATTGTTAAGTAGAATAAAGAAGCCAGCGATATTCATCGAACAAAACTTAACGGAATATACATTTCTTCCCAAAAACATGTTTCCGTCTTCTTTCATGATCAGCTTGATTAAAGATGATGCTAAATATTTTAAAGACAACAAATGTCTTCAAGTTTTGTTATATCAAAACGTGAAACTATAAAGTTAATGGTGATGCTGAAGTGTACTTGCCAGACAAGTAAATATGACGCAATGATAAATCTGACCGGATGAAACAGACGCCCAGGTTCCAGATAATCATCTTCTCGATACGCCCATGGTAGTAACAATAAGAACAACCAAAAACAGCCACAAGAACTTACTGATGTGATTTAGGCCAATCCATTCGGTAGCACCTGAATTTCCACAGCTCCGTCACCTAGAAGATATTACACAACGATGAAACACTGAATGTAAATATACCAAAATAAATACGAGTTGGTACAAGGCATAGAGACGAAACAATAAGAGGGAAACAATCACAAACGGTCGAGCAATGGTAGGATTAAACCGTGATTTCAACACATACACACACACACTCACACACACACACACACACACACACACACACACACACACACACACACACACACACACACACACACACACACACACACACACACACAAGTGTATATATATATATATATATATCGTCTGTCTAGAGGGAAATATATGTAATTCCAAAATAATAAATAATTAATACACTTGATTAAGAGGAAAGCAGTCAGAAATGATACAGTAATGTTCTAGCTGATGTACATGTAATGTAAATATACTGCAATATTACATCTTGTGTGTTCATTATTGAAGGTATTTGGCCAAAAATGACTTTAACTGTTTTTTCTCAGCAAATGGACTTGAGAAACTTTGAAAATATGAAATACAAATTGGTATTATCAAAATGCCCTGTTGTTATACTTGGTTATGGGGGTAATGGTAAGGCATTTGGCCAGAACATTTCCATAATTAAACAAGCTTTGCATTAACTAACTGATACCAACACGTGTGATAAATTTAACGCCCATGTAACTGGTAAGACAAGTCCATCGACAAAGCATTCAACAAGCGGAAGTGTGGTTGCATCGCCGCTACCCAGTTCACAGATCTGCGGCATGGTCGGTTTGCTGATTCTCTACATATGAGTTAACTCACTAGATATTTAAATGGTACGTTATATTTCACTTGTAAACTCACATTTCTGATAGAGGGCCTGATCTCATTACATCGAGGCCAAACTCTAATGATCCAGCAATGTCACGCAAGTTTAGGCGAAAAGCGTGACTAATGGACTTGTGTTATGTTGATTTTTAAAAACGTCGTGTCAACATAAAAGTCAGTTTGCATCTATTCGCTAGGACGCACCACACATACATTAAGGACTTAAGTTGTTTTGCTCCTGTGTAGGTATGTGTTGGAGGATTATTTTTCAATGGTAATATTTGTTTGACCAAAAATGGACTTACCCAGTTTTGACTCTAGACAGACGATATATATATATATATATAGTGGAACCTTGGTATTAGGGTCACCCACGGGACTGGACAATAGTGGATCTAATAACGAGGTGATCCTACTACTAAATATGGGGACTGAGGCATCATGGGAATTGGGAAAATTGTTCAGATACATGACATTTTAATAGCAATGCATATTAAGCAAATGCATTGTTGATATCAAGTATAGTGTAGTGTTCGGATTATTTGTGGATACAGTTACAGGGTGTACTTGCTTTTCCTAAAATGTTAAGTACAGTGTGCATGTATAGGATTGTGTACAGAAAACATGAAATAACAGGATTTAAGCATTTTCCTGACACGTCTCTTATATATCGCTTCCATTTCGCATACATTGGTCAAAATCTATCAAATCGTTAATCACATTGAACATACGGCTCCAGATGAGCTCAGCTTTGTTAGATAAACAAGCAGCCCAATTAATGACACCTTATCGTTAGCATCATTACCGACCGGGCTGTCGTATTTTCTGGGAGATCTACTCATCCAAATAGAATTAGAATTCAAAGTTTTACCTAAGATGATGAAGATCTTAAGTACCGTGTCTGTTATAATTTTCAGATGTTTACTGGCCTCTGTGTAAACATGCCAGGGTCGTGGCGTCTACTTACAATTTAAATTGTTGGCGGTTGTTTTGAGTATGACAAAGAAGTGGCCAGCAGGTGTTCCGGATCTTATATGTATAGCTGTTCGTCAGTGACTGACACTAATTGCGTGGGTAATCTGGCCATTTTGCATCCCGTTACTGACACTATTAGCGAATTGCGAAGTGCATGCCCTTACAAAAAATACCACTCAAATATAATTGAATGGTATTAGGTTGTATTATGGCTAATGGTATTTTGAATGGTACTTGTAATTAATCCTTTCTGTACTGTTCATTGATATTCTGAATGGTCTTCAATGATATTAGGGGGTATTATGGCCAAAGGTATTTGAATGGTATTTAATCCAATGATATTGAACGGTCCTCAGTAGTATATCATTGAATGGTATACCACTGAGGACCATTCGGAATATCATTCAATGGTATTCTGAATGGTCTTCAATGATATTAGGGGGTATTATAGCCAAGGGTATTTGAATGGTATTTCATCCAATGGTATTGAATGTTCCTCAGTAGTATATCATTGAATGGTGTACCATTGAGGACCATTCAAAATACAATTCAAAATATCATTCAATGGTATTCTGAATGGCGTTAAATCCAAAGGTATTGAATGGTCCTCAGTGGTATATCATTGAATGGTATACCACTGAGGACCATTCATAATACCATTCAAAATATCATTGAATGGGATTCTGAATGGTCTTCAATGGTATTTGCCAGTATAATTTATTATACCGTTCTATGGTATACCATTCAGAATACCATTGGATTACCCCGAATGGTATACCACTGAAGCATATTGTTGAAAACCATTCAAAAAACCATTGAACAATGTATTGTAAATAACAAATTCAACCTTATATAAACTTTTGAATACCACTGATTATCACTCAATGTTCAGTAGTGCATGCACTAGCATGCACTACTGAACGGCAGTTAAATAACCCATTGGTACTTTATATATTGCAAACACACACCAGTAAAAAGGGATGTATACAGGGATATATACCACAAAATTACGCAATTAAAATACCATTGACATTAACATTTAGAATACCATACACATAAAGGTGTCATTTTTAGCACACGTAGAACAGAAAACACAGTGAAGGTAAATTAACAACAGTTTAATGGTATGCCGGTCTTAATTTTTTTGCACATGCATATGTGTAAGCCTTGCTTACAAATACAAGAGTTTCAACCATGCACGTACAGTAATTATTATATATTATAATAATAATTACTGTATATATAGAATATATAAACAAACTTACTATATAAAAGATGTCAGGGAAAAGACGAGTAGTCCAGAATAATAAAGTTTAATAACAATGAGGAAAGAATTGCACGGTGACTTCACGTGTACGCGTACCACAAACATGAATCACATTCTGCTTTATAATATACACAAGCAATTAACAGCTAAACTAAACAACACAACCACTAAAACCCTAGAACAACCGTCAACATGCATCCGGTACTCGGCAGGATGGTCCTATTTTCCTGTCAGCCGAGCCACAATTAACCTGCATATAATATACAAAATACATATTACATGGGTGTCCATCAATTGACAAACAATATAATTATTGATTATACGTTACTGATGATAAACAACATATTAGTGTTTCACGCATGCATTGTATCATGGAATAAACCAGCTAAAGCGCTATATACACATAATTATATACAAACGGGTGATCTGAGATTAAGCAAGAATGACACAATATATACATACAATCTACTGTGGATTACAACCACCAACAATATAGAACACTGGCTAAAATAATGGCATCATCTAGCGATTAACAGCGAACACAATGTTCGCACCATCATTACCAACTAAATGCAATTCACATGAAAGCTACGTACAAGAGAGGTTTCATACAAATCTTGTTCTTACTGCTTTATATAAAAAAAATTGTTGTTTAATGTCGCCCAACAAGGCTTAATGAGGCAAAATAGAAACGTATCGCAAACAGGAAATACAGCCATACATTTAAGTTACAACTACAACTCACAGGTCATGATGATCGACGTGGACACATCTTACCAACCTCAGGGTGTCCCAGTACAACTAACTACTGAAGGTGTAATCCACGTTAACACCTTCCGTGACCGTTTTTTTTACATTCGATAGCTTTGAACGACAGAGCACATTGAAGGCGACTTCGGGGTTTTATCCCTTGAAAATATTACATTTTTCCACCCAACTTCAATTTATGTTACAAATAAGTTATTATATATCTATCGTATAGTACTATACACATCAAACACATACAACCAATTCTTTTGGGTAAATGCGTCAAATTTCAAATAGTACCTGTCAAATTTCAAATAGTACCCGTCTCGGTCCATTGTGCTTACTGCCACAAGTTGTTTAAACTGATTAATCAACACAATTAATGAAGTAATGTTATAATTTTATATATATATATATATATATATATATATTGATATAGTCTGCATGTTTGTTCATATGACATATACAAATCAAGAACATGTCATATAATTTAAATGTACACATATGTATATACAAAAGTATGTTTTTAGAAAGTACACAAAAATAGCAATCAAACTATGATATATGTGATGAAATTTCAGAAAAAAATTACAGTACCATAGTAAAGGAATATTTTAACATAGATTAAAAAATAAGAGGCAGTTTCAAATCTTGGTTGTCTACGAATATTAAGCGTATCGCATTTTAAGCTAATTGTGATGATTATATTACAAATAAAATAATGGATTCTTAAAGAATAAAATATTTGTAACATTGTCACCGTCTTCAAAAATGTGGATAGTATATCCACTGAGACATTTCAATTACCAGTTTTTTAACGGACGTATTTACGTAATATGATGCTAGTGCAATATTTCCTTTGTACAATACACATCCCTACCAACACTTACAAATGTTCTAGCTATGAATAACAACATTAACTGTTGCAGAAGCCATCACAAGAACCTTAAACATAACGTATATAAAAATGCTAGAATAGATTGATAGTTAATTTACAGTAAATAATATGAATTTATTTATGACCTACCTTTTAATTAATCTATATTTTTATAACAAGCCAGTTTGATCCCAAATTTTTTCTCCGAGAATTTTTGCATTTGGAAATGGGATATCTCTGGAAGTAATTATGCTATATACAAATAAAGTTTTTAGTGTTGCACTCAGCAGACCCAGCTGTGTGAAATGACCAGACAATTTTAATGAACTCCCCCATACATGTTGCAGCAACTACGTCTAGTAAACGTGACAGCGATCGTCCTTTATATATTACTATTAGGCTTATTAAATAATATTTTATATTATTTGTATAGCACTTTTAATAGTCTACTACCCGTTGCGCATGTAAGTGCACATTGAGCGATAATTGAAGCATCGAAGCAGAGAACTAAAATTATTTCGTAACTAGCTGTTAAGTATTATTACTGTTATTCAAATTGTTATAAAACAACACACAACATTACTACCTTTTGTTTCGTGTCATGAATACGACCGCTGGCCCGATGTGTTCGTTATAATGTTTCTTTCCTTGATCGCGACACAAAACAAAATCAGTCTAAAAGTTCGCGCGCGTCGAAATGACTCACGGGTAATTTCAAATGCGTGGAGCTGCTGCAGCTACGGCGCAGACTGAGCGTATTCGCGGGTTTATTCAGTAGAGTTTTACATAAACGTCGTAATTTAGACATACGTATAATAATTATAATCTTTATTCTGACTCAAGCATTCACCACATGTGCACATGACACAACTTACAAACGTTTCAAAAGCATATGCAGATACCGTTTATGGTACCATTGAAATGAAGGTACCATTCAGTTTACCACTGAAGGTTCAATGGTATATCTAGAGGTACGCTGTCAACGTTCAGCTAGTTCATGATATGTTCAAATACAATTGAGAGTACCACTGAAACCTGATTTATCATTGAATGGTATTAAATGATATGTTCAAATACCATTGAGAGTACCACTGAAACCTGATTTATCATTGAATTGTCCAGTGGTACTGAATGATATGTACAAATACCATTGAGAGTACCACTGAAACCTGATTTATCATTGAATGGTCCAGTGGTACTGAATGGTATCTACAAATACCATTGAGAGTACCACTGAGACATATTGATTTATCATTGAATGGTATTGAACGGTATGTTCAAATACCATTGAGAGTACCACTGAAACCTGATTTATCATTGATTGGTCCAGTGTTACTGAATGGTATCTACAAATACCATTGAGAGTACCACTGAGGCATACTGATTTATCATTGAATGGTATTGAATGATATGTTCAAATACCCTTGAGAGTACCACTGATACATACTGATTTATCATTGAATGGTATGTTCAAATACCATTGAGAGTACCACTGAAACCTGATTTATCATTGAATGGTCCAATGGTACTGAATGGTATATTAAAATGCCATTGAAAGTACCACTGAGTCCTACTGATTTACAATTGAATGGTCCAACGGTATCGACTGGTATTCAATTGTATTCAATGGTATACCATTGGCTCTTTTTTAAGGGTGACCCTATTATCGGGACAAATGCCCTGGTCTTTACTGTGAAAATTATTTGGGACTGACCCAGTGTCACCCCAGTTGTGAGTTGACCCAACTACTGAGGTGATCCAATACCGAGATTCCACTGTGTATATATATATATATATATATATATATATATATATATATATATATATATATACAATATTTATACATATATACATTGTATATATATATATATATATATATATATATAAGACGTACGACCAACTGTAATGGTTAAAGGGGAGTGGTCAAACAAAGAGCGATCCACCTGTCCTCCAGGTTCGGGGTTTCGGCGTGGGGTTAGCAACCCCACCCCGTAAAGCAGTGTGTGCTACAGAAATGTCAATAAATGCTCAAGGAACTTCAGCCCTGGAAGAAGAAGAATCTTCAACACCAAGAAAAAGTATGAAGTCGTGTTGTGAAAGCCGGGGATCCTCGGAAGCCACCAGGCCGACCAACCTTCTATCAACCGGGAGCGCCATCAACGTAAGAACATGGAATGTGAGGACCATGTTCGAGACAGGAAATATCTCACAAGTTGCAGCAGAGATGCGAACCTACAACCTTAGCATCTTGGGAATCGGCGGGACACGTTGGACGCAATCAGGGTAGAGACGACTGATGACAGGCGAGATGTTGCTATATTCAGGACAGAAGAAGTAGCATTGATGCTGTCCAGACACGCACATAAGGCGACGATTGGCTGGGAAGCCCATGGACCACATATCATTACATCTTCCTTCAGGGCAAGAAGAAACGGTTTCAAATGAACATCGTCCACTGCTATGCTCCCACAAATGAAAGCAGTGATGATAACAAAGACTACTTCAACTTCTTCTGCAGAACATTCTAGAGAGCCTATTACAGAAATACATCAACATCCTCATAGGTGATTTCAACGCCAATATCGGCACATACATCCAACAGCACTTATACGTTGCACAATACAAGAACATTGTAAAATAAAGCTAAATACCACACCCCACAAAACAAACATATATAGCTCACGCTCGAATATTTGTGTGACCACGGAACGACGCCAATAGAATTTCATGAAGTCCTTAATTTCCACTTTCCACGATGTAGTCAATGTGATTTACGAATGAGTACTGAAACAACTTCTACCAATAAATAACAGTGGTACGCTTCATTGTAAGATAATCTTACTGATTAAAAGCATTATTCAATGTACCAAAATGACAAACGTACATACCTTAATAGGAGTTATAGTCCCATCGCTTCGACATATTTGCTAAGTAAAACACAGAGCAATCAAAAATAGTACGAGGTGTTCAAAATTCCCGGAATTTGAACTTGTGCTCGCCGGCTGTTTAATCTCAGTCCCATTGTAATTCGATTTTAATCCAGTGATAGCAAACTAGGCATCACAATCGTCTTCTTCTTATTATATTCGTTATGTAACGACAGAACGGCCCCAACATTCAGACTAGACATATGGAGGTATCAAGCTAGGCTCAGCAGACCAGAACTTACCGATATCCGGAACCTGTCTACAGCGGCCTGGCTGGTGGTTGCGAGGTTTGTCGTGTAGAGAAAACGCCCATCTGAAACGTATACTAATAACATATGGGTTATGGCATACCAATGTCTGGCTTATGCATATACAACTTAATAAATGTGCAATAAAGTAATACGTTATACGCCAACTAAATGATGCGTAGATAATAATTAGGTAATAGGTTCAGTATGCGCAACGTTATAAAACAATTGCACAACCTAGGTCTTGTTTTTAACACAAAAATATACCGAATTCTTCTGCGATTTAAAAACGTATTATTAAGTTTTTTTTTAAACTTATATAATTACCATTATAATACGAAATAAATCGAAAACGAATTACAAAATAAAGTTTAATGCTAGCTTTGCTGTAAATGTGGCATAAAGGCGCAATAATACAATCAAATATAGAGTAGAAGTATTATAGGGGAAATGGGAACTATGAGCCACTTTTCGTGTTATCAACGATAAACCTTGAAAACAATACAGTTTTTAACGTTAAAAGTGCAATATCATCATATAAACAACGTATACGTGTCCTTTAATATGATCGGTGCATTTATGAAGCTGGGATATATCAATTTCCAAATATGTGAACCATTAGAGGAAACATGTGAAGTGGCTAAAGGGACTTCAACAGCATATCCTTTGAGCTAACATATGGGGTCCTTTGAGCCATAACAACACTTTTACACACAAAACAGATCAATGCATTTCACGGGATTTTTAGTACACTACACATCAGGCTTTATTTTAATATCATTAGTTACCCCTCGGATTATTAACTATTTATTGTAACACATATTCATACATGATGTAGATTTGCATTCCATATTTACATGAACCGTTTAATATTGTTCTCTTTGTAGGACATCGCTCTCCAGTCGGTCTGGAAACCCTAATTAGAATAACTGATTATTTTGACTCATAACGGATGTTGCAAATAATCGTTTTTTTAAGTATTCCTCCTCTTCGTGGGGATATTAAAATTCAACGAACATTTTCAATGATGATTAATTATGTAAAACTAAGTAAAACAGGTAAAACGTAAAGGTATATTCTGATATGGAGAAGTACCCAGTCATCACACATCCTCAAAGCGCTTTACACTTTACTCCCTGGCAGACCTGTTCAATCGAAAACAATCTCAACGTCTATGAAAAATACTCAACCACGCCGCGGACTATTCGAATACCCACCACTGGCTATAGCTAGGTATTCGTTCATATAACTGACTGAACTGGAACTACGTAGTTCGAAAGAACTTGCCGAATGTTAGAGAAACAGCAGCATTAGGATTCGAACCAGGCTTCTCTCGATAGAGAGAATGAAGCGCTGAAGACTGCGCCACTGCTTTCCACAAGTGATATTTTAATTATCATCTAATCAATGAGAGCGAAATATTCAGAAAACAGTTTAATTTATGTCACGCTAATCTTAATGTACAGTAATATAACCATGTTAAAACGCTACCCAAGTTCGAATGCAACACACATGCCTTATCGAACGCAAAAACATAGTTGCACTGGATACATGAACTATCCCATCGGACTTCCACAGTTTCCTACTTGTGGGTGCCTGACCACAAATGTAGAAGGAAAAGGAGTTTTGTCTTACATAAGACCAGAATGTACCAATAATTATTGACAGAACATACATCCATCATTTTCAATATACTATTTTTCAAAAAAACCAGCCACTACGAATGGTCCAAGTATAAGGAATGCAACAGGCACGATACAAAAAATGCATACAATCATGGTACAACATATAACATCAATCTCGATTTTCCGCGCCGTTAGTTGTCATAATTAGTCAAATGGTCCTACAATTGTAAGTTACTTGACTTACTTCTTGAGAACTCGAAAAATTAAAATCGTGATAAGTATTAACACAGCTTATAGTTCCTCCATCTATTATCATAAGTTCCAACCTTCCCCTAACAACCAACAATGTCGTTCAGACCGTTATGTAGAACTTACGTTGAGTGACTGCACAAGAGTGTTACGCAGGCAGCTGTACAGACAACGGCAATAAGACGCGACATGGATTTGTCAGCCGAAGTGCTTTGAACAGACGGAGCAGCGAACAATAATAACCACAGCGACACGAAGAAGACGACGAATGATGTGACCAGACACTTCTCAAGCGGCGCTTACGTCAGATAACCGCGCCCCAATTCATCCGTCGCGGGAGGCTTTTGTGTCGCGCATTTTGAGTAAATGGAGATGTTTATTAGATGCAGAGACGTGGGATGGGCAGCGGTGACAGGTGCTGGAACAAGAGGTAGTTTTTCCTAATCTCACATTGTTCCGCAAACGCGCTTAGGTGTGAGCAAACTCGTGTGCAGGCATTTAAGCTTATTGTTAAAGCAATTTGGTGTCGCGATGGGTTGAAACTCAATAACAAGTAATAACAGTTTTATATTATCTAGACTGACACATATGTTGTTATATGTGTATGTACAAGTTGTCAATATAGCAGCCCCATAACAAGCTTTACATATGCTGTGAGGTGTGACCACCCTCTCTCTCTCTCTCTCTCTCTCTCTCTCTCTCTCTCTCTCTCTCTCTCTCTCTCTCTCTCTCTCTCTCTCTCTCTCTCTCTATATATATATATATATATATACAAGTTTTGTATATCTGGGGTCACTGATAGAAGCGGATGGAGAAGGGACGAAAGAGATCAAGCGGAGGTTGGCAATGGCGAGTAAAAAGTCGACGGAGATGAAGAAGCTGTGGAAAGCAACGAACAAATATATGAAACTACGAATTATCCGAGTCTGCATATTTCCAACGGCTACATATGGATGCGAAACCTGGACTCTTAATAAGAACATTACTAAACGTATAAATGCATTTGAAAACAAGTGTTATAGATATTACGAGTTTCGTGGACTGAACGCAGAACTAACGAATCCATCGCAGAAGAGCTTGGTGTTATACCCGGGACTTTATATAACTTTATAAAGAAACAGAAACTAAGTTATTTCGGCCATGTGAAACGGCATCAGTCTTTAGAGAGACTAATAATGGAAGGAAAAGTGGAAGGCAGAAGAAGCAGAGGAAGACCTAGGAGACAATGGGGGAAGGACATAGAGGAATGGATGGGAGCCGACGTCTGGCGAGTGGAAGACTGGCAAACGAAAGAGCTGACTATAGACAATCCATCAAGGCTGCAACGTCCGGAAATGGATAAGCAAAACCCATACCCATACATCGATAAGAACAATATGTTTTAAAATTATGTAAATCCCGGACCCACTGGTGCCGCAGTTTGGAAGTACAATACACGTCGCTAGTTTTAAAGCTATAAATAATGGGATTCAAATACATGTCAATCCTATTCATTAAGCCAAAAATAGCCTTTCTGATTACACATTTACCCGAGCTGACATTAGCTGTAGCAAACATGTGGCTAGCGCTACATCTCATGGGCAAATTGTTCAATATCCTGAAAGAGTTGTTATATGCAACAATGAATTGCTGAAATAAACTTTTCTAAAGTTCATCCATAACGCACACATATAGATATTACCAAAATACGCTGTGAATAGCTTATGTTTTACAGCAGTTGAACAAACGTGGAATTTTTGACGTAACATTACTCTTGGCATACACATGTCTCACTTTGGCTTGCATGTCAGACACATCAGACAAGTTATTAGAAATGACATGTCAAATATATTTACAAGAGGCGACAAAGTTTGACTTCTTTCCTCCTACTGTCATTTCTTTAGAAAGATTTAACTTTCTAGATTCAAAGTACATGACAAGGGATTTATACGCATTGTATTGCACATCATAGTCACATCCATATGAATAACACATGTCTAGTAGTGTTTGTAGTCCTTTAGCAGAAGGTGCAAACAGAAGTACATCATCGGCGTATATAAGGTGATTAACAACCATGTTACCAAAACTACAACCGATTTGTTTTTTGTGCAGTTGTATACTCAGATTATCCATATAAATGTTAAAAAGTAAAGGGAATAACTTCCCACCTTGCTTAACACCACTGCCTACCGAGAAGAAGTCCAAGTAGGTATTTCCTCATCGTATGAATACACATTGATTATTGAATTCATTGCTGAGTACTCTTAAGATATATTTCGGTACATTTCGTTGTTCTAATTTCGTTAAAAGTTCATATCGGTTGACACGATCAAACGCCTTTGATGCATCTAAACACGCGACGTGCATAGCTGAACCATGTTCAGTGTAGAACCTTAATAATTCCTTAAATGCAAACACGCATAACTCCGTTCCATGTTTAGGCTTAAAGCCACATTGATTAGGAGTGGTTTCCAAGTACATTTCCATTGTGTTAAAAAGAACAGTGTCTGTTATCTTCGAAAATATGTTCGATAGACATATTGGCCTATAATTCCCTTTGTCGTTTACTCATCTATTATTGTCTTTAATAATTGGTACAATAACCGACTGTGTTTATTGAGTATTTTAGTTTGGTGTTTATCATGGAAGGTATTAGATCACTGCCAGTATCTGAGGCTAAGTATAAGGGGAACGTGAATCAGACTAATTAGGGCAGTTAATTGTAACACTGGAAATGGTAGCTAAGAAAATAAGGGTTATGAAGGATCATAAAGCACCTGGAGTGGATAAGATCACGTTCAAACTACTACTATAAATTGTAGATTAATTTAGCATACCGCTTGCTACAGTTTTGAACTTGTCATTAAAAGAGAAGTGGTTCCTTTAGAATGGAAAGAAGCAAACAATATACCTGTATTTAAAGTTTAACATTGGTGATTTGCAAATTAGTAGACAGTCTAATTAAAAATCGCATGGTGGATTTTCTTTATAAACATAACTTGATAAACCCATCTGAACATGGGTTTCTAAAAGCGAGGTCATGCTTAACAGATATGTTATTTTTTTGAAGATATCACTAAATGGGTAGACGAAGAATCACCATTAGATATCATCTACTCAGATTTTCAGAAAGCTTTCTACAAAGTGCCACATCAAACATAACTGCTTAAATTACAGGCCCATGGCGTAGGAAATGTAATAACTAACTGGATAGAAAAATGGCTGATTGACAGGAGACCATTGATTTCACAGAAAAACGTAAGGAATATTTCCGCATGGAATCGATTCTCTAAATCAATAACAGTTATTTCATTGATGAAATTCATTCAATTTGTTTGAGAAGTTGTTTTTAGTGAAACAATTATGAATTTAAAACATTTGTGCTGCACGTTTGAACATCCTGATCATGATTTCATAAGCATGGTTGACGTACTATTGAAAATAATCAATATTAAACTGTTGTGCAACTACACACACGTTTTTGGTAACCAAGCGTGTCCTTTACAAATGGGTTAACGTCAGGCCCACTTATTGCTAACGCTTCTTTATAAGGTTAAACTGTGATATAGAGTATTCTGGAGATTCTCTAAATGACTGTAATCATATTTCGAAATACAACGCGTCGTTAGTAATAGCGACGATCGGATATTCTCTAAGTGGCTGCTTCTCTAAGTGGCAGCCCGGTATCAGATCAACCAAACGAGGAGCGTTTACGTGGATTTGTAAAATCCACTATTCGCATGTCCGTTTACGTTGTAATCGTAATGAGTACGTGATCACTGTGGGAAACTGAGCCATGCAAAGATTGTACTGGTAACCCATCAATGAACACACACCAAATTACACCGACTATCCATTGATAGAGCACCCTCGCTACGAGGGATCTCTGATGAATCGTATTGAACAATTCCTGTTACAACAACGATGCAGCCACACCGGCGGAACAGGCGGAAGAGGACTCTCCTAGTCCAGCGGATGGGTGAAAAGATTGGGCACTTTAGGATAAAAGCAATACACTTTGCTCATCTATTCTATACACCAAGGGAACCATTTCAAAGATTGGAGGCATTCCAGATTTTACTGCCTACATAAATAAAATGTCCCTATAACTCAATAACTGCGTTAAATGGACCAATAATATTTGTGTCCAAATGTAGGTTTTATAGTTAATTGATTTCAGATATGTTACTTTTGGACTTCTTTGACATACACATCCGCCATTTGTAGAGAGGACGGTCGTCAATACAAATGTAACAATACCTTAACAATTACGAGCAGTATAGTTTACGTATTACAATATCTTGGAGGATAGCGATCTCAAAACTTGTAACTTTTTACATCCGCCTCTCTTTTTATAGATGGCGCCCGTCAAAGCATATTATTCTCATATCTCACGAATCACGTAACATAGAGACACAAAGGTGATGTCAAAATGTATGTTTTTAGAGTTAATGATTACAAATACTTTACTTTTTACCTTTAATGACTTTAAAATATACCCGCCATTTTGAAATATTCGCCATTTTGAATGATGGCGCAAACATAGTCTGTTATTCCCGTTTCTTACATATCTTACGTATCTACACATCCTTGAACATTGAATTTGGTGTAAAACACATCTTTTTGGATGCGACGATGTTAAGGGTGTCACTTTAATATTCTCTAAAACGTGCAATGTCACTTCAAACATTAGATTGTGATGCCTATCCTCTACATCTAGAGCAACGATTCACAAATATTTCACACATCCCACTGATATCCGCGGCATTGACACAACAGTGTGCAACGCAGGTTGGCTTTGAGACACATACTCTGTCCTGTGCAGCCTTTCGTGAAGCCACACTTGATGATTGCACGGCAAGCTGTGCCTGCATATGGCAGTGTCATGCACTGCACATCCCATTCAGATACATTCTTCTTTCAAGTCCAGTCGAAGAGAACTGGACTGTGAAGGTGTGATGCTTTCAGCTGGGCCTGGCCCCAACCGTGGCCAGACTGGTAGCTCACTCGTTGCAGGTGTTCCATGAGGGCAATCTGTGTTGGTGGAATATTTTCAATCTCCCTTCCTTTGTGTGTAAAGAGGACCTGTCTCTCGCACTTCACGTGGACCTCAGAAATACCCCTCGATGGTTGGAAGAACGTATGTCTGGATAGCAGGTCGAAGGATTGGCTACAAGAGCACACAGCACAGGCGTTACAACACTGAACGCATTCCATGATGCCCAAGCTGTTCGTTTACCTGTTCCAGCGAAACATGATGTGGTGTCACACCCGGTCAGTGCATGAAAGACAGGCAGTACCATGCACTTGTCAAGACCATGCTCGTGTGCAATAGTAGTTGCAGCGACGTATTGGAATGAATTCCCTGTGCCGATTGCTACTATAAAATGTTCACAGCTAAGTATGCGAGCAAAGCTGACACCTAGCACTGTAACATCAGTGTCAACTTTTCTTATGACAACATTCTGTCTTCTCTGCCTGACACAATCTGCAGCATGCAACAGCATCCTGGTGTGTGTCTCTTCGAATGTATACTGTGATAGCTGGACTATCACCACAATTGATACAACTTTCGTTTTGTTTGATTCAAATAGACCATTGACGTCCGCAGGTCACTTGCCACCCTGGATCTGATTTGTTCTGCACATATACTCGTCAGTCGAAGTATACGTTAGTTTGCCATATATATTATAAAATGTAATGATATTACATAAAATGTAAAACTAACATATATTTCGACTGACGAGTATGTTATGGTTAAAATGTGAGTTACGTTACCATTGCTGCATGACATCTCATAAATCAAACATTTCCATTTACAGTTGTCAAGTTAAAAACGTTGTCTTATGGTTTTTTTTTTTTACAAAGAAACCATTTTATTACCAGAATTTAAACAAAATATACTGCAGAATGTCCGAACCCACCACGTGTTTTCTGACGGCTTGACGGAGGAGGTTTTGCTAGGCAACAGGTCACGTGGTGGATATGGCAATTACCGGTACACGTTTGACTGATTACAAATGTATCTGCAAAACAAATTTAATCGAAACGTAGACATACATCTGCCAATAAATGTTTCAGGTATTGACAAAACTTGTATACCGTATTGTCAATATGCCATTATCAACAACATTGCATCGTGTGGTAACTGTATAAACAAAACAACAAAACATGAAATGTTTAGTAAACAATAATATAGTATCGGTTAAAACACGTACAATCGTGATTCTACGCACCTTTACTCTTCCATAATTTGTGAAATGGTCGTGAAGTTGTTAGTAGCATGACCTTCTTCTAGTGAACTCAAACAGTTAAACGTCTTGTAATTATTATCAAAGTTATAGGGGGTGGCCCAAACATCCCAATCTTCTCATAACAGCCAAAACAACGTCGGTCAGACCGTTATGTAGAACTTACGTTGGGTGACTGCACAAAAGTGTTACGTTGGCAGCTGTACAGATAACGACAACAATTCGCGGCATGGTTGTGTCGGCCGAAGAGATTTGAACAGACGGAGCAGCGATCAACAACAACCACAGCGACGCGGAGACGGCGATGAATTACGTGATCAGACATCTCACAAGCGCCAGTGACGTCAGAGAACCGGACGCCTAATTGGTCAGTCGCGAGACATTTTTAGGTTGCGCGTCGTTGGCTGTGACTTGAGCTCAGACTGGATCGACTGGTGACCCCAGCAATCATGAAAAATGCGGTGCTATGCTTCTCCTCTTACAAGATACATGTTGTTTGGTCAAATGTGGTAAGCATTGTTAAGGGGCCCAATTATATAAGATACACTTATGCGTAGTCATAAAACAACTTGGGCGTCTCCTAGTGACATACTCGATTACCCATTTAAGTAAGAGACACTTAAGCGTAGTTATAAAACAACTTGGGCGTCTCCATGTGACATACTCGATTACTAATTAATATCATTGTCATCCGTTTACGCATTAGTTGTCATTCGTTATTGAAGCAACATAACGAGAGTTACATAATTGGGGAGTGCTAGTCTTAATATTTTGTTAAACAACTCGTGCCATTTTGGTTGCTCTGTGTGATTGTTAACTTACATCCTTCCAGAGGTCATCCTTCTTAACTCAACAAGTTGGCATCATTTTGAAAATTTGAATTTAATTGAAGCCTTTGGGTACTCGGACTGGCCGCAATGTCGTAATTGTTTTGTTATATATATATTGTTATTTATATATATATATATATATATAACATATATATATATATATATTTATATATATATGCACAGTAGATATGAAACTACAATGAACAGTTTGTAATAAAAATAGCTGTAATGGTGAGTACAAATAAATACAAGAAATATATATCGATATGTTTACTTTTGAGGAGGCCCAAAACAAAACATTTAACAATATGTTGAAAAAAGCCTTGTTATGTTAATACCTTAATGGTGCTTGTTTGACAAAACAGGCACTCATGACCATACAGTCTTTTGTTCAGAAGTTCAATCCATGAACAGGCACTTCAAATATCTCAAAATTACCAGGAATAATACATATAATACATTTAAAACGATTGATTGTTTCAAACAATCAATATTACTACGTAGGAGGCGGACTTTAGGCGAATACATACATTTATCTTTAATTCAAGGTAATTGATGGTCAACAGAAAAATGGCGACACAAGTTTCCTTATAGCTAAGACATATGAGAATGAACGCTACTTCTGTCTAGTCTATCTGCTTGTACACACCACCTCAGAGTAAACAAACAACGTGGTAAATTCCACATTCCTTCGGGAATTCCCAGAACTGTTGTCGATCTATGCTGAATCTTGCGGTGACGTTTCCTTTCTAGGATATTACAACTTTCACTTTGATGACTGGTCAGATCCTTAAATAACCGACTGAAGACTATTTTGGGTGACCTCTGCCAGTGCCAGCTTGTGAGCGTCCCCAGTCACCCGCGTGGACACACCCTGGTCTGGGTTGTGGTCGGTAGTGACAATATCAAATTATGTGAGCCACTGGGAAGTAGTGATCACAACCAGATACATTTTTCCATCAAAGTAAAATCAGAAAGAAATTATAAAAAGTAGTTGAGGAGAAATTTCCACAAAGGCAGATATAAGGAAATGAGGAAATATTTAGCAACGATAGACTGGAACAACACACTGAAGAATTAGACAGCACCAGAATGCTGGAATATCTTAAAGAGTGAAAGAGTTTGCATCGTCAATCAATTTGTTCGCTTGAAAAAAACAAGGGAAAAGGTCCAAAAAGAAATACTTATCGAAAGAAGCCATTACGAAAATGAAGTACAAACAAACAAATGATATGGAAGTCATATAGACGTACTGGAAATGACGAAGACTACAATATTTATATAGAAGCACTAAACCAAGCTACAACTGAAATTCGAAATTCGAAGAGAAGCTACGAATAAAAAATAGCTTTTAACATAAAACAAGACAACAAGAGTTTATATGCATATGTTCGGAGCAAACATCAGCTGAATGAGTATTTTAGTTGAGTGTTTACCATGGAAGATATTAGTTCACTGCCAGTACCAGAGACTAAGTTCAAGGGGGCAGAATCAGACTATTTAGGACAGTTAATGGTAACCCCGGAAATGTTAGCTAAGGAAATTAGGGCTATAAAGGATAACAAATCACCTGGAGTAGATGGTATTCCGCCCAAACTGTTATTGGAAATTGCAGAACAAATTAGCTTAGCATACCACTTGCACAGTTTTCAACTTGTCATTAGAAGAGGGAGTGGTTCTTTTAGAATGGAAAGAAGCAAACAGTATACCGTTATTTAAAAAAGGTTCGAGAAACAAGTCAGAGAACTACAGTCCAGTGAGTTTAACATCAGTGATTTGCAAATTATTAGAAAGACTAATTAAAGATCACATGGTGGATTTTCATGTTAAACATAACTTGGTAAACCCATATCTACATGGGTTTCTAAAAGTGATGTCATGCTTAAAAAATATGTTATGTTTTTTTGGAAGATATCACTAAGTGGGTATATGAGGGATCACCAGTAGATATCATCTAGTTAGATTTTCAGAAAGCTTTCGACAAAGTGCCACATCAAAGGTTTCTGCTTAAAGTAAAGGCCCATGGCATAGGAAATGGTTTAGGGATCAGTGCTGGGACTTATATTATTTTTAGTATATATCAATGATTTGGACGACGGCACAAAAAGCAAGGTGTTGAAATTTGCGGATAATCCAAAATTGTTTAGAAGGATTAAATGTGATGGTGAAAGACAGCATTTACAAGATGATCTTGACAGGTTGATAAAATGGTCTGAAAAATGGCAAGTGTTGTACAATTTTGGGAAATGTAAATGCCTCCATGCAGGACATGGGAACGAAGATGTACAATATACAGTGGGAGGTTCCACACGCACGCACGCACGAATGCACTCACATACAAATTTTTTCTCTCGCACTTGCAATCTGACGGTGATAAATTGGGAGTGCGGTTACCTGACGTAAGCGCCGCTTGAGAAGTGTCTGGTCACGCCATTCGTTGCCGTCTCTGTGTCGCTTTGGTTGATATTGTTCGCTGCTCCGTCTGTTGAAAGCTTTTCGGCCGACACAACCATGCCGCGACTTATTGTCGTTGTCTGTACAACAGCCTACGTAACACTCTTGTGCATTCACCCAACGTAAGTTCTAAATAACGGTCTGAACGACGTTGTTGGTTGTTAGGGGAAGGTTCGGACCTATGACTATAGAGGTGCTTTAAGATGTGTTAATATTTATCAGGATTTTAATTTTGCGAGTTCCCGTAGTGGCAGTTTGTCGACAATATTATATTCACAATAAGGGATGCTTGTTCTGTCAATAACTGAAATAATTATTGGTATATTCTAGTTTTATGTATGATAAAGCTCGTTTTGCATCTACATTTGTGGTCAGGAACCAACAAGCTAGAAACTGTGAAGTCCGATGGGTCGGTTTTTGGATTCAGTGCAACCATCACATGTGTTTGCGTTCTGGTATGGGTAGCGTTCGAACATGGGTATATTACGATATACTAAGGTTAGCGTGACACAGATTAGACCGTTTCATGGATGCTACGATAGCTTTGATTAGTTGCTAAATAAAATATCACTTGTGGAACGCAAGCACATGTGTTAGCGAAGAGAACAAACATTAATTAAATGGTTCCTGTAAATATATAATCCAAATCAACATCATGTATGAATATGTGTTACAAGAAATTTTAAATAGTCCGAGTGGTAACTAACGATATCAATTAATATTACGGAACTGATATTTATGCAAACGTTGCACATAATGCCATATGTCTATTGTAATAATAAATAACGTTAAATGCATGGATCAGTGTTATATGTAGAAGTGGTGATATGGCTCAAAAGATCCCATATGGTGGCATAAAGGATGTGCAGTTGGGGTCACTTGAGCCACTTCATATGTTTCCACTAATGTTCACATGTTTGTACATTGATGTATCCCAGCTTCATTAATGAACGATCATATTAATGCATACGTTGTTTATATGATGATAGTGCAATTTGAGTGTTAAAAAACTATTGTTTTCAAGGTTTATCGATGATGACATGAAAAAGTGGCTCAAACTTCCCAATCTTCCCCAATAATTCTTTTATTCTATGTATGGTTGTACTTGCCTTTATGCCACAATTAGAGCAAAGCTAGCATCATATGTTATTGTGTAATTGTGTGTTCGATTTATCTATCATAATAGTTATTATGTAAGTTAAATAAAACCATAATCATATTTGAAATCATAGAGGAATTCGTGTTACGAACAAGATCTAGGTTGTGTAATTGTTATATAACGTTGTCCATACTGAATCCATTACCTAATTATTATCTACGCATCATTTAGTTGGTGTATAAATACTTGCTTTATTGCACATCGATTAAGTGCTCATCGTTGTATATATATATATATATATATAATTATTATATATATATATATATATATATATAGTTACACCAAACAATGCATGATCCACATATTGGTATGACATAACCCATATGTTATGAGTATACGTTTCAGATGGGCGTTTTCTTTACACAACAAGCCTCGCAACCACCAGCCAGGCCGCTGTAGACAGGTTCCGGGTATCGGTAAGTTTTTGTCTGTTGCGGCTACCTAGATACCTCCGTCTGCCTAGTCTGATTGTTGGGGCTGATCTGCAGTTACATAACGAATATAATACTAAGGATACGAAGGTGATACTTAGTTTGTGACAACGGGTTTAAAATCGAATAACAGTGGGACTCGCATTAAACAGTCGGCGAGCACTGGTTCTAATTCCGGGAATTTGAAACATCTCGTACCATGTTTGATTGCTCTGCGCTTTACTTAGCAAATATGTTGATGGCGTCGATGACACCTACAAAGGAATGTACGCTTGTCATTTTGTTATTTTTAATAATGCTTTTCATCAGTAAGATTATCTTACGATGAAGCGTATACAGTGGAACCGCGGTATTGGGTTACCTCAGTAGGTGGGTAACCTCACAATTTATTGTCACGCTGGGTCAGTCCCAAATAATTCCATGGTATACATAAGGACATTCGTCCCGATAATAGGGTCACCTCGTTATTCGCTAATAGGGTCAGCAACGGATGGCAAAATGGCCAGATTACCCACAGATGAACCTCGCAATTAAGATCAGTCACGGCCGACCAGCTATACTCATCAGATTCGGTACACCTGCCGGCTGCCCCTATTTGAGAGTCAAAAGATCGGCCAACAATGTAAATTGTAATTAGAAGCCACGATCTAAGGCTAGCGAAAGATAAGAGACGTGTCAGGAAGAGCTCAAATCCCGTTATATCATCCTCTCTGTGTACATTCCTGTACGTGGACACTGTACTTAACATTTTAGGAAAAGCAAGTACACCCTGTAACTGTATCCATAGATAATCCAGACACAACACTGTACTTGATATCAACAATGCATTTGCTTAATATGCATTACTATTAAGTTCACATGAATCTGAGCAATTTTCCCAATTTTCATGATGCTTCAGTCACCATATTCAGTATTAGGGTCACCTCGCTATTAAGGTCACTTTTGATCAGTCCCCTGGGTGATCCTAATCCCGAGGTTCCACTGTATGGAATAATACGTATTAAATATATATATCAGTAAGCCTTTTAAATCTACAGTGATTGAAGTATTTACACAAAATGTGTCTTCTCTTCATGGACACGATATGTTTGCTGTGTCTACCTGTTTTTTTTCAAGACAAACGTTACTCTCGTGAAGATGAAATTTAACATTCCTATAATCAATCTAGCATATTCGTTCATAATCGTGCACAAATCAGCTTTGCCAAAACACCTGCTTTACATATTTCCTGTCTTGGTCTATGTACGTGCAAAAACTTACTCAAAACACCAGGTTGTAATCCATCTTTTAAATTATCTATTATTTTCATTCTGGCAGGTCGTGTGTCAATTAATCCTGCTACAAAACACTTCTCATAATATACGCTGTGCAACTACCAATCTTAAATCTGTTCGTCAAAAATCTGTTGCCCTTTCTGATTTAATAGCTTCAAAACACATATATATATTAGCAATGACTGAGACATGTTTGACAAATGGTTGACAACAATTGATACTGTCTCCTGTCTTGCTGACTTCACTCCTCCTGGCTTTTGTCTACGCAATCATCTACGCCAGTCAGGTACGGGTGGTGGTATCGCATTTCTGCTTTCTGATTTGTTCAAGATAGAAATCCTTCATTTATCTGTATACCAGAACTTCGAGGCATTATGTATTCTTATAATAGGTTCATCTATGTCTGCTAATTTAATTTGCATATAATTTTTAACGTCCTCCTGCAAACACAAGTATATTTTTTGATGAATTTCAAGAGTTTCTTGAAACAACATTACAATTACATGGAGGATTATATATTATAGGTGATTTCAATATCCACGTTGATTTACCTATCCTTAATACTTGGTTATTCATGGATGCACTTCAAACATTTGACTTAAAACTGCATGTCACATTCCTTACTCATATCCATGGGCATTTACTCGACTTGTTTATCATTAGGTCAAACTGCTGTAACATCGAGGCGGTATCTGTTACTGACGGATTATCAGATTATCATACTGTAATTATTGATCTATGTCTCAAATTCGAGTCAAGACCAGCACAACTTTTTATTACTTTCTGATCGATACCTGACATTAATATAGACATTCTTCGTGTGGACCTTGCAAATTCAAATCTCTTTATTCAACCAAAAACTACAATGTGAAAGCTAATAATCCAGTATTAAGTAACACTAATTAACCTTCTTGATAAACATGCCCCCAACAAACAATAAAGAAAAAGTTCGTCCACCGTCACCATGGATCTCACTTGACAAGCAAAACTTCGCTGTCGATATATTAACATAATTTTGTGACGTACCCGTACACCCTTTGATCGGTCCCGCTATACTAAGCAGTTAAATATGTGCAACCACATGAAGCCAAAAGCAAAATCAGACTATTATAGGAATTTAATATCAAAAAAATCTGAAAACTCTCGTCAAATGTGGAAATCCATCAATAGTGTGCTTCATCGGGAGAAAACAAAGGTATTGCCTGATACATCTTTATTGAATTCATTATGCAGCATGTTTTCAAAATACTTCACGGATAAGATTACTTACATTCGATCACGTTTTGTTATTAATGACGTCGATTACAAGTTTACTGAACAGCCGATTATTGATAATACACTGCAATATTTTACACCAGCAACTACAAGTGAAGTTCGCACTGTCATACAAAAATGTCCTAACAAATCGTGTGGTATTGACCCTTTTCCAACATTTCTACTGAAGAGTTGTATTGATCAACTGGTTTACCTATTACAAATATTATAAATATGTCAATGCAGGATGGTGTTGTTCCACACAAATTCAAGTAAGCTCTTTTCAATCCTCTTATTAAAAACAAATTCTCTGCAAAAATGACATAACAAATTACTGTCTTATCTCAAATCTTAGTTTTCTGTCGAAGGTAATGGAGAAGGTTGTTGCAAATTTACTCCATAAACACATTTATTCACAGCATTTATCTAATGATCTATAATCTGCATATAAGCGATTTCATTCAACGGCTCTTCTTAAACTGCACAATGACATTGTATGCAATACGGATAATAGCAAATTGACTGCTCTCACCGTATTATATCTATCAGTTGCTTTTGATACTATAGGTCACGACATTCTTTTATATCGCCTTAATATATATCTTGGTATATCTGGCACGACTCTTCAATGGTTTAGTTCATATTTTTCAGACCGATACCAAAGCATTAACATATCTGGCTCGATGTGTTGTCCAGAACATCTTCTGTTTGGTGTCCCACAAGGTTCTGTCCTTAGCCCTGTTCTGTTTAGCTTATACACAACATCCCTTAGTTGAGTCAAAACTAATCATAATATAAATCATCACCTGTATGCTGACGACATACAGGTGTATATATCACTTTCACCAACTGAAACACAGTCATCTCTATCAACTTTAAATGACTGTCTCACTATCATCTTACTGTGGATGGAAGCAAGTAAATTAAAGCTAAATCCAGATAAAACTTATTAATTATTATTGGCACAAAACAAAAATTAATTAAGGTTGTTAACTATTTTCCAGTTAAATTGCTTCGTAATGATACATCACCATCAGATACTGTTCGTAATCTAGGTGTTATCTTTGGCAGTGATTCCAGCTTTCACCAGAACATTTCTCAACTATGTAAAACCTGTTTCTACCATATACATGATTTCCGTTTAAAAAAGCGTCATTTGTCTTTATCTACTGCTAAAACAATATCAGTATCTCTAATTAACAGTCACCTTGACTACTGCGACTCACTCCTAAACGATAGTGCTAAAAGGGACATATGTGAGTGCGTGTGAGTGTGTGTGAGTGTGTGTGAGTGTGTGTGAGTGTGTGTGAGTGTGTGTGAGTGTGTGTGAATGGGTGTGACTGTGTCTGAGTGTGTGTGAGTGTGGGTGAGTGTGTGTGAGTGTGTGTGAGTGTGTGTGAGTGAGTTTGTGTGTGTGTGAGTGTGTGTGTGTGGTTGTGTGTTTGAGTGTTTGTGTGTTGTGTGTTTGTGAGAGTTTGTGTGTGTTTGCGATAGTTTGTGTGTGTTTGTGTGTGTTTGTGTGTGTTTATGTGTGTTTGTGTGTGTTTGTGTGTGTTTGTGTGTGTTTGTGTGTGTTTGTGTGTGTTTGTGTGTGTTTGTGTGTGCTTGTGTGTGTTTCTGTGTGCTTGTGTGTGTTTCTGTGTGTTTCTGTGTTTGTGTGTGCTTGTGTGTGCTTGTGTGTGCTTGTGTGTGCTTGTGTGTGTGTTTGTGTGTGTGTTTGTGTGTGTGTTTGTGTGTGTGTTTGTGTGTGTGTGTGTGTGTGTGTGTGTGTGTGTGTGTGTGTGTGTGTGTGTGTGTGTGTGTGTGTGTGTGTGTGTGTTTGTGTGTGTTTGTGTGTGTTTGTGTGTTTGTGTGTTTGTGTGTTTGTGTGTTTGTGTGTTTGTGTGTTTGTGTGTTTGTGTGTGTGTCGGCAGTAGCGCCGTCCGAAGGATGGCTATTGCTGCTAGTGAACACAGTTACCACGCGGTGGTTAGGCTCGTATTTCCATTATAATATTATTGCAAGTCATTAGTTTATTTCATTGTTGGAATCATGGTTTAATGCTAACGTTGTTTTGACCGTTTGTGATTGTTTGTCTGTTATTGTTTCGTCGCTATGCCTTGTAATATCTCTTATTTATTTAGGTATATTTACATTCCATGTTTCATCGTTGTGTAATATCCTCTAGATGACGGCGCCTTCGACATTCAGGTGCTACCGAACGGACTGGCCTTAATCACATCAGTAAGTTCCTGTGGCTGTTTTTGTTTTGTTCTTATTGGTACTACCATTGGCGGATCTAGGAGATGCTTATCAGGTACCTGGACGTCTGCTTCGTTCGACCAGATTTGTAACTGCATCATAATTAGTTGTCTAACAAGTACATTTCAGCATCACCTCTAACGTGATAGTTTCACGGTTTGATACAAGAAAACTTGAAGCCATTTGTTAACTTTAAAATATTAGGCATCATCATTAATCAAGCTGATTATGAACGAAGACGTAAACATGTTTTTGGGAAGAAATGAATATTCCGTGTTTTGTTCGATGAATTTAAGTTCGCTGATTACTCTACTCGACTTATCAAATAAGTGAAATACAAATTTTAGTGACATAATGACATGTCCCTGCCAGAGGCCTACCAGATGTCGAAATAAACGTGTCACAATAAATAAAAAACAACACACGTGACTGAAAGTGGCATAATCAGCTGAAGCATATCACCAAACTCGCAAACGAACGGGTAGCCAAAATATATGGTTTTGTGAGAAATGCAAATTAGAGTAAAGTTTGGCGACTGGCGAACTGGGAAAGGTAGGAATTGGTGACGTCATGCTTTCTACAACAGTGGTGACGCCCGTGCGGTTTAGATTATGTTTCGTCAACAAGGTTAATCTATTAAACTGCTGACCGTAACTGTTAAGTTAAATTTAAGTTATTAACCCTTTTTCTCGGATGCGTAGGCCCCCAAAATGTTTTTTTTTCCGTTTGACATATCTTTAATCAAAGCTACAGCAACGGCAACGAGGGACTCGTAAATACGCTTCCGACAAACTCGCCAGATGGCACCATGAGCGTCACGGTCCTCCGTAGAATTTGTGATTTTGTCAATTTTTGTGGACATTGACCCTACGTAGGAGTCGGCTGCCATCTATAGATTAGTGGGAACCACTGGTTCTGTAGGAATTATGTGGTGATATTGTTATGTTATGGTATAAATGTAAGCTTCAAACATCAATAATGTTATAAGGGGAGGGGGTTGGGGTGTGGCAAGAGAGGGGGAAAATAAATGTGATTTATTATAAGATGTATCCTTTTCCGGAGATTCATCACTACTGTAAGTGGGCTATTCGCAGTATACAGTTTCGCTTTGAATTATTTAACTGTAATGCATTCTCAGCTTGACTAACAAAAAAACTGTCCAGCACGGAAATGCTGTCACTCGCAGGGTCATACATGTAACTGGTATGGTATGCTCCTTGTCCAAGAGTACATAATACCCACATGAACATTTGGTAATTTTCAAGACCATTAAAACAATGCAATTCAGTAGGATCATTCTTGAATTTGTCTGCTGAAAACGTGGGCAAGCGAACATTTGTAGCAGCATCTGAGGTGTTTACAGGGGTTGGATTGTAGGTCTGTGTTATATGGCTAACACGGTACCAGGACGATCGAAATATTCCTGGGTATCAACCTGCTCTTCAACATCTGGAACAACGGGAAGGCTAATGCTGGTTCAGGAGATAGTTTTGCTGATGCTGATGGGAGTTAGTTTCTGTCGAGCATCTTTCCGTGCAACTGAGACATCAGTGCAGGGTGGAGGGAGAACAGAGCAAAGTCATGCTTATTTTCAATAACAAAGCGAGTTCCTAGAGATTTGATTTTGGAGTCCAGGTATGGAACGGATATTTCGTAGTTTTGTCTTTGAGTTAGTCGTCCACACTGGCGAGACATGCGCAACTCAAATCCAAGAGCCTTGTCAGTATCTTCCTTAAAATGTTCTTCAGCTTCTCATATGTGAGTTTTCAATATGACCAACAGCTGTGACGTGAACGTTGACAACATTGAGTTGAACAGCTTGCAAAGCTTGTGTCACTACCTCCAACATCGGTGAATAATTCGCTATGATGACACCAAGAATATCAACGTTTCTACATTGGTGTGCATCTTGGCTGGTCTTGGAAAAAGCTGTTTGTGAATATCTTCGTAGTAGTTGTTGGCGATCTCTCTCTCTCTCTCTCTCTCTCTCTCTCTCTCTCTCTCTCTCTCTCTCTCTCTCTCTGTCTCTCTGATGATAACGAAGATGGTGCACTGTACCACGGAAATATGCTGGTTACCGCGTCTCTCTTCAGGCACCTCACAAGAGGCTTCACCCCTAAACATTTGCTTGAGAATGTTTTAATAAAATAACAACGTTACATACCTAGCAGATATTATTACAGTACGTAACGCAATTAGTGGCGCCTTCGTGTTTTCGCGGTAACACAGTTTCGCCGTTTTTACATTGTAAGTATTACAATCAAAGCAACTTTTCAAATAATTTGTTTTTACAAATGTGATGCAATATATCGTAGAGAAAAAAATGTGTAAATATGTCATGTAACATTTTGTCAATTTTTAAAACAATGTTTCCAATTGTCTACGGCGAAAATAGGGACCACCAGTAATAGGCAGTGTACTGACTTACTAATCACTGAGTGGTGCATTCCCCAGGAAGCATTAAGATTACCACAAATATACTACATGGGCTGAATATATAACTCTTATAAATGTTTACAATTACCGTTTATGGCGTTGTTGGACCGTGACGATAGTGCTGCCATCTTGCGAATCAAACCAAACTCTCTTCATTGACGAGACTCCCATTCCTTCATAATCAATACTATTTTATCATATCGAACATAACATCATTTGAGGGAAATGTTGTACAAGTTGTCGAAATGCAATGATACACAATTTGGTTCACAATATACAACTAACAAAGCAATAATATCATCCTTATTGTTTGACAGGGCTGGGACGCAAACGTTCGTGGCAACATATTTATGTTTGACTTCAAGAAGCGCATAGATGGTGCCCATGCGCTTGACATCGTAGGGGACCTCGACAGAGCCAGTTTCTCTCCTATCGGTTTAAGCTTCTGGAGGGACTCTAAACGCAGTAAGGCTTCTTCAAGTATCAGATGCTTTCTTTCATTGTCTGTGGTCATAAAATATGTCACCGTTAGCATCACTTACTCAAAATCAGTATTTGTGTTATGCAAATAGTCGTACTTGTTTCTCATTTATGTTCGCTCACGTATATTTATCTAACTGATTATGTCAGTGAGTGTAATCGTTGTTATAATGTATATTTTAAATTATTCGTCAATGCTTATCGTATTTCTTGTTTTCAGACTTAGTCTACATATTTGTTGTCAATGATCTTGGAAACAATACATCGACAGTGGAGAAGTTCCGTTTCGACGAGAAGAGAAGAAAGTTGTACCACGTTCGAACGTACAAGGACCCATCAATCACTACGTCAGTGTTGCTAAACCACATCATCGTTACTAAATACTACCATGCAGAAATGTAGACAATACTGAATCATTTTACCAGTGAACCGGTTTGATATTGGTAACCATGAAATGGGCATTCAGATTCAGGTTCACGTCGTAATTCATACTTCTACTAATCTGAGGCAATTTCCGGTTAGGAAACTGCACTGTTGAATTGAATCGATCTCTTTCTAGAACGGCATAGACAAATATTGATAATATATGCGGGGTATCTTTGTGAATGAAATATATAAATCAAAATTAATTATGTGATCATTTTTTTGTATGCCCCTATAGCCCAGCCGACATCGTGGCGACAGGAGAAGATACTTTCTACTTCGTCAACTACTGCGAGTTTAACTGGATCTTGGAATTTTGCTTTGACATTCGCGTTGGCAATATCGGTTTCTATGATGGCACAAGCGGACGTATTCTTGTGTCAAAACTTGCCACACCGGTTGGCATAAACGTGTCACCAAATGGCAAGTAGGTGTCCCCTGTATTGCTATGTACGCGATGTATCGATGATAAACCTGATGGTAAAGACATTCTTGATCAGGAAGCTTTATATCTTTCTCTAAGCGGAACGACGTCAGTTATGTTTGTAAACCACAATGAATGACATCGAAACGTTTGCGTGAAAGGTCTACCAAATTTCACATCTGTCAAAGATATCGCATGCTGGGACATACTCCCGTTATTGTATCAATATCTGCGTCCCACCACCCGCGTCCCACCACCCCGTATAGTCAGGGGGTTTATCCTAAAAAACACCTCTGTTGTTCACATCCTTCTGCAAGTACCATTTTTGGAGCAGCATTATATATGGTCATGACATTAAATTTTTTCACGGGAGCCAAGCTGAGCTCCCGCTGTGGCGGCCATATTGAACAAATTCAATATGGCCGCCGTCCAGAAATAGGCTATGTAATAATGTGAAAACCAAAAGTAGTAGAACCACAAATGAAACCACTTTTTGGGGTTTTCGAGTATGGGGACCGATTTCGGGTGTTATTGTGCCGATTCCAGGTCGAGGTCACATGATGAAATCACATTCAAGGCTTTTTTGGCTCAAAATATTTTTTTTAGCATAAGATCACTGTACACAACGTTATATTTCCAAATTTCATCACGATATCAATGTCAATGTGTTGAAATAATAAATATAATATATGTTTTGACAATTGATGCTCCTAGAGGAAAATGGATGCCTTCATCGACTTCATCGACATGTTCCATCCGACCAGAGCGACAACATTCGCTGAGTATGTACACCTACACGTTGTGCCTTTCCTGAAAGCTCACGTGACCGCCACTGTTGAACGCATCGATGCAATCTGTGACACCTACCCTGAACATAGCCTGAAATCACTTACACAGCAGCGGCGTTGTACAGGTGCGCGTACTCGATTCGAACCAGATGGCGACGGCTGCACTCCCATCGCCAAAAGAGACTGGCAATCGTAATTGAAAAATGTGGAAAACAAAAAGGAGCTATTTTCCTTTATCAGTAAACAGCTGGTCAAGACCGACATGGATGGAAGACTCGTCCTCACCACAGAGTCTGAGTTGGTGCTCTCCAACAAGCCGTTCCATGTGTCAAAACAACAGCTCTGTAACCACGCAGAGGGAGATACGCTGATCATCCTACATCTAGCTCATGCCTCGTCCTAGGATCATGATAAAGCACTCCTGCGCACTGTAGACACCGACATCGTTGTTCTTGCCATCCCTTTCTTTGAAGAACTTGACCTTTCAGAGCTTTGGATTGGCATTGGTAGCGGCAAGAAATACATATACATCCCGGTGCACAGCGTCCACTCCCAGCTCAGTCCATCAAAGTCGTTGGCTCTACCCCTCTTTCACGCCATAACGGACTGCGATACGACCTCTCAGTTTCTCGGTTGCGACAAGAAGACGACATGGGCTGCATGGAATAGTACACCAGGACTTGCTGAGACGATTATTTCGCTGGCCGAAGATCCGGAGTCCTTCACTCTGGAATATGTTCACATGCAACGAATCGAGCGATTCGTTTTGTTCATGTACAGCAGGACGTGTGGCTCTGCAACTGTCAACGATGCTAGGCATCACCTCTTCTCCAATGGCAATGGTTCACTGGACAATATGTCACCGACCCAGGCCGCTCTCTTCGAGCATGCCAAGAGGTCCTTGCTCCAAGCCAGGTTCATCTGAAAGCAGTCAACCACATGCCACACGAGATAGTCTGATTATTCGAGTAGAGTGATTAAGTAAAATAGCGCTGTACTTTTTTTAGGTACATTAATTTAATTTGAATTGTGTGTATCCAATTGACATGTAATTGCTATTTATAGAATACTAGTATCGTTGGAGTGGTTTACATTCCCAGTTGTGCATAATGAAAAATTTCTATAATAAACGATCGTTGTTCTTGACCTTGATTACATGACCTCGCCATTCCCCTTTCAATATTGGTTCCTTTCAATATTATAATAAATATATAAACCTTTGCTTGCCATTCCCCTTTCAATATTGGTTCCTTTCAATATTATAATAAATATATAAACCTTTGCTTGCCCAGTAAGATCAATTAAATTATGAACATATATATGGGTTTTACGCATTTATGGGCAAATTTAACCTTGACCTTGATTGAAGAGACCTGTATCCAGACCTCATTCTAGGTTCATCTATTGTCCACCTAAGACATGTTTATATTAAAATGACACCAGAACGGTGAATATCTGATGTAGTACGTTTTTGGCTCAAATATCTATATTGTGACCCAAAATGCCCTTGGATGCAAATAAATTATACATACTCGAAAACACCTAAAAGTGGTATAATTTATGGTTCTACTACTTTTTGTTCTCAAATTCTTGCACATAATTAGTCTGGACGGCAGCCATCTTGGATTTGTCAAACATGGCCGCCACAGCAGGAACCCAGCTTGGCTCCCGCGAAAAAAATGAGATGTCATGGCCATATCTAGTGCTGGTCCAAAAATGGTGCTTGTAGAACGATGTGAAAAAGTTTATGATTAAGCCCCCTGACTAGTATATCTCTTTGAAATGCCGAATTTTACAACGTACTATAGTAAGTTTATGAAATTCATGATCATCGCATGTTCTGTACATGCTGCTTTGTGACCCGGTGACATATGCAATAATATGGGTCGGTGGATATATTTGTCATTACACAACATAAGTGTTAGGTGGTCACAGAATGCCAACATATTTTAACGGACAATTCAATTGTAT
>CM034539.1:44649341-44683593 GCA_020002185.1 Paraescarpia echinospica
TGAGATTCGCCAAGGAGCTTCCACTGGAGGCCGAGTCAAATCCATAGTCGGTGGTCTGAGCATGACTCCGCTGTCGCGCTGTCAGATCATGACATCGGAAGACGGGAGGGGGCATTTCAAACGATTAAGGGGCACGGCACGTAACGGGGGCTCGTTCAAAAAGGTATGGGGGGAACGCCAAATTGAAAATCTCTAGGGGGACGTACCCCCATGTCCACCCTGGATCCGCCTGTGGGTGGTTACCTATGTGTTCATCGTGTGTTGTTTACCCTCAGGTGGCACGGCGTGGGTCCAATTTAAAAGACGGTGGATAAAAACAATATTTTGTGATTACCTTTTGTTACCTTGTGTGTATTGTTTGCCCTCAGGTGGGTGCGGGGGAGGTGATTGGGGTCGGCATCGCCCCGTTCTGGTGTTCCGATTCGCACATCCACGTGGCTATGATCAAGACGTCGAACAAGACAATCGACCCGACTAGCTACCTGCGCAAGAGGAAGATGCCGCCTCCAAAATGGGTGCAGGAGTGTGACCACTACATCCTGCGCTGGCTGGTGGGTGCACGTAGAATGGCCTACGTAGAACGATACAATAAGAACGATACGTAGAACGGTATACGTACAACGGTACGCGTAGAACGGCACACGTAGACTGGTACACGGAGAATGGTACAAATAGAATGGTACACATTGAATGGTACACATAGAACGGTACACGTAGTATGATACACTTAGAATGGTACACGTAGAACGGTACACGTGGAATGGTACACATTGAATGGTACACGTAGAACGGTACACGTAGAACATTACATATGGGATGGTACACGTCGAGCAGTACGTAGAACGGTACAAGTGGAACGTTATACGTGGAATTATACACATGGAATGGTACACGTAGAATGGTACACATAGAACGATACAATGGAATGGTACACATAGAATGGTAAACGTGGAATTGTACACGTAGAACGGTACACATAGAACGGTACACGTCGTAGAACGGTACGTTGAACGGTACCCTTAGAATGGTACACATGGAATGGTATTCGTAAAACTGTATACATAGAACGGTACACCTAAAAAAAGTACACGTACATTGGTATATGTAGAACAGTAAACGAAGAAAAGTGCACACGTAGAACTACACACATAGAATGGTACATACACAGAACAATATTCGCCGCTCTCTTCTGGAGGAAATATAAAACACCATGTCTAGCTTAGAGACGTATCGATGCACAGAACGCCTATCTGCAACCAATTGGGTTTCTATTTGTACTGTTTTTCTTCCCGTATAGGGTAAAGACATCAGCCAGGGGTCGATCTTGGAGGCCATCTTGCAGAACGACACGACACCGGAAGTGATAGACTCAACCGACACCGACGTGAAATCCCTGACAGATGACGACGGGAACCAAAGGACGAAACGCGACTTATTCGATAAGTTCAAAGGTCAGTAACTGCCTCGATATATTACTGGGTTACGTCCGACATATTAAAAAGGTAAGTACTAATAGAGCGCCATACCCAGCCGTTAGGATTGCTCAAGGCGCTTTACACTTTACTCCCTGGCAGACGTTTTCAACCAAACTCCATCTCGACTTCCTGGGAAGAATCCAGTCACACTGCAATTAATGCGTGAAGACTATTCGTACTCAACAACCCACTATAGTCTATATCAGATACTCATCTTTACAACCGAGTGAACTGAAGCAACGTAGAATGAAAAAAATTTGTTCAAGGTTCGAAACGGTAGCACAGAATTCGAAACCAGGTTCGCTCAATTTGAGTTCTATACTCTATCCACTGCGCCACCGCAGGCTACGCAGGATTCCATACGTACGAAAACGGCGTGCGGTACGACATGCGGCAATACAATGAATACAGTGCGCAGTGGAAATTAACAGAATTATTAGTTCCATATGTACCTAGTGATACTACATAAGCGGATGTTTTTTTCCACGCGGATGCGGTAAATTGAATCGCTCCATGTAGAGATTCGAATCGTATCCATTACCGGAATCAGATAGGATATCCCCATAAGTGACGTCATTACAGAGGTATTTGCCATTCCGGATGTTGTTTCTGTACATATGGAATCCCAGCTTGTTTCTGGTAGTTCAGATACGTTCTCACAGAGCTTCCAGTCGCTGTACCAGGTCAATTTTATTTGTTTTCCACATTGCGCGACCGGCATCGTATCGGGGGGTCATGAACGGTTGCAACAGAGACGTTGTATATGCACCTCGATAACAACAAAACTGCCCGGAACCCGGTGCTCGGACCAAACGCCGGGATACACTGGCGCTTTAGTCCGATCTGACCAGACCAGACCAGACCACACCACACTCCCTCCGACTACCGCGTATACACTACACCGACTGACGCCGACTGCGCTGTACTCGAAGTCGGCGTGACGTCATAATCGCGTAAACTTGAAAACGTTGAATACGTCAGACTAACAGCGACTAATTGCGGCGTATTGTCGAGAGTTTTCACGTTTACGTGATAGGAACGTTACACTGGCTTAGAGTATAGTGCAGTCGGTGTCTGTGTCGGTGTAGTGGAAACACTGCAATCGGAGGGAGTCCGATGTGGTATTTTCCGGCCTTGTCGGTTCGGTGGGAAAAGTGCCACTGTATCTCGACCTCAAGAAAACAATCAATCAATTGAGTGACACGTCGTAGAAACAGGAGCAGAAAACAGGTTATATTAACGTGTACCGTTTCACGCGTTGACATAATTAATTGAATACACACATCACAGCTGCAAGCTTGATTGTGTACTTCGAATATTCGTATATACCAGTGTGAGGGGTTTGCGCATTCAGTCTGTCGAATTTAATAATTAGCAGACACCACAATACGTAATCATCATCATCATCGGTATTGTGAAGCCGTAGTGTCCCGTGGTTGGGCGAAGGCCTCTGCATGTCTTTTCCAAATCTGCCTGTCTTGCGCTATCTTCTTCCAGTACTCGTCTAGTTCGTCTCTCCACCGTCTCGCTGGTCTTCCTCTAGATCGTTTCCTTTAGTAAGGTCTCCAGGTTTGATACGCGATGTCCATCGGTTATCTTGTAGTCTGCTGATGTGCCCTGCCCAGGTCCACTTCTGTCTTTCTCGTCGTTTCTTCATCAGTGCTCGTGTCGATGATAATATTCTCGTCACTACATGCCTGTTGATTGCATTGACTACACTTGTCGCACTTAGTTGGATCATCTCAGTGATGTTTTCGCTCAATACGTAATATAATATGTAACTAAGAGAAAAGAGCTTGCGAGAACAAAGGTCATAGAGCATGAAAGAAAAAACTTTACTGGATGTATCAATACAGAAGGTAGTTAGGATGTTGTAACAAACTACGTCACGCTTCATTGGGTTGAAGTATAATGTTCTATTGGCTACCACAAGCACTGCGAACTAAGATAGCACAATCCACGCATGTCTAGGGTCCCGCGTCGAAGGTACTTTCCGGTAGGCGGCATCAAGAGAGACATGGGTAGGAGCACGTGGATTGTGGCAAGGAAGGCCGACCAGGCGCCAAAGGTGCCGCCGGTGCGAATGCTATGGTTGCAGCGAGAGAGGATGGCAACGTTGACGTCTGCGCTGAGCCCGACGGAGAATACACATCGGACTCCCTCCGATTGCAGTGTTTCCACTACACCGACACAGACACCGACTGCACTATACTCTAAGCCAGTGTAACGTTCCTATCACGTAAACGTGAAAACTCTCGACAATACGCCGCAATTAGTCGCTGTTAGTCTGACGTATTCAACGTTTTCAAGTTTACGCGATTATGACGTCACGCCGACTTCGAGTACAGCGCAGTCGGCGTCAGTCGGTGTAGTGTATACGCGGTAGTCGGAGGGAGTGTGGTGTGGTCTGGTCTGGTCTGGTCAGATCGGACTAAAGCGCCAGTGTATCCCGGCGTTTGGTCCGAGCACCGGGTTCCGGGCAGTTTTGTTGTTATCGAGGTGCATATACAACGTCTCTGTTGCAACCGTTCATGACCCCCCGATACGATGCCGGTCGCGCAATGTGGAAAACAAATAAAATTGACCTGGTACAGCGACTGGAAGCTCTGTGAGAACGTATCTGAACTACCAGAAACAAGCTGGGATTCCATATGTACAGAAACAACATCCGGAATGGCAAATACCTCTGTAGTGACGTCACTTATGGGGATATCCTATCTGATTCCGGTAATGGATACGATTCGAATCTCTACATGGAGCGATTCAATTTACCGCATCCGCGTGGAAAAAAACATCCGCTTATGTAGTATCACTAGGTACATATGGAACTAATAATTCTGTTAATTTCCACTGCGCACTGTATTCATTGTATTGCCGCATGTCGTACCGCACGCCGTTTTCGTACGTATGGAATCCTGCGTAGCCTGCGGTGGCGCAGTGGATAGAGTATAGAACTCAAATTGAGCGAACCTGGTTTCGAATTCTGTGCTACCGTTTCGAAAAAAAACTGTTACGAAGTTCATCTTTGACCATTCAATGTCGTCAGAACAAACGACATACATCGTTTTGTTGTTAACAAGGCGGTTGAAAAAGGCGACTGCCTGGCGGAAGTATGAAGTATCGGCCATCGGTTGCCGACAGAACAGACGTATTGTGTTGTAGGTGTACATGCACTGCGATCACGGTGACGTCTGACGGCGAAAAGCCGAACGACGCCATCGAGCGACTAAGGAAGTTGTCGGCTTCATGCCGGACGGCTTCGCGGAAGCGGAAGTGGTTTTTGATGAGATCTCGCATCACGGAACCGCGGTATTTCCAGTCGAAGAACAAGCCTACGAGTTCAACATTAATCCGTGGATCCAAGTACTCTGTGTGTCTATCGTATCCACCGGTCTCGACAACATACCGGACCCAGTCTTGTCCAGGGCGGTCACTTGGAACCATGGTCGCATTCAGTCGGAACAGCGTCAGTAATGGGTTGTTTGCGGATATCACATGACGCATACCGTTCCTGAGCGCGATGCTGTACAGACCTGCGTACATGTACATCCGGTTTCCGGTTCGTCCCATGAATGCCGCCGTCAGTGACACAACTTCCGGTGTCGGGTGTAGTAATGTCGACGTGTTCTCCCGATAGCGCAAGACGATGACATGATCGTGATTGCTGACGACTTGCAGCTTCCTCAAACGGGCGACGTAAATGCGACCGTTTCCTTGGTCCATCTCACAAAAGTAGAGGCGACTGCTCATCGTGACAACAGGATGCCGGGCATCTGGTAAAGGGAAACACTGGTCCAGGCTGTGGTTGACATTTACACAACGGACACTTGTACAAGTATATCCCGATCTAAATCCAGTTCCAAGTACCGCAGCAAAGATCTCACCGTTCCACAAATAATACATGACACATATTCCAACCAACAGCAGCGCAAACAAACCTCGTGTACGCACCATGGTCAACCACGTTACCGGTATAATTCGCCAGTTTGGCCGAGGTGGTGACTGTCAGCGTTTGATTGAGCTGGGACTTCAGTCGTCTCTTCTGCCTAGGAGGGCGCAGTTCACCTCCGTGTGAAACACCGCCTCTCTACTCGTACCGCCTTGGAAACACGCGATCAATCCAGTCACGTGGGACTATGATAATCAAGTATATGCTTTGATATAAGAATTTATTTTTGCAACCAATAAAGAACCTCGCACACGTTTCTTATTCATCAAATGTTGCTGTGCATAGTAGATTTTGCATTGTAGTGTCGCATGTCAGCATACTATTGTTAGGTAGATATGTTCACAGATCACCTACCGAAATTAATACAACAAAAAGAATGCAAATACCTGTGCATAATCGTGCAGCGCATTCACGTAACAATTCAAGTTTGCCTGATGATTGTATTAGAACTACCAAAACTACACATAAAAATTGTACACGCGCAGTACACCGTCAGATGAGATTCTATGTAGGTTTAGTTTTTTGTAAAATTAATATGAAAATAAATGCGCGAAAAAAAATCGAATTTATGAAGCATTGGACCCTGAGCGAGAAGTATGCTCACTGAGAAAATGCCCACTGGCGACATGATGCTTCGGCTGGATAATGGAAGGAATTGCAAACCCAGGTATACTGCTCGATGTTGGTCAATTTAAAGTAACGCTGAAGCTTGTTATGAAACACCGTGCCCAGCTGTTCTGCTTCCACATTCTATACTTTCGTTCAGAGCGTGTGTTACTGCCATTTGAACATGTCTAGTGAGCAATATCCTATGTCATCTCTGTCTAGTCTTCGCGCAGTAATTGAATACGGCGTGGCTGAATGCTTCCCGTTAAAGTCGAGATGATGCTGCATTGAACAGATCTGGAGTAAAGTGCTAAGCGTTTTGAGCTGTCCTAGTGACTAGATGCTGCGCTGTATAAGAAGTCACTTACTACTTACCTGTTTCTTACTTCTATTTCTTTGACAGAGTTTGCCAAGCGGTTGGGTCTGCCGGACATATCCAAGTTGAAGGAGGTGTTCAGTTTCGACATGAATTCCATCACTGTGAACACCGTGCTCGGGTATCTCGACAAGATCGGCCTGTCCAAATTGAAGACGAAAATCATCAAGATTCTGACGGAAGTAGAGGTGGGCCATTGTGTTTTAGAGTTGACTGAATTATAACAAGTTCATAACAGGAATATTGAATGTCTTTACCGCTTGTCTGACAACACTGACAACTGCGTGTCTAGTGCACATTGTAGCCTGATTGACGTCAATTCCATATCATCCTGTTGCTATATGGAACCTGCTCAATTGTTCCGTATACCTGATGGTCCATATTTCCACGACGTAACATATTTTAAAACGCCAGTTTGTCTTTGGGCAACTCCCATTCCGACAATCACTAACCGTGGCTCTGTGCTTTTTCTAATCACTTGCCCAAACCATTTCTACCTCCTTTTCTTTTCTTCTTCTAAACGTCTAGGTTTAGTATAGGTTTATATAATAAATTTACTATATAGCTTATATTTTATTCACATAGTACGTCTTTGTCGATATTGCTGCACCCCTTCCATTATAACAAGTATAATATAATTTATACTTGTGGACATTTTGCATAGTTTTTTTTATCATTCTACAGTGTATTATTAGTATCATTAATAACAACGAAGTTTTACCTCAATTAATTTGAATTTATTTTGCATGTAATATGTTTGTACACACCCGTGAACGGTGCAGCAGCCCCGGACTTGATATAAAGTTTTATTATTATTATTATTAGTAGTAGTAGAAGTATAATATAAAGTTAGATTAACGTATACGCTGCCTATACTGTGCAATATGTTTCAGTCGATGACGAATCATCAGAGTTGCGTGAGTCCCGAGACGATGGACGACGTAGAACTGAAGCAGGCCCTCGTCCTGCGAGGTCTCCCCACCAACGGGGCGAGGCAGACCCTCATTGACCACTACCTCAAGTCTGACCCGCGTACGTAACCACAGAATGACAGACACATTGGCACGTTGCACTGTCGCGTCGCAATGGTGGCGTACGTAGACACACTGACACGTTGCATTGTCGTGGCACAATGGTGGCGTACGTAGACACACTGACACGTTGCACTGTCGTGTCACAATGGTGGCGTACGTAGACACACTGACACGTTGCACTGTAGTGTCACAATGGTGGCGTACGTAGACACACTGACACGTTGCACTGTCGTGTCACAATGGTGGCGTACGTAGACACACTGACACGTTGCACTGTAGTGTCACAATGGTGGCGTACGTAGACACACTGGCACGTTGCACTGTCGTGTCACAATGGTGGCGTACGTAGACACACTGACACGTTGCACTGTCGTGTCACAATGGTGGCGTACGTAGACACACTGACACGTTGCACTGTCGCGTCACAATGGTGGCGTACGTAGACACACTGACACGTTGCACTGTCGTGTCACAATGGTGGCGTGCGTAGACACACTTACACGTTGCTCTGTCGTGTCACAATGGTGGCGTACATAGACACACAGGCACGTTGCACTGTCGTGTCACAATGGTGGCGTGCGTAGACATACTGACACGTTGCACTGTCGTGGCACAATGGTGGCGTACGTAGACACACTGACACGTTGCACTGTCGTGTCACAATGGTGGCGTACGTAGACACACTGACACGTTGCATTGTCGTGGCACAATGGTGGCGTACGTAGACACACTGGCACGTTGCACTGTCGTGTCACAATGGTGGCGTACGTAGACACACTGACACGTTGCACTGTAGTGTCACAATGGTGGCGTACGTAGACACACTGGCACGTTGCACTGTCGTGTCACAATGGTTGCGTATGTAGACACACTGGCACTCTGCATTGTCGCGTCACAATGGTGACGTACGTAAGCACACTGATACGTTGCACTGTCGTGTCAGAATAGTGTCGTACGTAGACACACTTGCACGTTGCACTGTCGTTCAGAATAGTGTCGTACGTAGACACATTAGCACGTTGAACTATCGTGTCAGAATTATGTCTTACGAAGGCATAATGACATGTTGCACTGTCGTGTCAGAATAGTGTCGCACGTAGACGCAGCTAATGTCAAGTGGTCTCATATCTTCATACAACTACAGTCACGTGGTTGTGCACATTGTCAAGCAGCCCCTAGCATTTGGTCGTGAACATTGTCATTATATCACCGGCCCATGTCAGGCGGATTTTTGGATAGATAAAAAAGGCCTTATTTGTTTTAACAATAACTTGTACATTGGTTTTGGCAGTCATGTTGGCAAGAATGTCTGCTGTCGCTTTGATGAGTCTTACAATACAGTTATGTTTACTTTATATTGACAGAGTGTCTGGACATTGGCAGTCGTGTTGGCAAGAATGTCTGCTGTCGCTTTGATGAGTCTTACAATACAGTTATGTCTACTTTATATTGACAGAGTGTCTCGACATTGGCAGTCGTATTGGCAAGAATGTCTATTGTCGCTTTGATGAGTCTTACAATACAGTTATGTTTACTTTATATTGACAGAGTGTCTGGACATTGGCAGTCGTGTTGGCGAGAACGTCTACTGTCGCTTTGATGAGTCTTACAATACAGTTATGTTTACTTTATATTGGCAGAGTGTCTGGACATTGGCAGTCGTGTTGGCAAGAATGTCTGCTGTCGCTTTGATGAGTCTTACAATACAGTTATGTTTACTTTATATTGGCAGAATGTCTGGACATTGGCAGTCGTATTGGCAAGAATGTCTACTGTCGCTTTGATGAGTCTTACAATACAGTTATGTTTACTTTATATTGGCAGAATGTCTGGACATTGGCAGTCGTGTTGGCAAGAATGTCTACTGTCGCTTTGATGAGTCTTACAATACAGTTATGTTTACTTTATATTGACAGAGTGTCTCGACATTGGCAGTCGTGTTGGCAAGAATGTCTGCTGTCGCTTTGATGAGTCTTACAATACAGTTATGTTTACTTTATATTGGCAGAGTGTCTGGACATTGGCAGTCGTATTGGCAAGAATGTCTGCTGTCGCTTTGATGAGTCTTACAATACAGTTATGTTTACTTTATATTGACAGAGTGTCTGGACATTGGCAGTCGTGTTGGCAAGAATGTCTGCTGTCGCTTTGATGAGTCTTACAATACAGTTATGTTTACTTTATATTGACAGAGTGTCTGGACATTGGCAGTCGTGTTGGCAAGAATGTCTGCTGTCGCTTTGATGAGTCTTACAATACAGTTATGTTTACTTTATATTGACAGAGTGTCTGGACATTGGCAGTCGTGTTGGCAAGAATGTCTGCTGTCGCTTTGATGAGTCTTACAATACAGTTATGTTTACTTTATATTGACAGAGTGTCTGGACATTGGCAGTCGTGTTGGCAAGAATGTCTGCTGTCGCTTTGATGAGTCTTACAATACAGTTATGTTTACTTTATATTGGCAGAGTGTCTGGACATTGGCAGTCGTGTTGGCAAGAATGTCTGCTGTCGCTTTGATGAGTCTTACAATACAGTTATGTTTACTTTATATTGACAGAGTGTCTGGACATTGGCAGTCGTGTTGGCAAGAATGTCTACTGTCGCTTTGATGAGTCTTACAATACAGTTATGTTTACTTTATATTGACAGAGTGACTGGACATTGGCAGTCGTGTTGGCAAGAATGTCTGCTGTCGCTTTGATGAGTCTTACAATACAGTTATGTTTACTTTATATTGACAGAGTGTCTGGACATTGGCAGTCGTGTTGGCAAGAATGTCTATTGTCGCTTTGATGAGTCTTACAATACAGTTATGTTTACTTTATATTGGCAGAATGTCTGGACATTGGCAGTCGTGTTGGCAAGAATGTCTGCTGTCGCTTTGATGAGTCTTACAATACAGTTATGTTTACTTTATATTGGCAGAGTGTCTGGACATTGGCAGTCGTGTTGGCAAGAATGTCTACTGTCGCTTTGATGAGTCTTACAATACAGTTATGTTTACTTTATATTGACAGAGTGTCTGGACATTGGCAGTCGTGTTGGCAAGAATGTCTGCTGTCGCTTTGATGAGTCTTACAATACAGTTATGTTTACTTTATATTGACAGAGTGTCTGGACATTGGCAGTCGTATTGGCAAGAATGTCTGCTGTCGCTTTGATGAGTCTTACAATACAGTTATGTTTACTTTATATTGGCAGAGTGTCTGGACATTGGCAGTCGTGTTGGCAAGAATGTCTATTGTCGCTTTGATGAGTCTTACAATACAGTTATGTTTACTTTATATTGACAGAGTGTCTGGACATTGGCAGTCGTATTGGCAAGAATGTCTGCTGTCGCTTTGATGAGTCTTACAATACAGTTATGTTTACTTTATATTGACAGAGTGTCTGGACATTGGCAGTCGTGTTGGCAAGAATGTCTGCTGTCGCTTTGATGAGTCTTACAATACAGTTATGTTTACTTTATATTGACAGAGTGTCTGGACATTGGCAGTCGTGTTGGCAAGAATGTCTGCTGTCGCTTTGATGAGTCTTACAATACAGTTATGTTTACTTTATATTGGCAGAGTGTCTGGACATTGGCAGTCGTGTTGGCAAGAATGTCTGCTGTCGCTTTGATGAGTCTTACAATACAGTTATGTTTACTTTATATTGACAGAGTGTCTGGACATTGGCAGTCGTGTTGGCAAGAATGTCTGCTGTCGCTTTGATGAGTCTTACAATACAGTTATGTTTACTTTATATTGACAGAGTGTCTGGACATTGGCAGTCGTGTTGGCAAGAATGTCTGCTGTCGCTTTGATGAGTCTTACAATACAGTTATGTTTACTTTATATTGGCAGAGTGTCTGGATATTGGCAGTCGTATTGGCAAGAACGTCTACTGTCGCTTTGATGAATCTTGCACCAGCGTCAGTTGCTGCGTTGACCTCAAGTTGTTCATCTATCGCCATGCACTGACCGCCTACGTCAGATATGACGCGTGTGACCTCGAACTGATCATTGGTATCAACAAATGGACGACGAGTTTCAAGGTGCTTAATGAGGACTTTAGTGAGTATCCGTAGTAACGCAAGGAATTACTTGGAACACCGAGTATTTCGGTTAATTATTGGAATATTTATACTGCATGAATGTTGAATGTATGAATAACTACCTAGTGGTAGGTCAGAGGGCAGTGGTTCGTGGAAACAAATGAACACCGAAATAGACGGCTGAACCCCGGCACCTGCGGGCAGATACACTTACAGCACCCCCGATTGTCCGTATTAATATATAGATATACGTGTCTTATGTGCCCAAATCTCTTGTGGATCACAGTGATATCTGCAGTATTTCTATATTTCAGCAACGGAGGACAGCGTGGATATAACGAAGGAAATCAACGTGTTGAACGTAATTCAACTGATGGCGAACTTGAAGATACAGAGGACGAACAACATGTTGAAGGTAAGATCATCTCAACCAGACAAACACTCTTGCATCTATTCTTACTCGTTGCTAGTATGGACCAAGGGTTACGTCACCGAGGCTCTGCATACAGTGACCGACATTGAGTTCAGTTACCGACGTAAATAATGGTTTTCCTGATACATCATATATGACACTGTTCAAACCACCTGACGTGTGTAGCTGTAGATTTATATCGGCATTATGTGGTGCTTCAGAATATCCGAGAAGTGTCTCTTGAACTAACTGGCGTGTGTATTGTACATATCTATCTTGAATCGTGTGGTACTTTGCCATATACGAGGATTATCTCCTAAACTAAGTTTCATGTGTCGTATGCATATCTTCCTCGGAGTAGTGTGGTGGCTTCAAAGTCCGCAGAGCGTCTCTTAAGCTAATTGTCGCATGTCGTGTGTCATTTATCGTCCGGCATGTGTCGCGTGTCGGTGGTTTGATACATAGATGTGTCGCGTGTTGTGTGTATGTCTCTCTCGGAGTCGCGTAGTGCTCCATGAGATGCGAGGAGTGTCTCCTAAAGTAACTGTCGTGTATCGTGTGTATGTCTCTCTTGGAATCGCGTGGTGTTCCACGAGGTCAGAGGAGTGTCTCATAAACTAACTGTCGTGTGTTGTGTGTCGTGTGTCGTGTGTAGGTCTCTCTCGGAGTCGCGTGGTGTTCCACGAGGTCGGAGGAGTGTCTACCTCAGGTCGTCATCATGGCGGAGGCTCAGATCGAGGTGGGTCCTTGCGTCTCCAACGCCACGCTGCCAGTCATGACGCGCCCGGCCGACACGCCAAGTAAGTCTAGAGACGACGTCCTTAAGACTATCGCATATATATATATATAGTGCATACTGGTAGGGCGTAAGAGCAGGGCTTATGTATATATATATATATATATATATATATATATATATATATATATATAAATAAGCACTGGTAGGGCGTAAGACAGATATTACTGAAATATGAAATTATAAATAATGTGGAAGTTCGTGGAAGTTTCATTATTTTACTAGTATCGACAGCTTGACGTGTTTAGTCAGGTATATATATTAATCAGCGCTACCCAGACCTACCCATGGAGCAACGGACCATTGGCACCAGTTATCACCATGACAGTATTTTGAAGTTGTGGCGCCAGTTGGAGTATGCCTGACCACTATAAAGTTCTACTGAAAAATGAAATCACTGTAAAAAAACTACCCTTTTTCAAATACCTCGCCAACTGATAGATCAGAGGACAATGATCAAAGGATGCGAAAGAACAGAGAAAGGGGCGACCGAACTTCGGCGTCTAACTTAAGATACTGCAAATTTATGTTATTAATATATATTCCTCGATAATGACATTTTCTGTAGTTCGACGACTATCGTTTCGTGTCATTTCAGCCGTCGATAAAATGCTGAATATGAGCATTGGTGACGTCATCAAACTGGTGGACGTGAGCGGAGTGGATGAGAAGGCGATCGTGGAACTGGTGAAGAGTCTGAGGGACGCATTCAAAAATTGGGTACGGTGTCTATAGGAAACGTTCTAACATTGGATACGATGTTTATAGAAGGTCTTTAAAGGGACGTAGTATGCTCGTCTACCCGGAATTAGTGGGAGTAGAAATTTCTAACTGGAAGTCTGCTGCGTTGACCGTGGGGAACATCAAAGGGCATAGCAGTTATCTCAGCCCGACTCGGCCGTATTGCCAATTAAGCTTGTTTTGAAACTGGATGTTTTGTTTACTATTTGAACACGCACCCGTGGTCGTCCCTACAGTTACAGTTACGACCGTTGTTAGGGCTTAGTAAACACAATTTGGTGGGCAGCATACCTTCAACAGAGTTAGTATAGCCTTAAGAACATTATATTAATTATTACGTGAGAAACGTGGAACAGACTGCGACATTTTAAACCCCGAGTACAGTGTCTATAGGAGGCCTTCAAACAATGGGTACGGCATCTATAGAACGCCTTCAAACACCGGGTACGGCGTCTATAGAACGCCTTCAAACACTGGGTACGGCGTCTATAGAACGCCTTCAAACATCGGGTACGGCGTCTATAGAACGCCTTCAAAAACCGGGTACGGCGTCTATAGAACGCCTTCAAACACTGGGTACGAGGTCTATAGAACGCCTTCAACACCAGGTGCGGCATCTATAGAACGCCTTCAAACAATGGGTACGGCATCTAAAGAACGCCTTCAAACACCGGGTACGGCGTCTAGAGAACGCCTTCAAACACTGGGTACGGCGTCTATAGAACGCCTTCAACACCAGGTGCGGCATCTATAGAACGCCTTCAAACAATGGGTACGGCATCTAAAGAACGCCTTCAAACACCGGGTACGGCGTCTAGAGAACGCCTTCAAACACCGGGTATGGCGTCTATAAAACGCCTTCAAACACCGGGTATGGGGATCTTAGTTGGAGGTCTAGGGGGCGCCTATAGACATTGGTTATGTGGTTAATATCAAAGTACTTAGGTTGTATGTAAACTTCGAAACTTCTCGAGGAATTATTAATGTCCGGATGGTGGTAACTGGTTACGAATCGAAATTATTACTGAAATAAAACGATGGTTTTGTACATTTCGATATGCAGTATGTATATACCGTTTTAGATAGTAGCTTAAATCTAGGTCGATTGGCAACAGTAGTCGGTAAATTTATTGCTATGTTTTATTGTTGCTTTCAGTTGACGACGCAGATCAAGAATCTCATCGTGAAGATCTTCGGCAGCGAGTTTGAGCGATTCGACATCTGCACGACGGGACTGCTTAAATCGTTCGGGCCATACTACGTGGAGATCTACAAACTCAATCCGCCAATCATCATTCCGATCGGACCAATCCCACTCAGCTTCTGTGAGTGTTACTGCTGTCAACGCTCACCTCTGAACCCCGACATTTGTACTTTGAATGTTGACCTCGTTACGAACACAGATCCGTGCATGCGGTCTGTTATGTTTCCGAACACAGAGGCATGGTGTAGCGTTGATGTTCTGTCTTCACAAAAAAAGATTACGACACCTCAGTATTTTCTTAATGACAGTTCGTCGTGTCGTGATTTATGTAATGCAGGTGCATTCCATAGATAGATTGAAAAAGGAACGAGCCAACTGTGATATTCATTTCCATTTGCGACATATTTAGACGTAATGTAATTTAATACGATAACATTAGCAATTGTATGTTTCGTAACAAAACGTGAGACATAGGTACCTACTGTTAATATAAACCTCCATTTCGTCCTGTCCAGAACACACCGCAATGCTATTAAAAGCGTCCTGTCTAACGTCCAGTCTAACTTGGTCACTCAACCTCTTCGTGGCCTTCCTTTTTCCGGGTCCTTTAAAGTGTTCATGTAAGCTACTTTTTATGAGGTATTCGTTTGGGATGCGGCAAACATGGCCAACCAACCGGAGTCTTCTTCTGAGATGGATTCAGGGGTGAATGTCTCTGATCTGATCTGGCTATTTCGTAGTCTGTCTGCCCTATACATACCTCAAGGTAATAGTTGATGTTTGTCGTTTCAGTGTTTGGTATTGACGGACACTACGGGGCAACTTTCTACTGCAAACTCTGCATCATGACTATGAAGGCATCGGTAGGATCTACATGTATAGTGCTGTTGTAACGCAATGTTTCCTTTAATTTCCGTATATAATTATAATTGAACTAACGTGTGTGGGTATGTGTGTAGGGGACCTACGTGTGTGTGTGGGAATGACGCTAAGTACACACGGGTGCAGAAGGTGCTCTCCCGGAGTATTCGTAAATGTCGTTTGCCATGATGTACATTTAAAAAGGTTTTTCGAGTCAACACAAGTAAAATGTTCCCAACTGACCGGCGCTCCTCAATTTACGCTATAAACACACATTCAAACGCGCGCGCACGCCCCCGCACGCACGCACGCACACGCACACACACACACACACACACACTCTAAATGCATTTGGCTAATTGATTGTCACCTAAACATTACGTCGCACCATCTGTACGTGCAGCTTGGATTGGTACCTGTATCACAGCTACCGCTAAATAGTGTAATACGTAATACAATAAATAATCCTTGGAACGCAGTGGCGCAGTGGCTAGAGCTTAGGACTCCGGGTTCGAATCCTGTGCTGCGGTGTCGAACCTTGGGCAAGTTCGTTCGTTCTACGTTGCTACAGTTCACGCAGTTGATTGAATGAGTACCTGGCTATAGACGACAGTGGTGGATAGTTGTGTACGAGTAGTCTTCGCGCATTAATTGCAGTGTGGCTGGAAGCTTCCTAGTTGAGAAGTCGAGATGGTCTGCCAGGGAGTAAAGTGTAGAGCGCTTTGAGCAGTGCCGAGGACTGGATACTGCGTTATGTAAGAACATACCTTTTTTGTAATGTTCAAGATTGACTTTGTTTTTGTTTGCCCAGGCAACGATCGTGCCCCGTCTCGGCAGCTCGGTGTGGGGTTCCGTCGGAGTGACGCTGTTCGTGCTGAGGGCAGAGCTCCGACTGACGGGCTACCTCCTCACAACGTCCTTCCCAACCACAATCACCATAGAGTTCAAGAAGTTCCCTCTTGAAGTCAGGTAACAATGGCGATTTCATGTTACTCTCCTTGTTCCCTGAGGTGAGGGTCAAGCTCAGTATTGCTGAATCACACACTGTGTTTTTGCGCTTTCCAAAATTTTCTGTCCATCGCTCCCTCTCTCCATCTTTCATCCTCCCCTGATATTCTCATGTCCCTACACACACAGTCCTTTCATTTCAACTGTAGTCTTCTCCTTTTCTAGTGTCCTTTTTGTTTCCGCCTCTGCTCTCTTTGCTATTTTTCTGGCATCCATCCTTGCCAAGTGACCTGCCCATCTCATCCGGCTTCTCAATAATCCTCATGTTACGCTGCATTGCATTCCAGCCTCTTTTCTCATGTCATTCGTCCTCCTTCTATCGATCCTCGTTTTTCTTGTTATTCTACGTTCATAAACGACATTATATCAACAACCATCAGCGCGGTAATTGGATACAATTTCGATAAATTTATAGTTACAGCTTTATGGACCGTCTCAGTTCATCCGTCAGTGTTAGTTGGAATGTTATCCGATGGCACGTGACCTTGTTGGTTCTGCAGATCGGAATCGTGGAACTACTGTCACGTGACATCCACCAGTATGGTCACATGACACCGATTAGCGCTCACGAAGGAAATGAGAGGGTTGAGAAAGGCAGCTAAATTTTCCTTAAAAAATAATTATGTCATGGTATGTTATACTGATAATATTGTTGTTTTAAATAATAAAAATAATAATTATTATTATTATATATACACTAAGATCCTAAGTAAAACTCTGTTCAGTAGTGTTTGCAAAACTAACATGCCAACATATAACTAACAATTAGCAAAATATTGATAAACTTTGTCAGAAAAATTGTAATTAATAAATATATAGACATATAAACAATTAGTTGTCATGTAATCACTACATCAACACGTTTGTCATCTTATTTGTTAGCTTTGATGTAAGTTAAATCATTACGCTACCCTCCACTAGAATGCTGTGTTATTCCAGGGCTCCTTGGCCCTCAACCTGATTCCTCTGTCATGACGTGTCGTTCCAGGGCTCGCACGGATCTGAGTTTGATTCCAATGTAATGAATGTCATTTCAGGGCCCGCATGGACCTCATCTAGATTCCTTTATACTGACGTGTCGTTCCAGGGCTCACATGGATATCAACTTGATTCCTTTGTCGGGACGTCTTGTTCAAGGGCTGGCATGGACTTCAATTTGAGTTCTCTGTCATAATGTGTTGCTCCATGGCTCGCATGGACCTGAACTTGGTTCCTCTATAATGACGTATCGTTCCAGGGCTCGCATGGACCTGAACTTGGTTCCTCTATAATGACGTATCGTTCCAGGGCTCGCATGGACCTGAACTTGGTTCCTCTATAATGACGTATCGTTCCAGGGCTCGCATGGACCTGAACTTGGTTCCTCTATAATGACGTATCGTTCCAGGGCTCGCATGGACCTGAACTTGGTTCCTCTATAATGACGTATCGTTCCAGGGCTCGCATGGACCTGAACTTGGTTCCTCTATAATGACGTATCGTTCCAGGGCTCGCATGGACCTGAACTTGGTTCCTCTATAATGACGTATCGTTCCAGGGCTCGCATGGACCTGAACTTGGTTCCTCTATAATGACGTATCGTTCCAGGGCTCGCATGGACCTGAACTTGGTTCCTCTATAATGACGTATCGTTCCAGGGCTCGCATGGACCTGAACTTGATTCCACTGCGGATTGAGCTGCGGGCGCGGCTTGTGTTCGAGCTGTGCATATGGCTCCCATGGGTAGGCAAGAAGTGCATCAAGAAGACGCTGATCAACATCCTGCTGTGGCATTACCAGACGAAGGCCATTAACAAGAACATTCTCAACTACAACGACGCCGAGCCTGACTTCTCGGCGCCCGACTTTGGCTGGTACTCGAAGGCGGTGAGTAACTAACCTAACAGGCTGCACCGGCAGTCACTCTACCTGTAACACGAGACGTAATGTGAGCGGTTAAGTTGAATTAAATTGAATAAAACGCCCCCAACTGTTCGGCAGACTGCGGAGCAATAGATGAAGCCACGCGATACGTTTGTACAATCACTTTACGATCGCTAAACTACCGGTATGAACCCATTAACCGGAGAGAACCCTTAACAAATAGGACAATTCGAAGAAAAAATAATGGCATTACGTTTCTTCTGAGAAGTCGCAGATAATGTATTCGAAGTTAAATGCCCGAGGCGCAAATTGTCTCTCCGGTTATCATCTCTCCATTCGGAACTCCTCTGCATCAAACGGAACTCTTTCTCCTGGATCTGAGTGGGTGTTCTCACGCACCAATCGCATCCCAAACCTACGCCCTCAGTTGCTATTGTACAAAACCAGACGATTGATTTGTGTAAATACACAACACTGTGAACTGTACACGAAGTTCGTTGACATGTTCACATTGCCTTCCCTCCAGACATGCTCCAACTGCGACGACGACAGTAGTGGTAGCGACGACAGCAATGGCGGATCACGGCGTAGACGTTCCATCGGCTCATCGAGTGCAGCGTGTCACGTGACCCAGCTGGCGGGACGGGACTACACGGAGCCCGCCTTCAACATCGAGTTCGGTGTCGCCGACGACCGCAGCGAGGTGGAGCTCTCCTTCTGCGTAGGCACGTTCAGTGGGGGGTGCGACGTCATCGACAACGAACCATTAGGCGGCGCTTCGACAGTTGTGGCAAAGGTTGGGGATTTATAATTCATTTATGAGTGTAGACTATTACGAAATTAATTTTAAAAGTTCATAGTGTGGAAATCGTTAATCTCTTAGTGGGGCAGGACTTGGTGATTGGACGTGCCTTGTTACTGCCACATGTGTGCTCCGTGTTGTTCCAGACAATGATCCGCAGTGTTCCTCTGTACTTCGGTGTTGTTCCAGACAATGATCCACAGTGTTCCTTTGTATTTCTGTGTTGTTCCAGACAATGATCCACAGTGTTCTGTCTACTTCCGTGTTGTCTACAGTCTACAGAGTTCTTTTGTACTTACGTGGTGTTCCAGACAATGATCCACAATGTTCCTCTGTACTTACGTGTTGTTCCATACAATGATCCACAATGTTCTGTCCATTTCTGTGTTGTCTTCACACTACAGTGTTCTTTTGTACTTCCGTGTTGTTCCAGGCAATGATCCACAGTGTTCCTTTGTACTTACGCGTTGTTCCAGACAATGATCCACAGTGTTCTATCAACTTCCGTGTTGTCTACACTCTACAATGTTCCTTTGTAATTCCGTTTTGTTCCAGACAATCATCCACAGTGTTCTGTCCACTTCTGTGTTGTCTACACTCTACAGTGTTCCTCTGTACTTCCGTGTTGTTCCAGACAATGATTCACAGTGTTCCTCTGTACTTCCGCGTTGTTCCAGACAATGATTCACAGTGTTCCTCTGTACTTCCGTGTTGTTCCAGACAATGATCCACAGTGTTCCTCTCTACTTCCGCGTGACTGCCACCAACTCTATGGGACTGTCGGCGACTACGACGTGTCAACTGCAGACCTACGACATGACCCTGCCCGTGGGTCGAGTGACACCGGACTTCCGCAGCACCAGTCACCCTGAGCTTCTCCAAGGGTCGACCCTTGCCTTTGACGACTCCGTCATTGTTGAGCAAATGGTAGGAATACACAGTAATGTCAATAGAGTAAAGGCTATAACGATATTGTCACTTATTGATTCGACACTTATTGTTTTGCCCGTGGGACAAACCAATAGTATTGTGTAAAAGAGAAAATATGAATCCTGATTAACAGGCCCTGAACTGGATAACGCGATGCAGAAAAGTCAGCAATCAATTATATGCTGATTGTGTGGGGTAGCTGTGTGAAAATGTTTAAAAAAAACAACGAAATCGAGATATACACCCAGGAAGTAAGGGATATACTTAGAAAAGTACGTTGGACAGTCGATATGTCAAAGATTTCCTTGTGAATTTCCCATTTAAAGTTAATTCCATGGGTGGTAATCTTGTTAATTTTTTTGAATTTGTTTCATGATTGACTATCGTGGAACCACTGATGATTATTATTACAATAACTAAATAATTAAATATAATAATATATATGATGATGACGATGGCGATTGCTGTGACCGACCAAGAACATAAACCATAATATAGACCACATATACATTGACGACATATAATTATTAGGTCATTACCTGACACTGTCATACCTCAAAGCCAGACTCGTTACGTTTAACGTACCCGATGAAATGTGTACGCATTAGGACAACACTTTGTCGTCAATATAAAATATGTATAAATGTATCTTGTGTAGATTAGTTTCAAATAAAATAAAATCAAAAATACTTCATTGTCTGTCCTAAAACGATACACTTTAAAACAGAAAATTGTCTTTAGGCTTGTCCGTCGAAATTTCATTTATAATAGACAACAGCATGTCTAATTAAACATGGTTTATGTTTACCAGATAAGCACTGGCTACGGCAAAGGTTCCCACGGTACCCAGATAGTCGACTGGCGGAGCGTGTCCAGCTCTAGAGCCACTGGGGTGGACACGGGTAATGACCCTCTCGGACTCCGCCTGTTGGAACACTTCACGGGTACGTACAAGGGTGTGTGACGTATCACTCATATCAACATGTTGACTGCGTTGTTCAACTTGATTACATAGGCCAGTGCTTCTCAACCTTTCTTCCGGGCACACTTTATAGTTTGCTCGATCCTCGACTCACATTTACGATGTCACAGTGTATTGTCTTGTCACCACCCACTAGTCATCCGATGGAATGGTAAATTAACGTTTTCCCCACGGTTATAAGAACATTTTTAACAAACGTATTGCATACAAAATTATTTAATTCCAAGTGCCATACGAAATATAGATTAATACGAATTGTAGTATTATTTTGAAAATAAATCTTAATTAACATTTACTATTTCTAGCAGATTATATACGTAATCTGTTTCTAAACACGTCTCTCAAATAATCATTGCTGATCACATGTTATGCAAATAATGTATAATAGACCTAGGCTGGAACGTCTATTTGGCATTAGTGAGAAACTTGCACTTGTCTTGCGGAACAGAGACGCTACATGCTGGGAAGAGCTACGCAAAGTTGCTGATCCAGGCTGTTTAAACATGACCTCTTCTTGGTCTTGATAAGTGCTAATATCGAGAAGCCGACCTCACAGGGGTATGTTGTCGAAAATGGTAACCACACATCAATAGAATATTCAGCGATGGTTGAATACAATATTCATGTTTCACGTGCACCCAAATTGTGTCCAGGAGCCCATCAGAGAACTTAAGTTTGAGGGTGCAAACGCACTTGTGGTCTACCAGTTCCTCTCGAACTTTGAGAGGAAGCTCCCATCGGAAGCCTCCGCAGATGACGCGAAAGGACCCCTCAAGTTAGGCGTAATAGAACGCAGTCATTATCATTATCATTATATAGTGAAAATTAGAATAGAGAGCCTACGAACGTAACTTGATATTGATACAATACAATAAAATACTTACTCCAGTTCATTCAGCAGTATGAATTATTACCTACAGACACTGGTGGATATTTCTGTACGAATAGAGTTCGTACATTAATTGGCGGGATGCTTCCCTGAGAAGTCGAAATGGTGTTCGATTGAACAGGTCTGCCAAGGGGTAAGATGTAAAGCGCCTTGAGCGGTAAACAGTACTGGACAGTGCGCTATATAAGAACTTAACTTTTATTTCACTTCACTTTACTTTTGGAAACATTAACGTAAATGTTTCTAACATCTATTAAACATGTACACCAAACACGTTTCCTGATGTTATCCAAAGAGAAAATAAAATTGGTTGACGCTTACTATTCCACGTTAACGATTACAACATGTAGACGTAACCACTGTTCCTTGATCACCGTTCTTTGACGGCTGCACCGTGTCTGTTGTTACCGCAGCCCCGAGGGAGGGTCGGCTGGTGGAGACCCCTCTCAAGACGGCCCGCTACCAGTACGCAGAGGCGTGTGCCCGCGATTGTCTGAGCTACCCCGCCACCGTCTGTCTCAGCTTCAACTACGACTACGGGCCTGGCGGCGAATGTCAACTCATGCGCAAGATCGAGGGACATACGACCTACGTGAGACTGGTGAGACGACCGCTTTGTGGGTGTGGGGTGGGCTGGGTGTGTGGGAGTGGGATGAGGGGTGGGTGCTTGTGTGCTTGTGTGTGCGTGTGTGCGTGTGTGCGTGTGTGCGTGTGTGCGTGTGTGCGTGTGTGCGTGTGTGCGTGTGTGTGTAATATGATATAATACGATACGATCCGATTGTACATGATATGATGCGATGCGATGCGATGCGATGCGATGCGATGCGATGCGATGCGATGCGATGCGATGCGATGCGATGCGATGCGATGCGATGCGATGCGATGCGATGCGATGCGATATGATAATAATGATATGATATAATATAATAAGAAGCGCTCTACATGTAATGAGCATTACATGAGAACTCCAGGAAAGAGACAGAAATACACAATACAAAGAAACTAATTGAAGGAGAACAGAGAAAGAATATATATTTAGGGTACACCTAACCACCATTGGGGTACTCACGTGTACGTGCTGTGCCTCCGTTCAGAGTGGTCGGTTCCATCACTTCGAGCGACGAGGCATAGGCCACGTCACCTCGGTCCGCTTCAGGGACCTGCGGCTGCATCACAACACCATCGTCTACCTCAACTACTACCTGCGCAACGCCGTCGGTATGTCGTTCTTTGTGATAATACTAATAATAAAGTAAGGTAAGTTCTTACAATGTGTCAGTCCATATGACTGCTCAAAGCGCTTTCAAAATGCTTCATATGTTGTTGTGTGTTCTCATTATATGTCTTCAAATTAATTTAACATTTGCTTCAAAGATTTGTCTTTGTCTTCAGCGCTGTCTTATAACAATCTGCCAGACGGAGGGAGATTGTTACCTACGAGAATGTGTTTATTTTAAATACAGTAAACATTTTAAAAATACTTAGCATCTACAACAACACCAATGTATGTCGTCAGACTATAAGAACATCATCTCGTCGGGTGGCGTGATGGTCGACATGACTCCACCGACTCCCGGAGTCATCGCGAACAGCTCACGGGACAGCTTCACCCACGACGTGTGCGGCAACTACGTGCCGAGACTGTGGCGACAGAGGTGTGCTCCCGACACGACGGCGTCTACGCACAGGTGAGTGGAGGTGGAGAGATAACAGTACATTCAAAGATATGTAATACAGTATGATATTACCAAGGTAAAGGTAAGTTCTTGCATAGCGCAGTCACACAGCGTGTTCCTATAACGAGCGCCATGGGTAAACATATTGCCTAGACAGTGGTTTTCGATCGCGAAGTGGCTGTTACAGAGCGGTTATATTATGTCCTGAAAAGCCGGCCACAGGTTGCGTTAGGCGGGTTGCCGCTCTAGAAGGGTTGTTTTAATGATAAAGGGTTAATACAACATGACTCTAGCAGCTATTGGCGGGTGACCGTTGAGGAGGGGGACCGCTCAAGAGAGGGACTACTCTAGTTGAAACCCCTTGCACAGTGCCAATACAATAATGCGTCTCTCGCGGTGTATATAATGAAATATGTACTAGAAATGCGGCTTACCTTGCATGAGTCTTGTCGTATTTATTGAAGTAGATACAATTTATTACATAATGACAACACACTATTATAGTATTATACATAATTACTTCTCAAGAAACTTGGTGTGCGATCTTAATATTTCGACCTCACCCAATGTCTTCTCGAGAAGTAAATAGGTGTAACATTAATAACAGAGGAACCGGATCATCAATCGATTCAATGATGAGTATACTACTGTGCCGATTGTGCTTCGTTGAGTCTGCCTTGTGACCCTGTGTGCCGCTTGTGCAGGACAATTGTGGACGGCGAGGGATCCCAGACGGTCTTCAACGGTCCAGAGGCCATGACGGATAAACTGTACACACGGGCCAACCGCATGATCGACGGTAAGACACACGGACGTACACTGGTCATGAGTCTCGTGCTTATCCGCCTTAGAACTATTTTGTCGTTCAGAATGTTCTTGTAAGTTGTAATACGTAACGTCACATCTCTTAACAGTCGGATGCATCCGATGGATGTTGATGGAAGATGGTGAAAATAGCTTATTTATCTTCTCTTCTTCATGTTCACGCAGCTCTTTAACCACATTACCACACCCACATTGACTGATATGATCCTGGATATGATACGCTACCCGCGCGGAATGGTTTCAACATCATGAAAACGAAACGCACCACCAAGGAAATTGATTTAACTATCCGGTCTGTTATTAACATGTTCATCTCACTGTCCTCTTTCTTCCAGCCAACTGGGACGGGATCCGGGACAATGAGACGAGGATCCTTGTCTACACGTGGGCCGTGGGGACAGCCATTTGCGGGGACGACATTGTCCCCTACAACGACCCGCACGAACACATCGCCTCGCCCTCCGAGTGGACGTTCAAGGGCCTTGCATTCCCACTCAAACTACCCGGTAAATGAAGCATTCCAACTCAAACTGCCCGGTAAACGTAGCATTCCCACTCGAACTGCCTAGTAAACGAAGCATTCCCACTCAAACTGCCGAGTAAACGAAGCATACCCAGTCAAACTGCCCGGTAAACATAGCATTCCTACTCAAACTGCCCGATAAACGAAGCATTCCTACTCAAACTGCCCGGTAAACGTAGCATTCCCACTCAAACTGCCCGGTAAACGTAGTATTCCCACTCAAACTGCATAGTAAACTAAATATTCCCACTCAAACTGCCCGGTAAACGTAGCATTCCCACTCAAACTCCCTTGTAACGAAGCATTCCCACTCAAACTGCCCGGTAAACGAAGCATCCCCACTCAAACTGCCCGGTAAACGAAGCATTCCTACTCAAACTGCCCGGTAAACGTAGCATTCCCACTCAAACTGCCCGGTAAACGAAGCATTCCTTCTCAAACTGCCCGGTAAATGTAGCATTCCCATTCAAACTGCCCTGTAAACGTAGCATACCCATTCAAACTGTCCGGTAAACGAAGCATTCCTACTCAAACTGCCCGGTAAACGAAGCATTCCCACTCAAACTGCCCAGTAAACGTAGCATTCCCACTCAAACTGCCCGGTAAACGAAGCATTCCCACTCAAACTGCCCAGTAAACGAAGCATTCCCACTCAAACTGCCTGGTAAACGTAGCATTCCCACTCAAACTGCCCAGTAAACGAAGCATTCCTACTCAACCTGCCCGGTAAACGAAGCACGCCTACTCAAACTGCCCGGTAAACGAAGCATTCCTACTCAAACTGCCCAGTAAACGAAGCACGCCTACTCAAACTGCCCGGTAAACGAAGCATTCCTACTCAAACTGCCCGGTAAACGTAGCATTCCCACTCAAACTGCCCTGTAAATGTAGCATACCCACTCAAACTGCCTAGTAAACGAAGCATTCCCACTCAAACTGCCCAGTAAACGAAGTATTCCCACTCAAACTGCCCGGGAAACGTAGCATTCCCACTCAAACTGCCCGGTAAACGAAGCATTCCTACTCAAACTGCCCGGTAAACGAAGCATTCCTACTCAAACTGCCCGGTAAACGAAGCACGCCCACTCAAACCGCCCGGTAAACGAAGCATCCCCCCTCAAACTGCCCGGTAAACGAAGGGTATTGGTAGGTTTGTGGTACATGGTATGTCATAGGACTTGAAAATCCTTGCCAATTGTTCTGACAGTTTACTGATGTGGAGCAGGCCTATGGCGTGTTGTCTTCTACTGGTTTCTGTGGTATTGTTCTCCTTCTGACAGTTTACTGATGTAGGGCAGGCCTGTAGCGTGTTGTCTTCTACTGGTTTATGTGGTGTTGTTCTCCTTCTGACAGTTTACTGATGTAGGGCAGGCCTGTGGCGTGTTGTCTTCTACTGGTTTATATGGTGTTGTTCTCCTTCTGACAGTTTACTGATGTAGGGCAGGCCTGTGGCGTGTTGTCTTCTACTGGTTTATGTGGTGTTGTTCTCCTTCTGACAGTTTACTGATGTAGGGCAGGCCTGTGGCGTGTTGTCTTCTATTGGTTTATGTGGTGTTGTTCTCCTTCTGACAGTTTACTGATGTAGGGCAGGCCTGTGGCGTGTTGTCTTCTACTGGTTTATGTGGTGTTGTTCTCCTTCTGACAGTTTACTGGTGTAGTGCAGGCCTGTGGCGTGTTGTCTTCTACTGGTTTATGTGGTGTTGTTCTCCTTCTGACAGTTTACTGATGTAGGGTAGGCCTGTGGCTTGTTGTCTTCGACTGGTTTCTGTAGTGTTGTTCTTCTTCTGACAGTTTACTGATGTAGGACAGGCTTGTGTCGTGTTGTCTTCTACTGGTTTCTGTGGTGTTATTCTCCTTCTGTCTCCTTGGGTTAGTGATGTTAAACATCCATGGTTTGTAGTAGTTCGCTTTCAGTACTTTCTTGATATGGTCTTGTCCTCATCTTCTGTTACCAGGCTTTCTGCTCTTTGTTGGAGTCTTCTCACTACCGATCGTTTGTGCCCTCAGTCTCAGTTCAAATACTGATCTGTGTGTGTTTCCTTTACCTTGGTTGAGCCATCGTCTTTCAGACATATATACACAAATCTAGGAAGGCTAGCACACTGTCCTGTTGTGGTTCTACAGTGAGCTTGACGGTTTTGTCCACCGTGAATCGCTCTACTTCACTCTCTTGTAACACTGTGAATGTGTCCCCCACATATCTCAACCATATGTCTGGAGGACGAGGTGCTTCGAAATAGTCCATGTATAGGTTCGCCAGTATCGGGGATACCCGTGATCCAATGGGTGCCCCTTCTTCTGTTTCTAGAACACTCCGTCGTAACGGAAGAACGTGATGTTCAGACACATTTCTAATAGTGTGATGATCTGGTTCACAAACAGTTCTCATCTGTCTTTCAGTGTCTTGTCCTGGTTTAATCGGTCCCTGGTCACCGATACTGCCTCTGTCACTGGGATACTGGTGAACATAGCTGTCACATCAAATTACACCATTTTTCTTCCTGGTGGAACTTCCAACCCTTCGATCTTCTTTGCAAATCGTGTGCTGTTTTTAACAAATTGTTTTTTTTTTTCCAACCAGTGGGCTCAGAATGGTGGCTAGAAACTTTGCCGTCTTGTATGTAATGTTGCCTATACTCGAAACTATAGGTCTTAGTGGTACACTGTCCTTGTGGGTCTTAGGCAATCCATAGAATTTGGGGACTGTTACCGATGTTGGGTAGATCCTGTGGTATAAAGTAAAAAAAGTAAAAGTAAATTGATTTTTATATAGCGCAATAGCCAGTCCTCAGGACAGGACTGCTCAACGCGCTTTACACTTTACTCCCTGGCAGACCTGTTCAATCGAACACCATCTCAACTTCTCTGGAACCATTCAGCCATGCTGCAGTTAATGCACGAAGACTATTCGTACACAACTAGTTTACCTTTGTACGTTCTAGTACGATCCCTTTTCAATTTCTCAGAGGTGGTGACATCTGCTAGTAATTATGTTATCTTAGCGTCATATTCTGTGGTCTTCATTATCACTGTTGCTCTACCTTTGTCTGCCGGTAGGACTTTGATCGTCTTGTCCCTCCTTAACGTTTCTTATTTATTTTATTTTTTCAATATCAACACGTAGGGTTAGCGTTGTCTCACTCATCAACGGATAAAGGGGTCACCTACCCTGTATCGTTTCCGCGACTTTATGCGTGCTTTCTGTGAACTAAATATGCAATTGGGTTTCTTCTCTTACTGCGATTTTCATATTTGCACATGTATTACGTTTTTGTTACAGATAACAAATATTACGTGACGGTACGAGCCATCAACGACATTGAGTTCGGCCCCCTGGCCTTGACTGTGTGCCACGCCCAGCCGTACGCTGTCGACACGACACCCCCTATCATCTATGCTGTTGATGGTGTCAAATACGATGAAGACACCTTCCTGATTTCATTCCACGTCAACGCCACGTACGAAATTTTCCTGACTTTAAACACTGCACATGACTGTATTCATGGCTAATGTGCGTGTCTGTGCATGATCATTCTGTCAGTGATTGTGGTTCAGTCCGTCAATGATTGTGTATGATCCGATGACGATTTAATACGATCTGTCAACAATTGGGTACGGTCCATCAGTGGCTGTGTATGATCCGTCAGTTATTGTATTGTATTGTATTGTAAATGATTATATACCGTCCGTTCACGATCGGGTGTACGTGTATGGTTATTCAGTGATGGTGCAACGTGTATGGTCCGTCACAGATTGTTTATGATCCGTCAGTGACTGTGTAATGTTATGGTCCGTCAGTGACTGTGTATGGTCCGTCAGTTATTAGGTATGGTGCGTCAGTGGTTGTATAATTTGTATGGTCTGTCTATGATTGTATAATATGTATTACCTGTGATCGTGTAATGTGTTCGGTCCGTCTGTGACCTGTAATGTTATGATCCGTCAGTGACCCGGTGTCCGGCATCAAGTCGGGAGAGGTTGGACTCGGCCGGAGCAGAAGGGACACGTATCTGCTGGCGTGGTCACCCGTCAACAACTTCTCACACGTCCAGTTCAACTTCCGTGTCCCCGACGGCGTGCCCGCCTGGGTGAAGACGAGGGTCACTAACAATGGTACAACACTGCTCTCCTTGTGTCGTAGTGACGTATCTGCTCTCCTTATGTCGTAGTGACGTCACTGCTCTCCTTCTGTCGTTCTGTCATTGGTCTTGTTCTGTCGAAGTGACGTCACTGGTCACGTTCTGTCGTAGTGACATCATTGTTCTCGTTCTGTCGTCGTGACCTTTATGTTGTCGTTCTGTCACTGAAATGTCTTTGTTCTCATATTGTCGTAGCGATGTCACTGTGAAACTATCGTGCCATCGTTGTGACGTCACTGTTTTAGTTCTGTCGTATTGACGTCACTGTTCTTCTGTCATAGTGATGTCACTATTTTTGTTCTGTCGTAATGCTGTCACTGTCTTCGTTCTGTCATGGTGACGTCATTGTATTACTTTATCTTAGTGACATCACAACCAACCATTATGTCTAGGCAATAACGTTGACAACGAGTCACATAAGAACATGTTTCTCCAGTGTTGGATGTTAGAACAGGACCAGTGAATAGCACCAGTTTATATCACCTTTGAGTACCTTTTGTGAATAGCGTCAGGGAAATAAATCTAAGAATAATATATGCAAATATCACGAGCGAATAGAATCCATAAATAGCACCACCGAATAACATCCGTATATAGCACCTGCAACACCTATATATAACAGCAGCGAAAAAGCATGAGCAAAAACATCATGTCAAACGTTTATCTCAACACATTCACACCAACGTCACGTTATATAAACATGTAATTGAAACCGTGCGACAACATACATGCACTTTTTTGCATACATTTCATGTTTGAAAAGACAATTGGTCATAGCGGTGGATCTGAGCGTCGATCTCAGCGATAATTATTTACTACAAGTTTCCACCGACTCTTTGAAATGTGCTTCTTCTTAGTGTTAGATCAGAAGGAACTAGTACACAACTCCGCCGTCATCTAAAAACTTCCCTCTATTATTTTGCCCATTCATCTTAGGTCCCTGGCGTATCAATCCATATGTTGGCAACTTTATACTGTTTATCGACTTTGATATTGACCATCCCTTTTGTACGCGCCCCTGGATGTGGTTTCCAAGGACTTAGGCAGAAAAGAAATGGTCACGTTATTGTTATTAATATTATACAAATATGGCATTGACACAGTAAACTAAGACGCACGTATATTGCATAACCACACCTTGTGTTTCGCTAAAAGACACGTGTTCATTGCAGTGGACCTGAGCGCTGTTGGTCACTCGGACCGAGCAATCATCGTCGACAAGTCTCCGCCGCTCCCCGGCAACGTATACGACGGTAACCAACTGGAGACGGACCTCGTCTTCCAGTCGTCAGCCGTCCGATACTGCGCCAACTGGCGCGGCTTCAGCGATCCGCAGAGCGGACTGTGTGAGTGGCGCAACACGACACTAGCAGTGGTCTTCTGATGGTTTGATTGATTGATTGATTGATTGATTGAATGAGTGATTGATTGATTGATTGATTGAGTGATTGATTGAGTGATTGATTGAGTGATTGATTGAGTGATTGATTGATTGATTGGTCGATTGACTGATTGATCGATTGGTTGAATGATTTATTGATACATTGGTTGAATTTGGTTGAATGAATGGATGAATGAATGAATGAATGAATGAATGATTGATTGATTGATTGATTGATTGATTTATTTATTTATTTATTTATTTATTTATTTATTTATTTATTTATTTATTTATTTATTTATTTATTTATTGATCGATCGATCGAATGAACGAATGAATGAATGAATGGTTGATTGATTTATTGACTGATTTATTTATTTATTGATATGTCATCGATTGATTCATATGCCATTGATTGATTGGTATGCCTTGTTACCCTGCAATGTTGTTGTTACATTCTATTGAAACTGTTTTCTTCTTCCAGGTTACTCTTTCTATATCCAATACAGGTCAATCACAGTTGGCTAAATGGATACACAACGTACGAATGTACACACAGGCGCGCGCGTACACATCCGCACACACACACACACACACACACACACACACACACACACATACACACACATACACACACACACACGCACACCTTCACGCGTACCAGCACGCAGGCATATTTAACAAGATTTAACAAGATTGTAGGCACGATCGTACAGCATTCGTACACAAAGTATGTATGCAACGTGTTACAATTGTTCACTTGTTCCACCTTCAGCACGCTTCGAGTTTGCTTTGGGCACGACCGCTGGCTCTGATGACGTCATAGCGTCCACTAGTCTCGACTACGACGTCACGAGCAACTGTGCGGACGGTTTACGGCTGCTCCACAAACACGTCTACTATGCTAGCGTGACAGCGGTCAACGGCGGACTCGTCCAGCGCAACGTCACTGTATATTCGGACGGAGGTCAGTTTTCCTACCTGTACCAAATCATTTGAATAAAGAAGCAGAATCATTCGGGTGGCGCCATCTGTTGCATTGAAATAGTACTATTATCCTGCCGAGAATTTAAATGGTTATCGTTACAGTTCAAATGCACTACAGCTAGCGGGGGACAGAGGGTAATTGTCCCCCAGAAAAAATGCCCTTTTAGTTTAAAAGTATCTCTACAGGTATTGAAATTCGTAAACCCAGTACGGCACTGCCTCGTTGCCATCGCGCCAATACTGGAGACACGGATCAATCAACAGCTTACAACATCGCATCAATATATTTTATCCGTTTATTGATTACGTCCTTGTCGAGTTGGCTGAACGATTTTCGAGTGACCACCATGGACTCACTGCAGCTCAACACCTCCTGCCGTCCAACCTAGAAACTAGATGACACAGAACTAACTGAGTGCTACAGCAGTTATCTCAGCTCGGCTGAACAAAACGAGCTTCCTGTGGAAATCGCAAAGTGGCGAAAGAGGGACGATGACCATCTAGTTCCACGACTGTCGTGTTCACGTCAACCGATTTCGGCGAGTGGTCAAACATTCGCCGTCATCAGCAAGATCGTAAACATCTTCCTCACTACACCAGTCCGAACCGTTGCTTGCGAGCGGTCCTTTTCTGCCCTGCGACGCCTTAAGTGGCGGAGTCGGTCAACAATGACAGAAAGACGGCTCAATGACCTCTGAATGTTATATGTACACACAAAATACGAAACTGTCTTCCCACCTCCGAAGAGGTTTATTTATGTAAAGCCAATTGGCGAAACACTGTTGGACCGATATTCCGTATAATATGATGCATAACTGTCGATTTTGATAAATGTATTATAATTTGATATTAATTATTTATTTTCATGTATTGTTTTCATTCCGACGCTGCATGCGACCGACACTAAAACAATTGAACCGTGGGCGAAATTCTCCAGAAAATACACTAGATTGCACTAAGAGGGGGTACATTTTCTAAATTTTCTGGGAGAGAACCCCCGCATGAATTTATATGTTTTACTGTAATTGTTTACTGCCCCCCCCCTCCCCCTAGTTGTCTTAAGCTAGCTACGGCCCTGCATTATAATGTCACTTCATCTCGCCAATTCATTCTGATAGTAAAAACACGCTTCCGGGTGTTTTTTTTCGAGCGGTGCCTGTTGCCTCCAAAAGGGAATTCTCATCCAAAACACACCGTAATTTTGCAAACTCAGATCAATCGGCGTTATCCGTCCAATTGTTTTCAATGTGGCATGATCAGAGTGACGTTGCTACTGTATTCAAATGGTTTGCGTATACTTAGCCGGAGTACAATGTAGGCCTTGCATATTCACAGCAGTCGTAGTTGCATATCAGCGTTGCGAATATTAATAGTATTGGTGAATATGTTTGGCAAGTTAGGATAATAAATTTGGCTCAAATCAAATATAGGCCTATATTATGTTTCTATTAATGTGTAACACTATTTGACAAGATTGCCACCCAAAGATATGTGTGTTTTTATTGAGGCCGACATAATAATTATAACAATATGTTGTTTTGTTCATGCACTATATAATAAGCATGGTTCAATGATTTTTCATATACGTGATAGTTACGTAAGACGTGTTGGTCACTTTGTGTCCTGTCACATTGACCTGTTACCCCGGCTTCTAGTGTATATCGACGTGACGGCGCCGGTCAAAGGCCTAGTGAAAGACGGAAAGGACCCGAATAACGACGAGAAATATACGTCAGAGGCAGCAACAGTCGCGTGCACGTGGACACGGTTTTCTGACCCTGAATCTGGTCTTAAGGGATTCGAAGTCGACATTTTCAGAAAGCCAGCGGGTGAGTAGATTACTTTTTTATAGCTTAGGTTTTACTATATCCGTATCCTTATCCATTATAGCCTCAAGATTAATTGATAACAAAATCACATTTTCTCCTTATCTACCCATCTCCCAGTCACCCAGTCTATCCCTCCCATTCTCGTCTCCTCGTCTCCCCGCCTCCCCGTCTCCCCGTCTCCCCGTCGTTTCGTCGGTCCGTTCGTCAGTCCGTCTTTTGTCTCTGTCTCGACATACGTATCACTCTCTTCTGTCTCCGTTTCCGTCTCTGTCTAATAAAGAATTACCCATGCACTGCAGTCACAGCATCATTGACAGTATCATCCGTGTACATTGCAGGCGCCGGCAGTACGGAGACTGTAATCCACACGGAGAAGGACGTCGCCCCCGACGCGAGCGGTCTCACACTGCACCACTTTCACCTGCACCACGGCGACTTCGTCCGCGTTGACGTCAGCGCCACCAACCGGGCTGAGGCGAGCACAGCAGCGACATCTGACGGATTCACGGTCGACATGACAGACCCGAACGTGCTGAAACTGGTGGACGGTGGCGATATAAACGAAGATAAACAGTTCACGGTGAGTGCCTGGTGGTTTGTATTAAACTAAAATAAATTAAATCCGTTGGTTCTCATGGTTAGTATATAAAAGAAAACAACAATTGTATATATTGTATTATAATCCATATACTAATACGCTAATTTCGGAACTTCGTAAGTCTATCTATTCTCAGGCATGCGCCGGATTTAGGAATGTGGGCCGGCCATATCATACTACAGTGGAACTTTACGGTCACCTCGGTAATACAGCCACCTCGCAATTAAGGTCATCCTAGCACAGTCCCAAACAATTTTCATATCCATTAAAGTATACACAATTTGTCCCACTAATGCAATCATCTCGTTATCCAGGTCATTTCGCCCG